>JAPFBL010001928.1:2825000-3442500 GCA_026182355.1 Hermatobates lingyangjiaoensis
TTTGATTTATTCCCTGAGCCATGGTCAACTCAAAGAACAATAGGAGGCCAATTACTTTCTTCAGCAGCCATTGCTATGATTAAAACTTTAGATAAGGAAGAAATAAATTCGGTGAGACAGGTATTCGTATAATGCGAAGGGATGGTTCAGGAGTGATATCAACTGGAGGGAAATGATGGAGGTCATATATCCGACCATTGTGCCTGTACCAAATAAAACTGGCATCTAGGGCTTTGAATCCTATTCAAACAGAATGAGTTACACACATATCTCCAGTTTTTCTCAACTAATGTTATGCTTCATATCCCTTAAATTTGTAACATCTGATGTATTAACAGTATTCAATTTACTTATAATAGTTTAGTAGGGTAACTGCCTTTTAGGAGGAATTTTAGCAACTGTCTTCGGTCTTTGCATGACCTCATCTAGTCTAGGGTTCTTTTATACGGAGGAATTATAAGTTAAGCTATAGTAGGAAATAATGTAAAACAGTTTAAATAATAACTCAAGACTGTACCTAAAAAAAATCTGTAGTGGCCTATACTCAACTAAAATATGCAAATTATTGAATAAACTCATAAAGAGTCAATTTCTTTACTTAATGTGGTTATCATAGGAATGTATTGTCGAACTTTGTACTAATATTATTGTTATTATAATGGATATGAAGCTTATGAACAATGGCTTAAACTGGTCGTATTTTGAAGTATATCAAACACCACGGTTGGAATGGACTAACGAGACAATCTAGATCAGTGTTTCCCAAAGTGGGCGGTACGTTGATGTGATATCCGGGGGGGGGGGGGGGGGGATGCAAAAAGGAGCGGGGATTCTATTTCCATAAATTGAAAATGTTCTTGCAATATAATTTGTAAATTTAAGTGAAAACACGACATGCAAACTTCTAGGAAACGGTTTCTTAAAATCATTTGTTTTGATAATTCATTTTTATGTTAAAAATATATTCTCCCCTAAGTTTATTTTATTGTGTATTAATTCTTTTGCATAAATATGCTATGAAACAATACATCTACTGGATTCTAAATAAATATTTGATTAGTAATTATTTTAATTTAATTATTAAAATGTTACTCATTTGGTTATTTAGTCTAGGAATCTGATTATTATTCAAGGGTGTTGAGTTATAGGTTTATGGACCCAAGGGGGCGGTCACTCGAAAAAGTTTGGGAAACACTGATCTAGATTAATAGAATAAAACTATAATAAATCAGGGCTAGATCAGTCTTCCATGTTCAAATCAATGCCTAAGTAGAGATTTTATTTAAAATCTTTCTTATAGGCAAGAGTAAAACTATTTGAATATTAAAAATGAATTTCGAAAGTTACCAAGTGTAATATCTACAACTATTTCTGCTTTAACTTCCCTTGCTTTGTAAACATTGTGAATAAATCCCACAGCTATAGTAGGTGACCCATTAACCCAGGATGTATAGTCAATTATTCTAGCTTTATTGCTTTTGCTGTAATTGAAATTTCACAAATTTATTTTAATAAATTACTTATTTCCTGTTCAATTTTCGGGCGAAATTTTATTGTTTATTAACGAGCCATTTAGCGTTAAGAAAATATTTTAAAAAAACGGAAAATTTATTATAATGCCCGTTTGGGTAATGTAGTTTTGAAAAAAAATATTTGAACTCATCCTTCATATAATGCACTATTTTTATGCATAATTTAATTTTATCCGTCAAACGGGATGGATGAAATCTGCCTCAGAAGCTCTCCTATCGTAAGTCAACATTTTGACATTATATTTAAAAAAAAAAAAAAAATTTCCGTTATTTTAAAAATATGAAGATTTTTCCAGTTACTGTTTCTGTTGCTTTTATAATAATCCCTAAATTTCAAGACTCTAGAATTAGTAGTTTAGAGAAAAAATGTTTAAAAACACATTTTGGCAAAAAAAAACCAATATACCGATAATGCATAATTGCTCTCAAACTGTACAGCAGATCTAAGCCATGAGGCCCATTTTTTTTATGAAGTATTAATTTGATCCATCAAAGATTGCAGGCTTAAGCGTCTACACAAAACTTTTGGATACATACTCACCCATGCACGTAGGCACCCAGCCAACCACACATACCCACATCACAAACATCAACGAAAAAATGTTATAAAACGACTTTGGGGACTTCAGACATGTAATTCTGTAAAAATCTCGGATTACATTTTTTCACGATCACTATATTTTACTTATTGTAAAGTAATAAAAGAAAAATTCAATGATTGTCAAGAAATTTGATATTATGTTTACTTGGAGTAAAGTTTAGTGTATGCTAGTCCAGACTCTTTGTTTTTATTTTTTTTTTCTATTTTACACTTTGAGACTATAATTATATTTCTTTTCGTTCCTTTATTTTCTCTTCAGTTCGCATTTTTCTTGTTTCTACTTCATTTAGCCGCTGTCGTCTCTTCGTCACATTACTTCCTGAGACTACGACTAGTAAGGTAGTTAAAATAATAAGCATTTAATATTGAAACTATTGATCCAAATGGACGAAACATTTTTTTTTATAATATATATGTGCTTATACCATGTAGAGAAGATAGGCTAACGGTGCAGAGATCCTAGCTTTTTGCGAAAACAATAAACAAAGCTCTGGGCTGGATGTGCCTTGAGCTCTTTGTTGAGGCAGTTTTTCTTTTGTGGCGCCTTATCTGGGATTGAAGGTCTCCTCCCTCTATCCTTTATCCTTTTTTGTTTACAACACGTTACCCACAAGAATACATTTCCAAACCTAATTAAATTCCATTCTTTGACTGACGCTTTCTGATTACAGCTAAATTAATTAAATTAAAACACATCTCCTAAATGAATATCATTGTTTTTTTCCTATGCTCAGTATTAATTAATAGTTTACTAGTAATATACACTAGATAGATGCAACTTTTAAAAGTTTAGTCAATAAGAATTAGAAGTAGATGAGTTGAATTACGTTCCTAACTAATTGAAATATTTTAACAAAAATATATAAAACGTATTTTTTGTCATGAAAAATAATTGATTTAAATATTTTTCAGAGTTCTTTTGAAAATGGGATACTCGAAAATCCCTAAAAAATTTTTCGGTTTCTTTCACAACTTTTAGAGGTGATTTTCTTTTAACAAGATTTCACAATAAAAACGAGAAATAACAGTCAATGTTCAATTGGATTTTGACTCTGACGAAGACCGCCTGTTACGGTTGAAAGATCTTAGTCTTGTTTTCCCATTTCATTGTAGTTTATTCATTGTATATATACACATTAACATACAGGAAGGTATTAACATACTAACATAAAGAATTTTAGTTATTTTTCTGATTTCTTACTGCATTTTAGGTGTGGATATATGTTGGTGGATAAGTGCGGCAGTTATTATGGTATAAAAATACTATTAAAGTACAGAAAACAGCTTTTTGGTACAGAACAGCTAGGGTCTCCTCTACAATACCACTACCAGAACATGTCTCCATGGATAGAAGTGACCACAGGTCGTAGTAATTTTAACACTTAATAAACTCTAATCACAACTAAAAAGGGAAGAACACGTTATAACAAGCGTGGTGGAGATAACATTAATCTAGACGACGCGATGATTATAGCTTATGAAAATAATAAAAATAAGAGGCTTATAAAAGAAATGATTCACAGAAAACAAAAAATGCATGTAACAAAAAAACGGATACTGATAACCTAAGTAAAATGTTTAGTCTATTAATTAGTAACTAAAAACATTTCGTTAGTTTCCAGTTTCTTTTTACTTTGCTATAAGTAAAATATAGTGATCGTGAAAAAATTCGATCTTGAGATTTTGACGGAATTATATATTTTGAGGTCCCAAAAGTCGTTTTACGATGTTTTCTCGATGATGTCTGTGTTTGTGTGTGTGGGTGGGTGAGTGTATAGCATTGCTTGTTACCACGCTACAGTCCAGAATGGATCAAGTTGATATTTTACACAAAACTGGGCCCCATAGTGAAGATGATCCCTATTGTTTGGGGAGAATTACGTATGACGGGAAAGTTACTTTTTCTGCCAAAAACCGGTTTTAGAAAACATTTTTTTCTCCTAAACTGCTAATGCTAGAGTATTAAAATTTTGGCAATATCTTTGACCTTAAAAATGCTAGAAAATAAAAATATATTCAGAATTTTAAAACATCGGGGAATATTTTTTTTTCAATAAAATGTAAAAATTTTGACTTATAATTCAATCTCAAACCTTGTGAGAGCAGCGATACAAGCCATACTGTTTGATGGATCAAAATGAAACTATGCCTAAAAATAGAACATCATGTGGAGAATGAGTTGAGATAATTTTTTTCAAAATTACATTCTTCAAAAAGTTTAGTATGATTTCTGTTTTCAGAAAATCTTTTTTTTTGACGCTAAACGGCTCATTAAAAAATCATTAAAATTTGACCAAAAATTGAACAAAAAATTAGCAATTCATAAAAAAATTTATGAAATTTCAATTACGACAAAGAATGAAATTCTTACATGTAAAAAATCAACAACAATAGAGCATATGAAACGTATAATTTCTGATTCTTTTTATGGTATGATGGGTTTGTCTAACAAAATGTTCTAATCAATCTATATGTTGCACCATTCTACAAAGGTTAATATCAGATGCTGATTTTTTTAAGTTTATGATTGACATTATTATTGGGTAGTATTGAAGTTTTTGGAATGAGCTTTTTCGTCCTATGTAAGGGCTTGTATGTTTTTGTCTAATTTCCAGTTTTTTCACTCTTCTAGTCTAATAGTTCATACCATTATTTTTAAAAATTTCAAACTTCCGCCTTTTAAATTTAAAATTATACAGAGAAGCCAGCTTTGAACTTGATTTGAGAATGCAAAAGTGGCTAATTACCCATATATTATCTCTCAATATACATTTATAGCAAACTTATAACAGAGTACAGCACGTGGGAAAAAATAACATTCACTCAGAGTAAATTGGTTTTTTATGATTTTTCACTAAGGGAAAGAAAAGTGCGTTTTTAAAAAACTCTAGCATGCCATAAAATTTCCATTATAATAATTTAATAAAAGGCCAAAAATATAGAACATTATTCCGAATTAAAAAAAAATTCTTTTAAAAGTAATAAATTAAATTATCCTAGATCTTAAATTAAACATCTTAAATTATCTGAAAACGACATTTTATCTTACATGTTTATTACATATCAGACAAACACTCTGTAATGTTTTTAAAATACTTAAAATATTTTCAAGTTTTAAATTGGAAAATTTGTCTTAGGTATTAAATATATAATTAGTTCAGATAAACTATGTAACAGATCCATGGGCTATTGGGGCAAAAGCCATACTCTCTTGTAGGAAATTATTTCGTATAAGCAAATTTTCACTTGGCTTTTCATAATGTTATTATGATGTAGTTATACTAATAATTGTATATCCATTAATTGTGTGACGTATAAAAAAGGCTTATCTATTGATAAGTGGATCAATCACTATCTGTACTACCTCAGAAATGGAAGACTAATAAACATCTCCCATTTAGACGATTTTATTATGCTTAAATAGGACTTTATATATTATATACCCACGAAGTTTGATATTAAGTTTATTTTTAATTTGTTATTGTTGTAATAATATGAAAATTATTTTAAGTCAATAGCGCTATCAATTTATATAAACTTAGAATATAAAGAAGTAAATGCTTGCACTAAACTTATGCTAAACTTTTTAATTTAATTGCTCTATTTCTTACTTTATTGAACTGAACTTGCATCAGTGCAAGAAAGAAAACTTCATAAGTATTATTTGCTTTTGATGAAACTGCAGAAGATTGTTTAATACAATTTCAGATTGAAATACTGTGAAACATTTATTTGCTCTCCTAATAAATTAAGACGCCATTGTTAAGATATAGTGGGGGTAGTTTTCTCAGTAGAATGAATGTGAGCGAACTTTTGAACCCTGTAGTTAGATACATGTCTCAACACGTCAGTTGCCTTCGCGCTTCGCCTGACAGGACAGAACAAAATTACGTCTCATCATGCTAAGGTATGCCTATTTGCTCATAGATCATGTCCTATGATATTATTTTTCATCATTTTATTTATACATACCTCCCATACATTGAAAACAATATTTTATGCATTATACCTGTATTAAAAGTTAAATGGAAGTTACTTTACTTCTTTTTGATCCATCAATATCAAACAAAAAAGTATTGGTTCATATAAATTTTAGTGTAAAAATATTTATAAAGCTAATCTAAAATAATTTGTTTGAAATACTTAAATAAACTTGTTTACAATGAAATTAACAATGCATAATTTAATTTTTTGGTCCGGTTGTTTTATATTATTTTACTAAGCAATGGTAATGAGCTAGTTTATCCCCTCAACACATTCCACGTTCCTTTTCAACTACTCACTAATTAGAGTTTCACTTCTATTAATTATGATTTGTAAATATGTTTCTGAAATTTACTTATTTAGAGTGTAGACTGTGGACTGTAGTGTGTACAGCAGCATTTCGATACAATAATACTTTGGTCCCATGTACAATATTAGAGGATCTGATAATATATATCCCCTTAAAAAACTGTATTTCGAAATTTTAACCCGGAATACATCTGTTTACTTTTATATAAGCAAAAGTATAGTGATCGTGAAAAAATGATCTTGATGAAAAAACGATTTTGATAAAATTGTATGTTTTGAGGTCACAAAAGTCGTTTTATGAAGTTTTTTCGATGATGTCTGTGTGTATATGTGGGTGGGTGAGTGTGTTAGCATTGCTTGTTACCACGCTACGGTCCAGAATCTTTGATGGATCAAGTTGATATTTTACACAAAAATGGGCGTCACAGCGTAGATGATCTTTATTGTTTGGGAAAAATTATGCATGACGAGAAAGTCACTTTAATTGCCAAAAAAAAGTTTAAAATGTTGGCCTTATCTTGGAGGTTACAAACTCAATAAACGAAAAATATATTCAGAATTTTATAACAACGGGAAATATTTTTTTTTAATAAAATCTAAAATTTTTGACTTATAATTCAATCTCAAAGCTTGTGAGAGCGATACAAGCCATACCGTTGGACAGATCAAAATGAAACTAAGCTTAAAAATAGAACATTATATGGAGAATGATTTGAGATATTTTTTTTCAAAATTTCATTCACCAAAGGGGCGTTAAAGTACGATTTCTGTTTTCATAAAATGTTTTTTTGACGCTAAACAGCTCATTTAAAAATCATGAAAATTTGGCCAAAACTGGAACACAAAATATCCAATTTGTAAAACAAAATGCATGAAATTTCAATCAAGGCAAAGTGCAATAAATCTGCAAAAACTGTTTGTTTATCCTAGACCAAGCGATCACCTGCTATACTTGTCGGATATTTTTATATTTTTTTACATTGACTTAGAATTTTTTTGAGCGAATCCACTGAGATAACATTGATGTTTATAATAGAAAAATTTAAATAATTTTTGCCTGCTGCCTGTTTATAAATATATATATATATATATATATTCATGATTAATTGAGTTGTTGAAGCTGTAAAGGTTTTTGTATAATATTCTATTCTAACGGGAACGCTTACAAACCCATATGCTTAAGTTTTATATGGAGAAATATGGTTCATAAATGCCTCAAAATTTGTACTTTAACTTTAATATAATTCGTAAGGATATAATAATGAATTCTAAGCTGTACCCACGAATAATTGAAACTGTTTCCTTATTTCCTTTTTCACATGGTATTTTGCTTATAATACTGAATTCTGTTAACATGCGGCTGACTGATTTAACTGAATCTTAATATTTTACGCTGATTCATTGTAATGTTTCTAGAAATATCAAGCGTTTCTAAAAATTGCTTATATGGTCTGAAAGAGCAAGTTCCTTTTCAGCATCATCTAGTAGATTTTTAAAAAGGCAATGCTTAATTATGTAGCAGGGTGTAAGGCTGTTTTAGTCTGGTATGAATAAAGTAAAGAGATTTTTAAAGTGCATTGGAAACTGACCGAATTAACCATTTAAGCCTTAGGCAGAAATTATTATGAGATTGTACAACATGCAGTATGTGATCAACTTTATCGATAACATCAACCTTTCTGCCATCTCATTCTACATCATTTTTACTTATCTACGCTCTTATATTACAGTTATCATTTCCACCTATATACCCTCTTAAATTGTAGCTATTATTTCTATCTACCTAGGTTATTATATTATTGCTGTTTTATTGGCGTATCTACATTTTATGTTACATCTCTACAACATTAATTTAAACTTATCTAAACTCTTATACGTTTTATAGGGAATATTACAACTTACCTATGCTCTTTATGTTGAACCTAGTACATAAATTTATCTGCCTTATTATGTTATGCTGGTATTTCAACCTATTTAAACAATTTTATTGGTGCTTTTATATAATAAACAATATTTCTAATATAATATAATAAAATAAGAAATATATTATTTCATGGTTATCTACCATTTTAGTAGTTATTATATTGTAATACAATACTGTCCTAATGTGTAGCAATTTTTTCACATATCTACGACACTATAAATTAGACCCAGATGCAACGGGTGCCGTTGCGTCTACACCGTGCTTTGTCTCTCTTTTTCTTTTATCCTGAAGACGGATTGCCCGAAAATTAGAGTTTGTAAATGTGTTTCTTTATTCTGTGTGTTATTCTTCTTGAATTTTGAACTCATATATATATAAAGATTTCACATAAACACGTGAAATAACAATCAATGATCAAACCACAATAAGAAAATGGGAAAGCAAGACTAAGATCTTTCCCATTTTCTTATTGTGGTTTGATCATTGATATATATATAAGTATACTTTGAGAGCAGACTTCTTTCTTTAAACAAATTTCGTTAAATGACTTGTTTATATCCAATCCTGTGTGTTTTCTACATACCTTCTCTAATTGTCTTATATGTGTCTTCCACTTCTTTGGTAACATATAAAACAATTCTCCAAATGATTTATTTTTGATATTCACCATAAATAATAATATTAACCTAATTCACATTAATAATTACATTAACTTATAAACATTATTAAAACGAAATATACAATTTAAAAGTTACATCAAAACTAAACATAACCTATATATGTATATGTATATGATTTTCGGACAGTTTTAATACTTGTTTTTAAAAGTGGTTCCTCGTCAGAGTTAATAAGTCTTCTGATGTGCTACTGATGAATTCCACATGTGACTACCACTGGACGCTGACCGTCCTGATTGGTATGAGGCTAGAAATTTGTACAATAATGTGGTGTACCCTAAAACATGTGTCAATATGTTTTAAAAACGTGCTATTCTAATAATATTCATGCATTATTATTTATTTCGATAATTTTACTTATTTATTTCAATAGTATTTCTATTATTTATTTTTGGTGTCTTATTTATTTATTATGGTATGTATTTTATATACTTTTTTTATACTTTTATTTTATCAGGTTTTATTAATATTTCGTTAATATTTCTTTTACTTTCTCCTCGTCCCATAAAGTAGAAAAACTTACAAAGTTTTTCCGAGAAGAAGACTTCTGTCGCAGCAAGCTCTTTTGATTAGTACCATCACACTCCTGATGGCGATGGTGTCTTTATGTCTTCAGGAGTTTTGTGATTCAAAACGCATTTAAGTTTATATTTATAAACTTAAATATATTTATATTGATTAAATAAGTTTATATTTATAAACTTAAACAAAAAGCACTACATTTATAAGTCTCAAGACTTTTTAAAGAAGTAACTAAGTTAACTTAGTATTTTCAGTTAGATGCCTTTTGTAACTGCTACCCTTTGGTGGTATATGTACCATATTAGCGATGCAAGGGTCTGCAATGGGTAAAGTTCTATTGAGTGTATTCCAGATTGATACTGGCAAAATAAAACCGATACTGAAATTAACGTTTGACCTATATTAAACTATGGCTCCACTGAGAGTTTATATACGAAGTGGAGAACTGATATTGTCAACTCGGTGGCAGCGCACTGTCTGAACAAACAACTTTATTATAAACTTAATTAAAATTATAATTAAAAGACTTCAAGTTGAGGTATAATTGAAGAAATTTCAATTTCACTCTTAAGGATTTACAAGAGAAATTAATGGAAACAATGAAATTAGGTAAGGTTTTAAGGTTTTGAAATTTTAGAAAGGTTTATATGTCTCAGCAAATAAAATCCGGACTGTTTTGGCTTATGAAATATCAAATCAGAGTTTTAGCATAATAGGAGACATTTCATGCCGAGTTAATTAAAATTATTAATAAATATTTTTGGACCATTTCTTTTAGTTTAGCATATTGACATTGATAAAAGTTGTTTCCCTTTTGATTTGTTTTATAAACAACATATTCTTATAAAACTTTTCATTTTAAGTAACTCTATATTAGGATGTTTAAATATAGTAAATATACTAAAACTTTGATATCCATATAAAGTGAATGTACTTAATAATAAATTATTTTTACTTGTCACTTCGTGTGAACTAAGAATTTTTAAAAGATATGTAGAGATTCAGTTATATTAAGGGTTAGGTGGAGTGTAGCCTTCTGCCTGTTTGTATCGAAGATTCAACAAGTGGGAACTCAACATTTTGAATCTGTGAAATAGTTTAACTTCTTCATGATGCCCTTGGAGATGTAAAATATTTTTGAACTCTGTTACTTCTCATGATCTGTACTTTACTGTCCATCATCAACTTAAATGTTGATGTTGTTTCCATTTATAATTTTGTATTTATTGTTACTTTTGGAGGTGACAGGATGGTATAGTTAGCAATAGTTAGCTTCCGTTTTAGTTATTGACAAATCAAGTTAGTGGATTTTTGTTTTCATATTTTTTTTGTGATATGCATGATGTATGCTCAAATCACAAAATTAACTAATATTATACTCAAATCGTTAACGAAGTCATAAATGAATACAAATATGTCGTTACAATAATACGAGTAATATAGAGTTTGTCTGATTTTTTTAAATTAACTGTTTTTTTTTTAAACAGTTAGACTCAGTTTTGTGGATGAGTTATATTACTGCCTTAATTTCGCATCATTTAAAATTAATCTTTCTCAAGTTTATAGGGTTGTACTCTTAAAAGAATACCTTGTACACCAGGGCTCCCCAAACTTTTCATCACTACGAACTCTTCCCAAAATATTGTTCTTCTTATCAACCCCTATAAAACATTATTGAAAGTATCATATACATTTATATTGATAACTACTTATACTTTTCACACATTAGTGGTGTCACAAAATTAGATGACCTGCATAGAAATTCAATCCAAGCATTTTTGTTTCCACATACAACGAAATTCTTGAATTACTTTACTGTGTAGGTACAATTATAGATTTATAGCAGTTTGTATAGGACTTTTATATTATATTTGTCATAATCAACCAAATATAAGAACTATCTATTAAAATCCATCAAAAATGATATTAATGAAAATGTCTACTACTTCAGAATAACAAATTTTTTTATGATATTATAATATTATGAATACGCTAGCACATCTCTTTCAATAAAATGAATGACACAGCTGAAAAGAAAATCCTAGATGAGCAGCAGTGAGTAATAATATTGGGTTCGAATTCAGAGAGTTTTAGCTGCAAATCAACACTTTTTTCCAAGTTTTGTCTATTCTTCTGTTTTTTTGAGAATTTTGTTTTGCATGCACAAAAAATCAGCTTCAAACATGTACTCCAACATGTCAATACCCTTTTGAATCTTGTTTACTTTTCAAACCTTTCGTGCATTTGTGTTTTTGTGAACTCAACTATGAACAATTGATATTTATTGACCCTTTCTTTTACTAATATGAAATTATTGACATGTGGTATATATATGAACTCCATTGACTTCCTCATCCTGGCTCCTGATATAGACATTTGAAGACATATTGCTACTCATCTTCTCTAAGCGACTGTGTTTCAAAAATTTTAACCTGTGTTTCAAAAATATTAAAGATGGAGTCTGTACCAATATTTCAACCTAAGATAAACTTAAGAAACTATCTTCATACTATTGCTTCTAGCGCAAGACATATAGATGTTACCAAGCTTGTGGGATGCTATTTTTGCAGTGCCAAGGACATGGTATCCAGTGTTACTTTTTTATTTCACCAGTACTCATTATGTATGTTCATCTAATCATGAAGTACCATTTTTTACCTTTAAAAATCTGAACATAAAACCTCGAATTGAGTGTCTTTGCCATTAAACATCGTTACTAGCATTTTCCTCCCGAGACTCATGTCAGCTGACCCAGTCCTGGAAGCATATTAGCTTTTACCGTGAAGACTGCCAAGTCATGCGCGCCCTCTCGCAACCTCTATCTTAATTGCTGCTTACATTTAACTCCTGCTTAAAACCCGATGACACATTAATAATAACAGGAACAAATATCTTAATTAACTTTCCATTATCGCACTATAATTTAAAATATGGCAATTCCCTTAAAAAACAATTCTTAATTTCATAATTACATAATTATGTTCAACAGTTGTTAAACAAAGTTGAAATACATTTAATTAATTGTAAATAATAATAAAAACTTTAAATTAGTTTTTTGTTCAAATTTATATAATTGAGTTATCTTGTTCATCAAGTGGAAGTTCAACAAAGAATGCTATTGATTCCTATTTTTAGTTCCTATTTTGGAAATTATTAACGAGATGTCTGTTAGAAAATTTTTAATATTTATTAACATAAACATGAAACATTACTGTTTAATATTTAAAGGGTTGCATTATTAAATCAATCAGTATAAATTAGTTTATATTACAAGGATTGAATCAATCTTGCATTGAATTTGAAATAGACTTAATTTTAAACATGCTTGGAATGACTGAGTTATTTGCTGATCTAATTTAAATATACCCTTCTTTGGTGTCTCTCTGTCGAGCAAAATGTAAATCACATCACCAGTGGATCTACCAAAGTCAGTCTGCTACATGCAAAATTACTTTTAGTAAGTGAATAATATTTATTGATTTATGCAAGTCCCAAAACACATTGCAGTTGTAATGTGTTAAAAAAAATACATTTACGCAAATATGTTGCTACAATAGTGATAGTAATAGATACTCGTAGTTTGTATGTTTTTTCTAAAGTTAAGTAAAACCAGTGAGTTGGTTTTGTGGTGGTTGAGTTGTATTACAGGCTTCATTGTACCTCTTTGATACAATGTTGAACCCTTCGTAAGTTTATTGCTTAGGGAACATTAACAGAAATCTGATCATGTGTACTATTGGAGACCAATATCTATTCGTCCTCTTGAAGAGGCGGCTTTGCAAAATTTGAGAAAACACAATATATATTTCGGTAAAATATACAAAATGAAAGCCAGTTGGCGTAAAATATTTGGTTACGAAATGTTTTGGGTTGAATATTTATAATGTTAACTATTTTGATCGGAAGTTAACTTGATTACGGAATGGCAGGTAATAGTTCTAGCATGTAATATTATGCTACGAGCATAAAACTATGATTTTTAAATTTTCTCCTTTTTTTTTTGCAAGTTCTTTGAAGTTATAATGGCAAGTATCTTTGAAAAGTTAGTTATTTTAGACACACACAAATACCATTTTATCTTACATACTCACTGAAATTTGGGTTCAACTGCCATTTTAGGCGTATATTTATTCACAGGATTGGGAAAAGTTCACTAAATAAGGTAATTAAATTAAAATTGATTAATTTAAATAAAAACAAAGAAATTAGGAAAGAGTGAATAAAAAAATAATTGGATAAAAAATAAAAAAGTGACTAAATTCAAAGACCTAAATAGAAGAAATATGGAGTAATATAGAATAAATTTAAAATTTTATGAGAAAATTAACGTTTGAGATTGTATCTAGTAGTTATTCTAACATGTAGAAGACTGATATCTTCTTATTCAGAAACCTTCAAGGTGACCATTGTGTTACAATCAGAGATCTGTTCAAGAATTTGTCCGTGGATATTTTGATTGAAGTTATGTTCGCGATATTTTACATAGATGACATTAGGAAGCTTGTTTAAATATTGGTATTTTTTCTAAGTAAAAATGTTTAGTATTTATTGGTTAATATTTGGTTCAAATACTAACCAATATTGGTATTTGTTAAATATTGGTAGGAAGACCTGTGGGTGATCTTTGATATTGTATCTTTGGACATAAACTCTGACATGATTACTGATTCTTATCACATAATTCTAACGTAGTGCAATCACTTATTATGTGGTATTTACTCATTTAGGGTAAAAAGCTAATGAAATGGTCTCCACATATAAAAATGTAATGGTATAAACAACACGTTTCGAACACGTAGTGTTCTTCCTCAGGCATTAACTGACAGTTGTACCACAGACACTCACCCTTAGTTAATGCCTTAGAAAGAACACTACGTGTTCGAAACGCGTTGTTCATACCATTAAATTTTTGTATGTGGAGACAATCTTATCACATAGCTTATTGTATTGTTTAATTTTTTTCTGTCTCTTTGTTTTCTTGTTTCTTTTATTTATTATTGTTTTTTCTGTTTTAATTATTTATGTTCTTACTGTTTATTTCGAACTGTTTCATTTTATTGATTAAAGAAAAAAAAATAAGTTATAAAATATATGCACTTGTGTTTTCCAGCTGTCTTGTTAACTTTTAAAGTGTAAGGTTAACTTTTCTGTTACCTTCTTTCTTACTTTGTTTGCTCTCTGGTGACATAAAGTGAAACGTCTCAGAGCATTTATTTTTTTTTCTTTTTCTTTTTCCTTGTGGTTTAGACCTCATTGATTGAATCACGTGTTTAATTGTGAATTTTCAGCATATTAATACGAGTAAGAATATTGGTTGAATAGGTAATCGTGTGAAACTGATATGGTTCAGAATCTTGTTGACCTGGAAGTCATCGCTACAATGGTGACAAAATATTGAGTGCTCTGATTAAGAACTGAGCTTTGAATGTTCCATTGAATACTATTACATAATGGGAGGGATTATCCAGGAAGTACTTGAATGGAGCCGAAGTGATATAACCGTTATCTACCTAGGACTTGTGTTGAAAGAACGTACAGGTTTCATCGAGAAATATAACAAAAGAAAGAATAAGGATATCCTCAAACACTAGATTATTCTATGATGGTTGGTTTTATATATTGTACTTGATCTGTAAAATTGTAGAACAATTGTTAAACTGATTTACATTGACTACTGTGTTGTTGGTTTTGATGACGTAGACGAGGCTAATGATTTCATTGGGTACTTGGTGAGTGGAATGAAGGCAGGTCACTTGAAGGTGTGAGGAGAGCATTGTAACGCTTGGGTCATTAGTGATACAAAGAGAATGACAAATTATTCAAAAATGGAGCCGACCTGTTGAAGGGTCATCATATGTTAAGAGCTCAAGTATTGTTTGACCCAAACGACGTACGAAAAATGTTATTGCTATTACGTTAACGTTGTTAATCCATAAATTCATTCATTGTTTTATTCAATGAATAGAAATATGAAGTTTATTTTCAAATACGGTTACTTGTGCACATGAAAAAGATTTAAAATCAAGTTGAAATGTCAGTTTTGAAAGTTCATTTAAATCTGGACAACTGATCAAACTTTGAGACGTTTTTATTCCTATTGTATTAGAGGGTCTGACGTCATTTAAACTGTTTATGTATTATACATTTGTTAAGGGCGGACAGGAAAGTAGGCTTCAGAGGAGGTATTGACAGTGTGTTAACACTGAGCTCTATACTTGGGTTATTTATCTGGTCTCGTTGGTTAAAAGTCATGTGTGTTTTACGATGATGGGATATATAATTCTCCAAAACAAAGGTGCTGTATAGCTCTCTTGAGGTCTATAAACCGCATTGGCTGGTACTTCCCTATTCGCTTTATTGAGTGGTAAAATATCTTTCCCCCAGAAAATGCCTTGAGCATGTGATTGAAAATTATGACGAATATTAGGAAAAAAAAATAAAATTGGTACTTCAAGTACGGATTAACAAAGACGCTATATTTATTTGAAAAAAAAAAGTTTACTTTTTATTCATTGCAGTTTTCGTATTGTCTTTGTATCAAAAGAGTGTTGTGTGAATTTAATTTCCGTTAATTTGTATTATAAGTTCATAAAAATTTCAATGTTATACAAATTTGTAAGATTGATTATATTATAAAACTTCTTCGTATAATTATAGTATAAAAACTATGAATAGTATTTTATACTATTCTTCTTTGCATACGGATCTATCAAATTGATAAAATCTTTTGCACTCTGACCTTTCGAGGTGGAAATCCATGCATGTCTAGTGAAGTGGTCAACCAAGATGTGCATAAATTTTTTAGGGAACCTATTTCCCGTAAAACCACCAACCGAATCAATCGACATTATCCCGAACGGTTCTGTTGTAGGACCTAATATTGACAATAGACCGATAGCTCTACTTCGTCGAGTTTTATTTTCTAAACATATTATACAACTTTTACAGAAGTCAAAGATTAGCTTGTCTAGATTCTTACAGTAGTAAAACGGCCGAATCTTCTGTCTCATTTGAGCGACGCCAATATGACCATTGTATTCATGCACTTTTTTTTATTATTTTAAACCAAGTGTTTCAGAAACATATATTCATGATCTAAATCTAAATAATTGGTATAAACTAGAATTTTGAAAAGAACACGCAGAAATGAAATTGCTGAAACTCAATACAATATTTTGATGGCCTCGTCATCAGGAAGATAGAAGGGAATCATTCCAAAGGCTGATAACGACTGGCTTGTGTTCAAAAAGAAGCACTCAAACAGTATAACTAACTTTCGGAGGGAGGGGAGACAAGAAAGATAAAGAAGTAAATGCCAAATAAAGATTAAATTAATTAAAACATTTAACTAAAAAAAAAGTATAATTTAAAACTATTAACAACTAGTAAGAAACCAAAATAAAAATAAAAAATGTTACTAAGTAAGTAAAAAAGACCAAAATAAATTAAAGGAACGTTTAACAATTGAGGTTAAGCCCAGGAGAAAATCTAACACCCAGAAGACTTCTGGAACTCTCACAGTGACTTTCGAATTAGTCCTATTAACCTGCTTCAGGAACTAACAGTCATTGAAACTGAGTACCTGAAAACTGGCATAAGTTCTATATATACACAGTAACTGAATTGTTTATTACGATGAAAATACTTTAAGTTGCAATGATCTGTATTGTTGACTGGTCCACTCGTCAACACAAAGTTGAAACAGATGATGCCTCAACGTGATATTAGTATCGACTGGGTCTAAGCCTCTACTACTGTCAGCACCCGTGCCGGACAGTGTAGCCATTTGGTAACGCGGTGGCTAGTAGAGACGGGTTTCTTCGAAACCTCTTCTGTGCCTGTCTAATCGAGGGTTGGCAGGCCTGATGTATACTGCATCAATTCACTCATACCCACAGAGTTCGAGTTCAAGGCAATCGAGTGCTTTGATGTGATGTAGGTTAGAAACTAAATAGTCGTGGTGTGTTTTAATGGTAGAGTGGTGACACTGACGCTCCGGGGGAGATGTAAAAAGTTAGGCTGACCTAATCGATGTCAGGTATTCGTTTTAAGATCTTGACGGGAGTCAACTTGAGTCATTATCAAAACTTAGGGTCCTTAAACTAGAGTCAACTAGGTAATATGACTACATGTAACAAAAGTGGGACCAAATGACAAACCAGTCACACCTCTGACCTAGAAAGCCTATATATAAGAGCCTGAGATACAACCGTTACTGTAACACTATTTCATAAGGATTTCATATACGTTGTCGGTTATGTGTTTTTGGTAACATGACTTAGAAAATATTTTTTTTTTTAACTCCAAGAATACCAACCGGTCAATATACAAACATATCTCAAGCAGAAACATTAAAAACTCTTAAGCACCAATTTCTGATTATATTTTGAAATAATTTTCTTCGTATAGTTCATTAATTTGCCTGAAATAAGGTCATCTACCAATTTTTTCTCCTTATTTAAACTTTTTGTGTCAAGCGAAAAGAAGATTGTCTCCTGTCTTTTTTAACCTTTGTGTAAATTGCTTTTCCTTTTCCATCAAATCAGGTTTTCTTCATTTTCATATTTCTGTTCTGTACTAGATGATTTACAAAATAAGTTTTATTTTTAGTTTTTCATTATTTTTTTTTGTTTCTATATTATTTCTTTATCTTTTTTTCCCCTGTTTACTTATTTTATTAATTACTTATTCATCCCATATTAATATTAAGAAACGGAAAAAAGATAGAGTTTGAAGAATGGTATTGAATGCTATATTATTTGACGAAACGGGAGTATATTGATTTAGTGGATTCTTGTATTTGATATAAATTAATCTCCTAAAGTAAATAAATAAGGGGGATGGAATTATTCGTGTCACTAGGAATCAGCAGAAAATAAATATATGATTTAATAAAATAATGAGAACATTAGGCTTGTTTATCAGTTTGTTTTTTGACAGGTGTTAATTTTGTGAGCTACTATTATTGACTGTAGAGTGTTTAGAATGAATTTGAACTTTACGTAGATTGGCAAAGTTTATTTACAGCCTGAGAGTGGCCACAAGGATGGCTGGAGTAAATTGCTAATTGTATTATTTTGTTGATGGACCAGTCCCTTTTATGCTATGGGAGGAATTTGTCTAAGTTGCTTTCCTCGACACTTTATAGATACTCTTATAAAATCACAACATTCTATTTTAAGCTCAGCGTCATTTAATAGTATCAGAACATGATATTAAAAATTAGTGGCCGCAATCGTCTTTCATGTTTTTGTTTTTTAATTTTATTTTCAAGACTTTATGCGCTATCTTTTCAATGTTTATTATCATGAAAATATGTTTTTTTTTGTTTTCCAACTCATTACAGAGTTGAAAAATGTTTCTGTAAAATTTTTGATGAAAATTGAAATAAAATAAAATTTACAATACACTATCAAAGTCTGTTGAATGAACAGATATTTTATGATGCGGCATGAGCTCACAGATAGAACCATCCGTCGTAGATGCATTCCTCTACTTATAATGATAAATTCGTCTGCATATTATAATGTTGATTACTTCGAGTATTCAGTTAGTAGGTCACAACTAAACCACATCACCGCAAGACCATCTATCAAATATTCCTTCTATATCCAGGAAGCAACCCAGTAGATTTCATTAAGACTTGCAGCTTTCTAGGTTTGTTAAATATTAGCACTTAAATATTTAGTGCTGTTCTAGGTGTGAAAATTCTGGCTCATTTGTTATTTGGCATCCATTTTAGTAATGGGCGAGTGCCCATTACTAAATTTTTATTTTTATTTTTCTTGAATAGCTGTTGATTCTTCTTTGGGAGTCCTAAGTATTGCCAAACTCAAATGTATTTAGTGTAGGGATTTTTAACGAGTGCCTGATATCCTACAGGTTTGAGACCGACGACTTAACGTCCTCTACGAAGAAGACGTGCTTAGATTCATTCACCTCCTGTGAGAATAAATCAACGACCAGAGTGGGTATCGAACCTCTGCAGGTCCAGTCCAGTGGTAGAGCCGAGCATGTCACTACGCTAACCTGGCCTCCTAAATATTATTTGAAATCTTACATCGGATTTTTTCTCCCTTTTGGTTACAACAGTATTTCATACAAAGTAATTTCAAAAGTTTTGAAAACACTTCTATAAAATTTTGGCTGCACATTTTATCCTGATAAAAATTACAATGAAATATTTAAAAATAAATTAGTTAATAAAAATAAGTATTTATTTTCATTCATACAGTAAACAAATGATGTAAAATTTACGATGCTTAAAATGGTGAAAATAAAATTTAAGACTCCAGATGTAGAAGCCAAATTATTGCCTAACCTAATACGAATTAAAAATTAGCATTTATGCAGCTATCTTGAATTATATTTCGAAGTCTTATCTCTTATCTCTCTATGTTGGATTAAATAAATATTCCTTTTTATAGTACGCTGTTTTCTCTGTATGTAAATTTTAATGATGTATTATGAGAAAGAAAGATGAAGCCAAAACCATTGGATTGTTGTGTCATGATATTGTCGTAGTGTGCACAGAGGCCTAATGTTACCCTTTCTTTGGCCGTTTTTAAATACATAAACTTTAAAGTTCCTTATTTTTTTGTTTGAGGAGTTTCCATCTCAATTAATTGGTTTTAAGCATAATTTGCGAAGAAATGTTTTCTTAAATTATATTGGATAGTATTAATGCAGAATGAACAAGTCGTTGAGACATACATATTTTTTCTTGAGAAAGGAATAAGACACGTTTTAACGGAAATTATATCCAGACCTGTGTCCGTTACTGATCTTTCGACAATGCGTATAGAGCATGCGGCATCAGCATACAGGTAGAACCAATCATTCCTCTCCTTATAAGGATATATTCATCTGCAAATTATAATGTTGATTACTTCGAGTAATCAGTTAGGGAGTCCACAACTAATCACATCATCGCAAGACCATCTATACATACATCCCTGAGGGCAGCTTTTTTAGTGATCACAATTTCAGTTGTGCTCGATTCTATACCTTCTATAATCATTCTTGCGTTTAATTTTGGTAAAGTATATCAGCGATGACTCGATTGATTCGAATGCCTGTTATCAAATGTTCCTTCTATATCCAAGAAGCAACCCAGTAGATTTCATTAAGACTAACAGACATTATAGTGTGTTTAACAAAATTTTTGGAACTCATCTTGTAAATTTACTCTTTTGAAAAGTATGTGGCATCTTATGAACTAAATTGTTGTCTCTTATTTACTAAAGGCAGCTCATGGTACAAAATATTGAACAAATGGTAGTCATATAATCTTTTTATATTGTAAGCTTGTAAAATATTTGTACTAAAAAGATACTGAATAAGATATTTTAAGGTATAATAAATCCAGCCAAATTTGTACTAATTATTTAAATTCGTTGTATATATATTTTTTTAATACTGCTGCTTGTAGTATAGTTACTAATGCTACTAAGATGCAGGAAAAGACGACCACTCCAGATTGTTATAATATATTTGCTAAAATAATTTAAAATTATGGCATTAATTGGTATGGATATTGGCTTACGGTGCCTTGTATAATATTGGTCCCATTCCGGATATAATTGGTACGTGGTCGCCTTGCACATCAAAGACTTGCCAGATCAAAGTCACTGTCCCCTCCTAATCTCCCTTCCTAGATTATCCTTCCGTTTTACGATAGGCCCACTAAAATGTCGACTTTTAGTCACAAATTGAAATTTTGTTTTATAATTACCCATTAAACATTATTTCACATTACATGGAAACCATCATTAACAAATCTCGAGTGGCTCACACACAACTTTTCTGTTATTAAAAACATAATATCAAACTCGTTGACAAATACTGATTTTTTTTAATTTTTAGTGGCTATATATACATTTTAAGCATTGATCAATCCGACATACTATTAAATAATTTTAAGAAATAAGACTCATGAGCTCCGCGGCGATAGCTAGCATATTGTGCACCCTTTTGTCATTAAGTTTCAACTTCCTTATGATTTTAAGTTCTTAGTGGCGATCATAAATTTACATAGTGATCAAAAGGTTGATATTCCGTTGGGCAATGAACTTGCATTCTTTGTATGATGTCAAATAAAGCTCCCATTCCTGGTAATGAAGAAGACAAATTTCCAATAGATCTTCCACATTTATGTTTAAATTCTTTCTTTGAACATATAGTATTCTTCAGAAATATAAGTTCAGTTGGAATGAGTTTTTTTAAACTAAACTGCACCCGTTTGCTCTCGCCAGCTTTAACTGTTTTCTTATTGACCTTTCTGTCAGTCCACTGCTTAAGTATGCCGTAAAAAAATGCTCCATAGTCCTATATATAGTTATCTTATACAGATACATAAATATTTAAGTATTTTTTCGTTATGACTTGAGTAATGAAATAATTATAACATCTATTTTTTTCAAATCCTATATTAAACCTGAAAATGATAATTTGTTTGACTTAATTTTGATAGAAAAGGTACAAGGCAATGTAATCAAAACTGATAATACAGCAGGTAATCTTTTAATGCAAGTTGGGTTTTCAGGTTGCCCTCAGAGAGGTGCTCTAGAATGATGATTAGTTATAGATAACATTGTAGGTACTCTAAATAATCAATGTTTTGATGAGCTAGGATATTTAGATGGACCTTGTTATTCTAAGGGTGTAATGCTTAATAGTTGTGGCTTTGGACCTTAAGAGTCATGTTCGCCTACTAGCCGAACACTGGTGAAGGACGAAGGTCTGGTTATAAACCCAGCAGGGGACAGTGCTTATTACTTTCTCAAAAAGGAAGAAAGTAGGTCTGAAAGACCATTTATTGATAAATATGGATCTGATAGATTGTCAAATACATTGGACTCTCTTTTTGATTTATCCGGAAAAGCAATATGACATGCTGATTATCCAGTACCCAGTTTAGCAATAATAATAATGTGTGTTTCTTGCCTGCTGTTTAACGTGATATTAACGACAACGAGAGCTGTGATGTACGAATGTTGTTCTGATGACGGTTCTGATGATACTTTGTCAAGCTATCATCGCAATGAAATGTACCACGAAAGCATAACAAATTCGCCTGTGCACCCTGAGATGTACTTACGAGCTATACATTGTCATTAAGTACTTATCATGCTACTTTTCCAGTCATTGAGCTTTGCAATTGATATGTAAAGCAAAAATTGTATTTTAATTATATATTTTCATATATCAAGTTGTTGTTCTGGTCCTGAAAAAATATGACGAAGCATACATTGTTTAGGTGTCTATATGAGTTTTTTGAAAGTTTTGAAATTAATTTTTTTTTTATCAAACCTTTTATAGTATATATCAGATTGGAGAAAAAAAATTGTATATGAAATGTATAAAGTTTTAATCGAATCATCATTTTGACTGATTTATTAGCTTCAAGGAATATTTTACTTAAATCATTAGATCAGGAGTGTCTGACAAAAGCCCCCTTGCACTGCCATGGTCTCTTCATTGAGTAACCCTGGAATAGAGTGAGCTACTTCATTACTAACGATTGCCAATGCTATAACATCGGTGCGGTAGTTTACTTGGGGCACAGCGATTTTATAAAACTTGATGCATTGTTGCTGAGCTTTGCAGTTGTTCAGGATGCTTTGAAAGGCGGTAGGGGGGTGGAGTGTTAAGAGACTACTGAATATTCATGCGATAAGACCATCTCGTTTCATGGCTCAAATCAGCCAGATATTAACCTGATTAGGGTGACAAGTTGCCAGTCCTGCCTTTGATTCATCGAGTCACTCACTATTGCAAACAGTCTCTCCAACGCACCCAACTCTTCACTACAGTACGTCATCAGCTGTTCAGAACGGTCAAGAATAAAATTAATTTCACAATTGAATGAAATTTTCATTTAAATAAGAATAAAATGTCTTACATGCTTGCTTGAACTTTATATATATAAACAACGAAACGAAATTAATATTAATAACACGCTTACAGTATCTACTTTTTAGTTCGAAGCTTCATCGATAGTGATAAGAGAGGGAAACCAAGTGCACTGATAGAGACTGTTGGAGAGCCTTTTAACTGTACTGATAACGGTTCAAACCAAATATTACAGTTTTGAGTGTGTTTTTTTTATTTAATATAATTCATGGAATTATATCAAGCCGTTTGGTTTGGTATTTTGAATTTAAGAAATTTGACTATTTCTTAATATCTTATTATTATTAAGAATGATAATAAACTCAGAACCCCAAGAATTCCATTTCCAATCACCCTTTAATAAATAAATGATCCAAACACTACACAATGGCGTTGATCATGAGTGTCACTCAAAGGGCCTGACCTCAGGCTGGTATTTGAGAATAGTAGCTTTCTCTCATTCTGGTAGCTGACTAACACTTGATGACCTAGGTATGAGACAGGAACGAGCTTAAGGTGCTGTTAAGATTAATTAAACAAGATGGAAAACCAGTCAATGAAATTTACAAGTATGGAATACCAGTGTGACAAACTAGGACTTTTTTTGAAATTACAGAGGCAATAGTGAAGTTTCAAATGTTCTGCGAAGGCAAAATTTGGTGTAGTTCAGCTGTTATCTGCTTTCCCAGAAACTTAATAACTGAGTGAGTAATATCACGTCAGAACGTTCATAAGTAATGACCCAAATGCGTTTAACTCCTTTCTTCTTCCTAGAACTCCCCACTCCTATGAGACTCAGGTATCGCTGCAATTAACTGCCCAGCCAAATTAAGGAATGCTATCTGAAGAAAGAAACCAACATGCAGTAAGCAATAATCTTCCTTAAACAATGTAACGCTAAAGTGATTCCAGACTATAAAGCCAGAGCAAATGAATTTGGTAGTATAAAGGGACAATCCAATCACTGAATAGGTAATTATTATTTTTTCCTACTTGTTGTTTTCACTGGACCAACCCTTCAGCACCACATCCTTGGTGCCCTCCTGATGATGAACACAAAGTGTTCGAAACGCGTTGTTGCTGTTGAATAAAACTTCATTTGTGTGGATAACTTTTGTTTGTTTATTCATTTTATCTCAGAATGAGTAAATACTACACAATTACGGATTGCACAACTAATGATTTAATTATTATTGTCCTTAACGTCAAAACGACTCAACTCCTCTTAACTATTAGCTTGACTCTTTCTAAAGCGACACTATTGGCCCTTACAGTGAGGCCAAATAAATAAGAATATTATTTTTACCGTTACAATATTAATAATATTAATTATATCATTTATAAACTGAATTATTATTCTAATATTATTTATTAGAGTATATGATATATAATATTTATGTATCATGTAAATATTATATTAATATTTATTACATTGTAAATATTAATATTATATAAATCTGTATTAACATTATAATTATTGATTATTGTTATAATTGGTATAGTTATTTTAATATTGTGCATGCAATAGTCGGCCACCAAGCAGAAACTTCATATATGCATACACACACACACCCACACACACGCGCGCACGCACGCACACACACACACACACACACACACACACACACACACATACATACACACATCCCACATACACACACACACAGGCACTCAGTAGTAACCATGAGTTGTATTATATAGGTATATAGAATTCATTCTGAAGATAAGATTTCAAAATGTACTTTACTCATTATTATTATTATATCCAACCATATCTAACCATTCGCTCCCGTCTTCATATTATAAAGGCATATTTTTTTGTTGATATTAAAATACTCCTTGAGCACTGTTAACCTTCTGCCTCTTACAATACTAATGTTCAAGTACATGGTAAGTCAATGTCAAGAGTATAACTCTGGTCTGTATAGTACTAGGGTTAGTATAAGTCGATGTCAAGAATGTAATTCTGGTCTATACAGTACTAGGGTTAATATATGTTGATGTCAAGAGTGTAACTCAGGTCTGTATAGTACTAGGGTTAGTATAAGTCGATGTCAAGAATGTAATTCTGGTCTATACAGTACTAGGGTTAATATATGTTGATGTCAAGATGTAATTCTGGTCTATACAGTACTAGGGTTAATATAATGTTGATGTCAAGAATGTAATTCTGGTCTATACAGTACTAGGGTTAATATATGTTTATGTCAAGAATGTAATTCTGGTCTATACAGTACTAGGGTTAATATATGTTGATGTCAAGAATGTAATTCTGGTCTATACAGTACTAGGGTTAATATATGTTGATGTCAAGAATGTAATTCTGGTCTATACAGTACTAGGGTTAATATATGTTGATGTCAAGAATGTAATTCTGGTCTATACAGTACTAGGGTTAATATATGTTGATGTCAAGAATGTAATTCTGGTCTATAAGTACTAGGGTTAGTATAAGTTGATGTCAAGATGTAATTCAGGTCTGTACAGTACTAGGGTTAATATATGTTGATGTCAAGAATGTAATTCTGGTCTATACAGTACTAGGGTTAATATTGTTGATGTCAAGAATGTAATTCTGGTCTTACAGTACTAGGGTTAATATATGTTGATGTCAAGAATGTAATTCTGGTCTATACAGTACTAGGGTTAATATAGTTGATGTCAAGATATTGAAATTCTGGATTATTTACAGTACTCAGGTTTAGTATAATTGATGTCAAGATGTGTAATCAGGTCTGTACAGTACTAGGGTTAATATATGTTGATGTCAAGAATGTACATTCTGGTCTATACAGTACTAGGGTTAATATATGTGTGATGTCAAGAATGTAATTCTGGTCTATACAGTACTAGGGTTAATATATGTTGATGTCAAGAATGTAATTCTGGTCTATACAGTACTAGGGTTAATATATGTTGATGTCAAGAATGTAATTCTGGTCTATACAGTACTAGGGTTAATATATGTTGATGTCAAGAATGTAATTCTGGTCTATACAGTACTAGGGTTAATATATGTTGATGTCAAGAATGTAATTCTGGTCTATACAGTACTAGGGTTAATATATGTTGATGTCAAGAATGTAATTCTGGTCTATACAGTACTAGGGTTAGTATAAGTTGATGTCAAGAGTGTAACTCAGGTCTGTACAGTACTAGGGTTAATATATGTTGATGTCAAGAATGTAATTCTGGTCTATACAGTACTAGGGTTAATATATGTTGATGTCAAGAATGTAATTCTGGTCTATACAGTACTAGGGTTAATATATGTTGATGTCAAGAATGTAATTCTGGTCTATACAGTACTAGGGTTAATATATGTTGATGTCAAGAATGTAATTCTGGTCTATACAGTACTAGGGTTAGTATAAGTTGATGTCAAGAGTGTAACTCAGGTCTGTATAATACTAGGGTTAATATAGTTATTATATCACTCACTTATTAAGTCTTCCTTTTTATTATGATCAATTTTAAATTTTGATATCGAATTTTTTTTGTATTTAGAAAGTTAGAAAGCCTCTTTGCCAAGTTTTTATTCTGTAATAATCTAATTCAAAGGATTTATATTAGAGTTTGGCCGGTATTGCAGCTCAACCATAAATAAATTAGCTGCCAATTAACAAATGAACCACATTTTCTTTCCCTTAAGCAGAGTTCTGAAATCCTTTAAGTGCTGGCATGGAAAACAAACTTTGGTCTTGAAAGTAATTTGATTGACTTCTAAAATAAGCATTCATTATTAAATGACTACAGGACATTATTTATTAATATTAATTTCTATTATGAGAGATATTTGAATATTCTTGGATTTTATTTTTATCACTTTAGTTCAGGTTTTTATTAAACCTTATAATTTCGTGATGATTAATTGTTTACAAAAAAAAATTAAAAGGAACGAAAACAATGGAAGTATGTAGCATTAATGGAGACAGAGCTTTGCCCATGTACTTTGGGGATTGTGGTGGACAGTTTATCTTTCTAATATTGTTAAGTCTCATTAATTTGTTTTACTTCTTCTTCAGGTGTATAACCTAATTATTTCTTTTATATTCTTCAGTATATGGCAAAGTGTTGACTTATATTACTGGTTTAAATTAGTCCTTAATTTATTACTTTCTACATAATTTGTATTTCGTATTTATATGTTTCTGGTTCCTCTATTTCATTTAGTCTGTAACCAATTCGTTCTAACGTAATAATTGTATCCCAAATTTTGTATGATATAGTTATGTCCATATTTAGCTACCCGGTTTGTTATCAGTTTGTTTGGAAACTAAAGTCCTATTCGTCAGTGTTTCTGTTTAAGATTGGTCAAATAGTTTGGACGATAAGTCATGTCAAACCTGATCATATTCAATTCAACAGCGTGATTCAATTCAAAGTGACTGTTAGAGCTGCATTGTGTTCTTATAAAAATAACCAATGATTTATATCCACATTATTTTAAAATTACAGTTTAAATATCCAATTAAAACAACAAACAAGACTTAAGAAACTTTTATAAATTTCTATTGAGATTAAATTCACTTCATACCATTACTGTGCGTTCTCTCTCATTCCATGCAACCTAAACCACTTGTTATCAACTAATCTTATAGTTTGATTTCTGAATTATTTATTATACATGATTGTTTGTAATTTATGATTGAGTGTTTTCTTGTAGGTTCCGATTGGTTTACAATTACTTTTATGTATTAGTTTAGTGTTTGTTTTATTAAATGACTATTATTACGACACACTTGACACACTTATTTCTTAACAGATTATCAACATCTACTTTTACTAAGTCCTATCAATAAGTCAATTATGTTAGACTAGACAGCAAACAAGTGTCAGATCAATCCAATTCTTTCTTCTTATATCCATTATACCTATATCTATTTGTAATCGCACTCATTTAATTAGTTTGTTTGTCTTTTAGTACTCGCATTTATAGTCCTTTCACCTTTTACTGCTGTTTTAGGGGTGGAAGAGTGTGGCTCATTTATGATTTAGCACCCATTTTGGTAATGGGCGCGCCACATTACCGGGTTGTTGATTCTACTTTGGGAGTGCTATTGTTTTGCCTAGCTCAAGTATATTTAAAGCAGGGATCTATAACGAGTACTTTTGATGTTGACTGCAGGTATAGTTACTTTGAATGAACACATAGATAAAAGCCTGGCGTAAATTTTCAACACAATCAGCCAATACTGTATTTTGGAATGTATGACTCTCATACTGGTCTCTAGTATATGACTATCGTGACTGATATACTAGAGCCTAAGGTATATGAAGACGAAAACATTTGCCGTTACACAATCAACCAATACTGTATTTTGGAATGTATGACTCTCATACTGGTCTCTAGTATACGACTATCGTGACTGATATAGTAGAACCTAAGGTATATGAAGACGAGAACATTTGCCGATACACAATCAACAAATACTGTATTTTGGAATGTATGACTCTCATACTGGTCTCTAGTATATGACTATCGTGACTGATATACTGGAGCCTAAGGTATATGGAAACGAGAACATTTGCCGATACACAATCAACAAATACTGTATTTTGGAATGTATGACTCTCATACTGGTCTCTAGTATACGACTATCGTGACTGATATACTGGAGCCTAAGGTATATGGAAACGAAAACATTTGTCGTTACACATAATTTCAATAATGGTGATAATAAAGAAATATAATTCTTATTAAACAAATATATAAAATGTTAACATCTTTGAAGTGTAATTACAAATCTATATTCTTGGTAACTGCTGTTAATAAAACATTTTTTTTTTTATTTTCACTGTTTAATAATGTGAAATGCAGTTAATCATTATTTGACCTAAAATGACCTAATAAATTAAATAAAGCGATGAAAATATCAAAATGATGTTGGAAACAGTAAACTAATTAATGTATGTTAAACTCTTTGAACTCTTGACAGATTTATAATGTTATTTGTCCACATCATCAAGGGAAACTTAACTTTCATGTTTTAATAGCTTGCGTGCAAGTAATTTCTGATTGTTTGTACATGTTACACGACATTCACTGACAGCTGAAAGTCGAAAAGTGAAAAAATGAAGCAGTCTTATATCTGCACACTTCTTTTAGTGTTCTAACTATTCTTTTTTGTTTAGTTTGTCATGAAGAGAGGTCTCTGTAAGATCTGGCTAGTTACTTCAAGGCTGCTTAAACTATTACATTTGATGTTTCATATTCTAACGAGTATCACCGTTTTGTTGTTGATTTATTTTTAATTGTGGCAACATTACAATTAGATATTGCCACTCTATAAGTATGTATGTTCAACATACGTATGTATATATGTTGAATGGATTAATGTAATTCATATATACTATTTTTTAGTATACACTTTTTCGATGAAAATATGATCCGAAATGAACAAATACAGTTCAATGTACATAAAGAAACATAGAGAACTTAAACAGTCTTCAGAGACTGTTGAACCGAAAATTAGAGACTGTAAGCGCGTGCTTTGAAGTTCTCTATGTTTCTTTATGTACATTGAACATTTCTTAGTATGTAATACGGACCCTCAAGTGTTATTTTTACTTTACTATAAGTAAAGTATAGTGATCGTGAAAAAATTCAATCTCGAGATTTTGACGGAATTACATGTTTTGAGGTCTCTGAAGTCGTTTTATGAAGTTTTCTCGATGATGTCTGTGTGTGTGTGTGTGTGTGTGTGTGTGTGTGTGTGTGTGTGTGTGTGTGTGTGTGTGTGTGGGAGGGTGAGTGTGTTAGCATTGCTTGTTACGACGCTACGGTCCAGAGTCTTTGATGGATCAAGTTGATATTTTACACGAAAATGGGCCTCATAGGGTAGGAGATCCCTATTATTTGGGAAGAATTATGCATGACGGAAAAGTCACTTTTTTTTGCCAAAACCGTTTTTTTGAAAACATTTTTTTCTCCTAAACTGATAACCTTAGAGTTTTGAAATTTTGGCATTATCTTTGAGGTTACAAATGGAACAAACGAAAAATATATTCAGAATTTTAAGACAACGTAAAATATTTTTTTTCAATAAAATGAAAAAAATTTGACTTATAATTCAATCTCAAAGCTTGTGAGAGCGATACAAGGCATACCGTTTGACGGATCAAAATGAAACTATGCTTAAGAATAGAATATTATATGGAAAATGATTTGAGATAATTTTTTTCAAAATTACATTCACCAAAGGGGCGTTAAAGTACTATTTCCGTTTTCAGAAAATGTTTTTTTGACGGTAAACGGCTCATTAAAAATTCATGAAAATTTGACCATAAATGGAACAAAAAATTAGCAATTCATAACAAAATATTCATGAAGTTTCAATTATGGGAAAGAGCAATAAAGCTATAAAAACTGTTTGTTTATCCTAAACTAAGGGATCACCTGCTATACTTGTCGAATTTTTGATATTTTTTTACAATGTTTACATTGACTTAGAAATTATTTGAGCAAAACCACTGAGATAAAATTAGACTATTCTAGTCTAATAGTTCATATTTATTATTTTCAAAAATTAGAAGCTCCCAACTATAAATGATTTAAATTATATTGAATAGCTGGCTTCCACTTTCAGTTGAGTCTGTAAACTGGTTAATTACTAATATATTTTTCCCAATATACATTCATAGCAAGATTATAACAGAGTACAAGACGCAGGAAAAAAGATAACACTCACGCAGAGAAAATTGGTATATATGATTTTCGATAAAGGGGAAGGAAAATTATTTTAGTAAATACTGAGAAGCCATAAAATTTCCAGTATAATAATTCTATAAAAAACCAAAGATGTAAAACATAATTTGAAATGGAAATCTTTCGTTTGAAGATTAATAAATGTAATTATTGTATATCCTTAATTATAAGTTATCTTAAAACGACATTTTTTGTTGGATGTTTATGATGTTTTCAGAGAAAATAAGAGTATTTTTCTGATTTAAATTTGAAAATTTGTCTTAAATATTCAATGTGGAAGGAGGTCAAGTAACCGATATAAGAAATCCACTGGCTATTTGAACAAACGCATGTTCTCTTGTAGAAGATTATTTCGTGTCAAGAAATTTTCAGTTTGGCTTTTCAAAAATGTTATTACTGCTGTAGTTATACTAATGAGATTATTTGTATCAGCTGTGGGATGTACAAAAATAAGCTTATATATTGATAAATCGATCAATCACTATCTGTACTACCTCAGAAATGAAAGACTAATAAATATTTCCCATTTAAATTTTTACATTATGCTTAAATGAGACATTATATATTATAGACCGAAGAACATTGATATTAAGTTTACTTATAGTAAAGTTGAGTGCAGGCCACTCTAGATTTTTTGAAATAGTGATTTTAATAAATTAAAATGTGCTTTAGAGAATAAGATGCAATGATTTTAGACACCACTATATTTGGATAATGAGATAGGGCCTTAAGATAGCGATTTAAAGTGCATATTCATGACTTCATTAAAGAAGAAGTAAACAAAAGAAATGGTCATATTTTTAAAACAATAAAAATGTATTTTTTTTAGAAAAATGTAAGAATCTTGATCTATGATTGCATGTGAATGCTATTGAGGAGGCAAAAATCATTATGTTGTAAATTAGTTTGGTATTTTTTTTTACTTATAGCAAACTTAAGTGCAGGCTACTCCAGATTTGTTACAATGTTATACGATTCGGTACAAATAAAACGAAAACTTTATAATACAGAATCCATAAAATTAAATAATGCCAGTAAAACAATGCTCCTCTTATCAAAGTATAAACTGGGTAAAAAGAATTTTTAAAATAGTTGAATTCAATACAACTTAAGAATCATAGGTCTCTATTTATTATATAAATAATTAGTCACGCAGAATGAAGTCCCTTCATTTCCCGCCAACAGTACATAATGCGCATGTCTTTTCTATCGTATGATTATTTCGACCAATCATTGTCTCTCATTTTTTCACCTCATTTTAATTTTTAATTGCGTTTCTATTCGACGTCCATGTTATTTGTAACAGTTTGAAATTAATTCAAATGTGGTCTTATTGAGAAATTTAGTTTAATATCTATGTTTAAAAGAGTACATTCATTGAAATATTTAGTTTAATATATGTTTTAAATATGAGTTTACGTTGATTAAATGACAATGCAAGAATACAGAAGGTATTGAATATCATAAGGTCAGTGGAAATATTGTATTAATTTTCTTTTCAATATTACAAGTGCATTAATTGTTATTTAGACTATCTACGCTATTAACATCATTTATATTATTTTTATACCATTCTGGTTTTGCTAATTCTTTTATAAGTCTATGTAATTTATATTTATTTTCACTTCACCAGGAAAATAAAATACTTAATTAACACCATGTATATAATGTAAAAGTTCACCTATTGAGTTTTGTAGGCTCAACGAATTTGTCAAACTGAATCAATATGATTATTTGTATAAGATAATTCAAGAAACGTATTGTAATATCTTTGAAAACATTTATTTAGTTTATTAGTTATACCTATTTTTCATAATTTGCCTTAGTAATTTCTGGCCTTAAATAATGCTATCTCAATTTTTCTCTTATTCTGTATTATTATTTTTAGATTATTTACTTTATTACTATGAATGGAAGCTGTATTTGAAATCATACACAGAATTCAAACTCTGTCTAGAAGAGGTAGAAACCCTCGATCACATTATATCTGTATTCGATCAATCATCTCAGAATGGACAAAGATTTCTATCAGCTCTTACGTTAAGCTATAGAAGTAACGAATACTTCTTTATTTACAATTATAAGGGTCATTAAATCTGATGTTGAATTGAGTTAGAACAATGGCATGTCAACAGTATGTCATATGTTGTTACAACAGTATGACTGCAGAGCCTACGAGTCCGATGGGTTTCAGAAGTCATTGTTATCATTGTCAATGTCATTATCATAAATCATTGTTATCAGATGTCATGTTCACGATTCTAATAACTAATAAAGCGATTACAGTCAAATTAAACAAATGACACATGCTGATTAAATGTAAAGAGCACAAAACATCAGTTGGTGGTTAATGAGTTTATTATTATGTTTTCTTATAGTAAAGTTGAGTGTAGGCCACTCCAGATTTTTTATTATTGGTGTGTTTCTTTAACCTTCTCTTGACCTCTGAAATTCCATTATTCTTTCTTTTTTTTTTTTTTTTTTTTTTTGGGAAGCCTTGATTAGAGTAATGATTGGCAACTGCTGTTACTCCTTTATAATGGCCTGCAAAGAAATTCACAGGTTATTTCAATTTTTAGAATGAGTTTTCTTCGGACATTTTATTTGGGTTGAAATAAAAATACAATTTTTATTATTCAAATTTTTATATCCACCAACATGAAATCATTCTTTGTTATATATGTTTTATTTCCAAGAATTTGAACAAATGATTTTTATGCTTAATTTGTCTGATAGAACAAATAGATCCAAAAGTTCTAACGTATTAAATTATTATTTCTAGAAACATGAAAGTTTTTGGGAATAAATAGGATATGTACAGAAAGGTGCTCCAAGCGTGACCTGATATTGCGTGAGCTTTTGAGGGAAAAGGTGGAATCGACTGAGTTGCTGTGAAGCAGTGGGGTGGACTCTTCTCATGTGAACCGGTAGAGTTCAATCTCCGGACTCTCTATGATCCGTAGCAAAGGCTCTACGGTCCGTAGCAAAGGCAATGTTCAGATCAGTAACTGATCATGACAGTCGTAAGTCTCACCCTCACAGCGCTGATGTCTTCCCACATGTTTATTTTGAAAATATAGAGGTTTTGTAGTAGGTAGGTATTGTTAGTTGATTTTAATTTCATTTACGTATATGAATATATTGCGTATTTGAGCTTATTGAAAAGGTGTTTCCAGAGTTCTAGATGTACTATCTATTCAGAATTAAGGCTTTGTGAACAAGCAATTCTCAACCCTTACTAATAAACAGGCAGAAAAAATTAACAAAAAAGTTCTTACGCTATATCAAGCTAAGGAAAGAACTTACAAGTCAGTAAAGACAGTGATTTGTTATGAGAAAGAAGTTCATTATGCTGCTTAATCAGCAGGGACTTGGCAATGGCTGTGGTACCTCCATATCTGTGGTAAGAATCGGACGATGATAACAGCGACAGCACCGCTTCACTGCTAGTTGCTTGGTCAGTGCTAAGTAGGTTCCCTCTATTAATGATTTGAGAAATGCGTAAAGACAGGTTTCCTATCTAAGACATCCAAGCAACCCAAACAGAGATCAATGAAAATATTATTAATGAAGTTATTTTGATAATAATATTCATTTAACCATCGAAGAACAATACTTATCAAGGAAACAAGTATCTAAAAGAGATTAAAAAAAGGTTTTGTTGAGAGAAAGGACCATGTATTTATACGGTGCGAGATTAGTCTCATCGGTCTATCTTGCTAAGAAGGAGCTTTATTGCGCCCATCAATTCTCAAGGGAAACCCAAAGAAAGTAATTTAGAGCTGTTAGAACAAAGGCACAAAGCGGTCACTTTAACTCATTCTTTGAAACCACTAAAAATGCTTGTAATACACATTAGGCTCACTCAGTCGCATTTAAAAATATCTTCCAATACTCCCTCATGACATTAAACAGTTCCTTATTATTTTTGACCCTTAATTTACAGAAAAAAATAGGTTAATTGCAAGCATTTGAGAACTCGTGTTTTTGTTTGTTTATATCAAGACACAATTTGAATAGCTGAAAATTAATTGTATTAATATTAGGTTTCAAGAAATATTGTCAACATAAAAAATACTATTGAAACATAGGTTTAAAATAGTTATATAATACATATCTGTATAATACATAATAATTTCTGATAATGCTTTGTAAAAACAAAGCAATCAATGCTTATCACAAATATGCAATCATAATCCTAAAATAAATAACTTATGACATTGACTTATGCATGTATGAACATGGAAATGTAGTTAGACAACTGATCCTAAGTTGGACAAACCTAAAGATACAGAGCGCACAGAACAGGAAAGAAAAGTAATTGCGATGGGTACTTGGAGTAATAGTTTGAATTGGCCCTCGATTTTATTAATGCGGGATGTGTTAAATCTGAGTACGTCGTCCATCGGAGAAGGACGTTAAACTTTCGGCCCCGAGCCTGTACCATGTCAGGTACTCGTTAAAGATCCCTACTCTAAATACACTTGAGTTAGGCCAAATTTAGGACTCCCACTGTAGAATCAATCTTCATTGTGTGGTATGATAAAGGGCCAATGCTCGGCCTACATGTGTTCCCTTGTGGGACTGCCACTGCAACCTAACCTAATAGTTGGAATACCTATGAAATATATTATTTGAAACATTTGCACGTGTGAATTATATTTTAGAAAAAAATAAAAAACAATCCTACTATTTATTGATTGAATGCTCTTAATGGTACAATCTCGGACACCAACCAGCAACATTTGATGCAGTGGTATAAACACTCTGATATAGACTAAAGTTGGAAATCAACACTTAGTATGTTTGTGTTGTAATGCAATTTTTAAATATAATTTTTTAAATGGATTATATTTAAACGAGGTTATTACATTTTAAAACTTTAAACAATGGTTTGATGAGCAGTTGCGAGTTTATGTTCGTAAAGTTGATTTAATCAGCTACCCTTGACTACTGTCAGATAAGCACAATTCGATTTGAACCCCTCAAACGAATACTGTGAAGAAAGAATAGCGATGAGGTACAAAGCTGATAGAAGACGAGGTCTTGGCTTGTTATCGAGAAGACTGCCGCTTGCTCGCAGTGTTTGTTTAGGTCGGCTGACTAGAGTCAGTCCGGCCTTCTAGAAAGACATCCTTCCTGAACCATTTTTTCTTTACCTGCCAACCACATTGCTTCACAATCACCTCACCTCCATCTTATTAACAGTACATATGCGCGCATATATTACACTTATATAACAAAGCATTTTCTTCTTAATTCTATATAATAATTTATCATTTATCATTTTTCAAGATTAGCAGATTAGCTTATTTTAAACCTCATGTGTATAATGAGGTCTATTATGTGTACAATGTGGATTGAAATCGATCAAGAAATATGCAATTAAAATTTACAATGCAAATTGCAATACAGTGTAGTGGAATTAGTACAAATAAACTTGGCACCTGAAATAGTGCGTTGAAATTCTTCAGATCCATAAAAAATGTTATAGCATTCAGACATGTCTTAAAGATTTACTGCTACCTGATTTAGAATTATATATATATATATATATACATATATAACAGTTCAAATTGAAGATCGGTAGCACAGAAAGTAAAAGAAACACACTTACAGACTCAAATTTTCGGGTAATCCGGAAGTCATGGCTAGCCGTTGCGTCTACAACATGCTTGGTCTCCCTTTCTCTTTTCTCCTGAAGACGGATTACCCGAAAATTTGAGTCTGTAAGTTTGTTTCTTTTACTTTCTGTGCTACTTATCTTCAATTTTTAACTGTTATTGTGTCCAGTTTGGTTCGTCTTTCCGTTTATCAAGTGAAATATATATATATATATATATATATATACAAAACACTTTTTCTTTTTCTCGGAGTTTGGTCAGGGTAAATATATGGAATCACCTTTTTGCCAACGTTTCGTCTTTATTTCAAGACATCCTCAGGCTATAAACTAACAAAAAACAATAAACAATGGACATTTTTTCATTTCTACTTTAAAAACATCATAAACAAATTGAAAAAAGAACTTACTGAAGGCTTGGTTCTGTTACATTTACAAACAACCGTTAACTGTCATTCCATGTGCTGTTCCAAGCGACAAATTATTGAACCACTGTTTTTTAGTACAATCCATTATATATAAACATATATACTTATACACATATTATAATATATATCTATTATAATATGTATCACCATAATATATATCTATAATACATTTATAATAAATTATTATTTTAACAATCCTTAAAAATATAAACTAGATAACATTGCATCTTTAACTATTTATGATGGAACTATAAATCCTACTTAAATTGTCTGTATCTGTTTTTCTATTGCAAGTATTATTAGTATTTTTGATATGTATCATTTCTTTTATCAATCTTTTATTGTATGAAGTTTCATAATCTAAAATTGATGCATTCTCAAATTGAAATGTGTGTTGATTTTTAATTGCATGCGAGGCTAGGGCACAAAACATTTTTTTATTTTTAAAATTCGATTTGTGTAAAGCTAATCTATCTTTTAGATATTGTTTGGTTTGACCTATGTATACATTATTACAATTATTGCAAGGAATAGAATATATTATATTGCTTTTAATTAGTTTGTTGATAGGTGATTTGGTGTTCGTAAAAATGCATGTATTTAATTTTTTCTTTACTTTATATGTTATTTTAAAGTTAGCTTCCTTAAGTATTTTTCCAATCTGTTCTGTCAGTCCTTTCACATATGTCACTGATCTATACTGTGGTGAGTTGGTGAGGCCATTATTACTGGAGTGCTGATTTATTTCATTACCTTCTTCAGTGTTTAAATCCGGTGTTATATTTCTATTAGCGTCTACCTGTGGAGTTATTTCATTATGGTTACTAACTGTTGATCGCATTATTTTATTTATTAAATGGTGCGGGTAATTGTTTTGTTTCAATATATTTTTTACTATATTTAAATTTTTCTGTATAAATTGATTATCACATAAATGTATGGCTCTATGTTTCAAAGCTAATGCAGTGTTAATTTTGTGTTTTAGAGGGTGGTGGGATAAAAAATTTAGGTATCTATCAGATTTTTGTGGTTTACGCCACCAATCGACAACTAGGCTACCCTCCGGATTTCTGTATACTATTGTATCTAGAAATGGGAGGCTACGATCTTTTTCTAATTCTATTACAAATTTTAATTTTGAATGGAACGAATTGAAATGGTCCAGTACTGTATCAACCGACTCTTGGGGAATTGTTAAAAAACAGGTCATCTACATATTTATAAATGAAAGGCATTGGAAAAGGTATTACATTAATTACTGTATCAAGAAGGTAATCCATCACTAAATCTGCCAAAATGGGGGCACATGGACATGGAGATGGAGTAGCAATGGGTAGTCCATGTGCCCCCATTTTGGCAGATTTAGTGATGGATTACCTTCTTAAATAATAATTTATTATAAATGTATTATAGATATATATTATGGTGATACATATTATAATAGATATATATTATAATATGTGTATAAGTATATATGTTTATATATAATGGATTGTACTAAAAAAACAGTGGTTCAATAATTTGTCGCTTGGAACAGCACATGTAATGACAGTTAACGGTTGTTTGTAAATGTAACAGAACCAAGCCTTCAGTAAGTTCTTTTTTCAATTTGTTTATGATGTTTTTAAAGTAGAAATGAAAAAATGTCCATTGTTTATTGTTTTTTGTTAGTTTATAGCCCTGAGGATGTCTTGAAATAAAGACGAAACGTTGGCAAAAAGGTGATTCCATATATTTACCCTGACCAAACTCCGAGAAAAAGAAAAAGTGTTTTGTGAATATTTTGTGGTCAAGAAAACAGTACCGTATATATATATATATATATATATATATATATATATATATATACATATATATATATATATATAAATTGATAAAAGTATGGACCGTGATGTAGAAATAAAATTAAAGTTTATCAGGACTCTGTCAGTTCTTCAGGTTCTAATTAAACTCTCAATACCAACCTTTAAATAAATGTTTTTATTTAAAACATTATTCATAGGCCTAAAAAAACAGAGGAAATACAAGAAATAATTCAATCATTAAAAAATCAAACGCGCAATTAGTTACAAATAAGAAATTTCTCATTTCTAACTAATTGCGCTTTTTATGTATTTGTTTGATTTTTGAATGATTGAATTATTTCTTGTTGTCCTCTGTTTTTTAGGCCTATTAAAAATGTTTTAAATAAAAACCTAAACTTTGGAATGAGAGTTTAATTTGAACCTGAAGAACTGACCGAGTCCTGATAAAGTTTAATTTTTTATATATATACTCAAAATTTGAAAAAACAACAATCCACACAGAGAAAGAGACTCACTTACAAACTCAAATTTTCATTTTCGGATGATCCGTCTTCAGGAGAAAAGAGAATGGGTGACCAAGCACGCCGGAAACACAACGGCAGGAAACCGTCCCCAACCCATATATATAGTTGACTGTCGTCCCTCCGTCAATTCACTTCTTCTCCTAAGGACGACCGCCATTACGGTCGAAATATTGAAAAGTGAGTGTTTGTTATGTTTCAGTCTATGTGTCACTGTTTATTTTAAGTATATATATATATATTGTTAAAAATATGACCATATTTTTAACAATGTGTGTTTACAGGAAGGACTGCTACCAAAATTTGCCGATATATATATATATATATATCAATGATCAAACCACAAATAAAATGAGAAAACAAGACTATGATCTTTCGACCGTAACTTGTGGTCTTCGTCACAGTCAAAAACCCTGAATCTTTTTTCCTTTTTCATTTATTGGTTTGACATTTATTGTTATTTCACGTGTTTATGTGAAATCTTGTTATATATATATATATGATGATTATTGTGATGTATAATATGTCAAATGTAGCTTTGAGAGATCTTTGTATCATAAATAGTACTTTGTCACTGCAAATAAATAACGGGTATTATGATATAAACTTTGCAGGTCATACTTTGTGAACAATATTTGGAATCTTATGAGCATTTCAGTGAGTGTTAGTAACAGATTATATTTATAAGGGTAGTGAAATGGGCTTGTGGATTGCCATCTAGTGGAGCTGCGAGTCGTTTGCATTGATGCTATGCCAGAATTCCACTGCCTGCTCCAGAGATCACTAGGCCATTTGTGATTATCCGAGATTCCCTAACCCTGACAGTTTATTCCGCCATACAGATGTAGGAGGGGAAGAGGGGTGTTAAATTTAAGAGTCTCTGTCTAAAAAGTAATTGAATCATTACTAACGGTGTAAAAAGGATTTTTTTATACAAGGGTTTTATTGTTAACACTCTAGCACATCTAATGGTTAATAATATATACCACTTTTATGTATACAGGGTCTCTTTCTGTCAGCCAACGCATCGAAAAGCATTTTCATTCTTATTTTACTCTTTTGTTTTGAGAAAACAGGTCAGGTATCCACATATAAACAACGTGTTTTAAACAATACTGTTCTTCTTCAAGTGACATCCAAAATTCAAACAAACCAAAAAGTGTTTTGAAACTAAGTAACTTTCTAATGTAGAAAAGTTATATGAAGAGTTGAATAATTATGCACCTATGGTTGCGATGGGTGGAACGGAGTGACAGTCCAAGGTTTACGAGTGTGGAAAGAAATATATGCTCTGTTTTTTTGTAGGGTTTATATAGTTTTTGTACACCGTCGTGGAGTATCCGTTTTGTATGATACTGAATTTTATTACAAATCGTTTTAGGTACTGTCTTATGTATTCCGAGTTCTTTACCATTCCTTGTTATGATTTGTTTTGGTATACAGTTGGAATATACTCATTTGTAGTTTTCTCTTTCGTACTCTACCATATATCCTTTGTTTTAGTGTACCATATTGTGTTATTCCATATTATATAGGCTATATTACTAGGCTATGCTTTAGTGCATAGAATTGGAGTATTCTTTTTTGTTATTCATTGTCTTTAATGAACAGTTTAGTACGACTTGCACTTCCCTGTGGGATTATTTTGTTTTAGTATACCTTATTGTGTATTCCGGGTTATGTTCTTTCTTTACACTGTTTTTGTACACTATTAAATATACCGTTTTAGGATACAGTATTTCATGTTAAATATACCTTTGTTAGTTTTTATTCTACATTGTAGTATACCATGATGTAGTACATCGAGTTGTAGTTACCGGGTTGTAATTGTGCTCTATTATGGTATGCTATGTTGTAGTCTAGCATAATGTATATGATGTCTTAACTAATTAAGAAATTAAGATCCTAATCTTAACATACCACTTCTTAATGTTTCGTGTTGCCTACTCTCGAGTGCGCATTGTTGTAATATTCCGGTTTGTATGATGGTTAGCCTTCCTATTCCCTTTATTGATCCATGTTTAGAAACTGTATGTCACGATGCTATACGGACACACACACACACACACACACACACACAACACACACACACACAACACACACACACACGGACATTCACTAGCACACACACATTTAAGACTCTAGGACTCTATTTATGTGTAAATATTAATTGATACACTATTGTTTATCTATTACCTAGAGGATGTAAAACTTAACGACATTATTTACCTACAAAATTGCATGTAGCACTTAATGTGTAGCATTTTATTTCAATAAATTCCCTCATGGTAGGTTTACTACCTGTGAGGAAAAACACACACTGAACTATATACAGATGTACATATAGGCTTCGTTCAAACACTTAACTAACTTAAGTTTTCCTGCTAAAGAGCTTAATTCTTGCAATTAAACTTGTGCACATGATTAACAGAATAGTTAAATATCATTCAAGGTGATTCATCCAAACTTGCTAATGAGACCTGTGGTCTTGAACAACATGAAAAGTCATGTTAATAAAGTTTGAGATCTGAAGACCGATTCAGGGGAAGATATAAACGGATTTACAAGGAAATAGGACTAAGGCTAAATCGATATAAGAAACCAGCGAAATTACCATTTTAAAAGGGTTTACAATTTCATTCAGAAGAGGAAAGAAAGTCATCAGAAGATATGTCATACAAACTGAATGGGTCATCTGTATTAATTTATTTTTTTTTTTTTCAAATAGGAATTCGAAAAAAGAAAAGACTTTCTTTCTTCAGAAACCTCTATGTTGATAGGAAATGCACCAGAGTGGACGTGGTAGCTGTCAAACTTGTCACGTTAGTAATCTCCACGCTTACTTAGTTTACTCCGCAAAAATATCATTTTCCTGAGACCTCTTCTGTATTTCCAATAACTGCAATATGGGTGTAATGCTTTCTGAAGGTTCCTTCAAAACTTTACTTGAGTTTGATTTGCCAGCCTGAGTACATCAACTCGCTTCTCTTCTAGTGAAAACTGCTCCTCCAAATATTATTCATAGGGAGTGTTTGTTCTATTTTTCGACTTATAATATTTGTATAATCCATACCAAGTATACAAACGGATTCCATAAAGTCCTATTCTCTTTCACACTTGATCTTGCGTACTGTAAAAGTCGAAATATACCAAAGTAATTTATACTGTATAATTTATACACTCCTTGTTACTCTCTGTTTTAACATTTTATATTGGTCAAACTGGTAAATCATTAAAGGCACGTGTAAAACAACATCAATACAACGTAAGTAGACAGGAAAAAAGTAGTTCCTTATTCTTGCATATAAACAATGAAAATCATCATATTGATTGGACAGGAGCTCAATTTATTACCTATAAAAAATCGATGTTGTTAGGAAATATTATCGAATCCTCTCTGATTAAATTTAATAGATCAAATATTATAAACATTAGTAACGGTCTCTTCAAACTGGATACTTTCGTTACGAGGGCAATAGCCTCTTCAAAGAGGGTTGACAGCTAGCGGATCGTTTTTTACTCTTTCTTACTGTACTCCTTTGTTTCCCCAAATATCCCTGTCTAGACATTAGTCCTTTCCTGCGCTTTCACCCTTTTAAAATACCACTCTTCCCTCCCACTCTTCTCAACCCCTCACCAGACGTTTTCTGCATCTAGTGTTTCAGTTGGGTTTTTGACTCTGACGAAGACCGCTTGTTACGGTTGAAAGATCTCAGTCTTGTTTTCCCATTTTCTTATTGTGGTTTGATCATTGATTGTTATTTCACGTGTTTATTTGAAATCTACATAAATCGTCTGTACCTGGTATCTAAATGGATATTTCGTAATCAAATGAAATGATTGTTTTTATTGTATGAAGTAGGGAGGCGCTTCCTTGAATTCTATCATTCCGGGTCCAATGAATGCCACGTACTTAGTATAATCTCTTCTATGGGGTCACCTCTATCAACATGACAAATATTTGGAGGGTTCACACTCTCACAGGAAATCAAGTATGACCATGTAGAAGAATCATCTTCTACACGTTGAGATCCCTTGATCCTTTCTTGATTAGTTCCGTATTCCTGTTACTGTCGTCCTGTCGAGACTGGATTCCAAACAATGAAGCCGCTGTCGTCATGCCACAGTTCCTCAGTATATACGATTTCTTATAATGAGCATCAGCTTCACTGTATATTAAGGTCTCGTTTATATTGTTTTTGGTGGCTTTTGTAGTTTGTTGAAGATCAGTCTGTTTTGGATGATTATAAGTTGTTTCTTCAGGCTATAATGTTTAATGTATCCTTTTGCAGATCTTTCAACCAAAACAGGCGCTCTTTTATGTGTCAATTAACTGGTACGTTGAATTCTGACGGATCCGGACTCGGACTCTAACGATGACAGCTTGTTATTATTGAAAGATCTAATCATTTTGATTTAGACGTTGATTTTTATTCCATGTGTTTATTGCAAAATTTTGTTATATATATATAAAATGAACACAGGATAAATATCGGGGAAGACAATAAAGTTGGTATAACCTACAATAGTTACTCAATTGTTTCTTTGTTTCTCTCTCTCTCTCTCTCTCTCTCTCCCCTCTCTCTCTCTCTCTCTCAGAACATTTAGATTGTATTTTTTTATTCAAATATGATAGCCAATTTTTATTCTAAATTCTTATCTAGTCCTCTCTCATTTTTCCTTTTGATGGTTTTACTGTATTTTTTATTTCATGATTGATTATATTTACCGGGAATATTTAGTTGTTTCTCTATAGTGTGATATCTATTATGAATGGCTTTAAATTATGAGAAACGAAAAAAAATATTGAAAAATTAATAAAATATCTACTATTGGTTTGTTTCTTGTTATATAAATGTATTTTTACAGTAACAAGTAATGCATGTTTGAAATCAATATCATATTCTTTCTCTATTTCTATTTTATATATTCATTATTTAGGGAGTCATTAATGGTGAATATTATTACTTATCAATTATACTATTATGGATGGAAGAGTGGAAAACAATTCGGATTAGATATAAAGGTTGGAGATAAGGGACTACATTTTTTTTTTTTTGTTACGCTGGACATATATGATGGTATATATGATTGTATAATATGCTGCTCTTCATACTTCATTCTAAACATTTGTTTTATGTACACGGTACCATGTTTAATAAAATCATGTTTGAAACTGATCGTTTTAGCAACTCTGAGGCATTCTAGCGGTTATTTATCGTACTAGGGCGATCACTTTTCGTATACGCTGCTATCTGTTGAAACAAGATTGAAACTTTAATATATCTGAAAATCCTGTTGTTCTTTCCATGAATTAACCTGAAAATTTCTTTCATAACAAAGTAATTAATAACTTATTAAGAATCTGAATGAAAATTATATAAAATGAGTGGAATCAATTCATTGTCTTCTGTTGAAGCTATCATCGCTTACAACTGTATTTCTTAACATGTGGTGTACACCCCATAGGTTTGTTTTTGAAGGGGCCAAATTCATTATTCAGAGGAGTAATTTTAAATCAATTGATGGCTTTTTTTTAGTTTTCAGTAGTTACTAGCTCAAAATATTAGATGCATTTTTGATTTTTTTTCTTTCTTGTTTTCATGAACGGTTGGTTTCTTGAGTTACTTTTTTTATTAAGGTACCTATTTCCCTTTTTTAACTAAGCAAAGTTTATTTTCTAGACGGTAAGAACAGTAAAGAATCCCATGTGGGAGGTATTAGTATTTTAAACTAATGGCTGAGAGCATCGGTAAATAAAAGGTTGTGATATTCATTATAGCGACTGGTGGACTGAGATGCGTACACTTGCGAACATGCTATACATAACACCCATGTGGATATGTAATATTTGCCAAACTAACTGTTCCACTGTTAGTTTCCAATTATTATTTCCAAAAAATTCAATATTTAAGGAAGTCACTTTGAGTCTTGTGAAATTAAAAAATAGCAAATAGTTTAATATACTCACAAAGTCGTAGTTTCCTTCCGGAAGAATGCAACAGCTATGAAATCACTTGGGCGTCTTTATCGGGATAGATACTTGATCGTGAGGAATTTGAAAAATGTGACGGTTGATGACCCTACCATGATATTGGCATGTGTCATAAGCGCAAGTCACCTATACTCACACATAAGAGGGTTAAACCCGCTGCTAAATAATTAGCTGACTTGATTCTGAGGCAGGGCTGGCAGCTGCAGTGACCAGGTACTCCTGCCAGAATCTTGTTAGGGACGTAGAACAGTAGTCTGCTAGAAGAGTGATTCTGATAATCCAGCAGAAACACACTGCTACTCATAACGAGGAAGGTGAAGGCACATACACCAGGAATGCTTGAATAGTTAGCGTGATTGTGGATTGGCGTTTGTAGTTGAGCAGTTTAAACGGCAAAGTAGACTGAACGTTTTCAAGTGAGTATATCTCTATGTAGGCTAAATTATGGTGAACAATATACTAAAACTTAAGGTACACATGGCACATTACAAGTCACTACTCAGGTCTCTGGTAACTTATCGTGCAGTTAACCACACCTACAGCAGGGACAAATAAGGAACCCTTCTTCTTCCATGTCAATGTTAAGTCGGACTCTACTCTCCGACTTAATATAGTGACATATTAGGATGAAAGCTATTAAATTTAAACAAGATACTAGCATTCATAGTATTGTAGACAAGGATATTAAATGCGCTTAAGATCAGCAGAGTGCTATTGGAGGCTTGATACCATCTACTAGAAGCCTGGGCTTCAGAACCTCCCACAAAGGCAGCCAATTTCAGTTCCTAGTTTGTAAATGAGCGAATGAACTTTGATTGATTCATTCATCAGGTGTATATTGCAACGATTTCTTCTTTTCTTCAATGATTTCTCTTCAGTAGTCTTACATTATCATTCTCTTCAACCACCTGAAGAGACATGCTGGTTATTAATCCCACACAATGAAATCATTACCAATGTATAGGAATAGTGTCAACTCTTTACTAATCTTCTTGATCCATTTCCGATTCATATAAGCGATCTATAGGGTGTTAGGGCATTAAGATGTTGTTCGTCCTGCAGTCTGGTAGGTGATCTAAGAGGTTTCAGGAATCATCTGAGAAGGTCGCTGCTCAGTTTGATTACAACACTTTTAAAACACCTTATTTTTTTAAAATTAAATATTCATCTTGGCTTTGGTTTTTTTTTGGTACCCTTTTTCTGTAGTGATCTCTTTGTCTTTTAGTTAATTACTTTTATTTTGGTTTATAGCATTTCTCTGTTCTACTCGTTGTAAAACACATGATCCTCTTATCCCAGCTGTCAAGCACAAGGTGAGTCTCCTCGATAGAGACTTGCAGATGTAGTAAAATTCCTCAAAAGTACTATTGTTTGTGAGTTTCACTGTGTGCCACTGGTTACATTTGAGTTCGTACATGAGATTGGTTTTTTCTGTGGATTCTCCTAGTTTGTGTTTATTTTGCATAAATACACTAGTGCCAGTTGCATTTCATATTCACTAGTTTCATACTACCTGTACCTTGTAGCTGCCGAGGTCCAGCTAACTTATAATTTGCCCTTCTTAGATGTCTTGATCCGTAGGTTACCTAAAAAGTTGCAGTTTATCGTATATAGAAAACCTAATAATTCTATTCTTTCGATTTGAAACATTAAGAAACATCCAAGATGTTAAAATTTCTGTTTTTAGAAATATGTTATTGAGTGCATTAAGAATTTGCTCCCCTGAATTCCTTAACGATGAGATTAATAATATTAGGTAAATTACCTTATCATTAAAATACCCCTCGTCTTATACAGACAGAACTTTAAAGGATGTTAAAAAAACCTTCTCCAATATTTCAGTAAAGCCCAATATTTCATTTTTAAATTGTATAGTTTTCCGTATCGTGAGTCATTAGACCTCTTCCTAGGCTGGCGTTTAAAACTTTATTTCAATATAATGTTTTCTAATCGTAATAATTTTGGCAGTCTGTTAAAAATTCTGTGGAAAAATTGCTATAACATTTATATTAGTCAAACTGGTAAATCTTTGAAGATACGTGTAAAACAACACCAATACAACGTAAGTAGAAAAGAAAATTAGCGCCTTATTCTTGCATATAAACTATGAAAATCGTCATATTGATTGGACCAGAGCTAAATTTATTACCTATAAAAAATCCATGTTGTTAGGAAATATCGAATCCTCTCTGATTAAATTTAATTGATGAAATTTTATAAACATTAGTTACGATTTGTTCAAACTTGACTCAGCCTTAACGAGGGCAATAGCCTCTTCTAAGAGGGTTTACAGCTAGCGGATAGTTTTTTTACTGTTTTGTACTGCACTTCTTTGTTTCTCCAAACATCCCTGCTTGGACTATTGTCCTTTCCTGTACTTTACACCCTTTTAAAATATCACTCTTCCCTCCCACTCTTCTCAACCCCTCACCATGATGTTTATGCATCTTGTGTTTTAGTTGGGTTTCTGACTCTGATGAAGACCGCTTGTTAAGGTTCAAAGATCTTAGTCTTTTTTCTCTATTTCTTATTGTGATTTAATCATTGATTGTTATTTGACGTGTTTAGGTGAAATCTTTATATATATATGGACTATATAAGAAATATAGTTTTATGTATGTATTATATAATATTATATAGTATTATAATGTTATATAATATATATAATATGTATGATAATTATATTTCTTTAATTCAAAAAGTTTGGTGAAACTACTTTGGGTCAAATTGGAGACGCCATTGCAGTGAACGAAGAATTTGTGAAGACCCTTTCTTATTTTCAGAGCTGAATGTAATTAGACACCTGTTGTTAACTGGGTATTGTCCATCTCATCTTATGGTGCCCTCTGACGTAGAGAAGTGATTGAAATCTCTGCAAAAGCAGGCCTTAGATGTTTGTTTGTCGTATAATAGAAAATACAAAGTCTTCATGGTGGTAACGACGAATGTCACCTCCTTTCCCCCCCCCCCCCCCCCCTTCTTCCGAGTAATGCAATGCGTAAAGTTTCACTGATCTTCTTAAGTGACAACCCCACCGAAGTTTTAAAAATACTTAACAGCACTTGAAGCATTTCATACATTCAACCTGTTTTGATTTATTCATGTTCCTTGGCCCTTCAGCCACACACCATGATAAAGCAGAATAGGTTGATGTTTTTTAACGTGGAGCCCTTTCGCCACGTCACGAGAACCAACCGTCCGCTCACTAATACACAACGAAACCACTACTAATACACTAATGATTCCACGACCTACATCAACGAAAGCTTTTAAGCTTTTGCCAGTTAGTCTCTAAAAAGGACTGAGGGTTACTTGATGATAGGATTCATCAAGGATTATAGGGGAAAGATTAAATTGGAAAATATAAGTAACAGTTAAATAGTAAAAGTAACAGTTAAATTGATTAAATAGTAACAGTTAATAGCGAGTTGAGAGATAGCAAAGATTAGGTAAGTTAGGGAAAGAGTCAGAGGTAGCAAGAAAAGGTGCAGGGAGAAAATAGGAGAAACATCCAGACGGTAACGCGCCGTACCTGGTTAGTCCGGCCCATGCCCACCACAAACCAGCCACAACAGTCCCTCCCGAATACATATGACCAATAGTCTCTAAGAGACTGATAGCTTCGCTGGGGCAGAAGAGAGTCTTAAAAAAGACAAGCACAAAGCCAGAAGAAGAAAACATCACTCGGAACCAATCCCCTAGACCAGCGCGCGACTGCATGGGCTAGCCACCAGCGGACACCAGCCCAGACAGGGACCGAGGTAGCAGCTAAAGCCACTGTTGTGCCCACAGCGAACGTTACATTTTATCTACAAGGGCGGACGGCCCCTTGACCATCGCGCAGACAGGCAGGCTTGCTACCCCCGGACGCCGGAGCAGGCAAGCACACCGCCCAGGTTGTGCCTTTCTTAGTTCAAGCCGTTATTTAGGCATGTTAAGCCCCCCCACCACGACAAGGTGAAGGCACGTCGGGGGGGTAGCAACCACATTCAACCACAGTAACTCTTGTAATGTCTGCGCACTTGTCATCCTTCCTTTGACATCGCATTTAATTTTACCTTTCTCTATTCTCTTTTGCTCATTGACGAAACTCAAACGATACTGTTTGTTCTAGAAAGTCGTTCATTCTGGTTTTAATGTTTATATTTCATGTATTCGACTAAACTAAAATAAAATGATTACTTATTCTCATCTTATTTACTAATAATATTAATAGACATTTTTATGATGAATTAATGGCATAATTCTGTATTAATTATTTGTCTATGGTTAATACAAAATTTAACTATGCTGGTGACAGCAGTATAGATTCCCTTAGTTTGTTTCTAAGAGGAAAATGCAGAATGCGCCGTGTTTCCCTGCTTGGTGCTGCTATCTCTAGCATTACAAACACACTGAAATTTCTAATTCACAACAGTGTTTTTGTATTATAAAGTAGCAGGTTTTATAAAATCAAATTTACTACTATGCTTGTTTGTTTTTTTTTTAAAGGAATGAATATCACCATTTGTTTTAGGTTTGAAAACATATTAAAGTTTAAAAACTGTCCAAAATCTAGTCGCACAAAAATGTTTATTTCTTAAAATGAGTTTACAAGATTTTTTATTGATAATGAATGAACTAATTTTTATTTGAATGCTCATTTATATTGTATTATGATATTTATTTAATTATACATTGTATATTTAATATAAATATATTCATTTCAATCATTTTTTCTGAAAGAAACTGTCATTTGGCACTATAATAATGGCCAAATGTTATCCAATTTCAGAATGTAAAAATATCTTGAGAAGTTAAATGATATATTATAAAGAAATGTGGAGCGACTTACACTCACCTTTATTATAAGAAAAACATAATATTGAACTATCAAAATAATAAGGTAATCAAAATTGATAATAGGGTGTATGAAAAAATTTGTGGACATTCATAGGCCACACATCTTGATGTTTCATATTCTTGATTTACATGCTTGTTCAAACTGCATATTATTACTCAACTACATCCTGCAGGCTTGAGCAAATATTTCTGAGTCATATAGTGCTTGAATTATTTTAAAACCCCATTGTTCGGGATTAATATTGAATCATGTGATACTATTTTTGCGTACTTTATGACAAAACGACTACTAATTGTAAGCCATTTTTCACGCAACTCAATAAACTTAAGATTCCTTATTAATTATTGTCTTAATGCAAATATTCATTCCATTATCTTACAATATTAAAAAAAAATGACTACACTAAAAATGGCAACTATGAAGTTATTAGAAAAAAAAACATTTTAATAATATACAACAATAATATTATTATTTTACCCTACAATAGTATACAACATACCTATCAGAAGGGCAAATTAACAACATCAGCTTCAAAAAGTTTCTTTAACCGTGTAGAAAAGTCTTTTAAGTTTTAAGAAATCACTCTGGGTTATATCTTTTTAGATTATAAGTGAAGCTGAGTGTTGGCTATTCCAGGTCTTTTTTATGCCATCAAGTTGAGTATTGCAACATTTTGACTATATATATATATATATATGGTTCAATATAGACAAAGAAATATAGAGAAATCAAAAGAACACACATACAGTCTCTAATTTTCTGTTTGAACCGTCTTCTTTTGTGTCAAAAGTGTGTTCTTTTGATTTCTCTATGTTTCTTTGTCTATATTGAACTATATTTGTCCGTTTTGGATCGTATTTCCAACGAAAAAGTGTGTATATATATATGTGTGTGTGTGTGTGTGTGTGTGTGTGTGTGTGTGATAAACTGGCAGTAGTCTTCATCTAAGCATATGTATGAGCATATGTATAAGTATAGCAGAGCAGATTCTGCATTCACGATTGTTCTTTTTTTCTAATCACTTTTCTATGCTGCAAAGGCAATGAAAATAATAAATTTCCCAGGGACATACTGGAGGCAATAACACAGTCCAATAACTGATAACATATATTAAGGACTAAACATAACTAAATTATAGAAGAAAACTATATATATATATGTATATATTGTCAAATTGTCCTTGACCTCTTCATTTAACACAGTATTTGGTAAGTTTTTTTGAAATGAATTTCCCTCTTTCCCCCCAAAATATTGATGTATTTATACTTCATCATCAGGGCTTGGAGTGAATATGGATTCTATTTCTACTTTTGTTGCAATTTGTTGTAACTATGTGTTTTTCTTATCAACTAATAACACTACTTCTAACGAATTTTACAAACATTTTAAAATGTTTGTAAATACAGTAAAATGTGAATAAATTTTCTTGAACCTCAAGTAGACTTTTGTAATTATAAATTTCGGAAGGGCTAAACTTGTTGGTATGGAGTTAGTTGTGCCTCTTCGATATTAGACCTACTCAGAAACCTTATTTTGGTGCAGTCAGTAATTAAATACCTGAGAAATTCCAAAGCTCGAATAAAAACGATGTAAACACTCAATTACTGAGACGGATGGAGTAAAGATAAAATAAAAACTACCTTTCACCTTAATTCTATGCAGATTTCAAAAAGGATTCATATAATTACTTTTCTCTGTCTCTCTCTATCTTTCTGTTACACGGCACTTTTTTTTTTTGGAATATAGACAAGTTAATTAAAAGTTTTCTCTTATCTTCTTGAAATATAGTTTGAATTTAATATTGCAAAACACAGTTGCAAGAAATCTTTCGTGCTTTTAACTACACTTCTTCTCAGTATAAACATTGCATGTTTTTGTTAATTATGTTATTATGTTTTATTAAAATATTTACACTGTTTTAAAAAGTACTATTATTCAAACTGAAGTTAATCAATTTTTTCAAAACGATAAATTAAATGGAACTACAAAATTTAGTAGGCGTTATACTCTCATTACTCTATACTTTATATTCTCATTAAAGGTTGTCCTTAAACATTTCGGCAGTCCAGAATGATTCATGATGAGTGAGTCATTGCGATGGATATTGCTGAGTTCAAGTTGAGGTGACTTGTGTCTATGAGCTCTCGTAAAGTTCAAGATAATTCATGATGAGTAGTCCATTGATATTGTGGTTTTATTTTTTGATCTTGTGTGCTTATCTTGTCTTAAGTAACTCACATCCATTAGAATTCGCGCAATCCAGTATAGTTTATGATAGGGCACGATATTGGAGAGTATGAATTGACATGTTCTTTATTTTGGGAGTAATGTTCCAGCCTTGGATTTCAAATGGTGATATTTTCAGATGGTTGTTTGTACAACAAATTGCCATTAAAAACTTGTAGCAATGAATGGATAACTTCATCTTGAATTTTACATTTTATCGGTTTCATTTCGTATTTATGAAACAATATTCTGTAGGCTTATCAGCTTTTAATCAATAACGATTAAATATATAATTTTTTTTTTTGCTATTTTCATATCTATTTGCTTGTTATTTTCAAGTCTACAACCGTAGAAAATAACATTTTAATGCTAAAATAGATACTTTGTACTAATCCCGAGGAGTGTACGTAATTGCTATGAAAATAAATAATTGACTTCAGATATAAGTATGCCGTCTGCATTATTACGTAAACTGTGGTCAATTGAAACTATTGCAATGATATACTGGACCTAATTAGTAAATATGAACACCCAAATATAGACAGTCAGCGATTATAATAACTATCCCAATTACAAATAGAGGTGACTGGTCAAAAAGGACGTTCACACCTTTTCTGACAACACAAGTCACGCTATTAGGAATTGATTTTAGATAATATTAATTGGAGACTTCAGGAAGGAAGGTCGGACTTCATTGCATTTCTCATTGCTGGTCCTCATCTTCCTACACTGCTCACACATAATAAACACAAAAAGCATTAATGTGGAACCATTTTTGAAATAAAATATTTTTATGCACACACATTGTCTTTATTGTTTTAAGGCAAAGTATACAAAATCTTGAGTGGTTCACACTCTACTATATACCATAAGTGTATACTACACTTACTATAAGTAAACGTATTGCATTTGTAAAAAAATATGAAATATTCTTAATAGATTTTTCGCACCACAAGTTGACTCGAAAAATTTGCAAAAGAATGACACCCCCTCCCAATCTAACGGTTTATGAGCAAGTGGTTATGATTTCAAACAGTATTCAAAAGTTTTTGTGATTATATTGCTACTAACTTTGGCTGATTATTTCATATGCTAGGTCTACATTAGATTAGGCAAAGTTAATCAAAATATGCCGTAATTAATTTTGTTCAAGTAAATACACAGAATTGTTATTTTAATGGTATTATAATATTTATAAATGTTACTTGTAATAAATATTTATTATATTTGTAAAAAATGTTCAAAAGAAATACTAATAAATATTGTAATATTTATAAAATAGTTATTGTGATATTTATTAAAAAAAATATTATAATATTTGTAAATAAATTGTGGTCAAACATCTCTTGGAGTGAACATAAGTCCTGAGGCAAGACTTGTTAATCGTCTTTATAAACTTGAGTTTTTGCAAAATGTTGTACTCCTGATGAAGAATCAACCAGGTAGTCTTTGATGGGTGCTAAATAACAATTAAGACCTTTCCGTTCCTTGAACAGCACGGAAGATGAAGACTGTTGTTTCCCAATTTATTCATGGAGATAGTTGAAACTTGAACTTAAAATGTTATTAATGACCAAAGGAAATGCTGTGAAACAAATTTATTGAGAAAAGTTTAGAAAGATCATGTATTTAATATGTTTATAGTATGAGCTGTCTTGTGATATTATAAAACGTTATATGTATTTGTTTTTAAGTTCAATGTTTTTGTAAAATGCTCAGCAAAATGAAGTTTGAACTAGGTAATTTGAGTAGTATAATCCAGAAAGAACAGTGATTTAAATTAGTTTTTCTTGAATTAATTTTCAATTAAAAGTTGTCTATTTGGAATTTTATGTGTTAAAAATTGATTTTTGTTTGTTGGCGTGTGTTGGTTTACTAAAGGCGTTTCACTGAGATTAGCAGCAGTGGATTTTGTTTTATCTGCACGCTTGACATTCGGACTGTAATTTGAAATGAACCACGTTCAGTGGGAAACGTGAGTTCGAAAACCCCGAAGCAGAAACACTAAAGGCAAACGTGAGCTCTCTTCTGCCCCACTCTCTCGTGCTCTTTCACTCCCTCACTCTGTCGCTCCCGTCATTCTTCACTCCACACATGACTTTAAATGCCTATTAAATAGCAAATAACTAGTTCTATTAAAATTCAACCCTAAACCATAAAACTCTTTATTTATTGTTCTGTTGATATAGAACTAAAAGAGTTTTCATTACTTAATAAAAGATTTAATGAAACCTACTCTTCCGATATCATTAAAAGACATCATTAAACAAAGATATATGATCGTTTGGGGCATTTCAAGTTTATTACTTCATTAGGAAATAAAGCAGAGGGAACTGAAGAAATAAAAGAAAATTATTTCTTAAGTACTTGATTTCAAATGATAATATGTTGATAACATGAAGAAATTGGAGCTAAAATAAAACTTAATTCTTGAAACAGTAACTGTACCCAAATATTTAGTAATCAAACATTTAGCAGATTTATAAACCACCAATGTTAATGATTTTGAAAACTTACAAGTCTTATTTAAAGGTGAAAGGTAACCAGAACAACAGAACGTGGAACTCAATCTTAAAGCTTGATTTTTAGTTTGTGTTTCTTTCGTTTTTGGTTCGTCTCTTTAGCTGAAGTAATGCCAATGTCAGTGGTACCGTCGACGAAGTAGAGGAGATCTTGCAAGCCTTCAAAATCATTTTGAAAAGTTGTTGGTTTGCACGTTTACCGAGATGGGGTATATGGGCGGCGTGTTTATGTTGGTATTGAAGATTAATGAAGTAATATAGGTCACATACTTGTGATAAAATAACCATAACATTAAAATGAACACTAGATCACTAATAAGTTGTACTTTTCTTCATTAAAACTAAAGGGCGTGAAACCAATATGTTTCTTGTAATGAATCTTTCAGAAAATTAATCATTTTTCGAGCATTAACATATGTACAAATAGCTTTGCGAAACGTTACGGTGTGAAAAAGACACACTATTTATTATTGCAAAATGCTCTTGATTCCAGTACGACAAAGGTTATTTGAGCCGTTTATTTTGAAAGTGGCCTAATTCCATTTTCCAAAAAAATTTAGCTAGCTATTTAAATAATTACATTTTTACGTTATCTTTACCTTTTGCAGCAAATTGTACAAAATTTATTTAAAATTACTAAGTTTTTTTATAACAAAAATTAGCTAATAAATAAAATGACAATATTTTTAAATTTTGTAAAACGCAAACCCTTAAATATCTCGATTTTAACATAAATGGAATTAGGCCACTTTCAAAATAAGCGGCTCATTGATAGTTTGGTTTTTTGTGTTTTTTTATCAACCGTCGATGTATTTGTTTTCACTACTTATGTCGTTAATAAATTTTTTTAGCCTTGAAAATGCAAACAATTTTTGGTGAAACGTCGGCGTATAAACAGGATTGTAATTTCTTTAAACCAAAAATCCTCAAGAAACCCATCTTTATACTTTAAAAATCAGTGGTTGAGAAGCTATATCAATATGAAGATATAGTTATTTTTGTATCAAATGATTTCAGATTAGAGAATAGAGATCCTGAATTTGTTAATATTTATGAATTTAATATTAAAATTAATATGAATTTAATATTAAATGAATGTTAATATGGAATTACCTATTTCTTAAAAACAAAAAAAATGGGGCCAGGCTAGCGCAATGGCGTGGAATGGAAATGGCTTGCGATAATGACCTCAAGGTCAATTTACCCATATTATTTAACGGTAAGCAAAATGAGCTTTAATTTTTTAGCTTTAAATTTAAACCAAATTATTTAACTTTTCACTTATTTGTAATATGAGAGAGGGGTTTTAAAGTATATATCTGAACTCTTTTAGAAACAGTAAGAGGACACTACTTCATTTCATCTTATTCTTACATTACAGTTTGCTATTGACATTCATTAGGTAATACAGACTGGTTTTTAATTCTAAAACCTGAGGAAGAACACTACGTGTTCGAAACGCGTTGTTTATATCATTAAAATTTTTATAAGTGGAGACCATTTCATTAGATTTACCCTACAATGAGACTGGTTTTTATTTCACTTGTATATAATGCAATTATTATGTATGTTATTATATGTTTTTAGTTGTCCAAGGTATTACCCGTCTGTACCATTGATGCTTACATCAGTTATTATGAGTACTTGGGAATTGTTATTATAATTATTTTAATAAATATTAATTTATTGATGAAAGTTTAACCAATGGATTCAGCTGAAGCATAGTTTAATCAAGCGTTTTGTTCAAGAAACGAATTTTTTGTTTAATTTCTGCAGGGGTGTCCATTTCCTGTGTCCATTGCTGATGAGACTATCCTATATCAAACCCATATTAAATATCAGGTCTCATATTAAGCGTGAAATTAGTTTCTCAAAACCCTTCCTTAGTCATTTACTTGTGTAAAATCTACCTTATGTAAATGTAATCTGTATTCCATTCTAAAAATGCTGTTCAGGTGGTCTATAAACTAGCCGATTGTTTGGCTGTGATCTATAGATGTCTGATCTAGTTCAGAGCAGCATCTATAAAGAAGACCTTCATTCAAAATGTGTAAAATACTCGTGTTGTCGTATAGCCAGGCTCCATAATGCTATAATGACGTCGAACATGGCTTTAGATAATAATCCAGTTTCACCGTATCACTCAATGTACATTCAATGAAGACAAATAGTTAAGTATTCATCGAAATCTTATTGTACGGCTCTTAGGCCGAACATTCACTCTTTTACCCCCTAAACCTCTACAAAACCTTGTGTACCAGCATACTATGATATGTCACTCGACGTATCGGCAGTTATTTTATAATTCTTGGCCTTTTTGGCCATGTGCTACGAATAATAGTATTAATAAGATAGACAAATTCATGTGTTAAACAAATAAAAAGTCCTCACTTATGTTAACACAGTAAGAGTGGTGTAACAGCCCTACGTGCCAGAACTGATAATGATAGCGTGCCTTGTCGTGTACCAGAATATCTGTTAGTCCTTCATGTCATGAAGCTCATTTGTTCATTAACGAAATGATTAGTTAAATAAAAGAGAATCCGGTCTTAGAAAGGTATATGTAGTTTGTTTGTTTATTATATTGATAGGAAATAGAAAAAATTGTTTTAATGAGGTCTAATAAACAATATTAGTTATTAAAAATTAATGTTTTGAGTAATAAATGACAATTATTTATTCAGTAGAAGACATTGGTGATTAGCAGAGTACAGTGGTTTACAACTAAAACTATCTGCTCTCCGAAGTAAGCGTCACCGTTATGTCATTTATCTCAAAAAGTCGTAACGGTTAATGGAGAAAGTTGTAGGAGAGTTAAGAGAAAGTAAAGGTTTAAATTCATTTTAGGGACCTAGGTGCTTTTTCCTTGAGAGAAAATGTTTGCCGCTTAGTTCAATAACACATAGGTTTAAATGGGAAAACTTTTTTTTTTAGGAGTTTTCCAAAATGAATGGTGACAAGACCAGGTAGATTTTGTTATCCTAACCAACATTTTTGAAAAAGATAATTCATTATGGAAGAGGAAAGAGAAGATATATAATTTTGTTAGAAATAAAGATTACGTAGTTGTTTAGTTGTTATGGTCTTGGAGGCCCATACATTTTCCATTTTTTTTTATTTTTTTTTTTTTGATGAAGTGCTGGTACAAATCTGAGAGGCCACATAAAACTACAAAAACCCCCTAAACTAACCATACCTACTAAAGTAATCTTCTACTTTATTACTTGTATCTAATCTGGCCTACCATACCAGAAAATATCGGAAGGATGGCTGCAAAACCGGAATGACTGCGAGGCCTGCACGCAATGACAATGACATGCGTCGTGCATGAGGGTAATCATGTTTAACATGCATTGAAGTGACACCGGATCCTTGAGGATTGTACTATTTGCACCAATAAGAGTGTTGGTCATCACCCGTATTAACTCAGATGTACTGCGTCGTCCAGCATCAGAGTATGGATATGAGTGTCCAGGAGACAATGAGTGTCCCACGTTAACGAGTGCCATCTGGGATCTTTGTCAGGGAGGTGGTGTGTTTCTCTGTTGGTCACTTGGTTACATCAAGGCTCACAAGCTGGCATCCAAGTGCTCTCCGTCACTTAATTTGCAGAATGGATATTTACAAATAAATGCAGACGAATCTCAATAACTATTCCCTGATAATAATTATGTATATTCTAAGCCACTTTGATATAGTACAGTATGAAGGAGAACATGTAAAAAATCATAAGCGAAAATTCTACTCTGAGAAACTGAAGTTGAAGTAGTTATCCAGTGTTGTAGGTTATCCAACTAAATTGGCGCCAGTTAATAAACGAGCCACCCTTCAGTCCCGAGAACAGCAAGGATGGTGAGAGCCTATAAGTAAACAAATATTCCTCTTTAAAGAGAGGTAGTAGATGGAAGCACATTTCAGTTTAATAACTCCATGACAGCACTTTGTCAGACAAGGGTCACAAGCTCCTGAATATTCATTGCTCTCCTTTCGTTCCCATTTAAACCTTCTTACCATTCTCAATTCCCTGCGTCCAATAAACATCTTTTTTGATTTTCGAGTTCTGTGTGTTCTCTCTCATAAATTTTCATTGTATTTAAAGTCACCTTGACAAGCCGCATAGCTAAGAGGAGGGAGGAATGGTCCTTCCTGGGTCGTATGTGCTAGGGGTTTCGTATTTCGGGAAGGAGGCTCTTGAAAAGTGAAGCTCACAAACATCTCGAATTTATACTACATTATAAGGCAGGGTGTTATTTCTTGATTGCTAACTTGTACGTTTCATGTAACGATAATCTTACCGTTTTATCTGCAAGAGATCATTACATAACATTACCATTATCCATATTATTTGATGCAAGGATTTGATACAATTGTTCAAAATTCAATTTTCGGTAAAGACGTGCTTTTTGCATTTTCCTTATTTCATTTTTTCTTATCATCCATGATTAGTTTGCTTATTATATTGTTCAACTGTAATAAAAAAAATATATTAGAAAAATACCAATATTTGGACTCGCTTGTAAAGAATAGTAATGCTAATCTGATTTAGCATACCTAACCGCTGAAACATAGGCTGGAAATGATAAATGTTTATATCTGTTATATTCAAAATTTTGTAATCACTGCGATATGGAAAAATGTTGCAAATGATACGACATTCTCGAGCGGTGAAAAGAGATGTTACGTTGAAGATCATAATGCAGGAGTTTGTCTAGGCAACAGTCAGTCCTTAAGAATTTTAGTCAGAACCAACTGTTAAATCCAACTTTTTTATTTATGAATGACTTCTTTAAGAGCCATGTTAATTAGAAATGTTCTATTTTTTCTACGTGTAACATTGGTTAGTTTGTTTGACGATTACACGCTCTCATCTTCTAATGTGTGTCTTTCTGTAATTTGTAATGTGTTTTAGTTACAGACAAGTCACATTATTGGGTTGATTCTACATCGGAACTTCTAAAGTTCATTCAGACTTCACATAAACAAATGTTTTTTACAAATGCCTTATATTTTAGAAAGTCAAACCTGATAAATTTACATAACATGGAAAGCTAAAGATTTTTCGTTTGGCTGAATAATAAATCTAGGGATGTGCTCAAGGTTCAAATATGTAGTACAGATGACAACTCACTACTACAAGAGTACATGCTTAACTTGAATATAAAAATTAATCACTTCTCTGGATTGAAACCGGGAAATTGTAATTGAGGGTGATTCTAAGTGTATTCTAAGCCACTTTGATATAGTACAGTATGAAGGAGAAAATGTAAAAAATCATGAGCGAAAATTCTACTCTGAGAAACTGAAGTTGAAGTAGTTATCCAGTGTTGTAGGTTATCCAACTAAATTAGCGCCAATTAATAAATGAGCCACCCTTCAGTCACGAGAACAGCAAAGATGGTGAGAGGACTCGCTTGTAAAGAATAGTAATGCTAATCTGATTTAGCACACCTAACAGCTGAAACATAAAATAAATAGTTCAATCTATTTATTGAACAAAATTCATTGTTCTTCCCTCCTCAAGATATGGAGTTAAGAGTCCCTTAGTGTATATTGTATCAGGTACTCATTATTCTCATTATTGATACTTACTTAAGATTATATTATTTTTGTCAAATTTAAGACTATTAGTATGACGTGATTCAAATGATTTTCGGCAGCCATAACTGATATGTTATATTATGCTGGACTCTAGAACAGAATTTGAAAGCTACCTACACATTGTGTTGAAAGATCAAACTCTAAAAGGCAATACTCATTCTTACCATCATTGACTAAAGTGAAGACAATTTGGTTTTCTTGAATAGTCACTCGGCAGCCTCGAGGTAACGACAACTATAAACGTCATTTGATCCCGGTTTGATTGGTCTATGACCTTCTCACACCACTTCTACAAAGACAATAAAAATGTTGTGCATCACATTCAATATATTTGTTTAATTTAATTGTAATAGAACAGAATGATATTAAATAGTATATATGAGTTAACCAACGAATGTATCAAGAATTGTATCAAGTGGCATGTATCTTCTAAATATTGAACTGAAGGAGTATGTTGAGGTTTAATATGAAAGTTTTAATAAAGTTTAACTTTGTTTTACTTTAAGCGTAAGCTTGTTATACTCATTCTGTTTCTCACACTTTACTACAGTTTTCTTCCTTTCTCTTTCTTGATTAATTTAGAACTCAAAAACTTGATTGTCATTTTCCTATTACTTCGTTAACAGCATGTAAATATTACGTTATTTGATACGGTTTGAAGAGTTTTTTTTTTACTTACCTAAAGGTATAGCTGTCATAGTTTACTCTTATATATGACTATGTGCTTTCCAACAACTAGTGTGCAGGATTTACCGTTTTACTGCTGTTATAGTGGGAGACTTTCACTGATTAAATTATTTATTTAATGGCTATATTAAGAAATGATATATAGTTGATGAATTCTAAATTTGGATTGGTTTAGATTAATCGAACAAATTAATATTTTACACAGCAATGGTTTGAGCTAATGAATGTATCAAATTAATGATGATAGTTAAATAAAAATAAAACAACAAATCAATTGGTTGTCAAGAATTTAATATTATGTTTACTTACAGTTAAGTTGAGTGTAGGCCACTCCAGATGTTTTTATAACTCTTTTGGTAAGATTTTTTTCAAATTAGATAGCAAAGACTTTGTTTTATTATAAAATTCTAATTAACTTCAGAGTCATTTGGCCTAACAAAACAGTATTTAATTTGTTTCTCTCAAAACTTTCCATGTTCCAATTTACTTTTGAAGTTAGTATTAATGAAGTCAATAACGCTTTCACGTATCCCATAGTATTATTGAATAATAATAGGACTACAATGTAGAGGAGTTCAGTTATTCCCTCGGGTTCAAATCAAATGAAACTCTTAATACCAACGTTTCCATTTTATTTAAATACTTCTTAAAAAGGTTAAGTAAAAATATATGAAAATGAACAACTGATTTTACATTACCGAAATAATGAGCATAAATATGAATTAATGGTGTACTCAGAAAGTAATTTGAGAATATATCATTTTCTGTATAAAAAATTTTTTTCAAAAAAATTAGATTTCATGATATTGATAATAGCTTTAATAATAATGCCTTCATCACTTCACTCTATTCTAAACACTAGAACTCTCACCTGGATTTAGAATCTGAAGTAATCAAACTTAAGTATTAAAAAACTATTAGATCATGTATCTGAAGTTTTCGGCACATTAAGTCTCAGCAAGTGATTTATTGGGTGGAAAAATTGCAAGCAGCCAGCTTGGTAAAGCAAGATTGAGGCCATTCGTCTTGATAGAAACCTATCAATGAGCCTGTAAATAAATTTAACGCTTCATTTGGCAGGCAGTTCCATTTTTATTTTACAGAGAAAGTCATTACATGAAACTTAATTTACGTAAAAGAAGATTGAATTTGATTTGTGAACTGCAGATGGCACATTAGAGGCAAACTGTTATATAATATTTTTATGTTGATAAAAGAGTCGTTAATTACCATACAAACTTTTCTTTTGTGAGGGACTAGTTTCGGATCATTAGGAAGTTATTCCGTAGGTCTACCGTTCTCTTTGACCCGTCCACGTATCAATAATGTCATAGTTTATTACATTACTACTTGAGTACATATGTATAATTCAACTGGACAGCGTCCTTTTAAACAATCAATGCAGTTAGCTTCATAAGAACAAATGCAAACTGATCTCGAAGAGGTTTAAACCTTTGAACACATTCTATATTAATGCGAGCCAATCATATTTAAGAGTCAAATGTTTTTTTGCTAAAGTGCCATAGAGATAAGAAATACTTCTGTAGTGACAATAATAAAGTTTATTAAAGTAGTTTATATCTAAAACCGAGTTTAGATAGGACAAGGGAAAGCACAATAGAACAGATATGGCCTCAGTGTAGGGTCCGATGAGACAAGACCCTCAGCTTAATACAATAATACCTTAGATTATCCTTGATCAATAATTTCAAGCTTCTTAAATGACTATAACCAAATTAGATCAAATGAAATTATTAAAATGATTATTTATTAGGTTGATAATACTTTATTTGAAAGTTTTTATCAATTGGTGTTAGAGCATCATATCTAATTTTTTTATTGTCATTTGGGTTTGGACGTTATTTAATTTTGCGTCCTTTCTGTGAAGGTTGTAAGTAATTGAAACATTGTTACATAAATTCCTGATCATTGTAGCTTATGCTTGTTTGTTATTTATCTATCAATGTATTTTAAGGTGTTTCTTTTTTTTTAACTGAAGGCTTTTCTTATATTTTTTCTTATTCTTATTCTTTTTACTTTCATTTAAATATATATTAAAAAAAAAAACAGAAAAAGTATAACATTTTGGTGAAAAATTTTATAGTGAGTCTTCCAGGCAAATATATATCTAGAGGCTCCCGAATCCAATAAAAAGGGATTTGCGAATTCATTTATGCCTGCATGTCTGTGTGTCTGCGAGTGTGTAAGAATCAAAAATCCATAAGTGGAAGAAAATACGTAAGAAATGATTTATTCGTTTTTGTAAGATTAAAATTTAATTTTCCAATGAAAGATACCTAATATAATAAAGTTCAAGTGTGTATATGTATTCGACTTGTACGTTTAGAAATGACGTTTTAATGCAATTTTTTTTATTGATTTGATCATATTTCTACTGCAGTATCAAGAACTAAAACTGGGGAATTAGAAAAGAAATTCACACCAATTATTAAAAATTACCAGCAAATTAGCAGAGATTTTCTAATATACAAATATTACAAAACAATTAAAATTGTATTTAAACAAAAAAGCCTGTAAGATTAATTACCATTTCATTACTGTGGGTATAGTTTTGTCGAGCTATTCTAAGTTGGGCTGACTACTTGTTTGTAGTGTAGACACGTGTCGCGTATCACAAACGAGTGGTATATATTATTTACAGTTTGATCAAATGTTAACTCTATTTCAATTTATATCGTCCATATTATTTTTATCGATAAAAAGATTTGATATAAACACGTGAAATAACAATCAATGATCAAACCGCAATAAGAAATGGTAAAATAAGACTAAGATCTTTCAAACGTAACAAACGGTCTGAGTCAAAAACCCAACTGGGTCAGTTGGGTTTTTGACTCTGACTGACCCAGTTGGGTTTTTAACTCTGACGAAGACCGCTTGTTACGGTTAAAAGATCTTAGTTTTGTTTTCCCATTTCTTATTGTGGTTTGATCATTATATTACTTTTATGTAATGATTGCTTAGTATTGACGGTCTACCCTTCTGCAGTAGATTTCGAAGTGTTCTACTTACATCATTATTACTTAGAAGGGATTCTAAGTAATGATATGGCACAAACATTACCTTCTCTAAGTCTTTATAAGATATAAAAGTTTATAATTATTTTAGTAAAAAAGGATTACTTCAAGAAAATGTGAGAGACTTCAAATACTGTTCTGTAAAACTTTGGGAACCATTATTCCATGAAAACTATTTTGTTCAAAGGAGTAAGCGCTATTGAGAAAGTTGAGAACTTAGAAGGGAATTTATAATTTGAAGGAGTAAACGACAGTGGTTGTTAATTGAGGATGAGAATTATCTAAGTTTTTTGTTTAGTTTATCTTTACAGAGTGCCAGCAATATCCCGTGTTGAGATGCCATTGAATTGTGTAAACGACAACTTGACTTTGAGTTCTTGATGACAATTTAAATTATCCCCTTCATAGATTACCCTCCTCTCTTGGCATTTGACATCGATTTATATATTTGTAGGACTAGTGGAAGATGTGATTCTGCACTCTAAATAAATTTGAAAAAATAAAGACATGTTTATAATAATGGCCACTCTTAACAACAATCGTTTACACTTTCTGGTAGTTATTAATAATTTCCAATAGTTTTTGATAATTGTGTGGAAAAGATTTGGTTGAAGCAGAAAGAACACATAACACTTATAGAATATTGAATTACTGACGTTATCTATATATTGGTATGCTTTACTTCTCTGAGCCAAGGCGTTTTATTTATCGGTTCATAGATAAGAAGAAACAAAATCTTTAACTATTGAATATAAAATCATCGTGGAAATAATATTTAAACTGATTGATATTTAGACAAACTGAGAGAGCGATATGAAGGGAGAGGGAGTGAGATATAACGAGTGATAGAACAAGGGTGGTCGTGAGAGTGATAGAGAGATTGAGGGAGTGACTGGAGGAGGAAATCAGAGACGGAGATAAATTGATGAAGGGTGAGAGAGAGAGAGAGAGAGAGAGAGAGAGAGAGAGAGAGAGGTGTGTATATATATACAATATTTCATAGTAAACACTAGAAATCAAAATCGACAAGTCGAAACTACAATAATAAAATCGTAAATGGCTCTAGGACTTTCAACCATAACAATCTCCATGGGTTTAAGTGTGACCCTAAAGAAGACCAATTATCTTGGTTCAAATCTTAGTCCCAGTTGTGAATACCTTACTGTGATTTGCACGTTGATACATTTATATGTATCACTAGCAAACGTACCCGTCTTTGACGGAATCAAAAATTCTATTATACTTGGTATTCCAAAATATCAATTACAGTATTATATATACTAATACCATAATTAGAAGTTATAGAATAGTAGAAAATACCATTATTAGTACAGTGTTAAACAAATACCTCTCTATACACCACATAGCTGTCTGTCCGTCAGGTTTACGGAAGAACAAACAGTTGGAACCTCTGACTCTTGACCAAGTAAACTACAGTTGACCATGTGAGAAAAACTTGGTCTCGCTAACATGAATTACTGCGTTAGATAAAGTCTCCCTTTGCGACTTAGTTAACGTCATTGCGAAATAGACTCTGACAGGACATTGCAATCATTTCAATGGAAACAGACAGTAGCTCGGAATCAATGATATGCGTGGTATACACACAGACTCCCCAATACCACATCCAGTCATTATGTCCGCCTCTATGGCATATCTGTGTAGAGCACGAACTCAGAGTCGTGTCCCGTTTCACAGTTTTGGGGCACTCATGTTTCGTAACATGAAATTTGTTACTGCTACTAAATTGCAGCATGATTGGTGCTCCTACTTGAACTTTTTACTCATGAGCAGGCAGTCCAGGAGAAATAAATTCAGAGTCAAGAAATTCAATTAGATAATGAACTGCTTCTTCGTCACTAATCCAATCTCTTTACTGACTTGTAAGTTCTTTCCTCGGTATGATATAGCGTAAGAACTTGTTTGTTGATTTTTCCTGCCTGTTCATATTAAGAGTTGAGAATTGCTCGTTTACAAAACTATTTATTCGTAATGGATAGTACATCCTCAACCCTGGGAAACACCTTTTCAAAGATGTCAAATACGCAATATATTCATATGCTCCAATGAAATTAAAATCAACTAACAATACCTACTTGCCACACCTGTGTATTTTCAAAACAAACTTGTCTCTGAAGTTAGAAAAATACGCTTAAAGCCCTATAACTTTGTTTCTGTACTTAATTATGAATCTATTTAGAGCCCATATTTTAAGTTAGGCATACACAAATCCAGTGTCAAAGTTTCAGCTTTATATGTTTTATGGTGGCTGAGTTTACTTGTGACAAACGTTTTTGCTGTAAACGTCCATAACTTCACTTCTACGTTGAATTTCCAATCAATTCAGAGCCTATATTTTAAGTTAGACCTACACAAATATACTGTAAAAGTTTCAGCTTTATATGTCTTATGGTAGCTGAGTTTACTTGTGACAAAGTTTTGCGGACAAACAGACAAACCGACAAACAGACAAACCGACAAACCGACAGAAATTTTTCTAAGGGTGGATTCGGTTTCTCCAATGTATGAAACGTAAAGAAAAGTTGAAATGAGTCAGTTCTAAGCAATGTACAGACAAAATCATTATTTTATTTATATAGATTCCATGCAAGTGATTTTTTTTTTTTATTATAACTATGACATGTACTGTTTAGTTTAACTGGAAGAGAAACTAAACTACTATATGAAAATATATATACTTCATATAGTTGTAGTATATTTTTCATATACTACTATATGAAACATGTATATATTAATACATTTGGGATTGCCATATCTGGAGAGAGAGTCAAATAGAGAGTAATGGAAGGGAGAAAGAACAAGAGAGTGAATGATGAGGAAGAGAAATGTAATACAAGAAATGAGGAAGAAGACTTCTATTAACCTTAAAAGGTAGTGGGAAGATTTGGATTGATTCGGGGAGGCTGATAAGGATGGAAAAAGAGAGAGTGTATGTGAGAGAGAGAGAGAGAGAGAGAGTGAGAGAGAGAGAGAGAGAGAGAGAGAGAGAGAGAGAGTCATTTATCAATGAGAGCAACAGAAGAATACAATGAAATAGGGCGGGATAGAGTGATAAGCCTGGGACCAACATCTTATCAGCGCTAACAATAGAGGGATAGGTGAGGAGTGGATAAAGGAGGAGTGAGTTAAGAAAAAAGAACCATTTTACGTAGGAACATTAGTTTACAATAAAAAAAAACTCACCTTGGTTTACATGAACTAAATAAAAAAAAATATATTTTGAAGAATTGTTTTGTTTCATAATAAAGTTGTTGTTTTCATTGAGGTTTTATTATAAATATAGAATATATTATCTTCTTTTCAAAATAAAAATAGCTGAACAATAAATTTCATTCCTTCGTTACGTGAACCGTAATGAACACACCTGTCTAAACACAAACAAACACACATAAACAATCACAAATATTCACGTTCTGTCTTTTTCAGTCTCACATCAAAGATTCTTTTACTTGTTTTAGGCTTTTTTTCTACCATATGAAAAATGGGTGAAATAACGAAATACGGAATAGGTAAAAATGATTTTAAATACTTCGCAGAAAAGTTTAAATTTGTGCCATTTTCTCAAATGTAAATGCATAAATATGAAGTGAGTCGAAATTTCTTGCATTGTTATTCGTGCACTATTTCTTTCAAGTCTTTCATAACAAACTTTATCTTATTTGTTGTTTGTTATTAATATCTTATTCCTAGCTCACAATTCCTTTCATGTACTAAGTTTATAATCATATCACTCTGTTTACCCTGTTCTTTTTTTTTCAGGTTAGTACCGAATATACATTTACGCTGCACTCAGCATCATGTAAGTTCATATTTCTTTTTTATTACATACCTATGAGACGAATTCAATTAAATATTTAACTCATTTAATAAAAACTATATTATTAAAAAAAATTTATAATTCTTTCCTTAGCGTTATATTGTTTAACATTACACGACTGTGACAACATGAGTAATTAGTTTTTATAAAATAAAGGGTGTCTGTGTTGATTGGTTGAAGTTTATAGTTTCCAAAGAAAAATGAATTCCATATATCATGCGAATACGTGCTTGGATTCAATTGTCTGGTCTGTTATAAAGCAAATGGGAGAGCTGCATTTTCTATATGAGATTAAGCGAATAGTTTTATTACAGTTATACTGATGAGGGCCTCACAGAGGTAACATGTATCTGCAACTAATCAAACAGCGCCGCGCTTCGCTTTAGTTTATTGTATCACTAATATAGATTCGTCAATCGATTTCATTCGAAAAGCAAATTTGAGATGTGTCAATGATGAGTCTACCATAAGAAAATAAACCATGAGTCGATATTACAATAACATCTTTACTACCGTCTTTTTACGAAAATAAGGCATCCTCCAAAAATAAGTCCTACCGTGATTTTCGCCACTTTTTGAAAAATAAGCCGTAGTTAAAATAATGGGAAAAATATAATTCGTTAAAAAACTGTATTGAATTTAGTAGGTATCTCTAGCTACCCTAATATCTCAGAGAATTGTTTGTGAAGAAAATATTCTGAGAAATTCCTTATTTACCTCTACAATCTGTTTCAAGTAGTGCACAGGCACGTGTCAAAATTGAGTCCTAAGTTTTATAAAGTAGAATTTATCTTGAAAATACAATAAGGTAGAAGTGTGCATAGAGTGACTGTGCTGATACAACGTTTGTGCATTTCAGTCTTGTAAGTCTGATTATTGCCTATTACTTTTTGTAATTGAAGACCTACCTCGAAAATAAGTCCTAGCACACATTTTGGACCTATAAAGAAAGTAAAACAGTATCTTATTTTTGGAAAAAGACGGTATATAGTAAAATATAGTTATCATAAACGAAGAATGTCAGATTTTGGCGGATTATTTGTTAGTAGATTTCCTGAAATAGTTATTTATATGTATGATTTTATGGTTTACGTACTATGGTTTCAACCTTTTATAAAACTTTATGAAATTTGAAAGACATATGCAGTTATCGCTGTGGAGACGAGCTTGCGGTTTCCGTAAGGATAGAGAACATGTAGTGCGACACATTCAACTTTAATATAAGTAAATATATTATGAAACTCCCTTACAGTCCATTGGTTTTGGTTTTATTTTAATGTGCTAATTCTGTTCAAGTTATATCAAACAAGCTGGTAAAGTAATAGGAAAGTTATAGTTAATCAATTTAATGGTTACATTTATTTTATTGTAGTTATTTTCTTTTTGACCATTTACAACGTACTTGAAGTCATTCTAGAATGACATATTACTATTAGCATAAACTAATGCTCCTAACTGCATCCATTCAATTGCGCTTCTCTTTGTGGCTTCTAAAATCATTTTTGGATCTTAATTTCTTTATTGAGTTTCAAAATTAGTCTTTAATAATTATATCTCTATGTGTGATTGCCCGAAATTCTTATTCTGTTGAAAGCGACTGCCTCGGATTCAGATAGAACGTGATCCACAGTGCGCCTCTTTCAGACAGAGTCTGCAGTATTTGTTTGATATTAATTGCATATTTCATAAGAAACAACTAACAAGGAAAATCACAGATTTTCTACATACATTTATAAATCTTCCTTTAAAGAAATAGTATTTGCTGACAAATGCATGTTGAGTTGGAGAGTTTTTTAAAGTGCATTAGACCAGGTTGTTGTAACATCCTTCAATCTGTTTTCTTCTTCATCCACTAATCTACTAAAAAAGATAGTACCAAAGTTGAACACTTGGTAGTGTTGTACAAAGGGGCTTCAACTAAGAGACTGTAACATTTTCCGAACGGTTCACTGTCATATTCCCCAGTTTTTTTTTATGTAAGTACCTACATGAATGTCAACTTATTTTTACTGGTTTGATTATTTATTTTTGACCTGTCCTAAATGAGGAAGCTTCCTTTCTAAGTGATTTTTGTGATCGCTCGTCGAACCCCTGATAAATATTCTATCAATGGCGTTATATCTGGCAAAGTATTACGCAAACTATTGATGTTCGTTCTAAATTTTTTTTTAACATTTCATCTCTCAGAGAGTTCCTTTTCTTTCGTAATAGTCTCAATAAATAGTAAATCAATCATTCTTAATAAAAATATCTTTAATTTTTCAAATGTTAAGTAGGACACATAGTCATTACTTCTGTTATATCTAGACATATTGTTTGTGTTTTTAATATGAGTATGTTTTTTATTACCCTTAGTATAGCGCAAAACCAATGCATATAATACATTGGTTTTACCACAGCAGTAATAATACCTTTTTCCAACCGAATTGATGATTTATTGTTAAGATACCACAAGAATATTTTACAAAGCAACATTAATTTTGTGGTCTTATTTAATGTATTTCTTACTTAGCTTAACTATGTAAAGTTTAGTGTCTTTTCTGTTTTAGAATCGTTTCTAAACAGACTCCAAGAGCATCCTCTTATATCTATCTCGGTAAAAAATCCAGGGAACGTATATCTCTCAACTTCTCTGAATATCTATGGTTGAGATAAGAAAACGTCGAATATACATATGATAAAACCATGGCAATAATTCGAAGATTGAACTAAGATCTTCAGGCTAAAATAACTGTTTTTCTTCGTAGTCAAACTCATTTGAAATGCAACACCTACTGTGGTTTATACTTTTATATATATATATTATCAACATTGAAGTCGCTTCCCTGCCTTCCTGCGGGACTCTTCGCCTCCTGATGACGGCGACGGTCGAAATATAGAAGTGAGTTGTTCCTTTCTCTATTTCCGTGCTACCTTCTTTCTAATTGTTTTTTATTTATATATAATATTAAAAATACGGAAGAGCTCGTTAAGACAACTTCTGAAATGAGTAAGTGAAAAGAACACGGAAAATCAGCAACAAAACTCACTTTAATATTTGAATCGTTGCCATTATCTAGATATGTAGCGAACTCTCTGTTCGTCTGGCAAACAGCAACTAACGCAGCATGTCAGACAATGAGATTTATATTACTGACAACTCACAAAAAATTAAATTACTAAAACGATTAAAAAATCCTAACTAATAAGAATTATAAAATAAAGTAAAAAAAACAATAACATAAAAATTAAAAATAACATAAACAATTACATAATAAATAAATTAAATATTTCATCGTGTCCAAAAGTTTTATTTCCTTAATAAGACAATGGTTTCTTTGCCACATTCGTCCATATTAAACTTACGAATTTTTAATAGTTGCAACACTTGAAGAGTTGTTGTAGCTTCTGTAAGTTGGTGTGTTCGTTAAATTGAGTTATTTTATATTTTTCAACATGATGAAATTATATAAATGTTTGTTGTTTGATTTGTTATTTTTAGTGATGTCTTTTCTTCTTTTTTATATATTAGTAAAAAAGATTTTATATAGAATCAACGTTGAGAATTTTATTTAATGAAATATTTATATAAGTCCTACAAACATATATGCAACTTACATATTTTACTATCTTTCTTTTAGAATTTCCTGTTTATGGTAATAAAGTATTTTGTATCTAAACTGTTATATTAAGTGTTAGATAGAAGTGTGGCGACTGGGTTGAAGATGGTTGACAGGCAGGTAGAAGTAAAAAAGCGGGTTTGGAGCTCTTTTTCTTCGTCTTCCTTGCAGTCTACCTTTGAAGAATAAGTTTTGTAAAGTTGGCAAGAGTGGGCTAAAGATGTTGGCCATGTTTCAGTTGAATCCCTTTAGACTGAGTGGCACTACTGGCACTAAAACTTCCCTACTCCTTATGTCTGCCTGCTCTTGTTCCATTGTTTTATTCATCCCTTCATTCTGTCAAAGGGTTCAAAACAACCTTCTCTTTTTAACTAACTCACCGTTTTTGTTATTATCTACTTATTGGTTTTTGTTCATTTTAAACGTTTTTCTTTCAATTTAAACCTATCTTTTTCAACTGAAATAATTCTCAACAATTTTTTTGAAGGTATCATTCACCTGTAATACGACATAAATTTATTTATTAACTAACTAGTAGATGTGACCGTCTTTGAAGGGTAATTTACAAAAAAATCAGAGATGATATGTAGTATTTCAAAGTATTATTAGAAAAATGATAGAATAGGAAAAAAAATATTTATTTGCATAGTGTTAAGTAAGTGTCTCTGTACGCATTGGCTGTACGTACGTACATTAGCTGTCTTTCCTTCAGGTGCATGGAAGAATAGAGAGTTGGAACCTCTGACTCTTGAGCTAGGAACATACAGTTGACCATGTGAGAAACGCTTGGACTCACTTCAATTCCTGCCGTGGACAGAGTTTGGCCTTACGACTTACTTACCTTCATTAAGAAACAGACGCTGACGGGAAATTGCAACAATTTTAATTCCTATCAATGGTATGTGTGGTATTAATACTGACTCCCCAGTACCACACCTTTGGTGTGGTACCATTGTGGTACCACAAGCGCAAGAACTTGTTTATTGAACTTTCCTGCCTGCTTATTTGTAGGAGTGAGAATTGCTCGTTCACAAAGTCAGTTATTCTGAACAGATGGCAGATCTTGAACTTCGGAAAACACTTTTCTCTTGCTAGGAGCTTAAATGCAAATGAAATTGAAATCAACTAACAATACCTTGTTGCTATACCTCAAAATAATCATGTCTGTGAAGTTAGCCGAAGAGAGCTTAAAAGTCTATAACTTTACTTCTATGTTCAATGTTTAATCCATTCAAAACTTAAAATGTATTAAGTTAGCCGTACACAAACCTAATTTTAATGTTTAAGCGTGCTATGCCTTATGGTGGCTGAGTTTAATTGTTACAAAATTTTGTTCGTAAAAGTCCATACCTTTACTTCTACGTTGAATTTTCAATCCATTCAAAACTTTGTTTTTAAGTTAGACATCCACAAATCTACTGTCAAAGTGTCAGCTTGCTATGTCTTATGTGGCTGAGTTTACTTGTGACAAAATTTTGCAGACAAACCGACAGAGAGAAATTTTTTTAAAGAGAGATTCGGTTTCTCTAATCTATGAAATGTAAAGATAACTTGAAATGAGTCAGTTCTAAGCAATGTACAAGCAAAAACTTTCTTTTATTTATATAGATTGAATTACATAACCTTTTACTATCTTTGAATAGTAAATACTGTGCATGTTTTATTGTATTTTATTCTTTATTATTTAACTTTATTTTTTATTTTTAAACAGGATATATTTTACTGAATGGCTCATGTTTACAAAATTCAACATTGAAAACAGTAAAGTCATTTCTGTTTTAAACTGAATTTGTTGAAATTGCATCCATGAGGCTATGGGAGCTGGATTATTTTTGTTGCAAGGACATACATCGATAACAGACTTGGTCATACTGAACCTGCGGTTACTGACAACTAGTAGAAGTGACATGACAGTGGTCTATCACAGTGGTTCCCAATCTTTTTTTTATTCTTGCACCCGTAAAAAAAATTTGGTCTGACCTCGCACCCCCTACATTTAATACTTTGTTCAAGGTTAAAAGATATAAATTCATACTAGATTTTATCAAAAGAAGATATTAATTCACTTTTAATATAAGTAAAAAAAAAATAAACTTTTAGAGAAGGTACTTCACAGGTTGATATTTGAATAAACTTGACAACAATAATAGCTCATATTTGAAATATATGTAAAATAGTCACATCAAGAACTAGCTTCAAAACGCTTAGAATGGACTTTAGTTTCGTAATATGTAAAATAATGAAGCATACGGATTAGAAAGGATGTCCCAGATTAACATTTGAACATACGTGACAAGAAATCTCTTAATAAAATCGAAATACTACTTTTTTTTTAATGAAAATACTATTTATTTTGAATTTCCATGACGTTATCCTTAGATTTTTGAAAATATTATATTATTAAAAGTGCTGTAATTTCCTTAAGCTAAGGAAATTTCTTAAGTTACATCCTTGCTTCTCGTACTCTCTGTAGTCATTTCTAGCACCCATTAATCTGATAAACTCTCATAGGAAATTAGGAACATCATTTGATGTCATAAAAATCAAAATGAAAATGTTTCTCTGCGCCAGGAATGCCAGTGGAAGTTTGTATGTTATAAACGTGAGCTGGTCAGCAAGATATCACGCGTGCCCGGTTTAATCAATTAAAAAAAATAAACTACGAATAAGTAAAGAGCTGAGAAATGAGGAGTAAAAGTGAAGAAAATGTGGAAATAAATTAATTCATAAAAATCTGGGAAAATAAATATTAAATACTTAGATTATAATGAAGATTATTAGAATAAATTATATTTTTAACTAAAGTTTTAATATAATATAAAATATATAATAAAAATAATAAATAAAAAATCTCTAACCATTTGAAACAGCCTTAACTCTTTTAATTTAGACCTGATTTACAACGCGCATTCAAAAGCCAGCTATGCGCCTTCTCGGATGCTTGTAAAGTGCTGGTTGAAAGCCATATATATATATATATTTGTAAAAGTTGGAAACAGTCCTTCATTTAAACATATATTGTTAAATAACGCCCCATATTTGGCTTGTATCTGTTTCTTACACAATTTTTCCAGTTTCCGGAATTCTTTCCTCGTCTCTTCATTGTGAAGAGACTTCAAATTGTGTAAGAAACAGATACAAGCCAAATATGGGGCGTTATTTAACAATATATATATATATAGGTACTGGTGTAAAATGCAGCCAGTAAACTCAGAAATAGAATTAAGATCATTCAACAAAAACCATTTGTCTTTGTTTGTCTCACTCAAATACGAATCTGAGTCATACTTTGATGAAGACCAATTGTTTTGTTGATAGATCTTATTCCCATTTCTGACATTTTTACTGTGGCATAATCGTTAATTTTTACTATTCTGTTTACTGTGAAATTGTGATACGAATATAAAGAGAAAGGGATTAATGGAGAGAAATTTAGATAGTCAAGAGTGTGGGAGAGGTGTAACTAAATTCTGCATTTTGCCCATGTTTCAGGTGTTTGAATTTTTGTTCCATTTAGCAAGTTTGATATTATGCTTTACTAATTAATTTAATTTCGTGCTTAATTAATTTAAATTAGGAAATTGAAATGTAATTTGTAGGAAATAATTAAAATGTTTAGAATGTTGAAATCAGTAGGATTGAAAGAGAGAGGTAATTGTGAATGTCTGAATAAAAGATGAATGCATGATTCATATAACATATAATTAATAAAGATTAGCTTTTAAAAGATTGTATAAGTAAATTATAAAACTTATCAGATGTGAGAAGAGAGGAAAACATTGGGACGACATAAGGTGAAATGAACTTAGTACTTATCAGTGATAATGGAAGGCCAAAGAGAACTGTAAGAACTTTATTACAGAGTAATAATTTGATTTCAGTCGAAGAAACAAGTATTGCATAAAAATGTGTATGAAATATAATCTGTATTGATTTATAAAAGAAATAATAAGTTGAAAGGATAGGCAGCCGGAGTTCTGACAGAGCAATTTATTTCCTAAATAAACTCCAGTTACTCGTGACTTGCAAACAACGCCTGTTCGGAATATTGCTGAATCCGACTCTTCAGTCCCTTTGATGATTTGCTTGACATTGGTTTGGCGTCTTTTGTACTCTATCCTATCTTAACATTGGGTATAGTTGTCAGAGTTGTCAAGGAGATCTAACTTTCTTTTAACTCTTGATCTCTTAAACTCGTTTTACTCTACAGTTTGGTTTTACAATACTATAGGCCATCAGTTTATGTGGAGGGATAAATTTAATAAAAGTTTTGGCATTTTAATTTAAATTGAAATGCGCTGATGAAACCATACTTTTTTCTCATAACATTAAAAAACTCAACTCTTTTTATTTAATAATTAAAAGTGCATGATACTATACGTATTTATTTCGATCTGGAATGTGCAGATAGTTATGGAAACTTCCAAAACACGTTTAGTGATAGTTTGACCGTTTATATTGGATATTCTAATTTCTTTCTTGAAGCAGTCGGTCAGTATTATGCATAGCCAATAACCTCCTGTGCACGATCAACGACAGAAAACCAAGACTAACATTCTTTTGGCTGATAATTTCCGTAATATGAACACCTCAGTATTTACTATTTTTTTTATATATATTTCGGGAGCAGACTTTCATTCATACATGTTTCATTAATGCCTTGCTTATTTTTAATCTAGTCCGTTTTTTGCACAACTTTTCTAATTTTTTAACATAATTTTTCCATCTTTTAGGTAAAATGTACACCAATTCACTAAATGTTTTATTGATAAGGTTACTTACACTCATTCCGACGATTCGATCAACTCTGATAATTTTCAATTATAATTATTATTTTAACAATTTTGTTTTTAAAATTTTTTATAAATAAAATTGTTAAGTAATAATTGTCCTTGAAAATGATCAGACTGGTGTAGATTGGTGTACATTTTACCTAAAAGATGGAAAAACTATATTAGAAAATTAGAAAAGTTGTGCAAAAAAAAGGACTAGATTAAAAATAAGCAACGCATTTAATGATATATATATTATATATATTTCTGAATTTCAGAATGGATATCAATGTGCATTCCAAACCTTGCAGTGCAAGTCAACTGGAATAATAATTACGGTTGCAATATACAGGTCAAAACCGCAATCTGTTAAGTGTATTTGTTCACAGAAACAATTCACAAGAAATTTAAGTTTTCATCCACAGTATTCAATATTATAAAATATTGACCTTTCTGATTCAACACAAAAAAAAAGTAATTAACTTCTCTTCCACCCCAGGTAATTTTCTAAAAAAAAAGAGCGTATTATAAAAAATGAAAAGTTGAAAATAATTTAGAAATAAACGTGCAGACTGAAGCAGTAATATGAGGTGAAAAAAAATAATAATTTCCAACTGATGGTTTTTATTACAAGCTTTTACACTAACTTTCGTAAATAAACCGCCATAGAGTAGAAGGAAATTAATTATTTTTGCTAAAATTCCATTTGAAATCAGGACCTCTTAATCTTTTTATAATCAACCCTCGTATTCATTTGCCCTCCTCTCGCTTTTCTTTCTAATGAAACAAATTTCCTTTAATATTTTTTTTGCATCTGATTTTAACATTACATCATTAAACTGGGCAATATTTGCCCTAGTAACAGACTCTAACAGCAGAAGTTGCTGAGGTTGCTTTGCAACTATAAAGAAGTTGATTTTTTATCTTATATTTTATTAAATAATAACTTATCATAAAGTGATATACAAAATTAAATACTATCTGCTTAAATAGATAAAATTGTTGTATTATATACATACATATGTGTACTCTGGAAACATTCCAGATCTAAGTTATAAATATATAAAGATTTCACATAAACACGTGAAATAATAATCACTGATTGAACAGTTAGGTTTTTGACTCTAACGAAGACCGCTTGTTACGGTTGAAAGATCTTAGTCTTGTTTTCCCATTTTCTTATTGTGGTTTGATCATTGATTGCTATTTCACGTGTTTATGTGAAATCTTTATATTATATATACACACATATATATATATACATGTATATATATATATTTTATATATATTAGTATATTATTCAGGATTAAAGATTTTGTGGGGTAAATACATCGTGAAATATTTATTAAGCAGCTGATCATTTTTGTAAATTGAACTGTATTGAATGAAATATGTAAAAGAAAGTTGGTAATTATTTGCTGTAATTACTTACTTGTACACGAAATGATATAATTTTATTTATTATTATTATTTCATTTGGCAGTAAAAAGATGTTGACAACTGCTTGTTTTATACAGTTTTCTTGAAATGTTTCTTAGTTGACAGTTGCTTTCATAAGTCCCTTAAAATGAATTCAATTGTTACAGAAAATAATTGACGTTCCCTGCCTTCATATTTCAGTTATAGCTGGATGAATTGGCAGTCGTACCCTTGCAGTTATTTTGATAAGGTCGTCGTGATATTCGAACAAAAGATTCTTCGATCTTAGAATATTTGTTTAATTCAAGTTGTTTAATAACGCTTGTGTTCAGGATAGGCTTGCTTCTTAATTAACTTAAGATATAACATGACCATTCATAGCTGCTCCATTTGTATTAGAAATTTTGTTAACCTAATTAAAACTTTATTCACAATAGATTCTTTAGAACTATTGATAAAACTTTTTTAACAAATAAAATGGTATTTTATTATTAAAATTGCCACCTGTGTTTTTTTAATAATTTTTTGAGAAATACCAAAAAATACGCTTGTGTTCAGGATGAGGTTGTTTCTTATTAACTCAAGATATAATATCACCATTCACAACTGCTTCATTTGTATTGAAACTTTTGTTAGCCTAATTAAAACTTATTTACAATAGATTCTTTAGAACTTTTGATAAAATTTTTTTAACAAAAAAAATTATTTTATTATTACAATTTCAACCTGTTTTTTTTATTATTCATTTTATTATTTAAAATAAAATTATTCATCAACATTGATTTTCAGCTATGCAGCCTTATCGGTTCAAAGAAATTAGCATTTCAAGTGTTTCAAGTGAATTCTTACCTGTTTCATTTTGAGTTTTCTTTTCATACTTGTAATATTTCTCATAGATAAATATATAATGTGAGGGAGGTGTACTTAGTGTGGAGAGATCTTTTGATCGAAGTAACATTTCCTTCATAAAGGATATCTGATGTTCTCAGCTTTTCCGTTATTGTTTTCTATGAGCATCACGGCGTCAAATGGCCGACAGGCCAAGGAAGGGCATTGGCTGAAAAAGAAGAAGCCTTTACTGACCTGAAGAAACTACAAAAGCCCTATTTATAAAGATCGCACCGCACAGATAATTACTGCCCCTATTGGGGCCATGCAGCACTACAACAGGCTGCATCGCCTTTATTTACAGGTTCATTGAACCAGGGGCTATAAAGGCCACTGAGCTTACCTGAAGCTGAGCAGGTTCAGTAGGACCATTGGTCCGGGGTTCGATCCGAAACTCTTAAAATAAGTTGGTACTGCGGGCGGCGGAGCCCCATAGAGGGTTCTCTCTCCATCCCGCCAACTGAGGTTGGACTTGTAGTGGCTGTTGGTTCTCAGTCAAGTTGGGAAGACACTTGTGGTTGCTGTGTGAGAAGCAGTAACTTTTCGGGAAGATGCCTGCTTAGCATACCGGGGAGCTAGAGACTCCCCCCCCCCCCCCCCTATCAGTGGGACGGGCCATGAACTCAGCTGAATGGACTGGACAGCTGGTACTTGCTTTATAGATGCTTAGCTTTGGATGGAATCTCAGAGTGGGTGGGCGATTTATATACGATTCTACCCGGTGGGGCGATTTATATACACCTCTCTCTCTCTCTCTCTTTCTCTCTCTCTCTCTCTCTCTCGAGTCCTTTATATTACGAATAGAGAGACCTTAAAGGCTCTCTAACCTTTTATTGACCACCTGGCCCAGGTGGGGTTTAGCCCATGAGAGATTTTCAACCTGAGTGGTTCTCTTTGTACTGAAGACTCCGCAAAATGAGGCCTTGGTGGGTCAAATGAACTATCATTGCAAGCCCTGGTCCCAGGGTAACGGGCTCTCTTCGGAGTGGGACGACCGAATTCATAAGAATCCTAGAGTAGTCCATAAGCTGAAAGGCATGTTACCATAGAAGCCTGTCCACAAAAGTCCCACCGCTTCCCAGGATAGGAAAAACAGGGCTATGGTAACTACGGAACGACGTCACTAATTTCTCAGGTTGACCCAGGAGAGTCTTCAGATCAGGTGTACCAAACGAGTACACTTTAAATATATTCGGTACCAAAGGGTATTTAACGGTCCCGTGAACGCATACAAGTATATTTCTCACTCTTTAGCGATAGCCCCGAGATGGAGGCGGCTCCATATAAATGTTACACTTATACCAGCGTGCTCACCTCGTATTCGTAATACTTAAAATTATAATATGTCTGAATGAAATTATAGGCAAAAGAAAAGGTTATGTATCATATCTTTAAATTTTTGTCATCCTAGTTCACCTAGTAAATATTATAGTATATATATTCCAACAAGTGCTTTAAAGAAAAATTAATACTTGTTTATCAAATTTATTGGTCATGCTAAGTATAATCAATGTAGTTATGTATTATACTTTACCAGGAAGTTTTCATCTACACTACAAAGAATCTAAACTCAAATTAAGAAATAAACATAAAACAAATGAAAACGTTTAATATTTGCGTTAGATTATACATTAACACTGAGTATTCTATACTAAAGTAAATATAGTATAGTTACCATTAAAAAAAACTGATCCAAATTAACTTTTTTTTAACAAATTATAGTGGGACGTTTGTTATTCAAATTCTAACACTAAATACGTTTACTGTTATCTTGAATAAAGAATTTTGTTTTTTGAAAGCAGTCCGCCTCTCGTTTTCAGCATAACTTTGATACATTGGATGTGAATATTTCAGACTTTTTTCTGTTTACGTTCCTGTAGCTCAGTCTATTCGATATTAACTGTTTTGCAAGTGGTGATGCTGGGTGGGCAACCCTTTAGCTGAGCACTTTGTTGGATGGAAGTAGAAAGGCTTTATTTACCTCTTCTCAAGCGAGGAGTTCACAATGGGTTCTCGCATCTGTCACTGTCACATAAATCTGCTTAAGAAAGCCACCAATAGGCTGCCACTTTCAACAACAAAGTCAACCTGACTCCATCAATAACAACGATCATAATTAAACGCCGTTCTTTTCAACCAATCAACAAACCCTCCTAACATCCCTTTTAAACATTACTCCAGCCAGAAACCCCTTTTTTCTATTTATCTATATCTGAGATCTAATAGAGATAAAGTTATCCATTACTCTTTTCTCCAACCTGGAATACACATTTTTAAACTTCCATCAACCAGAAAACCATTATACCCAAGACATTAAAATTACTAAACAAAATGAAATATTAAAATAAGAAGCATAGTTTACTTAATCTATATTACCTAAATATATATTACTTTTTATGTATTTTTAAGCTTCATATACTTGTTAATGCCTCAAACTTTTGTCCAGCAGGCATATATTTTTATTAAATATATTTCTCAAAATTTGTGTGTATACGAGGATACCCGGCTACCAAAATTTCCAAAAGTTTCCAAAATTCTGTATTAATCCTGCTAAACCAAAACCTAGAACGACTGTGACAAATATTTCAGGCTGGAGTAATATTTGTTAAAGAAACAGAAGATGGCGTGTAAAGGATTCGGAAGGTCACTAGTTCCTTTACATATTAACTTTATTTATTTATGCAAATAATAATAGTAATAATAATAATAATAAAAGTAATAATTATGCAAGAAGTACATCTAAGCTGAATGTGACGTGCAATTTAACAATATATGTTTCAAAGAAGAACTGCTACCAACTTTTACTATATATATATTATAATAATATATATGGTTATAGGTTAGGTATATTATTATATATAATTATATTATATAATATGGTTATATATAATAATATAGTATCAGCCTTTGAGCGATTCACTTCTTTTCCTGAAGACGAGGACATCGAAATATAGTAGTGATTCAGAGATTTCCTTTCTATGTGTTCTTTTAAATTCTATTATATATATATATATATATATATATATATATAAAAACTTTAACAAATAGGAAAGAAAACAGAAAGTTACTACAGAACTCACTTCGATATTTCGACATCTGTCATCATTGGGATGTCCGAAGATGTGTTATTTTGGGTAAAATATTTTTGTAACTTTTCTAAGTTTCTTACAGTGGTTTAGATGTTGATTTTTCCTATTTTTTGTTGTTAAAAAATATACTCGTATATTTCTTTGACTTATAGGGATTGGAAACCTCTTTTTTAATTAAAACATTTTCTTTTGTCTATTGTTGTTGTAGAGATTCGTTTGATATATTCAAAAAAACCTCTGAGTTTCCTTTATTAGAACAACGGAAATTTAACACGAAGTATTTGTGATATTCCGTAATTTTTTTTATTAATTTACTACCATGATATCTTTAATGTATTCTATGTATATTGTGATCAAGTTATACTATGTCTCTCCACGTTCATCAAAAATAGTTTTTCTTCTTTATTTTGGGTTGGAAACCACTTTAATTGCTATGTTGGGTAGAGTTATCTTGACCGTCATGAACTTTCTATTATTTTTTGTTTTTCGATTTCTTTGCCTATAATGATAATGGTTTTTGCTATATTGGTTTTTTAAGGTTGAATTAAGATTTTTTTCTCAATTTTATTTACTAAAACCTGCAATAAATTATTAGTTTATTTAAAATTGATATCCTACCTGTTGAAGTGGGTTGCGTTATTATCGCAAGCATAATACCAGGTGGCACAGGTTAAGGTAATGATGGTAACACTGTTGACTTGTGATTAGTAGGTCTGAAGGGGTTGTTTGACAGGACAGTGTTGCAGGACCGCACGCTGGTGCAGTGCACCATCATTGATTAATAAGTTGACATCAGTTGATTGGGAGGAATTGAGCAAGCAAGTCGCTAATTGGCAGCAACACGTGATCCAGCGCAGACAATAATGTTATAGCTCATTATGCTACCCGTTCACGTAGAGGGCTTATTGACCAGAGTCCTCTCCAACAGTCCTTCTTTATGATTACTCTTAAGTCAAGATGGGTCAAATTTATGGCGGCTTCATTGAACATAATATAGTTCACAAATATTTCTAATAATTTAGTGTGATAACTCCTAACGCATATTACTTGCCAATATAGAACCCTCCGTCCAAGAAATAACTTGCATTTTTTTAAGGATCTTTATATCATTTTTACTGCATTATAGGAAAAGTATAGTAATAATAAAAGAAATCTCAAGTTGCCTACACTCACCTTTATTATAAGTACACAAAATTAAAAACTAGTTGACAAAAAATTAGTTGATTTTGTATTTTATTTTAAGGTACCTACCTATAGTGTAGGCGTAATATCAAATAATAAATAATCAATAATGATTTTATTAGTTTGTTCCGGATATATTAATTATATTACTTATAAGAAACATTAAATCATTGATTTAGAGTAACCTGACATGTTATTATTATTGTTTAACCGAGAGCTGAACCTAATACTTTTGTGCACCCGCAAATAAAGGGCTACATCTGTCATGCTTCATCTTCGTTTCTACATTCAGCCTCAGATTGTGAACTTCATAATGCGGATAACTTTAATTTGACACAAATAGTCTGCGATATAGAGATTACGAAACTTGTATGGAAGTGAAATAGCAGAAGAAACCTGCCAAATTAATGGTTATTATTTGTTGTTGACCTGTGTGAAACTGGACAGACGGTTGGTTCTGATAAATAAAGTACTTTGGTGCGTCACCGCAGATGTTTGTTCTATTATTTCTTCATCCATATAGGTAAATCGATGTTTCTTCTTTCTTTTTCAATTTTTAATTAAAAAATTAATTTTTGGACTTCATATATTTATCTTGCTGTTAGATAATGTTTTTGCGGAAATAGGCCTTGAAGCTATATGATTGACACTCTGGTTTATTATGCCTACTTGAATAAAACAAGGTAGTCAAGCTAGTGTAATGGTTTGAATTCTAATATAAAAAAAAAGTTGCCAGGGTTGAAGGCTTGAAATGACTTGAAAAGTGTTACGTTATTATGTTATACATGCTTAGACATCAATAGACTTGTTGTCTAACCCACAGACTCAATGGCAGTTAGTGGACTGGAAAGGGTCGCAAAAGAGAGTAAAAGAAAATAAGAAGAAAAAAAAGAGAAAAGCTCTAAGGGTTGGGGTTGGTTGGGGGTTAGTTTTTTGCCGTCACCAGGAGGGATGATTCATAGCAAGCGCACCTTAAGCAATTGATCCCTTTAGTCTGAGCATCCTTTCCTTGTTTTCCTATAACTCAGAACCAGTCGCCAGCTTATTTCCGCTACAAATCACTCTTTTTATGGCCCTTGTGCTCTATGGTCTGTAGGCCGCAGCACTTGAGCTGTACATTTTTACCAATCGTTATTCAATTATATAGCTGAAATTCGTTGAGTTAGAAAATATACATAAATTAAACTGACATCACTGATGCTAAATGTCGTGGCATTATATTCAAAAAATAATCATGTTCAGTGAAAGTCAAACTATAGATTTTTGAAAAAACATATATTGATTTTTAACGGATTTACGGATTTTAGTAGGAAAGTATGTTTCTGTGTATGAGTGTATGTATATCTATAATTCTCTCTCGAGATGGGTTTGGGTATGTTTGCTTGCCTGAGGATGTTTATGTGTATGAGTCTGTGTGTTTTTATGTATGTATGTCTATGATTCTCTTTCGAGATCGGTTTTGGGTGGGTATGTTTGCTTGTTTGAGGATATTTTTGTGTATGATTCTATGTGTGTTTTTATGTATTTATTTATGTGTATGAATGATTCACTCTCGAAATGGTTTTGGGTATGTTTGCTTACCCATAGCTTACACACATAGGTGTGTTTTTGTATATGTACGAGGTGTGTAAATAAAGTAGTGAGACTGATTTTTTTTAAATTTTCTATTCAAATATAATTACAATGTGATATTATCACCTTCAAAATAGTTCCCTTCGGAAGCCACACAGCGCTGGAGACGGTCCTTCCAATCATTGTAGCATTGCTGGAACTCGGATTCTGGAATGGCCTTCAGCTGGTCGGTTACAGCAGTTTGTATGTTTTGTAGTGTCCCGAAATGAGTTCCCTTGAGGTGATTTTTCAATCTCGGGAAGAGGAAAAAGTCACAAGGACTCAAGTCTGGTGAATAAGGAGGCTGAGGAGCAACAGGAATGTTTTTACTGGCCAAAAACTCGTTTATTGAGATGGCAGTGTGACAGGGCGCGTTGTCGTGATGCATTATCATCTCCAATTCATTGGTCAAAATGTGATGAACGGAGGTGTGATTCAAATTCAACTGTTCCCCGATCATTCTGACTGTCATGCGTCGATCTGAACGCACAAGGTTCCGTACTCTGTTGACATTTTCATCGGTGTTTGCACTTGAAGGCCTTCCGCTTCGTGGTTCATCTTCAATCGACTTTCTTCCCTCTGAAAATTCCTTAAACCACCGAAAAACCTGTGCCCTTGATAAAACACGTTCTCCATAGGGCTCCTGAAGTTTTTCAAAAGTTTCGGTTGCATTATGTCCAAGTCTGAAGCAAAATTTGATTGCACACCGCTGCTCAACTTTGAGGTCACTCATTTTTAAAACGCTCAAGAAAAAACCATTTCACGAAAACCAACGCTACGGACAAACAAATGACTGTGGCGAGTTCAGATTCATACTGGAGGCGCATCACACGTGCACCTGACGCTACTCAAGGCCACGCGTCTCCAGCGTTGCCAGATCGAAAGCGACGTTGCCAGTCTCACTACTTTATTTACACACCTCGTATGTCTATGACTCTTTCTTGAGATGGGTATGGGTATGTTTACTTACCTATAGCTTACACACACATAGTTGTGTTTTTGTATATGTATGTCTATGACTCTTTCTTGAGATGGGTATGGGTATGTTTGCTTGTCTGAGTATGTTTGTGTTACGTGTGTGATTTATGGTTTTAGATACGGTGGTACTAACGTATTTAGTAAGACTGAAAATTAGACAATACAAAGGGAGAACAGTATATTTAATTACAATCACAATATGACAATATGATCACAGATTAGATGTTAGTAAAAAGTAAAATATCTAACATATTTGGTGCAAGATCGAATGCGTCTTTTATTTATTTAATTGTAGCTGATAACACGAAGTTGCTAAAAATAAAAGGATAACTGTACTGTCCTAACTAAAAGACAGTAAATCGAGCCTAAAATAATAAATGAGGCCTTTCAAACTGTCAGCAGTCGTTTGGCTCTTGTTTTTTTAAACATTCACTGTTATAGGAATTTTTTGAGCATTTCGTTATGAGCCAAATTGTTAAGTTATTAAATTGATTTAATATATATTTTTAAAGCTTAAGCGGCTGTTTGTCTGTCTGAGCTTGCTATTTTTTAATGACACCTTATTTCAATTGATGGATTCTCATATTTGTTTAACGGTTTTTCTGGTTAAGTTTTGGTGAAAAAATTTTTGATAATTTAGTATACATAATTAAAATAAAGTATTAATGTATAAGGATACGTGTTTTGAGCGCTTTTTTGATCACTTGACTGGATCTACACTGCTTGACTGCTTATTGACTACACTTCTGCCGTTGCCCTCTGACCTAAGTATCAAACAAGTCAGAATTCATTCGACTGGCCGTCCTTCACATCAGTCAATGACGGGATGAATTATACGGGCTGATGTTAATTTTTTTCATTTCATGAAATCTACCAATAATACCTTGGTGACCGCATGGTAGATCGCGATCATCAGATTAATTACTCGTACCTTAAAGGGGTACTTTCTGTGTGAGTTCGCCAATAATGTATGCATCTTAATATGCAAACGTTACATGTAATTGAAACAAAAAAAAGTTATGATAAAAATTCAAATTAAATTATTTTAAAATAAATAACTTTCGAGGAAATCTGAAAACACGTAGTCGATAATAATTTTATCTTCTACATCATTGGTTTGTAACATTTGTCTCCATGGCATCATTTATGATTTGGAACTGTAAAAGTTGAAAAATGAAGTTTTACATTGGTGGATGTGTTCTTATTCAGCAAGTTTTTTTTATTTTCTTGTTTAATCAGTATAAGATCTGATAGTGTTTCACTGTTTCCACTTAATTCTACTCGTTAAGTTAAGAAAGGTAGGTTAATTTTTTCCAAGTCCCACACCTATAGGCTTTCACCATTAGTTCCATTCAAAGAGAAGAAACTTTGACTTATTTTGTTTTTTTTTTCAAATAAGTTTATTTATTTGTTTAGTTTATTTAGTTTTACAAATTAATTTTGTATTTTAGTTAAGAGTGCTGGAATATTAAAAACAGTCAAATATTATTCTTTTTAAAATGCATACTAGTTATCCAAAAGCTGTCCAGTATAAATTATATTTGAATATATAATATTTAATATTTTAGTTTTGAGGAATTTTGACTCACACACAGCTTGGCTTAGATACCCTACAGTACCGAAATAAACGCGCATACCAGTATTTTAAAGGGAAAAAATATCACTATAATTAAATTATTATTTTTATTCTGGGGTGAACTGCTAGGGGTATATAATTATGTCCGTATGTCAAAAAATATAAAATAATAATTTATTCAGGGACATAAATAAATGAACAAGCGTCCGACCCGAAGGCGGCCTAACGTCACTCCTTGCCACAGTCAGCTTTATTACTCTGGATCAACTTAGTGCAAAGCGTTCCCTTATACGCATAAGTAATCATTACGACTGTCATTCAAATCTTATCAAATACATTTTACCATAATAATAATAAGCTTTATTGACACTTCTTTTTTGAAGCGAAAGCCTCCCTATGGTAGGGGTACAGTTAACAATAATTAATTAACACATTATTTTTACATAATATTTACAATTAATTTTACAAATAATAAACCGAATTTTAGTATAATACGACAGGAACACCCAAAGAAAACAACTATAAAAATCATAAATAATTTGGACTTCTTTCAAAAAACTGTTAAACTTTAAATATATAAGTTCATAATTATATTAATTACAGACAAGAGCACAGATGGCGAATGAAATATTTAAACAATTATCAAACAAATATTTTAAAATGTTACAAAATAAAATGTAAATTTAAATTAAACAAAACCATAATATTTCTTAAATTAAACAAACCGAAATATTTTTTAAACTAAACAAAACCATAATATTTCTTAAATTAACAATACCTTAACATTTTTTAAATTAAACAAAACCATAATATTTTTTAATTTAAACAAAACCGAAATATTTTTAAACTAAACAAAACCATAATATTTCTTAAATTAATAATACCTTAACATTTTTTAAATTATACAAAACCATAATATTTCTTAAATTATTTTAACTTATTTTGTTTTTTTTTTCAAAAAGTTTATTTAGTTGTTTAGTTTATTTAGTTGTTTAGTTTATTTAGTTTTGCAAATTAATTTTGTATTTTAGTTAAGAGTGCTGGAATATTAAAAAACAGTCAAATATTATTCTTTTTAAAATGCATACTAGTTATCCAAAAGCTATCCAGTATAAATTATACTTGAATATATAATATTTAATATTTTAGTTTTGAGGAATTTTGACTCACATACAGCTTGGCTTAGATACTCTACAGTACCGAAATAATTAAACGCGCATACCAGTATTTTAAAGGAAAAAAATATCACTATAATTAAATTATTATTTTTATTCTGGGGTGAACTGCTAGGGGTATATAATTATGTCTGTATGTCAAAAAATATAAAATAATAATTTATTCAGGGACATAAATAAATGAATAAGCGTCCGACCCGAAGGCGACCTAGCGTCACGCCTTGCCACAGTCAGCTTTATTACTCTGTATCAACTTAGTGCAAAGCGTTTCCCTTATACGCATAAGTAATCATTACGACTGTCATTCAAATCTTATGAAATACATTTTACCATAGGACACCTTTTTTTTATTTTTTTTTTTCATTAAATATGAAAGATTCGAATTAAAATACATTTGAAAGAACTTTTATACTGTAGTATAGTATTTTTGATTGGTTCTGAAAAGATGTATTACTTGCTAGGTATAAGGACTTTTGCTCCGAATTTATGTGGGGTGAATGAACTCTTGCTTATAGAGAAAGTGTTATCAAACTTCATCTGGTAGTTAGATGGCTTCTCAACGAAGTTGAAAAGTGATCCAATATTGCAAACGTTGTAGGTGATCTCTAAATATAAAACCACTTATCTTTGTGAAAGAAGAAAATATCCATTTTTGTAACATGAAAGGGAATATTATATCCATATTGAAGGATGAGATCTTAAAACTGGAAAATGTAACCAAAATACAATCGACTAATACGGATATTTTGGTATTTTGCAAGTATAGTCGTTGATTCACTATTGTTAATGTGTACATCATGCTCAGTTATGTATTTTAATACGAGTACATAAACATAATAGGAAATTGTTTTTGTGATTTAGTGATTGGATTCTATGGTTCTCAGGCTAAGAAACTTAGTGCCAAAGTATAGTGAAGTCAATGGGTTGATAGGTACGATGAAAGAATTGAAAACACATTAGATTGCCGAACGACTACGATGGTCAACGGCTTATAACACCGGTTCAAGAAGCAGAAAATCTCTACTCTGTCACTTTAAGTCTACAGACTGGTAGCAGTAGTAATGACCTAGCCGTTATTGTTGCTTTTGTGGGAATTACAGGAAAGTATACTGATCTTCACATATTGACACTATAGTCTCATGTGTAGACATTTACACGGCTAATTAATCAGGGATAAGGCATCTCAACAACCACGACATCAAAACCAAAAAATGATACCACAAACGAAGTATGGGCCATTCCTATCCTTATTGTTTGCCTTACGGTATATTACGGGGAAACAGAATCTGAGGATACTTCTGTACCTGCCTGAGAGAGTAGTGGCTCAGGAGCTACTGGCTTCGCAGTATATACTACCTATATACTACCTTCGACGCAAACCCATCCGTTACACAGAGACTCAAATAGAATAAAAGAGAAAGCAAGGTTGTTTCAAATTACTAACCCTTTTATTTGTTCATCATGCGAATTGAATATAATTTTCACTTAAGTTAATACATGCTGCAGCTACAGGCTCGCGATATGAAAAATAAGGCTCTGACTTATTCAACATTCACAAGGTTAAAAACTAACTTTAAATTAAAAATCTGGTTTTTGTGTTTTCCTATTCTAGAAAATTTACTATAGGGAAATGCTTTGGTAAAAATCTGAGTTTGCATTGAATTTACAACTGTGTGCGATTTTAATCCAGTATAAATACCTGGAATACCACATTCCTGTATAAATAAGGAGTAGGATACCAATGGTACAGTGATTTATGACTTTTTTATTGGTACCTATATTTTTTACCTTCCTGAAATTGGTTGCAATAAATAAAATGGATTATTATTGACGTGCATATCATGAAAGAAGGCTGTTATTAAAGATAGAAATAAATCATGCCTTAGTTCGATAGTGGAATCCTCTTTAGGAGGGACCATCCCTGATAGGAGTATCTCCTTGAAATACTGGTCCTGAATATTATCTCAGCCGGCGATCACATTCAACCTACCCTTTAATAAGGATAAAGGCCACTGCCATGCCTTCTATATAACATGATTTAAGACTCTCTCACCAGTACTCTGTGGAAAGTGATTGTTTAGCTCTTCCAAGGAGTTTCTCTGCTCACTGACAAGTTTGATCAACCCCTCTTATCGTTTTCATTTTCTTATATATATATATATTGTAAACAGAAAAACGATCCAAAAGGACAACAAACGTTTCACGATGAATAATCGCTTCAAGATAATACCTTTGCTTCACAAGTGCGCTTGGTGTCCCTATCTCAACTATCTCCTTATGACGTTTCAACCGAAAATTAGAGACAGTAAGTCTGTTTGTTCCTTCGTTCTATTATTTAAAGGAACAACAATGTAAATTTCATGTTCTTAGTTAAAAAATTCTTACTTCTGGCTAAGAAAAAGTTTTTAAATAAAACCGAAATGTTGACACCGAGAGTTTCATTTTTTATCTTAGAAAATTGACCAAATCCCGATTACGGAGCACACCTATTCTATCAAACGGTCGATATATTATTGAATCTCCTATATATATAACAAATTCAATAATATATCAACCGTTGGATGGAATAGATGTCTAATGTAATCGGGATTCGGTCAATTTTCCAGGATCCTGGAAAATTGACCGAATCCCGATTACATTAGACACCTATATATATATATATATATATATATATATATATATATAATATATATAAAATAGGGATAAATAACACTAAATAAATTTATTATTTTAGTAAACTGACGTTTAATTACACTTAATAACGTTTGCAAAAATATTACAAGTTAGAATTAGAACATGTTTACTGTTCTATAGGTACTATTATACTTACTATAAGTACTATTACTTATCAGTAGATACGTAAACATGTACGAGTATCTTGTTTATAGAAGTTACAGAACTTACCTGAACTGAATCAACAGTGTAATTAGCATTGTGTTGTTGCAAAGGTCATTGCAATTTTTTTTAATTCTACAAGTTCTTTTACATAAAATTATACATATAATTTATACATAATATACATATCATTTATAAACTTTTTCAGATTATATTGATGTAATTGATGTTACTATGAATGTGGCTTTGAAAGAATATTAGTATAAATTTGAGTGTTAGAGTTTGTGTGTATGTATGATTTCTTTGGTTATTCTTTTTTCCGTCTTGTTTCCAAGTCTATTATGTCTGAATTTTTGAAGTCGAAAGTTTGATTTAAAAAAAAGCATATTTTTCTTAGACCCATGTAATTTTCTTTTCCTTAATATCTGTTTTGTGCTGTGTTATTTCATTTGCCAAGTTTTGACTGGTTTGTCCTATATATTTCAGGTTAAAATTTTTGTATTTGATTTATTATACTACGTAACTTTTATTTTCGTTAGATATAGTGGATTTTAATTTTGAATGAACCTTTTATTAAGTGTTTTGTTTTTTTGTTTGCTATTTTGCAATTTGTATTAGGTTCTATTGATCTGTTCAGTTGTTCCGATAGACCTTTGACATATATTTGTAGTTTGACTTTAATCCCGAACTGTTGTTTATTAAAAGAAAACAACATGATGTATAGTACAACGAAAACACAATAAATAAGAGTTGTTGATATAAAGGTATTGAAAACCCCAACAAACTTTAGTTATAGAGTTAGCAATGAATGCAGTTTTTTTTACTTTGCTGCTGCAGTTTTGACTAACAAATAAACACAACCATTATTTTTTAAAGTAATAAAAGTGTTTTAAATCAAACACTGTTATATCAACATTACGATGGTATGAAACCGTTTCACTAGATTAATTTAATGTCTTTTGAATACAGATTCAGTTAAATCAAGTAAAATATTTATTGAGTGAAAAATTGACTGCAAACAGTTTGGTAGTGCAGTATAGGAAGCATTTGTCACGACTGGAAGCTATCAAATTGTCAATAAATAAATTTAAGTCTTCATTTATGTCCAATTTTATCTAGTCGTGAAGAGATAATTCCATCAACCTTTAGTATTAGTAAAAATAATGCCCTTATCTAAAGTGGTATTTCAGTTGTAAATCTTCAATGAAATATTTAAGTAAGTTTCAATAAAGTTTATCATTCTATTATTATTAGAGTAATGAACCAAGTTTAATATAGATACAGTTAACATAGAGCCCAACCGTCGGTCTTCAGCCGTCTCTGTACCAGTGCGCTTAGTTTCCCACTCTTATCTCTTCTGAAGATGGTTCAAACCGAAAATTAAAAACTGTGTCTGTGTTGGTTTTTTTTAATTTGTGTATGTTTTTGTATCTACATTCAACATTGATTATTATTTGGCGTGTTTATTGTGGAATCTCCTCCTCTTTCGTTTATCTCTGTAGATAGCAGGTTAACAGGGTAGCCTCGTGAAGGTCAAAAGTCAGAGTTGAGTGTTAGAGGCTTAGTCACTGCATCCTACCCACAGCATCGTTGTTACTTTGAAGTATCTATCATCATTTAAAGTTTGCTTGTATAACGATCATATTCTAGATCTGTTCTTCAGAGATAATCATACAGAATGATTCTACCTATATTCGTAGAGTTAGTGTTACTTTTAAATAATTATCATCATCAAACATTGTGATGACATAGGTGTTGTAACTTAGATCTATTCAACACAAACGATCATAATAAATAGTATTACATCCATAGCGGCACTGTTACTTTTAAGTTACAAAGTTGTCAAACTTGTTGTAGTGACATGGGCATCACATTATTAAATCCTTTCTTCACAAACAAATGCAATAAAGATTTTCTGACCTAAGTTGTGGCTTGAGTTCACAGCGATTCATTGGAATGACGCAAACATTGTTTACCGAATGAATAAATTCATTCTTTCGACAATAATACTTGTTTAATAAAGAGGACTATTTATTTCGAATTGTAAAGTTTCAAAAGTAATATCATTAATTAAAAACTAGTTTAGTTGAAGCAAAGTAATTTAATAGGGCTTGATTTATATGCTATGAAAAAGCAGCCTTCCAACTAAAGTGTTTTCAATAGCAAAGAAAACAGTTTAAACTGAGTTAGCTCACTTAAATAGGTTCGCTAGATTATTAAGCCCGCCATGAATAAACATGACTTTTAAAATTAATACCAAATATTCAGAACTTTCTTCTTATCCCCATCTTATTTATTTATTCACAAAAGATTATTAAATTCAAACTAGATGTTGCCACGGGTTTTCAAACATTTTCTTCTCATGTATATTTCTATTTCTTTTTTTTTTTAATATATTCTGTCTGTTTTTTTTTATTTCATTCTTATGCTCCAATAATTTTATCCTTGTAAAATGTACTGAAATATGTTATTTTGAAATTTTTATTCATAGGTTATTTGTTGTATTTCATTCTGTAGAATCTGCTAAATATTAATTTTATGCTGAATCACTTAATAATATAATTTGTATTGTTTATAATATTACGTACGTGAAACATTCTAAGGAGAACAAAAATTTTTTTTTTGTTTCTACCAGGACGAGTTAAACCTGCCTAGACTTTGGCATATACTCGTAAGTGCTATTGTACCATATGCTCACCACTCAGCTTAGTGAAATGAATATGCAACTTTGGGTAAAATGTGCCCAAAATATGGCTATAGTTGGATAAAAATATCACATATCCTGCCGAGTGTTCGGTTAAATTAAAAAAATAGAAATTATTTAATAATGGACAACTAGAAAAATAGTGAAACAATATAAATAATTAGAAATGAACTTTAACGTTTCATTTTGCTGCAGAAATTGTGTTAACTTGAACAAATCAGATGATGCCTCTTCGTTTTGATGGTTTGATGAAGAGGTTTGCATAGTCCCATAGCAGATAATCATTGCAGCATTGGTTGACTTTGAAGACCAGTATTTGTTGCTGCTAACAGTACTTATACATGCATGAAGACGAAAGAATGTTTGCCCAAAACTACCAAAGTTACGGGAATACTCTTGGAGGTACTTTAGATGAAAGATTAAAATTGGAAAACCCATGTAATCCACTGCCAAAAAGAGCAAAAACAATGTTCAGACCAACCAACCAACGAATATAACCGCGCACTATAATGCACGTAGTAACTATCAGTTCCAGACCAGGGGCCTTCTACTGCTTGATTACTGTGCTACTATAACTTGGAATGTCAGTAATTAATGTCTAATATTAAGTTCATCTCTACAGTAATGATGTCGTATTTGCGGTCATGTGGTCTTGTTAGTCATAGTTTTCAATGTTTTTAGTCATGAGTTGGAAAGGTAGTCAGAGAGTCACTGGGTGAAGTAATTATTCAGTGAGGTTGAGGAAGGTTGGTGACAGGATTTAGAGTTTGTACAAGGAGGTTTGGATGAGTAGATAGTTTGTTGTCTTCATTGGTAGTAAGTCGGGTGATGTATCTATCTATGGAATCCATTTTCAAATCATGGTGAATATCAACATTACGGGCGTACCAAGGAGCCCTGGCTATAAGTCGGGCACAATTATTTTGAACAATCTGGATACACGCCTTGTTCGTTGGTGCAGCTCTAAACAAACCAGACGTAGCATCCATAAGCTGAACGAAGAACCCCCTTATAGACAAGGTTCTTAAAAGAATTCCTTGATTTGAAAAGAGAATATAGATTACACATCAAGTAAATTCCAAGCTTGGATTTCTTATAGAGGTGTTGCTTGAATGTTAATCTAGAGTCTAAAATAAGACCCAGATATTTTACACGGGTTTGGTAGGGAATGATTTGGTTATTAATGAAGAGAGGAGGAGGACGGGGAGTGACACCCTTGCAGAATCGAACATGGGAACTCTTTGTTGCTGTAAGGAATTATTTCTTTGGTGATAGAGCTTTATCTTCATTATGGCTTTACAAAAGTATCTAGAGAAACAAGCGAATGTAGTGATACCTGAATCGATCACTCTGCGTGCTACCTCCAGGATTAAAGACTAATAAACAAATCCACTTAGAATTTATATCAAAAATGATTATCTCTTTATTTCGAAAAATAACAAGAGCTCTATGAGAGGTGAAATATCAACAAGTAACTAAAGAAATATTAAAAGTTTGTTATATGTGTTGGTTAAATACAATGCCATTCTGGAAAAAAGAAATCAAAAAGAAAGCAGCTAAAAGATATCAAGACTAGCCGAGTTCAATTCAGTTTTAAAAGCCCCGACAGTACTTGTATTTGTCAATAATACTATGTAGTCAAAAGGGTTTTTAGTTAACTGCTATGAATGATATCTGTATTTGACATCATAAAAAGAATGCAAAGTTTCTGTCTAATAGAGGTAGAAACCTTTGAATTCAGCATACTGTATTCGAGTTAATCACCTTAGAATGGATAAGAGGTTTTGTCAAATGACACCTAAAACTATTGAATTGAGAGATAACCCTTTCTGTACGTTTCTGAAAGTCATTGAAGAACTTAAAAAAATGAAGTTGAATTTTGTTACAACAGCATGACAGGTATTATCGCTACGGAGCATAATAGTCAGATGAGATAAAGGCCATAAGTTTAATTATTCTGATAACATTTGAGATTGATCAATGATTTCACTCTTCTTATAACTAATAAAATTATTATAACAACGTGTAAACAAATGATATATATTGATTACAATGTAAATAACACAAAACATCAGCTGGTTGTTAAAGAATTGGCTATTGTGTTTACTTGTAGTAAAGTTGAGTGTCAGATTTTGTTTGTTTTGATAAGCCTAGAAAAATGTTCTAGTTAAAACTGAAACATCTGCTATGAAAGTTTGATTTTTCCCATTTATATAAATTTTGAAAACAGAAAGAAATAAAAACACGAATGAAAACTAGGCACTAAGACTTATATTCAACCTTTCAACCTTTTAACGGTCGTCCTCAGGAAAGGAAGGTCGCACGTTGAGAAGAGAAAGGTAATTAGTTTAGATATAACTGGTTTGTCATATAGGGGATTTTCTAAAATTATTTCTCCACACAAAAAAAGAGTTTAATATCAATACTAACAACGCGTTTCGAACACTTAGTGCTCTTCTTCAGGTTTACATCTAAAAGAATATACATATCTGTGAGCTTTAAGAAGATATATTTTTCTTAAAGCCATGTATATATTTCTTAAAGCCCACATATATGCATATTTTTTTTAGATTTAACCTGAATAAGAACTTTAAGTGTTCAAAACGTGTTGTTAGTTTTGATATTAAATTCTTTTCTGTGTGGGTATGTAATTTTTGAAGTAAATCCCACACATTAACAGATTGTAGAAGTAATGTTTTGTCATATATAACTCTGTAGTTAAGTATTACTTAATTTTTCATTACGAATTTAACTACAATAATCGGTCAGCCTTACAAATGTTTTGTTTTTCTCCCTTTTCCCATGAACTTGAACAAAGAGGTGACTATTAATGAGAATCGTGGGATTTCTGAATATATGTATATTAATCTGACCATAAATATACATCAAATGGATTTCATGTTTCTTAGTTATAATAAATATGTATTAGAAGAAGTCGAATTGTAGAAAGGAAATTTTGCTTTTCAAAATAAGAGCTAAGAAAAACCATTAAAGGCACTGTGGGAGATGGGTTTCTTATGAGGAGAGGGCGATGTTTGCTTAGGGCTTTGGCGAAGGAAGGGTTCTCGTGCTTTGGATTTGGGCAGCCCTTGAAGGGCCTTGTGGTCACTGGAGTACATATCAATTATGGAATACGACCCTTAAACCCTCTAATTACCCTTACAAATCGGATCTGAAGGGCTTCCTCCCTATCCTGTTGCAAACAGTCCCTTCATTCTGTAATCATCTAATTTATATAATGTTAAATATTCATTTTTACTTAACTTGATTTCAAATTCATGCATCGACTAGCACATTAATTATTTCTGCTTTTTAATGATATCCCGCCATCAGGGTTAAGCCCTCTTGATTAATCCTTCAATTATGGACCTCTGATCTTAATTATTGATTTTGACGCCACCTTTTACCAAACATTAATTAAAATATAATCATAATCAGCCAAAATATTGTTTATATTATCCACAAAATATGGAATCATACAATGATAGTATGTATTGCCAATTTTATGCAGGACACATTGAAAACAATTTTACACAGTATGTCGTAGCTCAAAAAATAATCAATAAAGTTTTTTTTAATATTCATAACAGAAGTAAACAGAATTAGGCGAATTCTGTGGAAAAAACACTATCAATAACTCAGATATGATTCCATTACTTATCATATTCTGACATAGAACATTATGAGGAGGAAACATATTTAAATCTTAACACTTTTCAACAAAAGCATTTTATGAGATGGTTTGTAATAAACTGCAAACACATTCAAACGGAATCTAAACCCTTCACTGCATTATTCCATTTGCATAATGTGAATGCAATATATAATATATATGATGCAGTTTCACATACTTGAAAAATGTGTCACATACTTATAATGCAAACGAATCAGGATTTATAATTTTCACCTCAAAATATATTAGTGTAATGAAATTAATGCATCAAAATTTTGAACAGTTTGGTTTGAATGAATATTAAAAGTTACTAAATAAATGTTTATTTTAGCAGAAAATGAAACAATAATCTTTTGGAAAATTGTTCCCCGAGAAAAGTGAAATAGCAAAGTCGAGAGCATAAATCAATGGATGCTATCTTAATTTCGGCTTCTCTAACTTTTGCAATTAATGGTCAAATACGTTGACGATTCGAGTACTTAATGACTTTTCCCTTTGGATTAACAAGATTGGAATAATCACGACTTTTAAGTTCTAAACGGGTTGAGAATGAGTGGAAGAGTTTTTATTTTTAAATCCATTCCATCAAATATTATATGGAGATGTTATTAGAAGCCTTGTAGGGGTAGGGGTGGTGGAGTTTAAATCCTTAATCTGGCGGAAGCCTAATGGACTTTTCGAATTGGTGGAATTGAAATCGATCTTTTATGCTCTTTTTGACGCATAATTGATTTAACATAAAAAAGAATTTAGCAGTGACACATGAATTAATGGGAGCCGTTTAGTGAATCTCATTGAATATAGATTCAGTAATAATTAAGCAAAAATAATGCAGTAAGACAGAATTTTGTACTCTTGTTCAATGTTTTTCTACTAATGTGCATAAATCTGAAGTATGAAATAATGTTAAAAATTTCGTAATTCTAAGAATTTTTTTTTTAAAATACCGTTTAAAACTATATATGAACCTGAACAAAGCCAGCTTTTGAGGAAGAGTTTGTTAATGAGGCAAAGATGGGAAACTAATGACAGTTTCCAAAATCACCACTCCAAAAACACCAGGACCAGAATACCAAGTATAAGTACAGACATATATACCTCTTTTTAATATTGGTGTTTGATGGCAGCAAGTCTTCTTTCAAACATGTTCTGTTAAATTTAGCACCAACATCTACATTGTCTACATGTTTGCTGATGCTTTTTAGCCTACTAACTACTTTATGGTGCATCAAAGATATTTTCCAGAGGAGTCCCGAAGGCATGAGGAAAGAGATGACAAGGTGAAATACTAAACACTATTAAAAACACTTTAATATTGGTTAAAATTAATACGATGAAACGAAACACTATAACTAAGGTTAAAAAGTTACTTACTCAAAATTAAAAAGACGATGTTTCGGCTTACATTAGCTATCATCAGGTAATTACAAGTGACACTCTAACCACCTCTAACAGAGTTCAAATAATGACTGGTAGTTTAATAGAACTTGCAGAAATGCAGAAGGGAGGGAGTTAGTAAGATGGCGGCATGGCACTTACCCACTACCTGGGCATACCTTCAGCCTCCCTAACTAGTTTAAATCTGTTTTCAAATTGAGAATTATATTTAAATCCCTATTTCGTACATTTAAACTGGGGTTATTGTATTTAAAATATAGGCCTTCGAGGATCTGTAATCTATTGTTGTCTCTGATGCTTTGTTGTATGGCCGTCCCCTTAGTCAAAGTCTCTCTTGTTAGCTTCATGTTATGCACTTCTTCTTCTGCATACTTCTTAGATGCTTCTCCTGCAAGATGAAAAGTCAACCGCTGCGATAGCTTCGTCATAGACAGGATTATATACTTTGATGGCATGGTTGCATTTATATTCGTATATGAGGTGGCAACGTTACATCTTCGTGGTGTGTTGTTTTGGTTCATTGAACGTCAGCAAGTTCTTAGTAGTTTGACATCTTTAGAACATAGTTAAAGTGGTTTTCAAAGTTTACAGTTTAGACATTGTTATGTATTATTTTTTGAATCGCTTTCTCTCCATGTTTGTAGTGGGAGTTCATGTACCCACGGTAGAAAAGACGTATGCACTCTCCCGTGGGCTGGCTGGTACGTCTGTTGGTACAACTTATCCAGGTATATCTTAATTGCTCTTATGACCTCCTGGTTAGAGAAACATTGTTGGCAAGCACTTAAACAGATTTAAAAAAGCTCTTATTGGAGGAGGGTTCAGTTCCTGCAGTGCGTGAATGCTCTTCTAATATAGGAATTAATTGTCGGATTCTTATGCCTAATAGAGCATTTAATAATTTCGTTAAGACGGTTCCGAGCTATCTGGAACAAACTCAGACCAATTCGTTCATTGATTTTGTGGTCAGTTCTTTGTTTTTTTTTTTGATAGCATTCTCCAAATAGTATATTAAATGCTGTACACAATCTTATTTAAAATTAAAAATACAGATTAAGGTTACATTAGACATTAAATTTAAGATTAAAATATATATATATATATATATTCACTTGATAAATGGAAAGACGATCCAAACTGGACACAATAACAGTTCAAAATGACGAGTTAGCTGTAGAATATCATTAAGTCATCGTCTATATTGAGATCACGTTTAGCACGTACTATGAAGATGCTAAATCCGTGGCAGCTGACTATAGAAGTAAATGAGACTGGTGGATGAAGCAAACATAAGCAGTATGTTGTACACACTACACAAGACAGTATGTGGTCTGCCTGACAATCAACTTGCATTTCCACAGAGAAAATTAAACGAAGTGCTGTTAATTGGAACACATATGAATGAGAATGAACATGAGTGAAGCGCAAAGAGAATTCATTTCACAGATTGATGCTAACATCTAGCGTTGCATCACATTGGACTAGATGAGAGAAATGAATATAGGCAGCTTGTTTATCCTATAGCGTCAGCCTTGACAACTCATTTATGCCAAACTCAGTAATAATTCACAATGGGAGTGTTCAGTTGGACTGGATTACAAGGTAGACCACTTGGAGCTTTGTACGCGAGTTTCACCAGATAAATAATATGAAAGGTCTTTACAATTCAGTAAAATGTTGCAGATGTAAATTAATTGTAAATGTGAAACTAAATAAATGAATTTCAGGGTAGTCGTGTCCAGTAGCCATTTGAAATGTTGCCACCATGTTGTCACGACCTAGAGTTGGCAGAAGGGGATCCTTAAAGAGAATCATCGCTTGCTTTCCCTGTGCTACATTGACATGTCTTTCTCTAATAGCATCTTAATTTGGGATTTAATTATTATTTTAGCCAAACAGAGTGGACTCCGTGCTTCTGTCATTGAAACGCCATTCTATTGCTTTTCTCCATAGCCTGTTTATTCTCTTTTTCATTGTCACCAAATCTTGCAGGTCTGTGCGATTCCCGTTTGCTACTGCTTGTATGGCTGCCTGGGGCCGTAAAGAAGTACCCGAAGCCTTGAGCTCTTCTTGGAATCACGTTCACTACATGCTCACAGTCGGTTGATTTGACCCCTACTGACATGCAGTCGTCTTCCTCATTGCTGTTTTGGCGGGACAGGATTTCACCTTGTCTCATACACCACTAATTACAACTCATTCATTTTGCCACTCCTTTGAATTCCTTTGCAATTGTCACTCTTTGGTCATGTCACTTCTTCGATTTTTGTTTTAATATTTGATTGACACTTTCATGTTTTTTCACTTTTTTCATAATGATAATATTTATAAACCTTTAAAATTATAGAAGCAGTTTTTATATTACCAGCGTTATTTGAAGTGATTCTTTCTATTGGTAATGATCCGTATAAACTATGTTGTGTTATCTGAAAAAAGGAAGGGAATGGTGTGCTAACTCCTAGGAAGCCGTTGGTTTTGTTGAATGCGAAGTGGCTATTTCGAGACGTGAAGAGAAGTAAACACCGAACCTAAAGAGCGAATGAAGCCTACAAGTGGTAAGGGGAAGAAACTACTGGAGAAAAGATGGGGGCTTTTTGTTTGATCATTAAGGGCAAGGCGGAAGGCGTTATCGGAGAGGCAGCCTAATCCCCTCCTGCCAATTGCTCGCTTCAACTCTGGATTGAGGCCGCCACATGTCCCGGCCTAAGACAAATCCCTTTTCTAAGGATCCATTAGCCGTCTGCAAGTCACTTCTAACTCCCAAATGTAAATACCAATTAATGTCCTTGTTTGTTGATTCTACCAACGCTAATTGTTCTATTTATTGTTTACATATTTACTACCCCGTTATAATTACTGTCCTATGCCACTCGTGTCGAACCATTCCATCAAGGAAAGTCAATAAAATTGTAAAATATAGTTCGTTCTCAACAGTTATGTAATTAGTAATACGTGGTATTTACTTGAATGGAATAAACAAATAAGTCTCCGAGAAATTCTACGAAAATAACGTGTTTCAAATATAGTGTTCTTCCACAGGTCTTATACCACGAAATGTATATATTTTTCACCTTAATCAAATCCTTAGTATTTAGAATGTTATATTTTCTATTATTATTATTTAGTTTTTATATGTAACCCGATGTAGAGCACTGAAGGTTCTAAACACGTTATCTTCATTAAACTTCTTTGGTGTGGAGACTTTTTCAGTTTGATTCTATCTGCTTTGTTGGTGGTAAGTACGTGGAATTTCTATCTAGGTCTTCCTTGTTATTAATATATATATATTATATAATTAATTACATAATGGGATATGTCTCCCACTATTTGTTTACTGTTTATACCGATCCCCTAGCGGGTTAAAAACGTCAGCCCTTTATGGTTTTTTTCTTTGATCGTTGATTCTACATTGGGAGTCCTAAATTTGGTCTAACTCAAGTGTATTTGTGTATTTGAGTACCTGACCTGGCAGTGGATCGACAGCTTAACGTCCTCTCCGAGGGATGACGTGCTGGCATTTATTCACCTCCGTTGTGAATAAATCGAGAGCGAAGTGGGTATAGAACCCTGGACCTACTAGTTGAGTGGCGAGTACGTTAACCACTGAGCTAACCTGGCCCATAAACAAGTCTTCATTTGTAGTTTGTTTTAATTATGTTTACATTATTCTTGTGCTGCGTAGAATAGCTTTACGCTGTATCATGTACCATACTGGGACATTTAAACAAACTACTCTTCTATTTAATTGATCGTAATGTAAGTCCATGACATGCCTCCTTTGTTCTAGGGACTCAATAAATAGCATATGCTTTCATTTGTAACTAGAACAATCATGAATTTTATTTTTGTCATTTGCATAACATGACATGTCATGATTAATGAATAGGTCGTGCATTCCTAGCTATAAGTCGTCAAGGGAACCACATTCTGACTAATGTGCATATGTTTGGTGCACTTCTGGTTCTCGTAATAATCAGGATTCCTTCTATGTCTTCTCATATAGACTACTTTGAGAGCAGAGGTTTAGCCACAATATGTTTCGACTGAAACTACTATTAGTCACATTCTGTGTGCGTAGTCAGAAAAATCAGTGTCTCTTCTGGTATGCCTGTTTATTTTAAACCACGAAAATACTACTACTGAATTAACTATAGTTCAGAGAGTGTAGGCTCAGTAAGAGATAGTCTATTTTACTTGATCCACTTAAGGTAGAACCTGTACAAGTTTAGATTGATGTTTGCTTGATTTGAGCCTTGGGATTGTGGTTAGCTTTGGGTGCGATTAGTTAATATTAAGCGATAAATTATAGACAAATGCTGCGGGTTTATTCGATGAGGGTTTCCACCACTGGGTTAGACTGGTATAGGGTTGTATATTCTCATTGACCACCAGTACCTTTGCCTATTTTGAGTGTGGTCAAAGTGTATTCAACATCCATATTCCTAACATAAAGAGAGCGCCAATTATCAATGTTTGGAGAAAGGTATTATTACTTTTTACTGCCGTATTCACATTCAACTTACTGGTCTTGATCGGCAGCTTGGTTTTATTCGATTTGAAGCTACTGTTAACCTTTTGGGAAGTGTTAATTCTTCAGTTAACTTATATATCCTAATATAATTATTATTATAACCATAATTTATTTTCATTAATACAGTAATTGACCACGAGAGATATTTGTAGCCTGAATTTTTAATCACAGCCTTAATGATATCCATATTTTTCTAGCAAATGATACATGACAGGTCTTGGTTTTCGACATATAGAGTTATGTCTTTCTGTCTTTTGTGTCGGAATTCTTGTACAAATAACGTAATATGACGCTGTGCTCGGAGTTGCTCTTTTACATCTTTGATTGATTTTGTAACCTCATCATATTTGTATTAAAATATTTTAATAACTTGCTAACGTATCGCGCTATCTAGAAAGCCTAGAGTGCAATCATTTAAATAAGATTAAATGAATGACTATGCTCACCTGTCAACCTAATTTGTTTGTATTACAATTCTGTACAAAAATCCTTTAAGCGTCATGCTAAGATAGTATAATTGTAATTCTGGCAATAAAAACGACTGGTTTATTAATTAAGTTAAATAATTTATAGATAGTTTTTTTGTAAATGATAATTTTAATTATCATAAATTTATTTAATAGATGACAGCAGTGGTAAGGTCAGAAAGTAATAATTGCCGCCTACAGATTCTTGAGACCCTGAATATTAAAGATATTCAGCCCTCAATGAATATCTAATCTAATGCTAATTGCATTATACCAAGCTGTAGAGCCTTGGATGGTACCTTCAAAGTTATAAAGCAAAACCAATAGTTGATTGGGCCTGGATCCGCTGAACAACAGTCCTGCAACCTCCACCTCAATGGGTTTTTTGAATTTTTGTTACAACTACTATGCTTTAGTTTATTGTGTTTATTCTTTACCTAAGGTTTTCTTACTTTATTTTAAATTATTTATTATCTATTGTTATTAACTACTTTCCTAGTATAGTTGGAGATGGTTAGTTATAATTGAAAACTTGTAATTAATTTATTAGATATCACGTTATATTATTATACCATTCTGGCTGAAGTGTTATTGTGCCAAAAAGTGAAACTTCCCTCCAAGAAACGAAAAATAGTGAGGAGCATGGGCACCTCAGCATAAAGGTCGTGAGAACGTATATATATATATATATATATATATATATATATATATATATATATATATATATACAATATATACAAAAGTCAGATTTTACAATAAAATAAAAAACGAAGGAAACACACAGAAAGACACAGACATAACTCACATCGATATTTCGACAATCGTCGTCATCAGGAGGTGCGAAGAGCGAAGAGCGAAGAGTCCCGCAGGAAGACAGGGCGGTACTGAACTCGGAAACCGCAGCCAGTACCCCACCACTTACCACCAAGCGGGGGAAGGGAGGGAAGGAAATGAAGAGCCAAATTAAGACGTAAAAGGAACGAGTAAAAATTATAACTATAAAAAATTATAAAAAAGTAGATAAATCAAATTAAAATTAATAAAAATAATAAATAAAAAGTAAAATAAAAAATAATAAATAAATAAATAAAAAATAATAAATAAAAAATAAATAAATAAATAAATAAATCATAAATAAATTATCGGTTGAGGTTGAGTCCGGGGGAAGAGCGAGCATCAAGTAAGCATATGTATGCCTCCTCTGAAGCTCTTAGGGTAACTTTATTGTTGGATTCGGGGATCTGTTTCAGGATCTGAACCCTGAAACAGTCATTGAAACTGAGTCCATGCGAGTTCGCATGGATGGCTACAGGATAGTTACTGCGTTGACCGACTGAAGCCCTATGACCATTCATACGAAGGCTCAACTTATTAGAAGTTAAGCCAACGTAAAAGGAGTCACACTGAGTGCAATCCAGTCGGTAAACACAGTTGCTCGAGGTACAGGAGGAATTGACCTGAACCGGGTAGGAACTATGGTGGAGAGGGGAATCGAAGGAAGGATTAGGATTAACAATCAGGCAAGTTTGACAGCCACGGCGTCCACATTGTTTCATTCCAGGAACAGGATTGGAAGGCTGAGGGGAAATATGAGAGAAAATGCTTTTTAGATTGGCAGGTTTACGGTAGGAAATAGAAGGGGGGTGATTAAAGATGGAAGAAGTAGAAGTAGAAGTAGACAGAATCGGAAAAGACTCCTTAATAACAGCACGAAGCTTATAAGCGCCAGGGAAGTAGGTTGTCAGGAAGAAGGAAGCGTTACTTCTATCCCTCTTGGGTCTGGGTTGGTGGGAGATGTCAGCCGGTAAAACACGACTATCAATGAAGGAGCGAGGATAGCCTCGTTCAGAAAATTTGTCCTTTAAGAGGTTAAGGTGATGTCTGCGGTCTTGGAGATTATTGCAGATATTGTGAATACGGAGGGACAAGGATCGAGGTATAGACTTTTTAACATGGGATGGATGGCAACTATTGTAATGGAGGTACTGTTGGGAGTTGGTGGGTTTTATATGTACGGAAGTCAAGAAGTGTCCATTGTCTAAAGTAACGTCAACGTCAAGAAAGGTGATAAGTCTGTCGGAGATGTCGTAAGTGAAAGTGATGGAGGGGCAGAAATTTTGAAAGGAGTGTAGGAAAAGTTCTAAGTTATGTTTGCCATGGGGCCAAATGAAGAAAATATCATCAATAAAACGGAGATAAAGGAGTGGAAGAAGTTGACAGGTGGCCAGGAAATCCTGCTCTAATTTGGCCATGAAAAGATTAGCGTAAGAAGGGGCCATAATCGTACCCATAGCTGTGCCTCTGGTTTGAAGGTAATAACGACCCTCAAACTGAAAGACATTATGCTGTAGCACGAAATCAGCCAAAGAGACTAGAAAGGATGTGGAAGGATTAAGGGGTGCGGTTCTGCCATCAAGAAAGTATCGCAGAGCGTCCAGACCTTCAGAATGAATGATTGAAGTATAGAGAGAAGTGACGTCCATGGCAACCATGAGAAGAGGATGATCAAGGGTAGAGGGAAGAGAAAGATTTTTAAGAATTTGGAGAAAATGGAAAGTGTCTTTGCAGAAAGAAGGTTGGTTCCGAACTAGAGGCTGTAGGAAGTGATCAATGAAGGCGGAAAGTCTTTCTGTAAGGCAGCCATAACTGGAAACGATAGGTCTACCGGCGGGAGGGGAGTCAGGCATGTTGAAGGGCTTGTGGACTTTAGGGAGCAGGTAGAAAACAGGACATCGGGGATTTGAGGGAATGAGGGTGTCAATATCCTGGGGAGAAAGGCCCTCACACACAGCACTGTTATTAAGAAGAGAAACTAAGTTCTTGAGGAAAAGAGGAATAGGGTTGGAAGAAAGCTGTTGATAAAAAGATGAGTTAGAGAGTTGTTTCATTGCCTCACGGTGGTAGACAGAACGGTCCATGAGGACTACAGAGGAAAGTAGTTTCTGATGACGACGATTGTCGAAATATCGATGTGAGTTATGTCTGTGTCTTTCTGTGTGTTTCCTTCGTTTTTTATTTTATTGTATATATATATATATATATATTTATCAAAGTTACCTTAAGAGATTCTGAAGAATCATACATAGCTTGCTTCCTGTTCGATCAATCTTCTCCTGGACTCAACCTCAACCATTTTTTTTTTTATTATGCACTTGTTCATATTTTTTATTATTAATTTACATATCTTCTCTTTATTGTTATTTTATTTAACTCTTTTTTTATTTTGTTATTATACTATTATATTTAAATAGTTATTATATTTTATACGTTTTTTACTTCTTAATTTAGCTCTTCATTTTCTTCTGAGAACGATTACATATTTTATCTGAAAACGATAGTTTTCGAAATATTGAGATCAATCTTGCCTGTAACTTTCTCTGTTGTTCCCTTTATGTTAAAAGTGTTTAAATTAAACACGGTTACAGTTGAATGTTAATGTTACATTTTGGTTGATGCTTGTTTTTGGTTGGCCTCGAGAGTTAATAACCAACGAGCCAATCAGAGCGCAGTATTTGAGTTTTTATCTTTGTTCCACTTTATCCTTGATTCCACTCTAATGATTTGCAATTAAAAATATTTTTTTTTAGCCTAAATTAATACCGTATACCAATCTTTTATTTGCAAAACGTGTGTTATTGTAGTTTGTCTATATGTTTTTCTGGTTGAATTATCTCATAATTCAATGCCCAGCATAAGCTTTTGATAGTTGCACAAGCTTCATCAATCATGCCTTGGGCGTGTCCCTTGGAAGAGCCAGCAGATACGTAGAAGGTTGAGCCACTGAAGAGCTTTGTTGTAGCCAACCCCATGTATGAAGAGGGTAACGTTTTCAATACTTTATATTAATATATACCTATTAATGTATTTATTAATACATTTGTAATGAAACAAATTTGGAAACAATGCTCTAAGGCCTTTCGTCAACACATCGTCAGAGAGCAAGTGAACTAAAAAATAATAAATACTTGTTAACCTGGTTGATTGAAGTTTCTAGAATTGTTAGTAACCCTGAATGTGTTTAATGATGAAGAAGTCTTCATCTGTTTAATTATCCCGCTAATCAAAACTTTATCCAATTTATAAAGTTCTAGGCCATTGTTCATTAATTTCTCATAAAAGTTCTTTATGAGTGCACTTTCCATAATATTTCTTCTTCTTTCCGAAGACACAAATATAATTCATTTCCTTCATTCCAGTTAATCACATCATTACTGTTTCTTATGTGCATGAAAAAGGCACTCTTTTCGTCTTCTCTTCTGATGGAATATTTGTGTTGTTTTATCCTTGTAAGAAGACCTTTGCTCGTCTGTCCAATGTAAGACATTTTACAGTCAGTTATATATATATATATATATATATATATATATATATATATATATATATATATATTGTAAACAGGAAAACGATTCAAAAGGACAACAAACGTTTCATGGTTAATCACAAACACAGAACTAAGGAACAAACACACTTACTGTCTCTAATTTTCGGTTGAACCGTCATCAGGAGAGTTGAGATAGGGACACCAAGCGCACTTGTGAAGCGACGGTTGGAAAGCCTCACAAGTGCGCTTGGTGTCCCTATCTCAACTCCCCTGATGACGGTTCAACCGAAAATTAGAAACAGCAAGTGTGTTTATTTATTTTCAGTTTGAAGACTGTCCGTATGATTTGTCTTCTTATGCTGTTATTCTATCCTCACCTTCTTTCTGTCCCCATCTCTCTCTTTACTATCTCTAGTACGGTCCTGGAGCTCGATAACGGTCCATCAGCCTGCAGCGCTATGACTGCCTTGAAATGGAACTACTCACTCGCTATCCACAGTCCTTCAAGTAACGTTTACTTGATATAATTAATATAATATTAATATAGTTTATTTTATTCGACTACCTGTAGTCTTAAACTGCTTTCGTTTAAAGGAAGAGCTGAGATAGTTTAAGAAAGCCTACATTACGATACCGCTTGTTCAAGGTCATGACTTTGTTATAGTACTACTTGCTTCAACTGGTAAGTAAAAACCAAAAAGTGAAATAGGCTCACATGTAACCATCAACTGAGGAGTAATCCAAGAAAGAAGTTTCCATGACTTTTGGAACCGCCTGTACTTAATGTCTGTTTCTGTAATTTTTTTTTTTTTTTGTTGAATTCTGAGGTCTAGTACTAAATAACCCAAAAACAGTTTGAATATTTTGAAAGTTTATTTCAATGATTGGAGCTAGTGTTAACTGGTCACTGCTCCATCCTGCTGGCTGATGGACACTCTTCGGTGTGGACTCTGGAGCGATGTGTTATGCCGATGATGTTTATCGGCTAAGCTATCCAACATCACTTTTTTAGTTCCACCTCCAGGTTTTGTTATACAGATCTCATGCTTTGACTCACTTTGATATCTCCCTTCCTCACTTATGGTATTCTGAAAAAAAAAATATTTTCATATTTTAATATTTGAACGTCATTTATTTAAAATTGGATCAACTTATTTGTAAAAAACAAAGAAAACATTCACGTGCACAGCCAAACCTTATTATCGTAAATCTTTTGATTTTTAAATTAAAGAGGAATCTATGTTTGGCAAAAGGCCAAACTTTTCTATAAGTAAAGACGTTGTGAAACTCTTAACATTCCATTTGAAGTTTACATTTTGTTTTAATAGGAGAATTATCATCACACTCGCTGTAAATCCTTTACCATTCTCATTAGTGATTAATTTAATGTCTACACTTCCTTTAATGTCTTTATAGCCAGTGTATCAGATACATCAAACATGAAATCATACATCAAGCTCGGATTGATTATAGAATCAGTGAATATTTCTTTTTGTAATATTTCAAATTTATTAAATTTTTATTATAAAATAATATTTATTTTTTTAACTTTGCAATATATTTATATCTTTATTTAACTTTCCTGAATTATCTTATCCTGTATAATCTCTTATCAATCATAATCTTATGTATTCATATATATATATATATATATATGATCAAAACACAATATGAAATGGGAAAACAAGACTAAGATCCTTCAACCGTAACAAGCGGTCTTCAATAATAAAACATAGAATAGAAGAGGTCAAGAACAATTTTTGGAGTATATATATATATATAAAATAAAGTGTGACACATAGAAAGAAACATAACAAAGACTCCTTTTTCAATATTTCGACCGTTATTGCGGTCGTCCTCAAAAGAAACAGCCAATTGATGGAGGGACGACAATCAACTAAATAACTCACCGGGAAAGGACTAAAGTAGTACTGCCGGAAAGGGAGAAAATAAAAAAGGAACCACGGGGTCGAGATCATAGAAAAAATGAAAGAAGAGGAAATATGAAGAAAAAAAGACGAAAAAATAAATGAAATATATTAAAAAATATAAATCTATGTGGGATGAAAAATAAAAATATTAAGTTAATTAAGCTCTCCGACCTTCGCTTCACAAGTGCGCTTGGTGTCCTTATCTCAACTCTCCTGATGCCGGTTCAACCGAAAATTAAAGACAGTAAGTGTGTTTGTTCCTTAGTTCTGTGTTTATGATTCACCGTGAAACGTATATATATATATATAATAAGCAGTTTGTTTCTTACTACTGTATCCAGTGCTACAGACATGTATAAATACCACCGTAATTGATATGTAGACCTTACCTCGTTGAAATGCTTCGAGTCATCCTTTTCCTTTGTGTCAGACCCGCTTCCTTGCATCGATTTGCTAGCCAGCAGTGGTAATACTTCAAGGTTTTTCTCGTTCTTTTGAGTTTCCTTATCCAGTTCGTATCCAACACGTTCTATTTCAGATTGTATTCTGACTAGACGGTCGTCGGACGAATTCTGTTTCCTGTAAGCTTGATGCAAGACTGCCGCTCTGTCATCCCCACCAAGTAAATCTTTCGTATACTTTATGTCTTGATCCCTTCTCCTGTTCATTTCATCAGCCTTGCTCTTGGCACCTGAATAGTACGGATTTCTATCCCTAAATTCGCTCTTATGGTTTGCTTCTTTCTTCAAAGAACGACTTTTGGGGTTTTCTTGGTCAGAGAATGCTATTACATTCAGATCATCTTCCCCCACTCTTTCTATTTGATTCAGTCTTTTTTGTTTAAAAGCATCTGCACTTTTATGCATACGATAAGTCTTGCTTTTTATTTTTAATATTTCATCATTCATACCGAATCGATTTTCTGAATTTTGATTACTATTTTGACTATATGCCTTTTGTTTGTTTTTCCTTAAACAAACCGTTTTCGAGCTTAATCTGGAGGCTGGGTTTTTATCTTCATTAATTTGGTCTTTGGGTTCTTGTTCTTCTTTTTTCTTTGTACGGAATGTGCCGCCATTAGATCGGAACTTGCCCAAGTGCAGGAAACCCTTCCAGTTAGAGCTTGTGTTAGCCGACTTGAGCTTGTCGGTTGGTATCACTTTTTCATCCACTTTTTTATTCTTTTTGGATGACTTACCAATAGTAGTGTATTCAATGTCTTCAATACAACAGTTGTCTTCTTCTTCCTCTTTCTTCCTCTTTTCATTTCTACCTTTTTTACCACGTTTTGCTTTATGGGTCTTTTCCTTTTTCGATTTCTCTTTCTTCTGCTTTTGTGTCTCATTTTTCTGCCCTACTTGCTTCCCTTTCTGTATTTTTCGAATATTTACGTCAGTTGTATCAGCTTGTTCATCGACTGGTTTCACTGATTTAACATTATTATGTGATTTGTTTGGTTTACTTATATCTTTTGAGTTTAGTTTGGTTTCATTTATTTTAATTAAATTTCCAGATAGACCACCGAAATCATCGCTAAAAAATTGCGGTTCTAAAATCTCTTTCGACGAACTTGTTTCGTGCCATATTTTTGAAACTGAATGGAAAGTAATATTGTTAATTTCTAAACCGTTGCTTATGGAACCACTTTCTTCGTCTTTGTAGCGGTGGTGATGAGCCATTATTCTAATGTCTTTATTTTTTGACGGTTCATGTTTAGATGGATTTTGTTCTAGAAGAAAATTTTGTTCGTCATAGACTGGTTCAGTTTTTTGGTCCTCCCCGATATTGTTTTTCTTCGCAGAACCAAACAATTGATTATCACAGTATTCCTCATCGTATGTTTTATCTGAGTCTGGAATGTCAATATCGTAACTTTGAAAATCATTTTCCTTTGTTTTTAGCTTTTGAGTTTTGTTAAAGAAATTTTCCAGCATTTCCGTTTCACTGATATCTGAGTCTGGTTTGGTTTTTTTCACTTCTTTGTGCTTTGTATTGGGTTTGGGTGTGTCATCGAACTGAAGATGTGACCTTCTAACTTGGTTTGATTGAGACTATTAATTCTCAGTTGGAGGCCATCTTCAGTACTGCATTCCTGTTTGCACGAAGTTGGTTCTTCTCGTGTTCCAGTGCACGTTGTTCGAGTGCATTCTTCAGTCGACGACACTTGTGAACAGGGTTCTTCAGTACTACATTCGTTATCGTTTTTATTTGTACTCTCATTTTCACATGGAGTTTCTTGTTTCAATTTAGGTGGCTTTGTTTTTATTTTAATTTTTTGAGTCGTCGATGAATGCTGATTAAATTCTATTTCCTGACTGCAAGTTGATTTTTCTAAATTCATGTTCTTTGGAGGAAACGTTAACATTGACTTCACTCTGTCCTCGTAGTCTATAGCTTCAGTAGTAGTTTTTGTTTCCATACATTTCGTGGTTCTTCGTCCAGTTTTCACTTTTCTCGTTGTTGAAACCCCTGGTTTGAAAGTACATGTAGTTTTGTCAGTCTTATCAGTTTCACATGTACTAACTTTGGTCTTAATAAGTTCCTCGACATCATCTTGTTCACAGCTTGGAGTTGAGTCTCTCATCAAGTCTTGCCAGTTCTTTTCACAGGGAGTCGTTGTAGGTCTACACTTCGCCTTCTTTTTAGACTTCGAAACAATCTTGCCATGTTTCGAAGAAACTAATTTTCCTTCTGGTTTGTATTTGCCTTCTGAAGGATCTTTCCAGTGTGTATGACCATCGTTAGTGTCTATATTTTGATTTTCTTCATTTGAGTTTATTTGCTGTTCGCTATCATCAGAGTAATCCATTAGGTTCGCAAGAGATGAAAAGTCATTTTCGTATGAATTATAGTCATTGTCACCTTCATCAGAAACTGGATGAAGGTAAAACTCTTTTGATCTTCTTTGTCTGAAGAGATTTTCTTTAGGGAAAGGAGTGGCTTGTAATAAGTATTTCAAATCATACATTGATTCTTGACTATCTGGTGCTACGCGACTGTCATATCTGTCATCTCCATCTTGACCGTGTATCATTGTTCTTTGTGGTACAAGTTGTCTTTGAAGGTTTTGTTGTACACGTTGATTTGAGTCATCAGATCGTGGCCCAGCATACACTGGAGCCGATTTGATCGTCACATCGATACCCTTTCCTCCGCTTGGGCAAGGTGGAGTTGCGAAACATTGCCCACCTATTCTAGGTCGATGATGATCCTCGTGAAACAGATAAGTTGGGTACTTTTTCTGTTCAATTCTACAGGGAGGACACACACAGCCTCCCTCAGCCCCGTGAAGCATCCATACCAGGAATGTGTGAAGCTCTGGGGGCAGTGGCATGCAGCACTTCATTCCAATCTGGTCCTTGAGAACATCCCTGACGCATGTCGATATCATTCCTTGAATCAAACTAATTTTGTCATCATCAGACACCAATATTGACCCATCTGATATTTTAGTTCTCTTACATAATCCTAATTCTTTACGCATATCTTGTCCAGTTGAACCAAAAATCGAATCAATCACGCAATTGATATTATGAAGTTTTTTTTTAGGATCATCGTCTTCTTTTTCACAAGGCACATCTCTGAAATTTCCTCCTGGATGTATATCAGGAATAACTTTTTCCATTTTGGAATCCTGGCAATCGTTTGTGGGCCTGGATTGAACAATACTGATATTATCATCGTTGGCATCTTCAGATTCTGCGTCAGAATCTTTTAAATCAACATTATCTTTCAGACCTACATTGATTTCGTTGTTTTGAAATAATTCATCGCTCTGATCTACATCTCTTACATACCTATTTTTATCAGAATTTGTTATGTTGCTTAATAGATTATGTTTTACATTGTCATTTAACTCTCTAAACGATAATTTACAGTCACTTTTACATCTGCATTTAGATGGAACGTTATCTACAGGAAGAAAAGTTAATGAACCATTTAAATTTTCATGGATATTTTTTTGATCTGCTTGAATATCTCTCAACTCTTCGCTGTTTTCCGACGATACTTCTACGTACATTGGAAGGTACTGCTTTCTTTTAGCCCATGCGTCCTCTTTAGGAACTGAATTTTCTTGCGGTTCCTTGTAAACCCAAGCTTTTTTCCAATCTTCCTCCAGATTAATGCCTTTTGGTCGGACCATGGACAACTGTTCGTCTTCCTTAACATTTCTATAGTTGTAGTCATCCATTATTCTATTTTCAGAAACGTCATCGTTTTTAATATCAAACTCTGGAGCTAAGAGGGTATCGTCATTTTCATTGGTGTAGTTCAACTCACATCTATTTCCTGAAACAAATAATTTAAAAGAATTTTATTTGAGACATCTATTAATTAATTAAAAAAAAAAGCATTAAAGATATTTTCTCCTTTATCAGAAAAACTATCAGAGTCATTCAAAGTACTTATTTATTCACTTGTACTCATGTTCAAGAAAAATGAACAGAATATCAAGTGTGTGGAAGCACTAAGAGTCATAAAATGAGAACAGAAAGCATTAACTAGTGAAAAAATTAAATTATAATTCAAATTAGTTTTTTTTCATGGCCAAAGTATCAAGCATTGAATACAGTTTATATCACAAGTCAGAAGGTTTGTCATTATGCACTGCATGTTTTGAATGTATAAACAAATTTATTTTGCCCGTTTAATAAAATTTTGTATAATACTATAATATTTGCAAAAAAAAAACAAGACTTCATTATAAATATTTCGTTCATTGAAATTAGACTCAGTATTAATGAGAGCAATAACTTTGTTGAGGGTTTCTCCAGCAAATGATTTTTTTTATGTGTTCCATAACCTGACTTCTGTGTTTAACCAAACTCAGCCAATTCGTGGTTACTTTTCCTTACATTTTATGCCCTTTATACCTCCCTCCATTCTCAATGTCCGCTTTCTCCTATAAGGTTTTTTTTTTTTTGTCAATCTTAGTCTCTGGTGTTTCCTTCAATCAATGACTAAGAGGCATAAGATTCTAGAAGCGCTATAAGACGCAGTTAGTACTTTCCGTTAACAATAACAAAAAATTTACTGAAAAGATAACATATCATAACTATTTTTCTAGTAAAAGTACTTTCAGTACAAGAATTAATTTTAATTAGAGTTTTCGTGGGTTTTACTTATTAATTATTGGATTGCAAGTTCCATTTGTCTTCATAAGAATTGTTACAGTTCCCGTTTGTTAATAATTTTATTTTTTTTAAAAAAGACTGCGCTTCATTTTTAATGAGACATTTTGCTCCTTTCATTATAGTAATTTATTTCGTTATTGCCAGACAACTGTTCTTAAGAAACCTAGTTTTTGAAATATTCAAAGTTAAGTGTTCCTCTCATTATTTATTAACACCCACATATATGGGTGTTTTAACCTTAGAGCAATTCTAAGGGGACGGTAGGTAAGTGTGACCCATCTCTCATTTGCTTCTACATTCAGCTATGAGCGTGGCACGTTACCGAGTTGGTTCCACAAAGAGAGTACTATATTACACCGCACTCAGATTTATTAGAGGAGAGTATCTTTGGTGAGGGCCTATCGTCGTTCAGGCTACAATTGGCAGCCTTAAGTCGCATACATCGAGTTTCCACCTCCCATATTTTTAAGTCTCTGTTGATGACCAACATTCCTTCAATATTCCGTACCAAAGGCAATCGCACTTCCTTCGACAACACTTGACATCTTTTGAACATATTTAAACACTAATTTCTCCTTATTCATTTTCAAAAAAAAATTTTTGTTTATTTCAACCTTATTATAATAAAACTATCTTTACCTGATCTGCTTTGTTTGTATCTGGCATCAAAGGTTTCCTCTTGCCTGAATCCATTTTCTGGCATTTGCTCCTTGCCCCACTGTAAATGCATGAATTTTGAAATACTCAACTTTTTATCTATTTTAAATAATTATTGATTTATTTATTTATAACATAAAACAAATTTGTTAATAATTTATTTATTTCGTATTTGATAATTATTAATATTTATTTTAAATGTAATTATTTTTGCTTTATTCATTTTATTATTTTCATTTATGACACTTCCACTTCCATAAACTCTGGAAGTCCTAATAAATTTCTGATAAGGAAACTTCCAAGAGTCCTGATAAATGGAGTCTCCCTTTATCACATGATTTTCTTAAGTTACTTAATACATTCGATGCTGAAGGGTTTATTAGTTCATGGGATGCAGAGTATGTTTTCACTAATTTGCCTTTATATACGACCATTGCACTTATTCTTGAATAAATCTAGCCCAATAATAAAGAACATAAGCCTATTACAATTGTGTATGAAAGAGATGCCAATTCTTCATTGTTAAGGCAGAGAGGGATGTGTTTCCTACTGTACCTAAGCCAGCCATTTATGGGCGTTATGTAGACGACATATTCGATGGAAATAGCGTCCATTCAACAGAGCCTCTAAAAAGTATCAGGTCTTACTCTAACCACTGAAAACAGCTCTGGTAGATTCCTGCATTTTCTTTTTAGTTTCTAATGAAGGTGAACTGCCGGGAGTTCAGAACGGAGGCCCATAGAAAACCTACCATTACTGCCTACGTTAGGAGATCTGTGACTCACTGCAGTAATTGAAACAGCTGCATCAAGGCCTGCTAAACAACAGAAGTTTGTTTTATTTAGGTGGACTTAATAAAAATTTTATTTTTATTAATATTAAGATTTGTTTATAATAATTACTAATATAAATCAAAAATAAATATTACTTCAATCAAATAAATACCTCCGATGATTCAACGACAAAATATCGTGAAGGAGTCATTGTGATAACCAAAGTCAGTACGTAAACATGTATTTTACGTGCTTGCATGTCTTGATGTCATGTAAGAAGCCTCTCTGAAAATATTAATAATTATTGATAACCAAATTTTTATTAAAAAAAAATTATCATTAATTTTATTAGCTGCAGTTAAAACTACGCTACTTGGTGGAGTATTTATATCAGGAGTATGAAGATAACAATGTTGAAGCCTTCATTAGAGAGCCCCAGATAAAGTATCATTATCATCACTTCCAGTTTGCTGAACCTATTCTTCATGAATAATTAGAGATTGCTTCCATTTGTTATTTAAATTGTATAGTTGGGAAATGAATAGAGTAGATTTATAGATCTTTGAATAATCAATATTGCAATGTTGTTTGGTATAAGTTATATTTTTAAACCCATCTAATTAAATTTATTTAGTTGCACTTCTTAGGTACTCGGTGATGATAGGTACGTCAGTCGAAAACCACTTTAAGTTTGACGCTATAGCCAATAGATGCTGAAATACACTGCATAGGAATAAGGCAAACATAAGATAAGAGATAATAAGAATAATGAAAAATATAAAGAGGTTATCTTACCTTCATTATAGTCCTCTTCTTCCGAAATTGGTTTCTATGTTTATTTTCCAGCATTTAAAGCTCTAATAACGTATAATGCTAATTAAGTACGGGAAGATTATTCCCAGTATTAAACTACTCATATATAAAAATATATAACACTATTTTTCTTTTTTATCGAGGTTTGGTCTAGCTTCAATAATTCAACACCTTTAAGCCGACGTTTCGTCTATATTTGTAGACATCCTCAGGGCTACATCAATACAGAATTTAATTACAATAACATGAAACATAATTACATTACATTATTTAATTAATATACATAATTACCTTGGTATTTTTCTATTGTGAGGAAACAACTACATAACGGTTTGTGTTGAAATCACCTAGTGTGCTGTCCTAGTGACAGTTTTCACTTGATAGTTTTTCACAAAACTGTCACTAGGGCAGCACACTAGCTGATTTAAACACAAACCGTTATGCAGTTGTTTCCTCACAATAGAAAAATACCAAGGTAATCATGTATATTAATTAAATAATGTAATATAATTATGTTTCATGTTATTGTAATTAAATTCTGTATTGATGTAGCCCTGAAGATGTCTACAAATATAGACGAAACGTTTTCTTTTTTTTTTTAAAAAAAAAAGCTAGACGAAACCTCGATAAAAAAGAAAAATAGTGTTAAAACTATATATCAATTAAACGATATAGTAGCAGAAAACTGTTTAATGTCCAATGTGAAGTTTCACTGTTAGACCCACTTTCTACATTTCTCATTGTCTTAGCTTTAAATTAGATTCTTGTAATGATAATAGCGTTGATAATTTGTTAGTGAAAAGCTATCTTCGATAATTTCTGTGGTATTCAGAAAATTCTTTGTCCCTGTTGTCATAAAACTGGCCCGACTGGTAAATGTAAAACTGGTAAGTCATTTGAATTGTGTGTCAATCAACACTTATAAAATGATAATGTGTTATTGATTGATTGATGTTGAATGGTATTATAAAAAATGCATGGCTTACTACTTGACTACTTTTAATGAGATTTAATAGGCATTTCATTTGTGCAATAAAAATTACTCTTTGTTTTGAGCAATATTGAATCAAGTAAATAGCTTAAAGTCATCTTTACCAAATAAATTAATCTTAACTGCTCTTCTACTGTACCTAGAAACTTTATTTCCCCTTAAGTATAATTTTGTGATTTGAATTTCTTGAAACAGTTTTATAAATTTTTAATTTTAGATGATAAAGTATTACACGAAAAAGGCGAACTATTAAAATCTATTTGTAGTCACCGCTAAGATTGTTACATTAATAAATTGTCACATTAATAGGAAATAATTAAAAAATTGATTTTCATTAAATTTGATAATATGTTTACGTCTATTTATAGTTAAGTTGACTATAGGCAACTGCAGATTTGTAACGATTAATTTTTTAAATAATTTATTTGGCAGTATAAATGTTCTTCTTTTGTCAAGTCGATTGATGACAATGGTGTGGGTTTGATTTTGAAGGGATATAGAGAAAGTTTAGATTGGGCAGGCTTGTGAGAAGTGGTCATTCCATCGATTGCAGATCCAGAGCAGCTCTCTGCTCTCTTCTTCAACCTCTCTCACGACTAGTGACCACTTTGTTGCCTCTTCTCTGGTATTTTATATTCATTATTTTCCTCATTATAGAAAAACCTACTAGGTATTTCAACCACTTCTTATCCCAACTCTTTCTCAGTCTTTTTTTGAAAAGAAATATAATTTTTTTTTATTCGTTAGTTTCTCTTTTAAATGTATATTTATTTTAGCGTCTCTAAATTTTAAGGCGGAAATAAAAATTATTATCGTTATGCGTTCTAATCTAAACCAAAGTCTGATGAGTTGTAGAATTTTCTTTGGAAGAATTATGATTTTGTGGAGTCTCCTCGCTTCAGTAATAACATGGTCTGTCTAACATGCAAAAACTAGAATAATATTAGAAAATAACGTCTGGGACTAAACAGAATGCTGATCGCATCATTTCAATCATAGAATAAATGAAAAACAAACAAGGCGAAAAACTCTTTTAACAATATACATGGTATTCTATTATCACCAGTGTGATTCTTTATACAATATCATTTTACAGTTACAAAGCATTGTACTTTTATATATATCTACGTTTTATTAAAACTATTCAATGCAATGACTGTTTTTTTCTTTATTTCAGGCAGAGAAAATTCCTTCCCGTTAGGCAATTTCATTTCGTTCCTTTGATCTATATTAAAGTGACAGTGTTAAAATTGGTCATTTGCCGCAGGACATTTTTTTTTTCCCCCATTTTAAATTTTCGCCCTTGGAACCAAAAAAATAAAAAGTCCTTACTCAAGAGTTCTAACTCATTCGTCACTTTTCTTTCTTCTGTCATGGGTTTATTTATTTGTCTTCTTTTTTTTTTATTGCCTCTGTCAAAGACGTTATTTCAACAATTCTCCTCAACTATTCAGCTTGATATATTTTCGCTGCTATCGTTCCAATTAGCGTTGTTTCTTGTATTGGTGTCTTCCTTCCCAGACTTCTATTGACTGAAATTTAAAAAAATTATCTTGTCTGGGTCAAGCAGTTGTCTCATTTGGCTCGCTGCATGTAAAGTTGTCTTTCGTCCGATAGCCCTTCCCCTTTATAGAAATCGGGTCTTTTCTTATGTGGACTTGCTTGAAACTTAATCTACTTTTTTCTATTTAGACGATCCTATTTCAATGATTCTTGTTTTATTTCATGATCATACTCTAATATACTATGTTTCATTCTCTGTACATAACTAAATGTTTTTTTGCACGGTTAGAACAGACTGCTGTATCTGATGCAGATCTTACTTGGCAGTCCTAAATTTTGGCTTCCTCAACTTCATTAGAATAAGGAAGGCGCACGCGTTGTACTGATTCGGGAGGGACGGTTTTCCATTCTTCTTTGTGTCCACTTGCTTATCTTTGGTATTGTGTACTTTAATTGATTTACGCTACAAAGCAGACCTACTATCAGAGTAGTCATATATATACAAGAGTTGCACGGAGGATGTCGCATAATCACTCCAGGCAGGCGGTCGCTATATCTTTACCGATCTGTTTAGCAAACTTCAGAAGAAATTGAAATTCTAAATTCATTTCTTTTTCTTATAAATGTATCAGGCGCTTGAGTCATAACCGGTACAGAAACAGTTCCAAACCATGTTTTCAGGATCATAATGGAGACAAGGAACTACTAGTATAGTAGCAATAGTAGGTCCGGGAAAAATACAGACGTAGAACTTACAGGTGTTGTCGAAAACGGATTGTAAAAATTAAGTTTCAATGACTTAATACGCCAGGTAAACCTGAATTTATCTTACTGAACGGTTTAATTTTTTTCTGTGTTATGATGTTATAGTAGTAATACAGTATGCGCCTTTGAATCAAAGTGACAATAATTAATTGTCGTTAATTTTGACTTGTTACTTTGTAAAGTGTGATCAGTATTTTTGCGGGTGAAAATATCCGTGGAGAGCTAGGATAACTCTTCTGTAAATCTGCAGAACATGAGCCATCCAGAGTGATATTGAATGATGTATGGTTGAAAGACCCAGTGTCTATTTCAGTATAAATGAACAACTATTTGTAATGTTTATGTGAGCAGTACCATTATAATTGAAATGGAAACAAAACTAAAGTTCTGAACAAAAAAGAATGATACGAATATGAGCTTAAAAAATAATCGGGTAAGAAATGAAGTGTAAACTGAACTAGCTGCCTCATGTCTTTCTAATTCCAATTAGTTTAATTATATAACTGATTTTTTAACCAGAACATGAATCACCTCTCTAAGTTTCTCATTTACACGATCAGTCCGGCAATTCGTACTTTAATCGCTCTAAACAGATCCAGCTTCATTGTTTTATATACCAATAAATTCGAAAACGAATATTAGAAATATTTTGTTCAATCTATTTGGTTAAATTTAGAATGATATCATTATTGGCCGACCCCGCGCTGAAATCGCATCGAGGCCTATCATGACTGATGATTAATTATGTCAATATTTTGTCTGTGTTGAAATAACAGTGGAAAAAGAAAACTACATTTCCAAACTAGCAGAGCCGAATGAGAACTGATAAGATACAGTGAAATAATCAAACGTTAAGATATGAATTATGATTACAAGAATTATTTAAAACATAATAAATAAAAGGAGTCTGGATATGTGATGGTACCAAATAGGCCGTTATGTGATAGGCACATTATCAGTGGGTCTGCAGTCCGTACTGGAATGAAAATTAGAAATACTATAGGATAAAATTTCTCACTAAATCTACGGTGGTAGCAGTTGTAAGATAAGGTTGAGTCCACCGACCTGGTGCAGCGGGCGCTGTTGATAACAGCTGAGAATTCATCGCATGACACGACAAAGGCTCCTTTTCTCTATGTTTATGTCACAACTTCTACTATAAACAAGATATCAACTGTTTATCAACCTGTTTTCTCTAAACCTGTTTGTCAGTATCAATTTTAATTAAATTTTACTGAAACGTTTCCAATTTAGTTGTTTATATCAATAAGTATTTCTTAATTAAACCGATCATAGAGTCCTTTATAATGCTTTATATTTCTTTAAAGTAACTGAAGCAATCAATTTCCACAAGTCAATATTTTTTAAATAAATATTAACTTTTATATTAATTAAGTATAGCAATGAAAGGAGTCTAGAGACCAACAGGGCGATAACCCTAATATGATTGCAAGAATCGCGTTAACAAACAAACACCTCAGCACTCTAGCATTCCTTGACATGTGATCCTGAAGGGATTGTACCCAAGCGCAGTAGGCATCAGGACTGGTCTAACTCAATACTGACGATTGAATGCTGAAATATTGAACATGAACCTGTTACATGTGATTTATGGAGGATATTGCGCTTGTCGTCCTTTGGAATGTCCTTTACGGTGTCAGGTAGTTGTCAATCATCTGCGTTCGAGTAAACAAGAGTAAATTGCAATTTAGAACCCCTGATGTAAAAATCAACTCTATATAGTTGGCTTTCCAAGGGTCAACCTGAATTACCATGAAAAATAGCAAATATATTACAAAAGTTTTTTTGGGAATACTTAGTTAATAAACAAACATAATTACAATAAATTATATATATACATTGCATCGGTCGGTGAACCCTTTTACGTCTGCACTCTTATGTTTCCTTTTCTTTCCACCTGAAGACGGTAAAAAACTTGAAATTGTCAGAATCGTGAATGTTAGTCTCGTTTTTATGTTTTCTAGTTGTAACTTTAATTACTTATATTATATATATATATATATATATATATATATTATATATATATATATATAATTGGTATACTTTGGGATCAGACCTTCTTTTAAACATACCTCATTAAATATCTTGCCAACATTAAGTTTAGTATGTTTCCTACATACCTTTTCAAGGTTTCGAATGCTTCTTTTCCATCTTTGTGGTATCATATGAGTGTGGTATCATATGCGGTATCGGTGAGTTAATTTATATGATACCACACTCATATGATACCACAAAGATGGAAAAGAAGCATTCGAAACCTTGAAAAGGTATGTAGGAAACATACTAAACTTAATGTTGCAAGATCTTTAATGAGGTATATATATATATATATATATATATATATATATATTATATAAATATAAATAAAGAAACAGCACATGAAAGAAACGAGAACACTTACTGGATCAATATATCGAATATATCTGATGAGGAACTTCGCCTCGATATTTTGATCCAGTGAGTGCTCTCGTTTCTTTTATGTGTTGTCATTTCAATTTATTTATCTGTCCGGTTTGGACTGTTTAGTACTTTCATGTATATATATATATATATATATATATATATATATATACACTTTAAATTCGTAGGAACGATCCTTACTGAACAACACAGGTTGAAAACGAAGAAAAGTAACATAAAGAGTAAAGAAACATACTTTCTCAATTTCATTTTTGGAAAATCCGTCTTCAGGAGGAAGAAGAAATGGAGACAATGTATTTCTTTAAACGGAAGAAGTGTTTCTTTACACTTTTTGTAAATCTGTATATTTATACAGATATATATACTTTTTACGTATATATATATATATATATATATATATATATATATATAATAAAATAAAAAACGAAGGAAACACACAGAAAGACACAGACATAACTCACATCGATATTTCGACAATCGTCGTCATCAGGAGGTGCGAAGAGCGAAGAGCGAAGAGACGACGATTGTCGAAATATCGATGTGAGTTATGTCTGTGTCTTTCTGTGTGTTTCCTTCGTTTTTTATTTTATTGTAAAAAAGTCCGCTGGACCGTTTCTTTTAATTGTATATATATATACTTTTTCGTAAATGTATATATACGAAAAATAGATATATACACTTTTTTCATATATATCTATGGATTTACGAAAAAAGAGTATAACATCTTAGTTAAATCAATAATAATTATCCTGTTGAATTTGCAAATAAATTAGTTTTTTGAATTAATAATTTTTAATTTAGGTAGGTATATATAATGTAACTCTTTATGGTTGTGTGAATGCATATATTTATTGTTTTTTTTTTCTGGCTTTGCTTGTTAATGTAGTTTCAGTCTTTATGATTCAAATTACACTATGCAAAAATGTGTACTATGAACTTTATAAGTCGTATGTTTATAGAAAATTGATGTTTGAAATCACTCTTTCAAACAGAATTTTTATTTAAATCTATATGGTATATGATGCTTTTATTAGGTAATACTTAATAATATATAAGCAGTTTGTCTTTTAAAGAAGATGGAAATATTTTATCTTATGAAAATAATTTTAAAATAGATTTAAATTAGACTTGAGACTGCGTATAAATGAAGAATGTAGGCAATTTAGTCTGTTGCTGAGAGCCTGTGCCAAACATTCCAAGTCTGCCAGATCGGCTTTTCTATTAGTTGTCGATTCCTTGTCAGTGTTCCAGTCAAATCTGAATTTCCAATTTATTCAAACTTAAGAAGTTGGTTTTGTAATATACAAAAAATATCTGTTTTAAGTGACAGTTTAGAATGAAGAGAATTGCTATTATGCCTTTCTGATATATCAGTTCGATATATGATATTTTCTAATAGAGTGCTTTGTTTACTCTTATATTTGTGATTTTACCTTTTTGAAATATTAATTAAAAAGTTAATGTAGAGAAATAACGAATAAAATCAAAGTGTGGCTGATAATGATGGCAATAGTGACTAGACAGACCCAATACTATGTCTTATATTGTCGTAGATATTGTCTTAGAGAAGTCAACACAACAGGTCTGTGGACTGGTCCTTACTAAAACGGTATATGTCTCCATGTCTGAGCTGTCACTTGCAATTTTCAAGACAACCACTAAAGAAGACAATGTTGTTGCACAGTTACGTGCAAGAACCCTATCAAAGGTCGTTTACCTTGACATGGCAAACAACTCTAATATCCAGAAGAAGACTGTAATATCTAACTCAAGAAAAGAAAGAGGGGTATCATTATTGCGTCATATGCATTGGAGTGATGCAAGCTATTAGAAAACCCTACTAAGTCTACTGGAAATGTAATTTATTTGGGCTTTGACTTTCGATTAGCCGAACTGCCCAAAGATTGAAGCCACTAGTGAGGATGTTACAACTCGACTCTTGGATTTCGGACATGTCAAGCACCTTGACGATTGAAGAAACTGACATAATTTTTTCAGTACTAATTGTCGTCAGATCAAAATGATAATTCTGACTGAATTAACAGTCAAATATTTTGTTAGAACATATTGAATAAGTATATTTAAAGTTATAATGGTTATTATCACCATTTAAATATGTATCGTAATACATATATTTACATATATGTAAAATGAAGTAAACAAAAAAAATTTGAAACTGGGAAACAATATTTTTGTCTCCTCAAAAGCTTTAATTATATTAAACCTCTAATTAAAGTGCATTTAATTCCATTAAAAAAAAACACTTCTTGAAGACTCATATAGGCATAACAAAGAAAAAAACGAAAATAAATTACAAAGTCAAAGGAATTAACATATTTCTTTTTATATTGTGCGTGATAAACATTACAATGAAGTGTATTAGGTACAGTTTATACAAAATTAAAGAAATTTCAATTCATATAGTATGCCTATGAATTATTGGAAATAATATAAGACTTTAAAAACCATAATATATTTTGTATCTCTGGAACACTTTATTATATTCTTGTGCTAATAATTCCTGACGTCACGGACAGCATGAAGAGTGCAGACAAAGCAATTAAATATAGCACTGATATGAATTAAAGCATTCTTTTATTTTTTATATATGAATGTCTTGCAATGTTTTTAAAAATTATTATCTCTGGTTTATATATAGGATAATTTTATTTATTTATGAAAGAATATTTTCAATTTCGAATTATGTTTTTCATTTTGATCTTTTATATAATTATTATACTCGGAATTTCATTACATGCTAGTGTTTTCTATGAAATTCCCCTTAGTCAAAAATCATTAAAATCCAATTTACTCTAAGCAAATGCTAGTTTTTCTTACGTGCTGTACTCGTTATAAAGGTGCTATAAATATATATTGAGGCAAAAATATATCAGTAATTTGTCTGTTTTGCATACTCAAATAAAATTCAAAGCCGGTTTTCCAGTATAATTTTAAACTTTTATAACTGGAAGCTTGACATTTTTATGGAGCATAAATATGAACTATTAGACTAGAAAAGTTAAATAGCTGGATATTCCTCAATAACATTACAGCTCTTCTATAGAATGAAATAGTTGATTCCTCATACTTCGATATTACTCAACAATAATATAATACTCGAGGACATCAACCCTTATATTAAATTCTCTTTCAAGGGAGCGGCACACAGATTGATCGTAACATTTTGTTAGGGACAGATGTCATACCATGGAAGTATCAGAAATTGTCTGTTTGATTGGCGTTGATTTTTTTTTACATGTTAATATTTTATTCTTATTAAATATTATATTAAGTCATTATAATTTCATTTTTTTTAATTAAACCTCTAAGCATCAATTTTATTTCAGTGGTGTCAGTTAAAAAATGTATATCCCATATTAAGTTTTGTTCAAGAGTGCAACATATAGATCGATTAGAGCATTTTGTGAGACAACTCCATCATATCATGGAAAGCATCAGAAATTTATGTTCATTGGCAGTAATTTTTTACATTTAAAAATATTATTCCTCTTATATCTCGTATAAGTCCATAAATTATTTAAATATTTCCATTATAAACATCAATTTTATTTCAGTGGATTCACTCAAAATATTTCTAAGTCAATGTAAAATAAATGTAAACAAATCCGACAAGTATAACAGGTGATCCATTAGTCTAGGATAAACATTCACTTTGTATAGCTTTACTGCTATTTCTTTTTCAATTTTTTTCTCAAAACTTCTTTTTTTTTTAATGAGCTCTTTAGCGTTAAAAACATTTTCTGAAAACATAAAATAACCTTCACGCCCATCTGGGTTATACAATCTTAAAATAAATAACTTCATCTCATCTCCCTCATAACGCTTTATTTTAGGTATAATTTCATTTTGATCCGTCAAACGGTATGGCTTCTATCATTGTCAAAAGCTTTCAGATTAAATCATAAGTCAAAATTTTTACATTTTGTTGATAAAAAAATTCCTGTTCTTTTAAAGATTTTAGGATTTTCCCAGTTATTACTTTATAGCCTCAAGAAAAATGTCAAAATTGCAAGACTCTAGAATTGGTAGTTTAGGAGAAAAAAATGTTGTCCAAAAACAGGTTTTTGGCAAAAAAGTGACTTTCCCATCATGCATATTTTCTCGAAAACTATACAGCACATCTACACTATGAGGTTCATTTTTGTGTAAACTATTAATTTAATTCATCAAAGATTGTGAACTGTAGCGTCTAAAGAAAGTTTTGGATACACTCCCAATCAACCCACACGCAGACATACAGACATCGTCAAGGAAACATTATATATGGACTTTGGGTGCCTCAAAACACGTAATCCGTCAAAATCTCGAGATCAAATTCTTTCACGATGACTATACTTTATATAGTAAAGTAATAATGAGAAGAGAAGATGAAGCAAAACTGAAATATTGACTCTGTCATATGGAATCCGAGTAAAGTTTTATCAGTTAAGCACAGGAAACTCGCTTAAGAATACGGTCTTTTTCCGAAAATAAGACATCCCTCGAAAATTAGCTATACCCCGATTTTGGGGACTTTTTAGAACATAAGCCCTCTAATTCCTAGTTCTAATAATGTGAAAAATATAATTCGTTAAAGAATAATGTTGAATTTTGTAGGTATATCCGGTTTATTTATGAGATATCGGCAGGAAAGATTGTGGCTGACATATACCGAAGTGCACTCTTGCTAATACGTAAAGAGTTTTTTAAATTTTTTTATGGAATCAGAAGAATTTGGAAGACAGCAGGCATAGAGCCACCTGACCCGTGATGACTGGAAGTGCACGTTCTTATTTTTAGTTTGATATTGCACAGGACAATTGTTTTTTCCTATTTTTTCTTTTACGTTTTAATTGTTTTTTCCTATTTTTTCTTTTATGTTTTATAGGTGATGTAGGGTCGTGGAAACTCGCCTCCGCGTGGTCCACCTTGGGCGTATCTCGGAGGCTTGTTTGCCCTGTCCTAGGCTAGAGCTTGTTGCTCCCGAGATGCAGCGAAAGAGCTTTCACGTTAAAAGGCATCAATCTGTTCTGTTATTACTCGCGATATTGCTGAAGAAGCAGGGAGCGCGGAATAATAGCAAAACAGGTATCTCCAGTTGCCCTAATATTTTAGAGAATTGTTTGAAACAAAATATTCTGAGAAATTCCTTGTTTACCTGTACAGTTCGTTTCATGCAATACAGAGGCACGTGCACAAATTAATTCCTAGAATATATAAAGTAGAATTTACCTTAAACGATAACTCAGTAGTGAGTTCCGGTGACGGTGCTGGTACAACGTTTGTGCATTTCATTCTCGTAAATCTAATTATTACCTATTACTTATTATACTAGAAGCCTTTCCCCCGAAAATAAGCCCTAGCACGTATTTTAAATCTAAAAAGGAAGTAAGACACTGTCTTATTTTCAGAAAAAGACGGTACACGCTTCAATTGAATTACAGTAGATTGAAATTGAAAGCATACTTATGTATGACAAGGGAAATATATTAATGAAATGAATAAAAATGATAAATAAGAAACATGTAAATATAAATAACAAATGGTTTAAGTTTTAGAAAATGATGTAAACAATTTGAAGAAAAAAGTTTTATAAAAAAGGGAATTGGATGTAGGGGGTTCCAACACTGATATGAGGGTCGCTGGCACTGACTAGCCGCTGGTAACAGTAGCAAAACCAGTTCTGTCCAACTGTACTCACGACGTCCAAACGTATTCACTTCTTATATTATCTGTTTATTTTAGTATTTCCCATCCAGTTTTTCTATTATTTCTCTCTTCGATTTCAATTTGAAATAGAATGTGTTAAATAAGAAGTCTCCCTCAAGCTTATATTATATTAAGCCTGTGTCCACTTTGTTCCGTTTGTGACAATTCCTGTAAATTTCCAATGATGTCTGGTTTGTGTCCAGACCTATTTTTTGTTTATTTTTGTTTTAAAGCCAATTTACTTGGATGCTTTATAATGCTTTTTAAGATCATCCAAATTTAGGACTATGCTCTATGCCTTCTTATATTTGTCTACAATATATTCTCTTAAATCAATATATTCCGCTAATTCGAATTATTAAGAATAAGATAAATCAACTGTTTAAGTTTCATTGAGTTACTAAAGGGATACAGTGACTCGGGTATAAAGTCACTTTGCTCGGCTAAAGATTTATGGTCAGATTCCATCAACTCCTGCTTGTTTGGTTTGTATTTTGTTTGCAACCCAAATTTGTATTTCTCATATTAGTTGGTGCTAGCATCTGTAACATTTGATATATCTATTTTCTGAAAACAAAAATATTTGAACTAAACGAAAATGTCACAGAATTATTTAAATGAAATATATAAACATAACAGATTCAATAATATATCGACCGTTTGATAGAATAGGTGTGTTCTCTAATCGGGGTTCGGTCAATTTTCCAGGATAAAAAATCAAACTCTCGTTGCCAACGTTTCGGTTTTATTTAAAACCGTTTGATTTTTTATCCTGGAAAATTGACCGAACCCCGATTAGAGAACACACCTATATAAACATATAAATATACAGTGAAGAAATTAATTATCAATCTGATATTATATTTAAACATATAATACAACGCCATGTTCTCTTGTAGGAAATTATTTTGTATGAAGAAATTTTCACTTTGGCTTTTCAAAAATGTTATTACTGTTGCAGTTATACTAATGATATTTTTTGCATCAGCTGTTTCATGTACAAAAATAAGCTTATATGTGATATGTCCTTCAATAACTATCTGTACTACCTCAGAAATGAAAGACTAATAAACATCTCCCATTTAAATGTTTACATTATACTTAAATGAGACATTATATATTATATACCCAAGAACATTGATATTAAGTTTACTTATAGTAAAGTTGAATGCAGGCCACTCCAGATTTTTTTAAACATATTTAAACATATAATAAAACGCCATAGATTTTGTGGGTGTTACTGAAAATAAAGCTAGCTTTTATTGAAACCAATAGGGAGAAAGTAATGTAAGTTAGGTATGGAAAATAATTAAAATTAGTAAAAGTATTATATATAATTATATTATTATTATTAATATAATTATATTAAATTAATTCTATTAGTTCAAAGTTATATAAAGATACAGTAGAAATAGACATCATTTCAATCAGGTCACTTAACAGAGGACATGAGATGCGTTACCAAACTTTATATTCCTTTTTTGATGTTTTGCCATCAGTGAAATACTTGTACAGTTCAAATAGAGAAGATCAGTGGCATTTTTTGCCAATCATCAATCAAAAGAGCATAAAATTCAGGTATATACTTGATATGTGAACGTTGTGAGTTTTAGTTATCTAGGATGGTGAACTAAAGGTCTCTTCCAAGGTCTGTTGTCCACTAAGACTTTAGTCTAGTTTTTTAGTATGATGGAATGTGTTTCAAATTCGCAATATGATTTCCTTACCAAGCAAAATATAAAGGAAAAATACACAAATAACTCAAATCAGGCGCTTACAAAATCATTACGGGTAATATTCAATATATTTTCAATGTAATCCTCATTCATAAAAAAATAAATGAAAACTCCAAGATGCAAGGTATTCCATGAGACTTGATACATTATTTTGCGTAAAAAACTTTTTCCTTAAGATAAAGTAAGGCCATTACATGTGGATTGATTTCCTTCCAATGCCCTATTTTCGAATTCTACAATACTATTTAAATATATATATTTATATAAACATAAAATATTTCATTGTTTTAAATCGCTTTCATTTATTTAAATGAAATAACTGTGGCATAGTTTATTTTTTTAACATTGTTCCAAATTGTTTAACATAATTGTTTGTTTAAAATGAACTCAAAATAAAGTATAGTACATAAAAATGAATTTGTTATAATTTCAAAAAAACTGTTGAACTATATCAATAAAAACAATCAGTACAATTCAGCTAATATTTTTCTAGGCAAATTACTTAATTAAGCATTATTGCTGATTTAATTTTTTTTATTTTATATTCTGTTATTGATAATAAGAAAATGTATCTTATCAGATAACTTTGTGATACTTAACTTTTTAAGGAAGAATAATTCTTTTCACTGCGGAAGTTCATTGATCATTAGGGCGTCATAACATTATTATGATAGATAATATATCGTAAATATCCATTCTCCGTAAACTGCTTGGTAATTAAATAACTAAATATGCATATATGAATTATTTGTATCCTGTGTGGAACATATAGAATCTTTAAAAGAGGAATGATTAAGGAGTTAGTATTTGTTTTGGGCCAGGATTAGTTGTTTAAAACAACTAATTAAAATTAATTTAATTTCTATATGTAGTTATTTAATTAATTAAAATTCATTCGTGTTCGGTGTAAATTTGAATCTCATATCGATCTTGGTTTTTTTATTACACATCTTGTTTTTCCAGTGAGTATTTCAGAATTTAAACTATAAGAGTTTTTTTTTCTTCCTTAGGTCGAGACAAGACCGGTAATTTGTCGGCAAGTTACTTTGAATTGTGTGTGACAAGCAGAGGAGCCCAAGGACATGACATTTCGTTTCTAGTCTTTGTTTTGAGTGATTCTTTTGACTTGTCATGTCCTATAGCCCACTTTCTTGATATCACTCTGTCACTGTTCTCACTTCATATACTCCTACCTTATACCTGTACATTGCCATCATTACCTTTGGCAAAGTCACTTTTCCTTCTGTCGTATTCATTCATCATTAGTCTTTTTTAACAATTAACAGTAAAGATAATTACTATATTTTAAAAAACGTAACCTGAATTTACAGTATATAAATCCATTATCAGGTGAATCAATTGTCGTATATATTTTATCACATTTAGCATAAATTTCTTTTTACGATGTAATGACATTATATTTCGATGTAATGACCTTATATTTCGATGTAATGACCTTATATTTCGATGTAATGACATTATATTTCGATGTAATGACATTATATTTCGATGTAATGACATTATATTTCGATGTAATGACATTATATTTCGATGTAATGACATTATATTTCGATGTAATGACATTATATTTCGATGTAATGACATTATATTTCGATGTAATGACCTTATATTTCGATGTAATGACATTATATTTCGATGTAATGACATTATATTTCGATGTAATGACATTATATTTCGATGTAATGACATTATATTTAAATTTAATGATTATAAAATATTTTAATGTGACTCAGCAATTTGACTTACTAATTTGTTACTTATGACTTGTTTAATTAACAATTTTATTTGTTAAATCTCTAATTATTTGCACTGAATTAATGTTAATATACTTGTTTCATTTCATTATTGAATCCCATTCACTGAGAAAAAAATATTCAAGTGTTTGAAATTCCTATGAAGAAAGGTACCGTTTAAAAAATTACTTAACACAATTCAGAGTGACTTTAAAATAAAGTAATTCAATTACTTATATTATTTTTCTGTAATTTCTGATTTATGCTAATTATATGTAAATAGTCATCTACTGGATGTGGAATCTTGGTGTCAAAAGAAAAGAATCAAATTTAACACAGAGAAATCAATCCATATTACCTTTATACTAAGAAAGCAAGCTTGCTCTCCAGTCTACATAAACAACTTTCCCCTCTCAATTGCTAAAGTAGTGCGATATCTGGGGATGTACATTGACAAACGACTGACGTGTAATCCACATACAAGACTGAAACGACAAGACTTAATGAGACGATGTAAGATGCTATCTAGACTTCTTGACAAAAGATCAAATTTGACTGTACACAACAAAAGACTAATATATACTACAATACTTAAACCGATTTGGACTTACGGACTCGAAATCTGGGGATCAGCCAAGCGTACAAATATCCGAAGAATACGAACAGTCCAATCCATAATCCTTCGAAAATCCTTCTTGTAGAAGCACTCTTTTATGTTTCTAATGATAAAATGCATAACGATTTAAAAATTCCTTTTATCCACCAGGAAATCCAATCACGATAGCGCAAATTTCATGAATCTTTACCCTCCAACCTAAACCCTTTAATTCAGCAATTATCATCCCGCCAAATTCCTACCAACACTACCGGAAGGCTAAAAAGATGTTGGCTTCGAGATTTATATAGCAATTCTAACTGATTTCCAGTGATCAGAATAATGTATATAGAGTGCCACTAATGGGTGGTTTCTCCAACCTTTATTTCATTTTGTTATTTATCACTTATCAATATTACTTGTTACCTGTTGTTGTAATAAATAAAAAAAAAATGTAAATAGCAGCTTTCTTTTTACCAACTGGCGAGCGCTTCTATATTTCTTTTGAATAACTTGGATTCAATGATGAAATAAAACAAGTATATTATTATTTGTTCAATGCAAATTGTTTTTGATTTAACAAATAAAATTGATAATCAAAGAAGTAACTTGCTAATAAGTTCAAGCTCTGAGACACATTAAAATATATTATAATCGTTTAATTTTAATATAATTTCATCGCAACGTAAAAAAAAGATTTTAACAGTTAAAGATTAAGAAAAATCAAAAACAAATATTAACATTAAAACATTTCAAATATTAAGGGATTGAATGTATACTGGGAAAGGTAAGAGCAGCAGGCAAGTAGATAGATATGTAGACTCAAGAAGCTTTTAGGGTGACTTCATTAATATAATGGCCTTTTAAGCAGCAGTGTGGCTGATATTTGCATTACTTTGGCTGCTTCTGAAACATGAATGACTGTGTATCCAGTCTTTTACAATGCATTCAATATCCTAGCAAGATATTAATTTTGACTCAATTTAGGGATCGTGATCAGCAACTGGGTTGTACCCATTCACACACACACACTCACACACACCACACACACACACACACACACACACACACACACACACACACACACACTCACACACACACACACACACACACATATATGTATATATATATATATATATATATATATATAAATGATCAAACCACAATAAGAAATGGGAAAACAAGACTAAGATCTTTCAACCGTATCAAGCGGTCTTCGTCAGAGTCAAAAACCCAACTTTCTTTTCCCATTTCTTATTGTGGTTTGATCATTGATTGTTATTTCACGTGTTTATGTGAAATCTTTATATATATTGATAAAAGTATCGACCCAGGAATAGAAACAAATTAACTGGAACTTCAACCTGGAACAGTTCAAATTAAACTCTCATTGCCAACGTTTTTTTGTAAAATAATTTGTAATGTAATACTTAGTTTTTCTGTTTCAAAATTTATACTTCTCCCTATGAAAAAGGTTTTAAATAAAGACCGAAACGTTGGTCCGATAAACTATAGACCAATTTTGTACATATGTATATATATATATATATATATATATATATATATATATACAAAACTATGTATATATACTGCGACTCCGCAGGGAGTCGCCGCCCTGCCTTCCTGCGGGACTCTTCGCTCTTCGCTCTTCACACCTCCTGATGACGACGATAGTCGAAATATCGATGTGAGTTATGTCTGTGTCTTTCTGTGTGTTATATGTATGTATATACAAAGTGGAGTTGTAAAGGAATGTACATCACCTTTGAATCCCCCAAAATGATCCTGGATTTAAAGGCATCAACTCTACAACTCCACATTGTATATATAAACTTACTAACTCGCTAATATTCTCATTATTGTCTTGATGATGAATGTGGTAAACAGCTTTATTGGAAATTTGAATATTGAGTTCAAATTCTTTTTCCTGTGTGACTATGATTGTAATCGAAAATTTATTTTTTTTTACATAGGTCCCGTTAGTTTTCCTTTCCCATATTTGTCTATATTTATGGGCCAGCGATGTGTTAGTTTATAAGGAAATTTTTAATTACTTATTAATAAAGATCGTTTCAAATAAGTGTTTTTTGATAACATGATGGCGTCATGAGTATTTATGTATAGTGATGAAAATGTATAATGGTCTTTGATAATATAATGAAATCATTTATAACTATTTATAATTATCTTATTTATTATATAACATTAAATTATAATATTTTTTATAATTAAGCAGCGAAGGTAAACTACCTAATCCCAATGTTTTCATTGATAGAGATGCCTCAAGAGTCCTGAGAACTTTTTATTTTTCTTTTGATTGTATAGTGATAGCTTGTAGATATGTGTGTTTGAATGTGTCTGTGTTGTTTGTGTGCGTGTATGTGTGTGTGTTTGTGTTTGTGTGTGTGTGTGTGTTTTTTTTATTCTTCTGCATGCTACATTTGACAAGGATTCCTTTTAAAGTTGGTTGAAGTCTATTTTATTTAGGAATGCCGTGTCCACATATTGCCTGCGTTATTTTGTATGTCAGGGGTAGACTTACTGATGATCTTGATTTCGTAGTAGGAAAGAACAACCTTGTATTCTGTACGTTGGCTGTATTAGACCACTGGCAAGACCATGTTTCGTTTGACTCCTCTCGCAATTTCTTCTTCAGTAGACTTATTGGTGGTAGTAAGTGTCCTTCAACAAGGTCCAGGTTGGTAGCAGCTCTCTTTGCCAGTGAGTCTGCTCTTTGTGGACACGAGCATGTGTGTGTGTGGTGTGTGTGTGTGTGTGTGTGTGTGTGTGTGCGTGTGTGTGTGCATGTGTGTGTGTTCATGCGTGCGTGTGTGTGTGTGTGCATGTGTGCGTGCGTGTGTGTGTGTGTGTGTGTGTGTGTGTGCATGGGTGTGTGTGTGTGCATGCGTGCGTGAGTGTGTGTGTGTGTGTGCATGGGTGTGTGTGTGTTCATGCGTGTGTGTGTGTGTGTGTGCGTGTGTGTGTGTGTGTGTGTGTGTGTGTGTGTGTGTGTGTGTGTGTGTGTGTGTGTGTGTGTGCATGGGTGTGTGTGTGTGCATGCGTGCGTGAGTGTGTGTGTGTGTGTGTCTGTGAGGTGTGTGCGTGTACATAAGAATGAAAGAGAAAGCGTCATAGGCGTGTGTGTGAGAGAGAGTGAATCAGAGTGTGCGAGAAGGTTATGTATATGTGAGAGATAGAGAGCAATACGCACTGGTGTGTTGTATTCAAGCTTTATATTAGAATTGTATATGAATATTTTTTTTATAGCAACAGAAATTGGTAGAGCAAAAATCTAAAAAGATTTTTTGAAAAAATCTTTTATTATTCAAATATAAGGTATTAAAAAATAGGTCCTTCTTGCTGTTACATCTCAATTTCAAAAAAGAATAAACTTTGGTCAGAGAGAGAGAGAGAAAGAGAGTGAGAGAGAGAGAAGGATATTGAAGTGAGCCAAAGGCAATGCACTGGAAAGGGACGAAGGGAGAAAGTAAAGGAAGGCTTTACGAGGCATGCGAAAGAAATCACAGACACAAGGGCCTCCATTGGAACTTCATAACTATCAAAGGGCCGAGGTAATAAGACCTAAAGCGCCCTCGCATCTATCTAACCACCCTCCGACAAATATTAGCAAACCACTTCAATCCTTATAGGCCCTTTAAGTGTGTATTTATTTTCTATTACCACAGTGTTTTATTGTTTCCTTTTCTTAGCCTGTGACATTATTTTATTGTTCTATAATTTTCTACTTGTTTATAAGGTGAAGGATTTTTCCAATGAAAGTATAATTTCTAGATATTTTTACCATAGATAATATGTAAGCTGTATTTGGTAAACACATATCATCATAGTTAATGGCTGATAAAAGGAGAAAGCATTGTACTCAAATCATAGGGATCAAAGGTCTTAAAATTTACACTTTCTGTTCAATTAATGCAAAATGTAAACAAAGCAAAATAATATCAAATATAATATATTAATGTAATATAATAACTCATTGATTACCATTGAATGTAAATAAAAGACTAGTTTTATTCGCTACATTTTTTAATAATTTTTTTTCAATTTTCAAATTTGTTTTAAAATTTGAAAATTATTATCATATAAAATTATTATTAGAAGTAAATAAATAAAAATGAATATAATGAATTATAAATAAATATAATAGAATAGGAGAATTCAGAAAGTTTTACTAGATTTCCTTTAAACGAGTTCGGAGTGGGTTCAAATATGGTAAGTAGACACTCGTCAGTGGTGTTCAAAGTCAAACGACCATCATTCCTACTAATTGTTTGAAAATCTCAACTTTAAAGCAGTCATTTAAGAGAATAACAGTAATAACTTTTTAAAGATTGGTTTATTCTGAACATTTTTGATTCCATTTATTTTGGTTGGAGCAACATTCTTGTTTTTTGTAGACACAGTACAAATTTATAAATGGCTTTGAGATTTTTTAACCATGTGAGTAGTTTTCCTTAGTGTTACATTGGTAATATCCTCGATATAATACATATATATTAACAACTTGATCACACCAAGAAATATTTCTAATGTGTTAAGTTTCTCTCCTGAATCCTTGAAGATAAAAATAGCAAAATTATTTTCTACCTCATTCATAAAAAGCACTACCTTATATATTAGCAAATCTTTTAAAAGTACCAAAAAAAATCTTCACTTTAGTAAGAGATACCTTTTTAATATCAAATATCATGTTTATACCATATTATCAATTACTTATTAGGCTTCGTAGTAACCCTGACTTTAATGCAGTCTTATAATTTATACAGTCTTTAATAAGTTATTTCATGATAATCATTTTAATAATACTCGTAAATTAGTAAATAATCTATTGATTAATATTTATAATTAAATAATATAATTTAATGAATAAATAATAAGTTTAATATATTTTTCTATATAATTTTAATGTTGTAGTGTAATAATTATTAATAGACATCAACCTTCACGACTAGACGGAAGACTGTCAGCTTTAGTGTGACCTTCTCCACGTTCTACATGTATTGTATTAAAAGTAATTTCTTTGAAGAGAATGCAGAAATGAAGGCACACGTCTATTTACTTCTTTTTGAAATTAATAACTAACCAGGAAAACATAAAAACATTAAAGTAGTATTAAAATCCATGCAGTAAACAGAAATAACATCTTTGAAAACGTGGAATCAGTCTTAACAAAGCCAACAAATGGTGACATTTACTTAAACGCTATAAGCGAGTGCGCAGAACGGTTCAAATGTGGGATCATCAGAGCCTTCCTGCATTGAACATGCATAGTATTATCATGCAATCGTTTTGGCAATTCGTGTGTTTTATCCAGGAGGGGTTTGATTGCTCATAAACAAGTGGCCTCAGTACAGTGGTTTGTTTAACTTTGAGATCTCTAAGGAGTGTCCACATGCTTCTCAGTTTAGTCCAACGAAGAGCACATTTTATCCTAATTTTTTACTCATATACTTTTATCAATTAATGTGATAATAACATCTAAATCGTTATGGAAAATTTATAAAACTTTAGTTTAAATAAATTGAGTAAAAACCATTATTTTACTATGGTTTACTAATTTATTTTACTATTATTTTACTAATTTACCGTTATTCATTACATTTATTTATTACTAGTACTCCGTAATTATTGAATTATCTTAAAACGACATTTTTTCTTACATAATTCTGACATTTTTATCACGAAATAGGAATATTTTCAAATTTTAAATGGGGAAATTTATCTTATATATTCAATGTAGAAGGAGTTCAGGTAAACTATGTAAGAGATCCATGTTTAGCCATGTTCCATGGCTATTGAAACATAAGATATGTTCTCCTGTAAGTGATTATTTCTTAACACGAAATCTACTTTTTTCGCTTTTCAAAAATGTTACTACTTTTGGTTAAACATAAAGGGTGTTGAAGTAACTGGACGTCTTCTTTTTCATGATTATTATATTTATGGAGAAGTAGTGGTTTTTTTTTTTAAGGACTGTTGTAATTATGGGGAAAGAAGTGGAGGGTGTGGAGGAGGTTTGAGTGTGGATACACTTAAGGGTTGTTTGTAACTCGATTTGAGGAAGGGGCTGCTGAATGGCAGTGCAGGGTGCAGAACAATATTAATGAAGACAAGGCGTAATGATTGAAGCTTGTTAGAAGGAGGTGCATTAGAGCCAATGGATATTACTGGCGTTTGAATAGCGACACCACTTGGCTAAGCCGCACCATTTATAACTCAGCCGGCAAGCGCTCTTTGACAGCCGGCTCTTGCTTGCAATTAGGCCATCTGGGCTCCATACATTGTTTACAAGGACAAATGCACCTCCCTGCCCCCTCGCTTACTAATTGAGCCCTTCTCCGCCCTTCATTTCCCTTCGATTTAGAACTATAATCAGTCATACTGGCAATCCAAACAAAAGGGCCAAATTTTCAATTGATTTTACTGCGATAGGATTCAAAATAATTGTTTTTTATTGAAACATAATTGGTATTATTCATATTAATGATCGATTCTTATAGCTGAACCAAAATAAAACAATAAAACAAGGCAGAAATCAATATCGAGACAAATCTATTCAATATATAAATATTGTTTGCCGTTGACACAGGCTATAAAACAAACGCCTAGTCTGCCGCTGCATTCAGACTTATACCGTCATTCACTGCGTATCAGAATCAGCTACACACATATAGTGTTTGGTCGGCGAGGGGGGGAGGTGTCAGTCCAGAGGAACATACTACTTTTAAGTATCCTAATATTAATTCAGTTATTTTAAAAACCATTCTACCTTATGATGGAAATCAGAAAATTGATTCAATTTAGACCACGTCAAGGGAAAATACTCTTGATTCATTACAGAGCAGAATGTTAAATACTTCAAATATCCACAGTGTAATCATGACCTCAGTGCAAAGTTACACCATAATCTCTTGCTTAGTCACTACCATATCTTAGTAATTTTTCTATTTTCTTACTGTGGTTTGGACGTTGACTATTATTGCACGGGTTACAGTGACTTTTATATATATATATATATATATATATATATATATATATATATATATCAATGATCAAACCACAATATGAAATGGGAAAACAAGACTGAGATCTTTCATATTGTGGTTTGATCATTGATTGTTATTTCAAGTGTTTATGAAAATTATATATATATATATATATATTATATATGTTTATTAGGGTAAGGTGGATGTACATTTAGACCATGTTATTAAATTTCTTTCGTTCACTTGACCTATTTACTTGGAAATGTCATTGGTGAACCTGATTTATAGTTTACCTGCTAGAACAAGGAAGTTAGCCAGGAGGCCAGATCTGTTATGCAAAAGTCGTGAATGCAGTAACTGTTATTATTTTCGATATATATGATATATATATATGACACTTAATTAAACGAAACACGATCCAAACTAGACACAATACGAGTTCAAAATTCAAGAAGAGTAACACACAGAGTAAGGAAACACACTTACAGACTCAAAGTTTTGGGTAATCCGTCTTCAGGAGAAAAGAGAAAGGGCAGCACTGGCGGTTGCCAGGTTGGCAAATTTCACAAATTTGAGCGTTTAAAGTAGGGTTCAAGTCTTTTATATAAAGGGCTTCAAGTATTCTTAATTTGTTAGCATCAAATGAACATTATCCCGAGTTGTAGGAATTTTGATAATTCCTACAAACTGGTAATGGACATAAGTGAATTAACTGCGTTGGGAAGTAGAACTGATCAATCAGCTGAGCAGCCATGAGAAGCTGAACGTTTGGTTAGGCTGGCTAGCACAGTCAACCAAGCATATCACGTCTGAAATGGCGAATTTTAGTTGATCTGATCCTGCAATCTGAGTGGCTCGTAATTTTAATTTGCACATTCTGATTGGATAGAGTTTTTCTTCATTTTTGTTTTATATATGTGTTGTTTTCCATACCATTAACCAGTTGATGACTTGTATTAAAGTCGAAACTTGTTCGTGCGCGTTTTAACTTTTCTAAGTAGTTGTTTTTTGTCACTGTAATTGTTTTTATTTTCTGTGTTTCTTTTTAATTCATTGTATTTGTTGTTGTTGTTTTATATGTATTTTGTGTCGTATTAAAAAGTTTTGCCTTTCGTCTGGAAGTTGTGATTTTCTTTTTACATCTGCTCATGCTAAATTAAGATGTCTCTTGGGCAATTAATATGGCTTTTAACACCAGCCCACCGCAAGGTTGTTCGTAAATTGGAGCAGACCAACTTTAAAGTCGTTAACACCGAGGCTGCTGTGTACTTTAATGAAATATATATATATAATTATTAAATAAAATAATTCAAAACGAAGGAAACACACAGAAAGACACAGACATAACTCACATCGATATTTCGACCATCGTCGTCATCAGGAGGTGTGAAGAGCGAATAGTCCCGCAGGAAGGCAGGGCAGTGACTCAGTCCGCTGGACCGTTTCTTTTAATTATGGTATATATAATTATTATTAAAATCTGTTATTATTATTACTTGTTATGTTACTATTTATCATAAAGACTGAATATTTTATATATATATATATATATTAACTAATTTCAAGAAAGGGCTGTATCATTGAGTTGAGTGAATGATTAATTCCTACCCACTAATTAAAAATAAAGTGATTTGAATGTTCACCTAAAATACTAATTGGGACGAGGAGGGTGAAAGGGCCATTTGATTACATTTGTAACAAAAAAGTGTTAATTTGAGGGTTAATTCACACTGGTATTGATTGTGGATCGATAACTACTGCATGACATTTAAATAATTCATTTGATGTTTACATTAAGCCCTTTGCCTGCGCTATAACAACTCTGTGTTTGTTTCTATTTAAATGAAGACCTATTCAAACATTGCCCTGGTCATGTTAGATATTCATATTAATGGTCTCTTTGTAATTGTTCATTATCTCTAGTATTAGTGGTAATCTATTTTTTTTTCAGGAAATTAGAGTTGTTCTAATATTATAAATTAAACCAGATAAGGAATTAATAATGTACCAGACCATGAGTAATAAAGGTAATTAGGTTTATACTCTATGACGACCTCTTAACACTATTAGGGAGTTATTGATTAACCACCTAATGACATTGAGGTCAATTAAGCGTATTACTTGCAAGCCGGCAGACTCGAAGAAAAGCGCTCGATTTGACCGGCTCTGTCCAAGCCTTTTATCGTCATAAACTCTACGTTAGTCCAGACCTCTCAGGGGGACTTCCCTTTGGACTGATACATACTTACTGGTAGAAATAAGAATACTTATTAATGAAATAAGTGCTTCTCGCAAAGCAAAGCTATTATCATGGCTAATCATGGACAGGCCATGACGTCTACGACGAGACCATGCTGTGTTACCATGCCTGACCCAGTGATTGCTCATGGGTGAATTTTCAAATATATTTGTTATATAAATGTCATATTGAGTGATTCCATCTTTTGTGACTTCTCATATACTGCGATAGAAAATGAATCTAAATATACTGTAACCGTCATCATTTCAAGATGAATCACTTGATGATGTGTTTCATCATAATTCATTAAAGAGTGTTTAAACATTCTACTTACCGCGAATGTTTTATAATTAATTACGAAACTGTTTTGTTTTGGTGACTATTTAATTGCAAATTAAATTCAATGAGCCTTAATATTGGCATTTCTGGAGCAACAGGAAATCATTTTATTGGAATACTTGAAACCAAATGTGATCGAAAGCGGTTGAAAGTAAACTGCTAGTAGTCCTTTTAGACCGCTGCCTCTGCACCATTTATCATATTCAAGGTGCATTCCCGTGATTTTATCGTAGTGTATATCGTAGTGTGTATGTTCATCCTATCTGCTTCCCATCTACATGACAGGTAGGTACATGACCATCAGCAGGTCTACTCTACATAACCTGCGGTCAATATTCCTTAGTGCAGGTTATTAAGCTATCTTTACAATGTTCGAGTTATTAAGGTTTTATATTTTATTCATACTTAAAATGTACTTATAGACCTTTAGTAAGAAAACCAAATTTACTTGCTAAGTAGACCGAAATAGGTAATTTAATTTGATACATTTAAAAATTACCTAGTACAAGTACATGCAAGTACCTGGCATTGTATAGGCTCGGGACTGACAGCTTAACTTCCTCTTTCTGTGGACGACCTGCTCAGACTTTTTTGACCTCCCATGTGAACTAATAGAGTGGGTATTGTGGGTATTGTGGGTATTGAAGCACGGATCTACCAGTCCAGAGACGAGCGCGTTGCTGCTGGGCTAACCTGCCTCCTTAGCAGCTTAGAAAGAAAAACATTATTTTCTATATTCATCATACAATATAATTTGATTACGATCAGTCGAACAGTTTGACCAGTATCGTATTCAGAAGCTTTTTGATTAATCAAAAGTGAAAATTTTTTTATGCAAATTTAATATTTTTATTTATTAAAAAAAAATTTGAAACTCTTTTAAGGTAATATTAGTTTCACAATAACTGGAACATTTGACTTTATAGTTAGTAGATCAGCAGGAAAAATGGTTTTTTACTCAAAATATGATGTGAAGCAGATTCCGTATTATCGGATATTGTCATGAACTGCATGGCTGATATACATACGCTATGATGACTGTTTTTCATTTCACACGTCACTGTATGTGGTCCACAGCCTGTCCGCATACTTTGAATATACATCAACCTAACTTGGTACAGGCACATCACATCCGATGTCATCAAAAACTAGGCTTAAGAAGCCTGCCTAATATTACTTGAATTGCTTTTGATTAACATTTTTTTCCTGTTCTAAAATTTTGAGATTGAGAACGGATTTTGCCTAGAAGTTAATCTGCATCATTTTTTTTAGAGAACTAAAGTTTTTGAGTATTTGGAAATATATTCCTTTCTGTTAATTCCATTATTAAAAGTAACGAATTATTAATAAATTGTATATTAATAGTTTATTTACTATTAAAAAAACAGTTATTTATAAAAAATGTATTGAAGCAGCTATTATAATTTGAAAATAAAATATGCGTCATTATTATTGCATAAACATCGTTGGGTATTCATGAAGAATTAGTGAGATGTATTTTGAAGTTATATAAAATAAAAATTTGGTGAAAAAAGAACAAAATTCTTGAAAACAATCTCTGTTGAATAGGTGTTGTTAATATAATGTGGAATAAGTGTGTATGAAACTTACTCATACTTTTCATAATGTGCAATTCCATTAGATATGGTAAGAATTAAGCTTAACAAATATAACTGAATGTAATTCCCACAAAGAACAAATAAATGGCCAGCATAAACTTTCTTTATCAAAAAATAGGTAGAATATATTTAGCGAACCATTTAAACGGTTGTGATTAGCAAAGATATTGTTTAGCGTTTCACTAATAGAATGGAGTAACTATAAAGGACATTTTATCCATAGAGGTAGAAGAAAAAGTTAACAAAGCAAATCAAATCATAAACATTTTAAATCATGTTTAAACGTTGTGGTTATCAAATTATCATAAACTTTGTGAACACGTAAAACACTTACATCGTCTCTAATCAGGACTAAGTAAATAAAACAAAATCTACCTTTCATATTTGAACTGAACGTTGGCTCAGCAGTAAATTTAATTTAGGCATATGTGAGACCGCAGATCCGATGGAAGTAATTAAATTTTTCAGTTTCAAAATACCTGTTTTCATCCCTTCCTCCTGAAAAGATTTATTTGTATTTTAGAAAGTAACTAGTTTTCTGTAAACCAAATGAAATAATATATTTTTTTCGGAAAAAAATAAATCTCGCAGTACCGATATTTCATTTCTGTGTTCTTGTCAAGAAATAATTAATAGATTAAAACGAAGATAAAGGATGAGTTTTTGTTTTTATTTCTTCGTTTTTTGTTGATTTTTTTTATTTCCTCTTACCTTTTTTTAATCATACATATGAACTACAATATATATATATATATATATATATAAACTTTTTCGTTGGAAATACGATCCAAAACGGACAAATATAGTTCAATATAGACAAAGAAACATAGAGAAATCAAAAGAACACACTTACAGTCTCTAATTTTTGGTTTTAACCGTCTTCAGGAGAGATAAGAGAGGGAAACCAAGCGCACTGGTTCAGAGACGGTTGGAGACCGCTTGGTTTCCCTCTCTTATCTCTCCTGAAGACGGTTCAAACCGAAAATTAGAGACTGTAAGTGTGCTATTTTGATTTCTCTATGTTTCTTTGTCTATATTGAACTATATATCTATATATATATATATATAGTTAACACATGAAAGAGAAAAAACAAATAAAGATACACACAAAAGACTCACAACGATATTTCGACAGTCGTCGTCATCGGGTAGAAGTAGTCCCTTTGAGTAGCTGAAGCTAACTGAGAGGTAGGCCGAATGCAAACGAACACGCACGCACTCTGTCGGCCGTCCCAGGTAAGCTACTAACTACAGAGAGAAAAATAACTAAAAAGAACAAATAAAAGCAAATAAAAATAACAGAAGGAGAAGAATAGTAAATGAAGCAATAAACAATTTAAAAAAATAAATAAAATAAAATAAAATAAAAAATAAAAATAAATAAATAAAAAATAAAATAAAATAATAAAAATAAAAAAAAAATGAAAAAATATATAAAAAAAAAATTAAATTAACGGTACAAGTTAAGGCCAGGAGGAGAGCGAGCTTTGAGAAGACAGATAATTGCCTCCTCTGAAGCTCTTAGAGTAACCCGAGAAGACGGAACAGGGATATGATTAAGGACTTGGACCCGGAAGCAGTGATTAAAATCCAGTCCATGAGAATTAGAGTGGATAGCAATAGGGAGGTTTTTGCGTTGACCAACGGAAGCCCTGTGACCATTCATACGCAAGTTGAGCTGCGTAGAGGCCATACCAACGTAGAATGCATCACACTGGGTGCAGTCCAAACGGTAAACGCAATTAACCGATGTGCATGAGGTGTGGGGAGGACAAGGGTAGTTAATGTTGCTATGGGGGGAAGTAAAAAAGGGATTAGGGTTTATGATAAGACAGGTATATATATATTATATATATATATAAAACAAGATTTCACATAAACACGTGAAATAACAATCAATGATCGAACGACAATATCAAAGGGCAACTGGCATACCGTAACTGGCCTCCAGAGAAACTCGTAGAACCACGTAGTGCTGCTCCCCGAACGGAGAAGAGGAGAAATAGAAATCCTTCCAATTATTATGCATAAAATAAATATAGAGATAATTATCGGAATAACACGTGGTGTAAATATTCAAGTAACTCACCACAAAAGATAGGAAATATCTTGCTCTGAGGCCTTTCATATATCAAGTCATCAGAGAGTATCTCTCTTGATACACGAAAGAATTTTAATTGATTGTCTATTATTTGACCACTTAATTCATGTTAATATTGATTGTAAAGAATTATTTTTGAAGAAACGTTTAACTTCCTACTCAAAAACATAACGGAAAAATAACTTGTTATTAATTAAATTTTATAAAAGGTACTTTTTATGATACTTTATTAATGAAAATGAAACCTTTATTTTATGAACAGAGTAAAGGTTTTTAACCAGTTCAAAAACTCATTTAAAAACTCAATAAAATTCATTCAAGAGATTAATTTCTAAATATAAGCATGTATGAATATACTTTGGTCTCCCTTATCAAGTCATAAAAAAACTCTCTCACAATTTGTGTCAAAAAATATCTCCTTATATTCTTAATGTATTGTGACAGCGTCATTTCATAATATGTCTATGTTAATTTTTCATTTCAGTTATTCCATTATTATCATTAAATTTATTTGTAAACTAATATTCTTGTTTGTAATTAATTTATATCAATATTGTGTATTTTATGATCTTTTTCCACTTATATTATGCGCTTTAGCTGGATATGAATTTATATTTTTAATTATTTTAAAAAAATAGCTGAATAAAAGCATTACTATTTTAGAAGTCATTAATAGGCAATCAATTTGATTAATTAATCCTTTGATTGTTATGCTGCATATATCCAATTATAGTAACAATGTACTTGGCTTGTTTGTTTAGAATAATTTGCCAAGGGCTGGAAGCAATGTTTGCTTTGTAAGAAATGATTCAATGGTGAATTGAAGCAGGTAACATTATAAATAATTTATGTTCTACGATTGAGGAAATTTAATTGCTAACAATAAATCGGGCATGAAACAATAACTAATAAGTTAGAAGTGTAACACTTATTGAAGAATGGTTTGAATCATAGAACTAAATGCAGTCAGTGCTATCAAAGACATGAAAAACTGAGTTATCAATAGGTGAGGCAGAGTTTAGGTAGGCACAAATATAGTATTAAAAAAACATAGACGTGAAACCGACAGTATAGAAAACTCAATGAAATTAATTAAAATAGGACAAAAAAGGTAAAAGATTAAATATAATAGAGGAAATGGAAATATATAAACACAAAAAAACTGATAACCTAATAAACGAACAAATTAAGCACCAGGTAGACATAATATTTAAGCCAATAAAAAATATGAAAAGACGACGGGACGGACAGAACTGAGACGACTTGAAGTTTAAAAGACAAAAAACAGAAGAAACAAAATAAAATTGTTAGGTAGGAATTTAGGCACATAACTTAGCACCATTGAGTTAAAATAGGTATTTATATCCGTGATTTTGGAAGGTTATATTAATCCCATTGATGATGCAGCCATTGTGAAACCGGTTGGTCGACTTCACCAGTGATAGACGAGGTATGAATGTTGATAATAATATCTTACAAATATAGTCACTACCTAAGTTCATTATTTTAGGAAGATAATAATGTAATAATTAAATAGCTTATTATGTAAAACGACTAAAATTTATGTTAATTATTTGATATACAGGATATAAAGGATTTGAGTGGAATTAATATCTTAAAATGTATATTACTTAAATTATTAATTGGTATTGGCGATATTTCTAATCATAAAAGAGTTTGCTTCCAAAAAAATATTTTTTATTGAACTCAAAGATTTTTGCTAGGTTAAGGGAAAAAAATGTGGCTAGTGGCTGCTGGTGGAATTCACTGGTATCTTTCTTAATGGGTCATTGTTGATATGTGGATGTTATGTCAATGGCTTCGTATTGTCTGTTAGCATAAATATCACGTGTATTAATATGCCTGATAAATAAAAAAACCGTGGTTATAAATTTTGTAATGAACAAATTATAAAAATTTGGACGAATTAAACTATTTGATACGATATGAGCAACTAAAAGAAAAAAATTTAAAACACTTTAACCGGCAAAACTAATAAAACTGAATCGTTTTTTTTTATCAAAATGTCAGTAGTTAGATCCAAAAAGCAAACACTCCTAGATGTGCAATTCCATTATGGTGTAGTTAGACATAAGAAAGAGGCATGTTGACGAGTGGCACATGTGTTCCTTAGGAAAGCGTGTCCCTCTTGAAGAGTCCTGAGTGGGATTAAAACGCTCGTAGTATTTACATTACAGCCTTATCTGTAAGATATATTACTATGAATAAAACAAATGCCTTAACGATGTGATTCCAAAATTCTCACAAAAGTAACCGTTTTTAGTGATATAGTTATTATTATAGTTATTCCAACATTTTTTTGAAATTGCTTAAATAATAATATAATGACAGATTTGGAGTGACATTCACTCAACTTTTACTATAAGTAGATAATACTATAAGTAGATATACTATTATAAATATAATATCTACTATAGTAGACATGCTATCAAGTTGATTGACGATCATTCTATTTATTTCATGTGTTTTAATGTAGCTATTTCTATTTTATTGGTTATAATAAATGTAATTCTTGTTACAACACAATCTGAAAAGTAACTACAAATTAAACTTATTAATTACTTTTCCAATATTCACTTTTGATAAAATTCTCGTCATGCTATATTCATATTCAGGTAATACTTAATATGAGATTAAATTTTTAGAATTAGAATTATTAGTAATAATGTCCGTCATACCTCGTAAAGTTTCTGTAGAGCTCGACCGGTTTCGGGTCCGTCTGGTTTTCATTCTCCTATTCTGGTTTTTAGAATTAACAAAATAGTAGTTTATAAATGTAACACCATTCACATAACACATCATAATGTTCTTGCTCTATTTTCAATATTACCCAAAAGTAAATTGCTCTTTAAAAGAGGAAAAACTATTTGTTTGTCAAATGGTATGATGATTTGTAACAGTGTGACCTGAACTGGACTTGAGTGGCCTCCAGTCAACTATACACAGTCAAAATTAAAAATGGAGTCAAGGGATAACTTATTAATTTTAGTTGCCAAACTTTAATACCTCAAAATATGGTTTTTTTTTCATTATTTCTATACTATATAGTAACCAACCATTATAAGATTACGTGTATCTTAAGAAGCAAAAACTACTCTTTAAATTTATGGGTCCAAAAAATATGACATCATACATGATACCTTAAACTTATTACTATACGTATCATAGAGTGAAGAAATTGCAGAGATGAAAGATGTTTTTAATAAGCCCTACTGAATGAGCTGTACTGAAGGAACCAAGGACGTGCATGCAGTATGTGACGTGTAGATTTATTTTGAAAACCACATTCATTAAAAGATCTTTGTTTATTAAATTGTTTAATATGGGTAGCCTAATATGCACCTATATATCTACGTTATACAACTGCTTGGTAGAATTTTGTTTTTATTAAATATATACTCATATAAGAGAAGATTATAATTATTTTCAATTTGTGAAGTTTTCAAAAAGTTTGTGAACAGGCTGTAGGTCTTATTGTTTGATTGATAATTTTCATATTATACCAGAAATATTAAATAATGAAATAATGCTAAATTTTAAAGTATTTTAATAAAGTTCTAAATAATTTTTAATAAAGCTTTATTTTAAAGGATAAAGTATTGTAATGTTCACTCAGACAAAGAAACTTCTTCAAAATCAATCAATAAGTCCTTTCCTATAAAGTCTTCGAAGTCGAATCGATGAGCTCTTCAACGGCGCAGCAACAAACTTCTTTCCGCAGAAACAACTACTTGCCTTGTAAACAGTTTAGCTCGAGGTAGACACCAACATCACAACAGTTCCAGAACTGTCTTTGTCGAACTGGCAAAGCTGCAATACTCTTATTGTCTTGGCAGAAACCACTTGGATGCATTCAAACCCTTTTCTATTATTTCTCACCGACTACAGGTTCTCATAAACCTCTTTTTATTTTCAAAATATTTTTGGACTCCAATCATGGCACACTAACTATTACAATATAGAAATTATAATTGTTTTAACATCCTTACTCAGAGATTCTTGTCGTCCTTTTAGTTTATATGAACATATTGTATTTATATCAAGTATTCATAAGAAAATTGACTTTATTTGCCTATTGTTTAATCCCATGTGTTCTACTTGTAATTGTTTACATAAGTATAAAGAATTGTCCTTTGGACTGGGTGAAACAGATTTATTAGGCATAACAATTCTGTAATATAATTTCCTAGTGAAATCCTTTATGATAATGTAATTCGAAAGTATGGGGGCCAGGTTAGCTCAGTGGTTAACGCATTCGCCTCTAAACTGATAGAACCGGGGTTTGATTTCCACTTATATTCCACGGCCCTCGATTTATTCACGCGGGAGGTGAATAAAGCTGAACACGTCGTCCCTCGGAGAAGGACGTTAAACCGTCGGTCCCGAGCCTGTACTGTAAATACACTTGAGTTAGGTAAAATTTAGGACTCCCGCTGTAGAACCAATCTTCATTGTGTGGTATCACAAAAGGCCAATGCTCGGCCCACGTGTGTTCCCCTGTGGGACTGCCACTGCAACCTAACCAAATCTAATTCGAAAGTATGAATTTCTACTATTTAAGGCGATTTTGTGGGTCTTAAGAAGGAACAGTGGAGTTTTCATTTCTTTATTATACAGCTCGGATTAACTAAATATAGAACAATTATGAACATTTATTTCATTAAGCATCAAAATCCTGTACAATACAAGGTAATGTCTCTCTGTATTCCGTTCAAGATGAATGCGTGTGGAAGCTGGTGCAGCTATCTGAATGATGCATAAACCATGATGAATCCCTATTCTGATAATGTTGTTTAGGATTAATTTATGTTGGACAGTGGTTTAGTATATGGGGTTTAATCGCAGCTTGATTAAAACTTGTATCTTATAATGCTATATTGGTGTTCAAAGACCATTACAATTTATATTCTCTAGAATTGAGTTCACGTCATTAAAGCCCTCTGCTCTGGACACCAAATATACATTACAACAATCATGCTTAATTAACTCGTGGTTCCATTAAGGCCAGTGTCAGTCCTATAATATGCACTGTCAAACTCCGCTCTGCAATTATCTATTAATTTTCCTGAGAGTCAATTAAACCTAATAAATTATTGTCCACAAGGAAAACGATCTTACTGCATACTTAATTAGGAGAAGTCTGAGTGATTAATAATGTATGACACCTTCAATCGATGCCTAACGGCATTGACAGCTGTGAGCTAAAAACTGTTGGTATACACTACCATTTTGAAGACCGATAATGAAAATAGGTCCTAATCTCTATACTCGTCAAGTTCTCATTCGAAATAAACACTGCTATAACATGTTATAAAACAATTAGAAAAAGTCAATTGGTTTCCATTTCTGAATTTGTTAATAGTGAAATTGTTGGTGTGTAAACAGTCATTTAAAATTAACAATTTTATTTTAAACTGTTGATTTCATTAAAAGATTGATTGTTGTCTCTATTTATTTTGGAATGTTGGTTCTCATTAAATCTGTATTTGTTTGGAGAAATGTATTATAATATCTCAAATGAACATAAAAAGAAGGAAATAGCTTATATATAAACTTCTTCATAATAGATAAGGTTTGCTTTATAACCTGTTTGTTTACATTTCGACTTTAATTGGTAATGATAGCCGCAAGAAGGCTATTCCTTATGACCAACTTCTAATATTTCCGCCTTCTTTGTTCAATTGGACTTCTTCGTTCTAGACATCCAGGTACTAGAAATTTTATTATATTTTCAGATTGATATTCACGACAATTATTGTAATTTAATATGGGTTTTTTATTAACTTTAATAAATTTTTAGTTGTTGGCAATAGTTCGTTTACTATTAAATTTCTTTATCTAATTGGTTTAACTTTCTTTAAGTATTAGATATTTAATATATTATTATTCATGACAGAATTACGAATAACAATGATAGAATGTGACCCATAATTCAAATCTTAAGCCAAAGTGTTGGTTTTATTGAATTCCTTGCTAGGTTCCCACAGAATGCATGTAAGGTTTGTTTATTTATTTCTGATTGATCATTTCGTTTGTTTTAAATATTCAATTATTACTGAATGATTAGTAATAGTATCTGGCCCTAATTCATGGAAGCTAAAAGATAAGTTATTATATATTGATGATCTCTAACTAGAAGACGTTTATGATCAACTCTACATCTAAATCAGTAAAACTTACAAAGGTATAAATATAGTACAAACAATTGATTAAAAAATATACACATCAATATGTACGCATATAAAACCCAATCACTGTATGTATTTGTATTTATATGTAGAAACACAATCCTTAACATAATTTAACATATCATAATAACTATTAACTTAACTTAAAATAATGAATAATGCAGGTAAAATTTATATTAGCACTTACTGACCCTTTTCAATACAATGCAAAAAGAAATAATCTTATTTCACCAATATATTTTTATTCAAACTTTCCGAGTCATTTTGTTTACTGATGTAATTTTAATTATGTGTAAAGTCTTCAAATTGAAATAATGGAATGAAATGTAATGTGTTATGGTTTAGCCTCATCAACTAACTGGCTCCTAATTGAGGTGGTTTGTTCGTTTAAAATAACTGTCATCGTATTAACAGGTAATTAATGCTAAAGCTTCTTCCAACATTTCTTGTTGTATTGTTCGACGAAAAATATTTTTTGTATTATTTGTTTAATCCATCACTACCAATGGTGTTAAACATGATATCAAATATCTCAGTTACTAAGAGACAACATTTAGAAAAGGAATCCAATTAAAATTTGACAATTATTTAAGAGCCCTGTTATAAAGGACAACAATTAAAATGACTTAAAATTTAATTCAGATTACAATTTCCTGTTTTATTCCTGACATTAATTTTATTATACTCTCATATTTCTTGGAACTACAGAAAAATATTTAAACAAATTCATAAGAAATACTTGAATACTTGGGTAATATAATTGAATCTAAAGTAAATTTTTCTCCAAAAAGATAACAATATTTGGATTTGATTTGAGTTCATTTTGAGGTCATTGGAGCTCCATATTTACGACCCACATAAACACAGCATTCGGTATAATGTAATGGTTTCAATTCAATGCGATATAGTTATTGTATTAACTAGAAGATCATTATACGGTATGTTAGTTAGGAAAATGTTTCTAAAAGGAAAATCTCAGGAGCAAAGCTCTCCCCAGCATATTTCTCTTTCCATTGCTGAAAGAAGTTAAAGAAATTTCATAACTGACTCATAAAAGTAAATAATGTCATTTTCACATTGATGATAATCTGCTTTCCTATACTTTTATTTTAATTTTGAGGAAAAAATGTAACAAGTTATAATCAGTTCTATATTATATTTTTTTTGCGTAATCTATAATATACATTCTGTTTTAATTTCCTTTATTTGAAAAAAAAAATGAAGTTTAATGGAGCATAGACAATTTAAATGGTTTTTGTTGTGTGTAATTTATTATTAGAGTTGGAATAAAATTTTTTCGTGGGCAATGCCGGGTAGATCAGCTAGTTTACAATAACATTAAAGTAGCCCCCGCTTTTTAATTTTTCAGTTTTTTTAAATTTGAAAGGTATGGACTAGGTGTACTTTGATGTATACGTTGTCTACTCTCCCTTACCTGTAATTCGAGGTTCCATTCTAGATTTTATATTTATCATAAACATCATAAACAGAGAAGTAACTATGTAAAAAAGGTTTTTGAACATTAACTTTCAAATGGGAACCAGTTCTTATATTTTTTAATAATAATAATAATGGCAAAAAATAATAGTAAATTAGTAAATCATAATTAACTAACACGAGTAGTTGATGGCAGGTCACAATGCAAATTTATAGAAAAAATAAACACATCATACAGCATGAATACTACCTATAATTTGATATCTCATCCATTACTTGATTGAGTTTGGAATTCGCCGTGATGGAAACTTATTTTTCTGGCATTGGAAAAGACTTTCACTGCGCTGCTGAATCTGGGCAGTATTGTGCCTAAATGGAGTGTTTGTTTTTCTCAGCGATGAGTATCGTTCTTGGTGAGGCAGGATTTGAGCTAGTGCTGCCATGGTTCAAGCTGATTCTGCTTTTACAATTTCTCCTGCCTTTTACGGTGACGTTGATTGTCATTTTTTGATTTTGATTTCTTGGTCAATCAATAGTAATGTATCAACCAGTATTTGGACCCAGCAAAAGTGCTGAGCTTCTTGGAGGCGTTGAAGCTAACTAGGTTAGGTTGCAGTGGCAGTCCCACAAGGGAACACACGTAGGCCAAGCATTGGCTCTTTGTGATACCACACAATGAAGATTGATTCTACAGTGGGAGTCCTAAATTTTGCTTAACTCAAATGTATTTAGAGTAGGGATCTTTAACGAGTACCTGACATCGTACAGGCTCGGGACCGACAGTTTAACGTCCTTCTCCGAGGGACGACGTGCTCAGATTTATACACCTTCCGCGTGAATAAATCGAGGGCCAGGTGAGGATTGAACCCCGGTCCTATCAGTTCAGAGGTGAGCACGTAACCACTGAGCTAGCCTGGCCCCCTTGAAGCTAACTAGTGTACTATAGTACAGAACGAAGGAAAGTTCAATAGTTCTTAGGACGCAGTACTATAACAACCTAAATAAAATAAATAAATAATAAATTAAAAATCAACCAGTATTGACTGTTTGATGGTAAATATAAATTCAAGTTCTAATACCGATATAATGTCGTGCCGACCAGCTAATGGCTGTACATGGACTTACCGGCTGTACATGGACTTACCACTACTGAATTTAATTTTCTGGTGTAAATTCCAGCTACTTATATTTGATGACTACTGGTTAATTTTTTTTTAATTCCTCTAACACAGGGCTGCTGACTCGTTTTCTGCATGTGAGTTACTTATGAAATGAACAAGCCACAATCATCCACCCACTGTATTTATTTAGAAATATATTGAGGATTCTTACAATTTATGATGATGTAATGGATATTTCATCGTAAAAAAACTTTATATTTCTTATATTATGTAAAAGTGATACATTTTTTTCTTCTTACCCGGTTCAGTCTCTTCACTCATTTTTATACTCTTTCTAATTATAAGAGGAAAAAAATAAAAGTAAAGAGTAAAATGTAACTAAATAACTAATTTATTTGCTTTACTGAACTTGGAGTCACTTTGCCGTTGCACAGTAACCTAAGTATAAAAAAATCAGAATTCATTGGACTGGCCGTCCTTGTATCACTCAGTGACGGGATGAATTATTGGGCGATGTTAATTTTTTTAATGCCATGCGATTTACCGATCATACCTTGGTGATCGTGGCATGGATCGTGGTATCTTGGTAGATCGTGATCGAAGTATTAATCACTCATGCTCTAACATCATGTTTGATTTTGTTTGCATAATCCGTTAAAATTTGGACTATATACCATGTATACCATTTGTAACACTTGGAAGTTGATGAAAGCAGAAAAATTATTCCGATTTCTAGAAATGACACAATTTCGACACAGGCGAATTGACTACATCTTTTGGTCAAGTTTTAGCGTATTAATTATGGATCTTCTACTCTAGTAGTGCAGGGATCAAGAACACAAGTGCTTCAAAAACTAGAGCGGTCTTGGCGAAATCTCCAAAACACTTGTACATAGATGCGTTTGATGGTAATTCATACCAAAAGCCGAATAAAACTTTTCAATATATTCTATCTGCTTCAATCTGGCTGAATCTATCAGTTCTAGTTCAACCTGCTTCAGAAAAAAAATTCATTGCGGAAGTGTCTCTTAGTTAAGTCCATAATTGAATTCAGTACACTGATTAGACTCTGAAAATATAAGAATAACGGAAAGAATTAGAATCTGAAAATTGAAAAACCAGATATTTCTTTTAATCTTTAACTAGTATATGATAATAAGCATTAGGAGCTGAGGTAATGTTATCTAGTAAAAGCATGATTATTTTGGTACCAAAGTTCAAAGATTTTGTTAGTCAAGGCAACAGATTTGTTTTTGTGGACAACAGAGCGAAGTTTTGTGGACATTTTGTTGCTTTTGAAAAGGTAATCCTGATTGACACCTACTGTAATGTGATTATAAATCAATCATAACTCAAATGGATTTGATTTGAATCAGGGAAAGAAAAACCGTCTCCTCACAAAGATTTTATACAGTATCGACGCGTTTTGAATACTTAATCTTAATTCTTAGGTTACATCTGACTTTGTAAGAAAGTGTGAAACTATGAGCAAATAAATCAATTTATCATAAGAAATCACGACACAAGAAAGAATTTTATAGTTTGTGAGTTAAAATGGATTTATTTTCAAATGAATCATACTTTTCTAATCTAGGATCAAACTGAAGTAGTAGCCTTGAAGTGTTTGTTATAACCTTTTCCAGAAAGTTTGGACTTTTTTTGAAAAAAAAAACAGCTATAAATATATAATCCCAGTAAAAAAATTGTGACTCAGTTTTAAGCAGCGTACGGCATTCCAATGAGTTTATGAAGCATCTTTGGGAGAATGGTTCAAATGGTCTCCATGTTTAGGTTTCGGTTATATGTGGATTTCTTTTTTAGATATAATATTTATTGTCTAGTATGTCAAATCTATATGCATATAAATGTATTTTAATCAGTAATATTTATGCGAAATATGAATTTATATATATATATATATATATATATATATTGCTAAAGTTAGTGAGTGTTATCGATAGTTCCACATGGTGATCATCGGATAGTGAAGTGCCTACACATTGATCCTGGTTGACAGAGAAACCATTTAGGCTCTCTCTTTGAGTGCATTCGAGGTAATATTGACAGAGTGCGTTATTGACATAGGTAGCTGAGAGCCGGATACATCAAGCCGACCAGTACGGCTGCCTAGTCTAGCAGACCGTGATAAAACGGCTGCAGTCCACAGACTGGCTCTTTGAACAACCCTATTCGCACTTTATGATGACAAGCAGTCAGTCAACCTAATCACGCATTGACGATCCTGTAAGTTTCTCTTTATTTTATTCCTATGCCATATATGTATATATATATATGTGTTTGTGTGTGTGTGTGTGTGTGTGTGTGTGTGTGTGTGTGTGTGTGTGTGTGTGTGTGTGTGTGTGTGTGTGTGTGTGTGTGTGTGTTCTTGATACACATCTATAAGTAGGCATAATTAATCGTATATATTATGGATATAAACCATAACATATTTTTGGAAATCACCTTGCATTAATTAATAGTTCTAAATGTACGTGTGTTTTCATGTGTGCGAATGTTAGTGATTGTATAAAAATGTAACATGTGTACTAATAGAAATTGATTTGAGAAGAACAAAGCAATCGAGGTTGGCAATGTAGAATTTAGGTGGGTGTAGATGGGTAGAGGTCTGGTTGCATCGTCGGACTCCAGATTTGTTACTCAGGTCGTAATTACTTTCGTGACTTGAATATATCAGTCCTCTTGGCCCTCTCCAAGTCCCTCTTGATGTACAACCACATAATTCTTCTTCGAATCAAATACATTAAGCTCAATTTCTATTTCTCACTTTCAACTCTATCTTCATAGCTTTTTCTTCATTGTTTGTGGCATTTAAAACAAAGTTCTCAAAACAAATATATTAATTTGAACGCAATATTTACCAAGAAGACAGGCAATGTCGCAAATCTGTCGCAAAGAAATATGTAGGAACAATGTAACTTTGCCTTATAATCATTAACTAATATTAGGTATATTGGGTGTATAGAATAATAATATAATGCATTCATATTCTGAAATAACTATTTGTTTTATGTTTTCAATAATTTTCAAAATCTCTACTTAACCCTTCGCCTACCTTCTTGTATGTCTTGTTGCGTTCGGTGAGATATCTCATATTGCTTGCATGTAGAACTGTGGGACACTCTGTATCATGACTTTTACCCTGCTTCTTATGATTAGACCTACTAAGCAGGTCCTTGATCTTATGAAACCGGTCCAGAATGTAGGAAACTTATTAGGTGCCATGTCGATTAAGCCGATAATGACTGTATAACGTTTAATATAGTCTAAATACTATATAAACTCCGTAATGTTACGGATTATGAACTTGCTGAAAGAACGAACTAGCGTCAATCAGAGAAAATGAAATGCTGTTAGAAATTAAAATTGGCACAAATATATTGACAAATTGATTGACTCAATTTAAATTCACACGATTGATGGAATGAGTTGATGATAAAGTAGGGTTACAAGGCTGATATTCTTAGAATTTAATTTCTTACAGATAAGTGAATGCATGCTGCGGTTTCAATACATCTTTTTAGTAAATCTACCGAATTTCAACCACTTATCACCAAAAGCTCTAGTGCTAGGAAAACACATAAATCGAAGCGTTTCGAAAATAAACTGCATTCATTATTTGAGTTCTATGGATAGAGCATGTAACCAGGGTTACAATTCACTGGCACTTGGTATAAGTTTACAGAAAGGCTGCAATGTTTTGTCAGAGTATTCCAGAATGATATATATATATATATATAAACAATGATACATAGATAAACCTGCACTAACATTCTCTAAACTGTAGAGGCAATGCGTGTGTGGTTTTCGTTTATCTATGTATCGTTGTTTATAATGAACTTTAGTTTTCTGTTTTGAAACATTTTTTCATCATTGAAGTATATCTATGCGAGCATGTGTGCGTGTGTGTGTGTGTGTGGTGTGTGTGTGTGTGTGTATGTATGTGTATGTGTTTGTATATGTATGTTTCAATGTGTTGTCAGTTAGTTAACTGTATATTAACTTTTAAGACAACAAAAACAATCACAAAAGTTATACTAGTCCATATAAAAGCTTCATTGTGTGATTGGAGATCAAATAACGCGATTGTGTAGGAATATTGGGAATGCTTCGTAGAAGTTACTGATTTAATTGGGAACAACTGCAGGAACTAATATCTGCTAGTATATTGGAGTAATGAATAAATTATAACGCTGCGTAAGACGTACTGATATCGATCAGAGTTCAACATTCAAACACAGTGGGTATTGCGAAAGTTTTTGTTTCAGAAACTGCCAACAATTGGTTGCGGAATGTTTGTGCCCACAGGCAGTAGCTTGGTTATCGGGCATTGTTTAACTTATAAACTTCTACAGCAGCCAATGTTCGCCCAACAGATTCCAGTCTTTTAGTGTTCCCTTTAATATTATTCTGTGTAAAAAATAGCCTGGAATAACACTGGTGAAATAAAATATTATTAATAAGAAGGCTATTAATTCCAATACTTTTGAACAAACAATGTCTTCTTCTTTAATACCCATATATATGTACATATAAATATTGTATAACTTATACATATATACGAGTGTAATACCACACACACATACACACACACACACACACACACACACACACACACACAACACATCACTATATATATATATATATATATATATATATATAATAAAAGTAAATGTAAATCGGGTTTTTCGGTCTTTCAGTTTCAAAAAGAAACTTCAAATGCCAAAAGTTTCGGTTTTATTTAAATCCTTCTTCATTGGCCAATAACATAAAATGAATACATTCACTATTATTCTATCAGATGGTCGATACATGGTTTAATTTATGTGTACATATAAAAATTTCACATAAACACGTGAAATAACAATCAATGATCAAACCAAAATATGAAATGGGAAAACAAGACTAAGATCTTTCAACCGACGAAGACTGCTTGTTTCGGTTGAAAGATCTTAGTCTTTTTTTCCCATTTCATATTGTGGTTTGATCATATATATATATACCATGATAAACGAAAAACGGTCCGGCAGGACAAATAAGAATTAAAATAAGCAGTGACACATAAACTTTCACATAACAAAAGACTCACTTTTCAATATTTCGACCGTAATGGCGGTCGTCCTCAGGAGGACGACCTCAGGAGGACCGTAATTACGGTCGAAATATTGAAAAGTGAGTCTTTGTTGTGTTTCAGTTTATGTGTCACTGCTTATTTTAATTATATATATATACAATTAAATGTATAATATCACAGATAGACAGAGGTATGACTCATTTTTTATATTTCGACCATCGTCGTCATCGAGAGGCGGTGAGTCCCACAGGGTAGGGCCGTGGCTGAATTCAATCGGCAACAGTACGACCGTAAGTCAGTACCCCCACTACAACGCCAAGCGAGAAGGGAGGGGAAGGAAATGAAGAACGAAGTTAAGAAGTAAAAAACGAATAAAAGATAGTAATTATTCAAATAGAATAATAACAAATAATAAAAAGTATACAAATAAAACTAAATAAAATATGAATAACGAAGAGAAATATAAATTAATAATGAGAAAGATAAAAAAATGCATACATTTAAATAAAAATAAACGGTAGAGGTTGAGTCCAGGAGATGATGGAGCAGCAAGCAAGCATATGTATGCTTCTTCAGAAGCAGTACAGGGCCCTGTTAACGACAGGATAGAATGCTGTGAAAGTGTAATGGAAAAGAAAAGTATTGTAAATAGAATCTCTTGGAGCATAACTATGATGTACATCAGCCAGTACTCTGGGACTATTAATAAAATTAAAACTGTAACCAAAGTTACAACTGTTTTTAACTAGTGAATTTGGGAGATACGATATTTGATATTGATATAGAGTTGAAGAAAGTGAATGTGTAGTGGTCTATGATATACTTCCATAGCATATTGGAAATGGTGGAAATTTCCCAAGTGACCAGTGCTGTATTGAATGAATGTAGTTTTAAGAGAAACAGCGTGTTGAATGCTAAACTCTCCGGAACAGTGAATAGTCGTGACTGTCAAAGCCACTGGGATGGAAGAAAATCAATGTTCATCTACTGCCGTCTCTGGCTAGACGTTTAGGAAGCTTTCAGTGATGAAAAGACCATGTCTGTTGATGTAGAACGCAACACACTGTTGTGTCCACTGTCATATGATATGTAGCCATTCATGCAGACATCACATTGGGTGGAGGAGATCCGAGTACAAAACCCGAATATTTTCTAAATTGCAAAGATAGAAACTAACAGAGGAAACTATTAAGATTAGTCAACAATCTCAGTGTTGTCACAACAGCGAAAGAAACAGGAAGAAAAACGCAAGGAAGAGCCGAATAAGAACTGTAAAGAAGAGGAATATAAATAAATGAAAATAAGAAAATAAGGAGAAGCAATATTGTTTTATATACATAAAATTATCTACATACCTCTTTATCTGAATTTCCAAATAACTTTAGTAATCTTTATAAAATTATACATGTTGATTGAGGTTGTCTCTGCGAGGTTGCTGGCTTAATGTAATGGAAAAAATATAATACTCTCCCTATTGTGTTTTTATAGTTTGATGTATATCTGTCGGTGAAAAGACATTTTTAATAAAAATAAATGGAATACAATTTCATTTAAATAACACATGTGTACATTGCCTTTTTCTAAAAATGTTGATCAACTCTGAATATTTTTTATACTTTGATTACTTTTTATTAAAATTAAAAAAATGTGGATGTTAAAACTGAGGAAATTATGCCTGAAACTCTTTTTTTATATTTTCATTTTTAGTGTTAATGATGACAGCTGTCACTACAAAAACATGATACGACTTTAATATTTTTAACAACAACAACAACAAATTAAATATGGATTACTCTGTTAACACAGTTTTTAGTATATATACTTATTTTGGTCTTAAACAAATTATTTTTATGTTGTTGCTGTGCACTCATTAACTGAACTAACACATACAAAGTGGCTATCTGCCGCCAGTTCATTACAACAAGAAGCTCCTACATATGTTTTAGAGTCACATCCATGTGATACTTATAATATTTTAACTACTTTTACTTAAAATGGTATTTTTATATAATATTCCATTTCTTAAATATATAAGTTATTAATTGCAATTTTTAATTATAACCAGTTTTTTCTGTGAGCCATTAGGAATTGCCACAGTAAATATGCCACCCTAACTAAAAGACACCAGATATGTGCAAGCAAAAAAAAAAAAACAAACATAATCAGGAGGCTTTTGACTGCGAAGAAAGAGAGATTTTTTTTGTGGAAGATAAGATCAACTTGATGAGAGTGATTGAGTTTGTTAATGAATATTTCAAGATGTTAAGATTAGACGAGGTGAAGAGATTAAACTATTAATCAAAGGCAGGACTGATTTTAAGAGCACCGCTGCTTGGTCGACTAGATATAGAATTACTTGGAGGTAAACAATCATTAGGGAATATTAATGGAAGTGCAAGTAATTTCACTTCTTAGACCAATTGCTTTAATTTACTGCCGCTACTAGACCAGACTTCGCCACAGACTCTGCTTCTTCTTATCCAAGTCCAAACGAACCCGTAGACATTTCTCTATTATTGTTTTTATTATTCATACTGTGGTAAAACGATAATAACAAAGCCTCAAAACAAATGAAGTTTTTTTTTATTCAAACTACACGTTTCAAACACTTTGCGTTCATCATCAGTGTTTATGTTTGAAGTGTTTGAACACGCGTAGTTTGAATAAAAAAAACTTCTTTTGTATAGAGATTTTGTTATTGCCGTTTTACCCCAGTATGAGTAAATACTACACAATTACAGATTGCACATCTAATAAGTGTTTTTCCTATTATCTTATTATTACTTATTATTATTTGAGAGTGACTACAGCACTGTGTCTTAAAAAAAACGATTGTACTTCCCCTCTTCTGTAGTAAAGTAGCCCAGCAGTTCGCTTCAACGTCTCCAAGAAGCTCAGCACTTTTGCTGGTTCCAGGGTAAAAGTTTTTCTATGGTTTTGTTGAGTGCCCCGAAGCACCTACCTCTGTCCAGCAAAGTTGCCTTACAGTCAGTCAGCAGGTGCAACGGTCTTTCTTTCTCTTTGCAGAATCTGCATAAACCATCATTGATAATGTCCATTCAGGCTCCCTATGTTTCTGGAGAAAGTAAGTTCCTTTCTCCTTTTTGAGGACAGTCTACTTCGGGTCCTTAGGTGCACTAGTGGGAGGTTGGCTCCCACTAGTTAGCGCGCTCCAGTGGGCTCTGCACTATGCGCTTCCAGAGGATGGTCTCCGGATTTCTTCTCCTTTCTATCATACAGGGGAAAATCCACTGTATCTGTATCGGTGGTATTTTGTCCTCTCCGGCAGAGCACCGCATACCGGAGTAAGGCTATTTATTCAAGAGTGTCGCCTGGTACCCTTCAGGCTCCGTTCATAATACACTATCATCCATCCTTCGGTACAGATCGCATAACACCTTACATTGGGGTATCTAACATGACTGTGAATTTGAATCTGTTCACCTCTTTCACTGAATATGGAGCTTACACATTTTTCGGTTTTGTTTATACCCAAGAGAAACTAATCTAAGTTCTCTATGTAATTCTTGTATAAATCCCTAAACATTCATACCTAAATGAACCTCTTTTCCTCTTAATTTGTCATGCTTTGTGAATCTCAAATCAACATTTTTTACAAATCCATTTATTTTCACTTAGCCCTAAGTTTTCATGACCTCCAGTTTTAATATAAGTTTAAACAGCCAGCTAACTATACTGCTCAACGCACAGTGTACTAAGTTTTACATCATTCACAGTTGACTGCACTAGTTTCTGTGGTACTAACAAATTGTTTTTATCCAAATTCCAGGTCAAGCTGATTTCCTTTTTGTTGCCAAAGTATGTTCGACTACTTTGGAACATGACTTGGCATTGTTCCTTGTTCAGGAATGAAATGACGCTAGCCTACCTTATCTGATATCCCATTTGGGTTTGGTCCAAATTAATTATAACGTATCATTTCTGTGGAAAAAAGTTTACGTAGAAGTGAGTAATGTTTGAAAATGTATTTTATTATTTATCGACCGAAAAGTATACCTTAAGGCAGAGAGCTAGAGGTCTAACCCTGTACATGTAAGAGACTCGGTGGCTATTATTCTACTTGGCGTTGTCATTTACCTGCAAGAGTTGATTAAAGATTACTAAAATCACTTAAATAGTGCATTATAAGCGCTGAAAATTTGGCCTAAAAGAAAGTAAATCAACTTCTAGGATATTTACTAACTTCAAGAACAAATAGTTTGTTGGTAGATCTGTCCAGTCCAATCAGTCGAATGATATTGGATAATGGATCGGATAAAGGTTTGCTTTTTATATTCCTTATAATAACCAATATAAAAGTTAAAATGCAAAAATCATGAAAACACTGTAATTAAACTTTAAGTAGCTAACTTATTATACTAATTATCCTTGTAAAGGCATTTGATAAACGAAATTTAATTTTTGAATGTACGTCACCTAGGATATAAGTTGTTGTGCTTTCCTGAAATCTGTACATAATTATCATTCTATTTTTAAATATTTGGAATGTAAATTTTTTTGATCTGAACTCTCTATGACTATTAAAATAGCAAAGGAAAGAGTGGTGAAACACTAGGGTATTGTACTGTATTACTTTATTAGAGGGAAACGTAACAGTTAATATTTCAGGCCAGAAAGAATGCTCGCATATTACCCCTGGCAACACTGGGTATCACAACTTTGGTAAACCAAAGATATTTTGAAATTACCAATATTCAAAATAACCTATTTTGTAGTAAAAATTTGGATACCGATAAAGGGGTTCATGTATTTCTCAATAGTATTTTAATTTAAAATTAAAGTTATCATTCTTTTATACTTATTAAGTCAGACTATTCTTAAATACAATACATTTTCAATTATTTGACCTAATTGTATAAAGTTAATAATATTAATTATATTCTGAATTTTAATTCATACTTATTGCCTTAATATTTAAGACATTATAACTATTTTCTAATTTAATATTAATCTAGAAAAACATTAGTTAATTTTAATACAGAAAAATATCTCGTATTTTTAATAACTTAGAATTCAAGTTATAAAAGAATGTTTAACTTATAAGTAATTTCAAAACATATTTATGTACTTATAATAGTGCTAAGAATACTGTAGTAATGTGCCTGTAATGTAATTAGTATCTTGTGTTTGTAACTTTTGTGTGAGTGTGTGGTGTACGTGAGTTAACTGTCTTCTTCAGACCCTGCGAAGACGCTTCGCACGGTATTGAAAATTTAGTCTTTAATTTTCTTAGTTTATGTATAGTTTTTATGTTGTGTGATGTATGTGTGCAATGTTTGTCGTTGTGTTGACGTGTGTGATGTTTGTGATACGTAAAGTTCTATGTTTATGCTGTATTTTTAATCAAGTACTCGCTTGTTACGGTTGAAAGAATTTTAAGTCTTTTTCCATTAGTTTATGATAGTGTGATTTGTGTAGATGATCGCTGTATGTGTGTGTGTGTACGTGTATGTTTATGCTGTTTTTTTTACCCTGACGAAGACCGCTTGTTACGGTTGAAAGATTTTAGTCTTTTTCCCTTAGTTTATGTATGTGTGTTGTGTGTGTGTGTGTGTGTGTGTTTCTTTTTCTTTTCGATCAATATCTACTGCATGCTCCATTTATAAATACTACATACATATGTAGATACTACAGTATCTTTTCTATATTTTATCGTAAATATAGAATACACTATTAATACTATTGCCTAATCAATTAAAAGTATGGAATTAAAGGAATGGACTACGTTAAGAAATATACTTCTTGGGATAGAAAATTACTTCTATTAAAAGTATTTTAGTTTTATATTTGAAATTTAGTATACCATGAACCACATTGGTTTTATAAAAATATAATCTATTTATAAATTGACAGAAAATAATTATGATTGCTATTGGAGGTGGCCAAGTAAATTTAGAGTTGATAAAATTGGATTGTGTGTGTATTTGGTTTGGTTTGTGGGTGTGTTTGGTGTGTGGTATGTGGTTGGTTCTGTCAGTTTGTGTGTGGGTAGACCCATTATTTGTGTTTTTCTGTGTACTATAAAGACTTATGATACATATTCCACTCGTCTTCTTTGGTTAAAAATATGATTTCTAATGGGCAATGATAGTAATGCCAGCTGTGATTAATTATTATAGTTCCAGGTTATTCTGTAGACTCTTTTCCTTTTAGATAAATAATTTTATGAATGCTGAAATGTTTTTCTTTACGTTATATTTCATTAGTTAGCCACATTGTTAAGAAGAGATCAATGCATGATTGATTAGTGTAAATGCATTGGCCTTCTTACTGCTCAGGTGTGTTAACCAACGCTGTTGCATTAACACTGAAGGTGTTAAGGTCCATTTGAACATAACACTGAAATTTTAATGTGGGAACTACTTAATGGTATTGAGGCTGTGCCCCTAGTGGTTGAGCGGTCTCTTACCTTCCCCTCAGAACTGGTCAGGTCTCTCTAGACTTGAATGGAACTGTCAGACTCATTACGTATAAAACCCTTTGAGTCTTCTCAGAGATTAATGAAAATAAAGATCAATAACTGGGATATCAACTATTTGAAGTAAAATTCTGAATGTGGTTCAAATAGTAGCAGGATTAGAGCAGGTGTAATGGAAGGAATACCTCTACCGCTTGTTTGGCCCATGGAGCACGCAGCCTGCTTAGCATATTCACCGGCCCCAGGCTCTGCCTTTCTACAGCCCCTTTCATCTTTCCCCAACACGTTTCTCTTTTTTTAGACTCCTTTTTTGAGTGTTGTACTAGCTTTGCAATTCTTTAGCTATTATTTTGTAATTCTCGCAATTTTAGATTGCAGTGTTGTAATGCAATTCAGTGATTTTGTTGTTAGTGCTATTTTTTGTATTTTAATGAATATTCTTTATGACAGACTCTTAATTATAAGTTTTCATTTCATTATAAAATAATGTAGTTAACCATAAGAATGAACATTGTTAGTGCTTCTGAGGGCTTTAGTAAATGTAATAGAGGTCAAGTTCTACCTTGAAAGTACTTTGCTTAAATGCTGTCGATTGGTGGTTCAATTGTGGTCATTACTCCAAACCATTAATATGGGAAAGGAATTGCTATAGCGTCTCTAGTAGATAATATAAGTTTGTCAACCCCATAAATATGACAAGACTCATTACCATTTCCAGTAGAATAATATTCGCGAGAGGAAGAATTCAGGTCTTCCAATGTTGAGCTAATAAAAAAATTTGCCTTTTCTTAACTAAAATGGGTGTCAAATAACAAGTGAATAACAGTTTTCGGCTTATAGAATAATACTAAGCCTCTAGTGAGGAATATTACGAGACAACTCACACGTTTCCTCATGTCTACGTGTTACCTTCAACATGACACAATATTTAGTGGTACCTTGAATCCATCATTGTCGTGAGTGTATAGACAATTTCTATTTTAAGCTGAACTATTATTATTTTATTTCAATATTATTCAGTTTGCATATTTAATCGGTGAACGCTTGTTTCACATCAGGAAATGTACAAGTTATACTAAATTAAATGCTGTGAATTACAGTTTTTCTTAAGTTTATCACTTTTCTGGTTCTGTAGGATATTGAACCTTAATAATTTTTCTGACTATAAAATCAGCATTTGTGTCATTTTGTATTTGTGTATCCTTACTAAGCTTAACCATATATGAAAACAAAAAAATGAAACACTCTATGATGACAACACCCCAAATATCGGGAAAGAACGCATAGAAACACTGATGCAGCACAGTCCTTATCGACTCTGTTCATTATCAGGAGAATAAATTGGTTACCCACCATTAAGGGGTTATGTTAAAAAATATAGTAACATAAAAGAACGAATCTTTTAATTCATATCAAAAGATTATGTTTCTTGCATATACGGACTTACTATACTATACTATAAGAATACTATAAGTCAGTATTCCAGTCATGAATAAATCAATTTTAAATTTGTGTTTCTTTTATGATTTGAGGTTACAATGAATATATAATATTTTGTTCATAACATTTTAATGTAGTTCGAGTGAAATTTGGGATAGTAAATATGTATTTATATTTGAAAACATTCTGTTTGAAATTAGATGAGTTAGTTTGATGGAAAAAGGTCAGGAAACAGTGTTGGAGTATAGAATTAACATGGGAGCGCTGTAAAGGGTATGAAGAGAGGGCAGTGTTTCCACTTGCAAGGGCCCTTGAAAGGCACAGCTCGAATGCCTCGCTTTCACTTGGCTCAGGTGAATTTAGCTTCACTATCTTTTAACTTTAGCAATATTTGTAATGTTCTAATGTCTGTTGCATAAAGAAATAGTAAAATAAACATAATTAAAATGAGTCTATTGAACATGGAATCCAACTTTTTCATAAAACCTTTAACTGTAATCAAGAAAAGTAGATTTGAAAAACAGGAGAAAACAAAGACTGAAACGGTCTGAACAATAGGGGTAAAAAAGCACTGTAAGCAAAATATCATTCCGAATGGCCCAACATTAATCGAGATTATACCAAAAGTCATGGCATTTAGATAAATCTATTTTTAGACTACTTGTACATTTTAGTTTAAAGAATTATAATGAGGAAAAAGATACAGTATTTTCTCTCAAGAAGGGTGCAACGTGCAACATGTTGGTAAACCTAGCAGATGGAATAATTTAAAATTAATAGAATATTTTATTGGAATAAAGGAAATAAAGAAACTTTTAGAAAATGAAAAGAATAAAGATGTAAAGTGTTAATGTGATAAACAGGATATTGGAACTTAAGGATGAACTCTTTAGACGAATGAGAAAAAAGAAGAAAAAAACAATTTCAGAGGCTATTATTTAGAAACTCTCCCTTTGAGAAATATCTACAGGATGTACTGAACTGTGGACATATAGGAAGAACAAAACTCGAAGAATAATTATTCGTTCTTAAGATCAGTTTACCAATGAATGGTCACAATCGGTTTTCCCAAAAACACAGTATTGAAAATAAATAATTGGAAGATAACAAGAATTAGTTTGATCAGGTTTATTGAGGTGACTTGAATTTCTAATAGGACTATATGTGTGTGTTTTTGTAGTTTTTATAAAGCTATATTGGTACAATTTGTATGATTATAGTGTTACAATTGTTATAGTTACATTGATACAAGTGGAGTTTCACAGTGGAAATGTCATTTTATAGTGTTATTCATTGTAAAACGATTATGGAAAACATGTAATGATAAGAATAATAATAATTTTAAATTTTATGTAGGATTTACTTATGTTTGTAGTTTGAGGACAACTGAATTATATTGCTATTCAATCGGATTCGAATAATAAACGAAGAATTAATTAAAATAAATAAAATTTAAATAGTAATAAACGCAATAATAGTTATGATAATAGTGTAACTGTAATAATGTAAATATTGCTGGCGGAGACAGTTAGTGAAAGGTTTATCATTGATAAGTCGTTGAAATAGCGATCTCGGGATCCTGAGACCACAAGAATGAATACCAAATCCAGACAGGCATACTTTATACAAATCTTCTCCTCAGCCGTTAGAACAAGGTTTTTCAAACTTTTTCTTCCATAGACCCTCTGTAGGAATTTTATTTTTTTCATAGACCCCCTACCTAAGGAATATATATAAATATACACATCTAATTGTGTGTGTGTGTGTGTGTGTGTCTGTGTGTGTGTGCAATGGCTACCACAGACGACTCATTTTAAAACACATAGTAATAGGAAAATGGGGGTAAATTGTAAAGAAGAAAATTCTAAACTGAAATATCAATAATTATATCTATATTTTAAAGTCCATGGAAACCATAATAATAATAAATAAAAATAAATAATATTACAGTAATTTCGATCGAATAATTCCCAACTCTAGTAGGTGGTATGGTGGGGGGGTTTTAATTTCGGAATTAAACTCTCATATCAAAACATTGGACATATTTTATAAGTTATCAAAACATACTTTTTCATTACTCATGCTCACTTCCTCCCCAAATCTAGTTTATATTTACTTATTATTTTTATTACAATACGAATAACTTAATATTAATTTATAAATATTATTTTAATTAGTATTATTAATATTATTATGTTCATCTTATTTATTTATTCATTTATTTTTATTTTTTATTTATTAATTTATTTTTTACTAAAGAGACATCCATAGACTCCCAATAGGCCCCTTGATGATCATAGACCCCCTATGAAGTCCATAGACCCCCAGGGGGTCCACATGGACCCCTTTGAGAATAGCTGCGTTAGAACCTTCAAGCATCCTAGTTTCGTTGTATTTTTGAATAATTTATCAAAAATTACTTTCGATGTATTAATAACATTAAGAATAAAATTAAAAAACATATAGTAATTCAGTATGAACCTAGATTGAATGATAGGATTTTCCTCGTAAATGGGAATTGTTGCAATATTCTAAATGTTATGAACCAGCTGAGGGCATTTACTAAGTGAATCATGGAATGGCATTTGCGAGATGTCTTCCAGAACGTCATTGCTGAGACTATGCCAGATTCAATCTTAACGAATGAATTATTACATGCTTGAGTACAAATCGCTGGTAATGATCGTTACTGGCAAGCCAATGAAATGATAAATCCGGTTAGATTTGCCGGACAAAGCAGAACGGAATTAGGGGAATGCTACCTTAGCAGTCAATATAGGCGTTTTGTCACCAGAACACAATGCACTAAACAACAAAGCCGCCTGTAAATCACCAGTGCCTTGGCCTTCCACGCGCATGACAGCCTGTCCACAGAAAAGCTAGAGTCTTGGAGAGGGGTTTGGGCTTATTTACACTTAGGGTGTTTATTGAAATTCAGTACTTACAATCAAAAATGTAATTTGCGGACTAGAACAAAATGTCAAATAAATGAATAACCTGACATGACAAACATAAGTAGTCTTTAAAGCACGCATCTTAATTTATTTAATTATTAACAAATTATAATTATTACCCTGGTTTTATTACTGGTGGAGATATCCAATCATTCAAGCAGTAACTCACTGTATTATAATTTTTTTAAATTTATTTTTAATGTTAAAAAAACATTTTAAAGGTAATTTCTTATACAGCTAATAGACGCAGTGTAACTTGTATAATATTACAAAATATACAAATAATTATAAAATATCAATTACATGTAAAAATATTGGTTCACAAATAAATTTAATAATAATAATAATGAGATAAATAAATGGAAATTATGATATAAGCACATTATAAAATGATGCTGGCTCAATTTGTAAGGAATACAATCAGATATATTTTAACAAGAATAGAATAATCAAAGTTTAAGGTAAATTTTTTTTATAATATAAAAATAAGAACGTAAATGGTGATATTCATATATGCTTATGAAGTCCAAACCACAAGAAAAAAAATAAAACAAATAAATGCTCTGAAGCAATTCACTTTTATGTCACCAGAGAGTAAAAATTATGAAAGAAGAAGGTAACAAAGATACCTTCTCTGCTCTCTGTTATCTTCTTCTTTCTTACATTGTTTGCTCTCTGATGGCATAAAGTGAAAGGCCTCAGAGCATTTGTTTCTTTTGTTTTTGTCCTTAGGTTGCAGTGGCAGTCCCACAAGGGAACACACGTAGGCCAAGCATTGGCCCTTTGTGATACCACACAATGAAGATTGATTCTACAGTGGGAGTCCTAAATTTTGCCTAACTCAAATGTATTTAGAGTAGGGATCTTTAACGAGTACCTGACATCGTACAGGCTCGGGACCGACGGTTTAACGTCCTTCTCCGAGGGACGACGTGTTCAGATTTATTCACCTCCCGCGTGAATAAATCGAGGGCCAGGTGAGGATTGAACCCCGGTCCTATCAGTTCAGAGGTGAGCACGTAACCACTGAGCTAGCCTGGCCCCCTGTTTTTGTCCTTATGGTTTGGACTTTATTGATTGCATCACCTGTTTAATCATGTTTTTTTCCGCATTCATATATGATTTTATTTAGAAATTAGTGCCTATAATAAATTTTACTGATTTATTTAAATGAGTTTCTGGGCTGATTTAAAGCCTTTATTCCGTTCTCATAAAAAATTAAAACTCCAAGGGTTCTATGAACTGACGAATAAAAGGAATAATAACTTAAATATAATTTAATTAAGAACAATTTTTTTTCTGTAAATTTTTGAGGATGAAGTTAAAATCTATCTGTGAAACCAATTTTTTACAATCAGTATTACCATATATTATATTATATTATAAATAAATAGACAATCAATTAAAGTCTTTCTCTTCGCAAATGATAGTAATTTCAGCTTTTTTCATGAATTACTATTACAAACTCAAGAAGTAAATATTCTATAAAAAATATTTTCAAACAAATAATTTTAAGTTTTTTCTTAAGTGTTATTAGTTGTGTCAGAGAGAGCGCATTTCTCTCTCTCTCTCTCTCTCTCTCTCTCTCTCTCTCTCATATAGGTTGATGTGCACTGCTATTATCTTCGTTACTATCTATTTACCCGTCAATAGGTGAGTGTGATTGTGACATTAGTGAATATAGACTTAAAACAAAGGTAAAGAAGTAGTACAATCATGTTTCTATTAGAAATTGGCATGGAATATTTATATAATTATACAGGATTTTAAAAAAAGAGCCAAATTTGTTTGGCGGGCCGGATGTGGCCCGTGGGCCATAGTTTGGAGACCCCTGCTCTAAAAGCAACCTTAGATTGACTGACTGTAAGAAGTGGTTCATCTCAGATATTTCCCTGCAAGACAACTGATGAGCTCGGCATAGTTCCTCATCCAATAGTAGTCTGTGAGGACTCCTCTGCATAACTGGTACTCAGGTTCTACTAGATCTCCATCAGGATCGACGGACACTTCACTAACAACCAAGTACTTTTTCTTTAGACCATTGAACACGAATTATTTATTCAAAACAGTCTGTTAAAACAGTTAAAAACAGTTTGTTAAAATCACAAACGGATTCTTTTTTTTTTCTACAGCAACCAAGAACTATTAAACTTTTATTTCACGTATATTAGACTTTCCATAAAATTGAAATAAAAGTGTTTTATTTTAATTAGTTTTATGTCTAAGTTAAAGCAGTGTTGGAGTTGGTGGAACAATAGGGATCTAATTAGTGTTGGTTTAATTAGGCCTCGCCTGGGAGCCTAACTGGTCCCCACGTCGGCCGAGCTCTCCGTATTCCTCTCTCATAAGACACGAATTGGGTTAATGTCGAAAAGTTTAATGAGATTCCCATCCTTCCAAGCCAACATCTCAATCGACCAAACTGATTATTTCTCTTTAAGTATTGTACCTATTAAAGTAGTATTTTTTTACTTTTCTAGTCGTAAAGCAGTGTGATAAAAAAAAATCATTACTCAGAATAATAGATTAAGTTTCCACATAAACAAAAGTTTATTACGTTTCTTCTAAACTTTTCTATTCCAGTCTATCTACAAAAATCATAATATTGCAAGGAATTATTAAATAATAAAATTAGAATGGAAGTTATAGAATACACACTCACCTATAATGAAAAGGTATAAACAGGGATAGCTTACGACGTGATGGTTTAAACTTTTATAGCTTTGCAATGAGGTGTGGAAGAAGAGCAGACCATGTTTGCATTAAATACATGCATATTGTTAGTGCCACAGAGGTTAGTAAATAAGATATTATTATCAACCATCAAACCTCATCTATCGCTGGTGAGTTTTGCAATGGCTACATCATCAATGGGACTCATTGATGATGCAACCATTGCAAAACCGGTCGGGCAACTTCACCAGCGATAGTCGAGGTATGACGGTTGATAATAATATCATGTTTGCATTATTTGAAAGTGAATCCTTGCGCAACAAGTCCCTAGCTACGATCACTGCATAGTTTTTGAAGAGTGAAGCATGCGAAAAAGTAATTACCATGTCAAAGAGAAACTATTTTTTTCCAGCTTTTTTCGTATCAAAATACCGTCGCAATATTACCTTCACTACAAAGAGAGTTAATAATTTTTTACAATTAGAAAGTACTGTTTAATCTGTTGGAAATTCGATGGACAGGCATTTATTATACATTTTATAATAAAAAAAATTTTTTTGGTAAGAAATATTATCACCAAGTACTAATAAAAAAGAAACAATGATTTTGAGAAGTAAGCAATTACTAAAAAGGCGAAATATTAACTTCCAATTCAAGTTTCATCTAACTTCCAAAGTCAAGTAGTATTACTAGAGATATCTACATATAATATTAAAGAAAATTTCTTTTCTACAGAACAGAGTACATCGATCGTTTTGAATAGTATGGGCGTTATGTGATTAGCTAAATACATTCATTTGTAAGTACACTAATATTAATTCTAAGCATTATACATATTAAATTATAAAGTTTTTACTTTAGAAACTGTTATTTATATAGTTAGATCAGTTTTTGACATCTTCTATTTTGAAAATAAACTAATCTAAATTGTTTTTATTGTTGCACTTTTATAACAACTGATGCTTAAACTCCACAATTCCTTAAATATTATTTTTTATTTATTTTTTTTACAGTTTTCTCATTATTCTGGCTTTGTGATGCTCTAAATGCTTTCTGATCAAGACAATATTTTATGCTATTGAGTTAGCTTTTCTTGTCGTGTGATGGATCTTTCTAAAGCTGAATAAAAGCCTGTTTTAGTGTTGGTGCTACATAGTTTGCGAGCAGCTGGTTTTCGACTTTAAACCTGCTTTGTACACAATCACAGAGTCTTGTTACTCTCCATGTTTTAAACTGCGCTTCGTTTATAAGTTTTAGGCAAAAAATTATAAGTTCTTGAAGAAGGTATGTTTTAGACTCAATAGGAAAAAAAAAGCGAGAGTGATTGCGTGATGGCGAGTTTAGGGAAAAAAATCATACCTAGAGAACCCTCAAGAAAAGATCACTTATCAAAAGAACAATGTAGTGAAAGAATTGCATGGAAGATTATCTTCATTAGTCAGCTGTCATTTGCATCCTGCAATTCTACTTTCATACAATGATTTTGAAAATAACATATTATATATAAAGTTGTTGTCACATACATTCTTATTGGTAATTTCCACACAAGTCAAAAAAACAATGTATGCAACTTCGAGTTCTTGCATCAAAACTATCACACATTACGTTGAACTTCAGTCAAGTATAGACTTTTTAAATGAAATATGTTTTCATTCAGGTTGAAATGGCTATGTTGTAGCATCATGATTTGAGTTCAAAACTTCTATTTTCTTTTCATAATATTTTCCGTATTGTAATTATTGTTGATAGGATATTAATAATTTAGTGTTTGTTTATTTTCTTGTCAGTGTTTTTATATCATGGAATTTATCGGTTTCTGGTTAAACATATTATATTTAATTAAAATTATTTAATCTTGCAATGATTTATGTTCTTAGTTATTGTTCGATTGGTTGTGTTGGTGTGAATATATCCAAAAGTTTGTGAACAGTATATAGGTCACACCAACTGATGAAACAGTTTGATATTGCAATCAAAAGTAGACCTTATTGTTTCTATATGCTGTATAGTTTATGAGTAGAGTTGTGTAATGAGAACTTCACGTTATTACTCATTATTTGATTGTAGACATCATGTTTTGTCGCTTAATCTCTAGGAAATTAACATTTTGTAGTTATGTTAAATCTGATATCAACCTCAAATAATAAAAGTATCAAGATTTTTGAAGAAAAAAATAAACTGCATGATTTGTATAAAAATAAAGAAAATTTGGCATATGATTATGAACCTAAAGTTTCTTTAAGCCAACGTTTGAGGAAAAATAATAATGGAATGAAACACAAAAATAGTGCCTTTCAGAAGATTAACCTGGGTATAACTTTTTGATGAATTCAGAAAATACTTTGCAAAAGCATAAAAAAAAAGACTAATATTTTGACAGCTTGTTATATATTAATAGAATTAGTGTTAAATCTAGGCAGTTTGAGATACAGTTTGGAAATACTGGGTATAAGTTTTATGCCCGGGGGTCCTTACTAATTAAACTAACGAAGGGAAAAGCACACGGTTACTCTGTGAAGTTGGAGATGGACTGAGTGACCCAGTCTCCCCCAATCCCTTGGACCTTTACAATTAAATTAAGGTCTGCCTGCCACAGTCACTTGTGACGCATGAGAACCAGAACTGAACAAATAAGGAAGCCCTTGAGTTTGTAAATTTACAAGAAAGGTGCTTGCAGTCAGAAATCAAGATGAAACGAGTGTTTGTTTGTAACAAATGCAATCCATTAATGTTATTGCAGGAACAGGTAAAACGTAGAATGAACAAATCACTATACCCATGAACAATAATCTACTTACAAATAAGAGGTTTATATGTGCTTGGAAAAATAATACCTGCGGTTCAGACAACATTAAAACAAGATCATTGTATAGACGTGGTGTGGATCAAAGATTAGGTAACTCTTCAGTACAATATTATTTTAAGGGATACACCAATACACATGAAAAGAGCAAACTCACCCATTTTCGAATTTTTGTTTAACTATGTCAAGAAGTTTTTTCTAGGAATTACATGGACAGAAAGGAGTGCTATTGTACATTTTATGTTTTGAAAAAAATTTTTACTATTAACGAATATAGGAAATGAAATTTTATGAAAAAACTCTACCTAAAATCTAACATCAGCGTATGAATTGATTCTATTTGATACAGTTGATACTTGCCAATATAATTATGATCAACAGTAAACATTAATAGACGAGTTTTGAGGGCATGAGCTGGATACATGGTAGAAATAATGAATTTACTCAAATATATTTGATTCTTTTTACATTAAGACTTATCTGAAAAAGTCAGATAACAGATAAGTCGTACCTCAGTTTATTATCAATAATAGTATTTTCTAGATTAATGATTTCCGGTGTGTTATCGCTAATAAAATGGATATATCCCTGAAAAAACGAATGCTATTATTAAATTTATTATCTATGTGTTTCATAATATTTCACGAAAGAGATTGAAATTACATTTTAATCAAAAGCACATTAAAATAAAACCTAAAGTAAATGAAGTGTCTACCAGTATAATATTATGTTTACTTATAGTAAAATCAACACCACTCAAAATTTCTTGATTAATTTTTATCTATTTTATTAAAAACTTTTATTATATATTTAATTTTTTTTTCAGGTAAGCTGTGACTCCCAACATTACTATTGGCAGAGGTAAATACTACATACACTTCATGATAGACTAACAAAATTAGAATTGTGTATTTATTATAGTTAGTTTATTTATTTAACATACATTATTATTATTATAGTAATGACAGCGGTTTATTATAAATTTATGGTTGATTCATTCTTCCTTGGTTTTATTTACTCGTAAAATTAGTTTGTTGTAATTTATTTCGATAATAAATATGACAAATTCTCTTCATTTATAAAGGGTGAAGTAAGAGGCTGGAAAGGCATGCAAAGATTGAAGTCTTCTTCCGTGAAAGACTGTCGGTTTTGAAACCATGCAAAGGTAGAAGGGACTAGAAAAAATAATAACAATAATAGCCAGAAAATAAGAAGGTAAGATAAATTAATTAAGTAAATATAAACATTTGTAAAAATAAAAAGAAATAAAGTTCAAAATGAAAGATAAGGAACAGTAGAATTATTAATTTGTAATAAATAAATAAATGTTTAAATTAATACAGTAATAAATAAATTATCATATAATTTTTATATATTATATATATATAATATAATATAATATATATATTATATATAATTATTATTTATATATTATTATAAATTATTAAATTAATAAATACATTTTGGGAAGAAAAAAAATATCATCCAGGAAACTTATTATTAAAATCGGTTAAGAAACTTTGTATATTATATCTACGACTTTATTTTTAAATATATCAATACAAAATTATTGATAGAAAAGAACATTCAGAAAACTTATCTTTTCTTTAAAGCGTTTCATAAGTTGTCCTAATGGACTGATTTTTGTTTTCAATTATATATATATATTCAACAAAATATACAGTTCTTAAGGTGAATTCATCGTTTCCAAGAAGCAGACAGAAAAACACTGACAAAGATTGAGTTAAATATTAGACATTCGTCGTCATGAGAAATACATGTTTATTTTGGAAGCGAAGACTCTTGTTAAAATGTTTAAGGGAGTCTTTGGTGATGTTTTTTTACAAGTTCTTCAGGAGTTTGTTAAATATATGTTTATTTAACATCCTTTGAAACAGTCTTTTATTTATTATTCGCTGATAAATGAGCTTTCTTCTTTCTGAGAAAGTGATGTTAACGCTGATATATGTCGAGAAGTTTCATTAGCCTGAGTACCTTTGTGATTGTGTTCTGAATCTTTGCCCTTAAAATCAGAGAGAAGCAATCTCATTCTGTTGACTGCTGTTGGTTCACAGAGTGATAACCAGTTCAGCAATTAGTATTTGCTTCATGAGTGTTTACAAAAGCCCTATTTACTCTTTGCCCTGCATATCATGTTTTTGAGTATCTGTATTTTCTTTTAGAATGTCTGATATCAATATAAAACTATCAGCTTGATATAACACTTTAGTAATTGACTCGGGGAACTTCAAACAGAAGAACCCTGACGAGGGTTGGGTCAGCTAAACATACTGGCATCATTTATTTACATCGTCACAATCTAATCACTAACAAATGCAATTTAGTGTTCGTAAAAGCTAAGTGTACAGTCCAGTATGATATTAATAATTAAACAAATACATTACTACGATGCCTGCTATAAGGATAATAACTAAAATAATTCTACAGTCAGTAATTTTTCCCAAGGGCAAACATATGAAAATTATGACAAATATTCCTAACTGAAAAGGAAACTTTTCATTTTTTTGATATTTAGATTTTTTGTTCAGACATGTTGATCTCGTTTGTGATATTTATTTGTCATTGTGAAAAGATTTGCCACTTTTATACTATTTTTTTTTTAATGTCGTTAAACGTGAATCTGTAACCAAAGAAAGAGTAGTTAGTCCTTAAGTCGCTGATGTCATTTGCAAAGTAATCAGCTTTCACATAGTTTTCTTCAAACCATGTACATTAGTAATCTAATAATCGTATTATGGCAGTACCTCCTCTTTATACTGAATCATGTAGTTTCGATTTTGAAACTCAACATTTCATGAAGAAGTTGTAAAATCGTTGTGTACGATTTTGTGCATTGTCGATGTCACTTTCTCCTTAAGATCTTCAACCTAATAGCTTGAGTCCAACGACCAACGAAGAGTTCCATACACAACAGTGCACGTGATAATTAGTAGTTCCGGACAAGAGGTCCACTACTGTTAAATTATCATCCTGCTTTTTTTGTTTTGGTCAGTAGGCATTGTCAATACTGGAGACGTCAGTCTGTCAGGGAAAGGAGTCGTATTCGTGGTCTTATGGTCTTGCAGTTTTGCATTATACGAGGTACTATATTATTTATAAGTCATCAGGTCGTCATATTTAGTTTAGGAAGGGAGCTATTAGGAGTCATGGGATTGGGAAGGGTTGTTTGATGGATTCAGGTCCCGAACAATGAGATTTGGATGGGTGGGCAGTTTTTTGTCTTCAAATCGACTAATGTAGCAATCAGTTGATTCCCAACTCAAATCATGCTTAATATCGACATTTCTAGCATACCATGGAGCCCTAGCTATAAGGCGGGTACATTTATTCTGTATTATTTGGATGCAGTTCTTGTTCGTGGGCTCCGCTCCAAACCAGACTGAGCATCCATATGTCATAGTCGAACGAATGACCGCCTTATAGACAAGGTACTTCACTGTCTGTGGAGTTACTACTTGATTTGAGGATGGAATAAAGATTGCACATTAGGACTTGAGTAACAAACATCAGGACTCCCAGTTGCAAATCGGTATTTTACTTTACTCAAAACAGAAATGGGTTCCAAATGAGAAATGACCTGCATTCATTACTCCTAAATCAACAATGGGAGAAATAAGATAGAAACAAATATTCTGTATAAATTTGTTTAGCATTTTTCTGAAATACATTTCAATATAATTTTGTGAGCATTTCTATGTATATTACAGAGATAATATAGTTTTCAATTATTTATAGAAGAATATTAGTTTGTATCAGGCATTTTTACTTGTTTATAGATTACCTCAAAACGCCATAAAGTCGTGCATCTTTCGCTAAATCTTTATCTGATGATGCTTGCATGATGTCAGCTACTCTGTTTCAATAAAATATGCAAAAGTTTTAATTAAAACGAAAATATTAGCTTTATTTCAACCCATGAAAGTAACTTATTTCTTAAATACTATGTACACTTTAGTTAGGCAAAATTTAGGGCTCTCAATGTAGAAGGTTCATTGTGTGGTATCATAAAGGTTGATGTGTGTTCGTTCTCTCTTGGAACTGCAAACTAACCTAATTACTATATACAATTACCGTTAATATTTCGTGTTAATATCTTCTATCTTTATGTTGATTTTATTAAGGGATTATTTAATAATTTAAAACAATTTACTAAGGGCTGGTGAAATGGTTTTATTTTTCATTTTAATCAGAAATGGAGAACAGAAGCCCCTGTGAAATTATTTAGTCTGATGGTTTAATGGCATTTGACTAATCGAGATAAAGCTTGACATAGTAATCCCAACGATATTTAAAAAAAAAAAATGAAAATGATATCAAATGGGTCATAACTGTTTCTTTTCACACAAACGAAAATATTGAATAGTGAATGAACCAATATTGACAAAATTTCTCACCACATATGCAGTAAGAGAATTCTAGTGTACATGTTAGTGTACATGTTACATAAAATAGCAAACTAAGGAATACCGGAATTTCTTTTTACGGCATCCTTGGTGAAGCAGTAGTTCTGTTTTACAACGATAGCCAAATGACTGTAAGATTAACAGATATTTACAATGAGCTGCAACATTGAGTTCACTCTAATTAAAAGATGAGCAAAAACCTTGTTTATTAAAACCACATAAATAAAAATATATATGTTAATGCTTAAAAATGTATTATATGATAATACAAAGTGAAATGGTCTTTTTAAGAAATGCTTAGAAAATTTAAATAATATTCATCTTTGACAAAAATTTTTTATAATTAATGTGTAGAATTTGTTACATTTTTTATGTTTTATGAAAGTGTCCCATTTTGGCAAGATTATACTTGAACCTTTTCTCTGCTGCATTGCCATTTAAATCTCATAAAGAAACCGTTTGTTCCCAAAGCAAGTTCCCTCTTTTTATTATTTCATGCGTTTTTTGTTCCGTCACGGTATCATGTCATAAAGAATATTCTGTTAGATTTTTTTATCAACTACAGTAACTGTATCTCGTTAAAATAATTTTAACCTCATGCGCTTTTCGTTATAAACAAATTGTATATTTATTGTACCGTACGTGATAACTGTTAAACACAGTGTTTATTTGTATTTTGCTTAACTGTATACTAACAGCTGATATAGGTAAGTCCACAGTTCGACCTTTTGGACATTTGTGCCAAGTTTTTCAGGCATCGATTAACTTCCTTCTTTGTTTTTAATATATACTGCAAATAATATACTTCTGTTTATGATCAACTCAAATTTTGAGTTGAATTTAAAAAGAATGGTACGACCTAATACTTAAAAATTGAAAAAAATTAATTTACTACTATAATTAATTATTTGAAATTAATTATATATATACAATTTATATTAAATTATATAATATAATTTAACATTAAATGATAACTTCAATTAAAAAATAATTTAAATACCTAGTATGAAACTTAAATATTTATTGTTGCTTTTTAAGTTAATGAGGACTTAATATAATCATGTTCTGTTTACATTATCTATTGATTAAAGAATGCGTTAATCAGACAACTGACCCATGCCGCGTCATGACTGCATGGACTTTGGTCACGGAGAACCGTCATGCCGCCATTGCTCTGACTAGTGATTTGTCTTAGTACTGTACTGACTAATCCCTGTACTGTAGGGATAAGTTCTAATTGAACTTATTCAATTAGAAGTTCACTTAATGAAATAGAACTTTTAAAAATAACACGCACGGCTGTGCGCGTGTGCGCGCGCACACGGCTTTCAGAGGCAGCGCACACGCATAGATTTACTGCGCACAGACGTATTTCGATGTGATGTAACAATGTTCTCAGTTGGCAGGTTGAGACAGTTTGTTGTTGGACTTGCTAAAAAGATGCATTTCTTTGAAAGTTAAGACGGCATCGTGTGCGAAGAAGGTACCAGCAGTAACATAACTAGGACAAGTAGGCTACTTTTTTTTTCAATGGCTGCCGTGAGAAAGTTGGTCAATGGAAGTAAAGAAATACTGTAAAACATAGGTTCTCGACCCTTTATAGCATATTGTCCCCTGATATGTGATATATTAAAGACATGTGAACGTTTCTTTTTGAAAAACATTGCTGATTGCTCCATTTGTTTCGTTTTCTTTTTGTTCTTTTTTCAGTTAATAATCAACGACAACAAAATATTGCTTTAAAATAGGCTGATTGTTTAGGCATTAAGGATGAAAGTATTATCTATCTTGTTTAACTGTCGCAAAAATTTTATTGGAATATCTTTCCTCAGACAGTTCAGCTGTTGGGATTTATAGCAGTTTATAATATGACATTATTATTCTAACATAACTATTTAAAGCAGTTTTGGTGGGTTTTTCATGCACTTTCACAATCCTTTCTGCCGTAGTCGTTCATCTACCATTTTTAACTTTACCAAGTTAAGATAAAGTGAAAAATATAATTCGTGAAAAAATTGCTGTTGAATGTAGTAGGTATCTCTAGCTGTCGTAATATTTCAGAGAATTCTTTGGAACAAAAGACATTCTTTAATTACCTCTGAAGTTCATTTCAAGGAGGCTAGTTAGACAAGACTACTGCAAGACATAAGAGATTCAGACCAATGATTCTACAAGAAATAGATTTGGAGAAAAATTAGAACGAAATTCAAAATGTTTATAATTTATGACGATGTTCCAGAAGATGAGTTCCAGTCCGTTGCTTGAGTTATCTTTTACCCTATTTTGAACAAATTTGAAATCTTTTGTCATAAATATAAGCCTTAACTCATTATTAGACTGTTATATCATTCAAAATATGATTTTCCTATTCCTTTTAAAGAAAAAGATGACAATAACTTATCTAAAAAATTTCTTTTTCATTATTTGAAGTCAATACAGAAGTGTATATAAGTTGAATTTTGTAGTAATAAAAAAGATAATACAAAAGTATCCTGAAGTAATATATTTATCTATGACGATAAAAGTAACTCAGAACGGGTTGGAATTAGTCAAATTAAATTATCCTCAAGGGGGTGATGTGTATGTCCAAGTGGGCAAAGTAATCCCTAAAGGTTGAGGAGTTAAGAAATAAAAAACGCCCCTATCTCACTATAATGTCGCTTGCTGACGCAGGCCTAGTTATTTCGTTTAATTTTAAAGTTTTCTAAGAAACTGACATATTCATGCTATGGCAGTTCATAACAACATTAAATTATGTCTTGAAAAGAAATAGTGTCGAGATATAAAAGCTCATGTCATATAGATATATTATATAGAAAGAAATACATAAAGTAGGGTGAAGTGAATAATACAGTTCAATTTCTTTACAATGAGTTAACTAACTCTCTTAGGTGTCGTCATCAGAAAATGGCAAGTCAACAAAATGATGGTGACTGAAGATGTCTTAAGACCGTCTTTTTCCGAAAATAAGTCCTAGCGTGATTTTCGGGACGTTTTGGCTATAATCCTTCCCCTGAAAATAGGCCCAAGTTAAGATTAAGTGAAAAATATAATTCGTGAAAAAATTATTGTTGAATGTAGTAGATATTTCTAGCTGTAGTAATATTTCAGAGAATTCTTTGGAACAAAAGACATTGTTTAATTACCTCTGAAGTTCATTTCAAGGAGGCTGCTTAGACAAGACTACTGCAAGACAAAAGAGATTCAGACCAATGATTCTACAAGAAATAGATTTGGAGGAAAATCAGAACGAAATTCAAAATTTTTATAATTTATGACGATGTTCCAAAAGATGATATAACTTTAATCGAATAAATTTAAATTTCTGTATAAAAATAAATATTAAACAAAAATATGTAAATCTACTTAAAGTACTTGAAGCCCTTCCCCGAGAATAAGGCCTAGCACCGATTTTGACCTAGAAATAGTGTAAGACAGTGTCTTATTTTCGGAAGAAGACGGTACTAGACTTCTGCAAAGTGATAATGAAACAAAACAATAAGATAGGCATAAGGCGGAAATGTAAAACAAGTTACCAATATAGAAAAGAAGGGGAAGTTATAAAAAATGACAATACTAATAAAAACTGAATATACCAAACTAAGCAGAATTGAAAAGGACCACTTTCCTAATAGCAAAATTGGCATGGACAGAGGAATTGAATTTGTGGTTTTTCAGAAGCTCATATAATATTGAATCTACTGTGATATTAGAAGTGCATGAATATTTCACTTTGAAACAACCATTAAAGTTGATACTATGAGAATTGAGATTCAGCAGCAGAACCCCTGTGGCCTGATATTCCACTTGAATGCTCTTTTAATATACTGGATTATCTCTATATTCTTTGGACTTTATTTGTCAATAATAGAGTTTTCTTGTAGTGACTGTGTTTTCCCAGGATGGGTAGTCTTCATTGAAATGATTTACACCCTGAGTCGCTGTGTAACAAGAACTTCTTCACAGGAGCGTATCTACTTGTCACCGACACCTGCATGGCTACCAGACATCTCAATTTTTACATTGGTTATAGAATTGTTTTTATGGAACAGTTATTGAAAACTGGAACTCATTTTGATGAGTACTGTCTAACTAAAGGTGATGTCAGCTCTGTTCATAAAGTAGTCTGCGACGTGCCAGCCATACAGGCAATTTGTTCTCCCAACTCATATAAAAATGTTAATTCTTTTCCTTTAATATGATCATTGTATTATTCACGAGGTCTTCCCTTCGTCTTCCCTTTATATATATATATATATATATATATTATATATATATATAAAGATTTCACATAAACACGTGAAATAACAATCATTGATCAAACCATAATATGAAATGGGAAAACAAGAATAAGATCTTTCAACCGTAACAAGCGGTCTTTGTCAGAGTCAAAAAACCCAACAGAGCGTTTTTGGACTCTGACGAAGACCACTTGTTGCGGTTGAACGATCTTAGTTTTGTTCTCCCATTTCATACTGTGGTTTGATCATTGATTGTTACATATGTATATATACTTATAAAACTCATATAAAAATGATATAAACATACATAATATACTTTTTGTAAACTTTTGATAAAAGTCCAATGACAAACGATTCATTATTAGAATGAAACAATATATTAATTTAATATTTTTAACTTTTGAATAAATAAAAAATGAAACTCTCATAAATGTGAGTCTTTTTAAGGATTTTATTTTCGAAGAAGTTGCGAAAGATTTTAAAAGTTTAAGTTTGTAAAGCTCCAGGTAGAGTTTTAAACCTAAACACGGTTGTAACGGTAAATGGTTGGATTGTGTTCTCTGGAAAAAGATGGTACCCTTGAGACTGAACGACTAAACCCTTCTAATATACTAATGTACAGTTTTACTGCAACCACTGTCTTGTTATCCATTTCGTAAGTTTTAATAAATCGCCATGCTATACACTCTCAATTTCGAGATTTCGTAAGATACTCCTTCCTTTAATGAAATACAAAATGAAAGCCTAACAGAAGGAGCAACACCGTTTTCAAGTCAGCCCCTTGTGTTTTATTCATTCTCGTTTGTTTATTCAACGCTCATTATTCTCAAGTGTTGGAGGTCACCCAACGTGCAACGTGAGAAGGCCAAGCAGTCATCCTAAAAGGGTTGAGCCCTTTTGTCATCAACAACCTTTCAGCATTCAACCCCTCTTCAACCATGAAATTTATATTTCTTGTAAGATGTAACCTCTTCATTCTGTTTTCCGAAATCAAAAAAAATTATGGTCATACATTTTCTTTATAACTATATACTTTATTATCTTATTATCTTTTAAAGAGCTAAATTATTCAAAAGGTAATTTTTTAAATGAATAAAGAATAAACAAAAAATACAAGTTATATATTTTAGGATAAATGAACAGTAAGTTATGTAAAAAAATTATACAAATAAGCAAGTATATATACTCAAAACAAAGCATAATATATATAAATAGTATATATATATTAAATATATATATATGAAGTGTTAGCTTCAGCTACTCAAAGGGACTACTTCTACCCGATGACGACGACTGTCGAAATATCGTTGTGAGTCTATTGTGTGTGTCTTTTATTTGTAGTTTCTCTTTCCTGTGTGAACTATATATATATATATATATATATATATATATATATATATATATATTTGTTAAATAACGCCCCATATTTGGCTTGTATGTAGATACAAGCCAAATATGGGGCGTTATTTAACAATATATGTTTAAATGATGGACTGCTTCCAACTTTTACATATATATATATATATATATATAAGCGCGATCAAATCCAAGGAAGTTCGATCGCCTATAGTTTCATTTATAGGCTTTTGCCATTTGTGCTGACCTAGGGATGGATAGTATAAATAATTTGCTGTTTTGAACCTATTTCAGTTATAACTGATAAATTTTAAGTTTACCTCCTATTTAAAAGCGTATGTACAGCTTCCTTCTGAACAGACGGATGAGTTTGTTAAGTTTTGAACAAAGACTTAAGAAAGTGTTTTTATGTGTAGATTGCCAACACTCATTAATAATTCATTAATATCAGATTGCTTACTTATCTGTGGATGAAGACCGTTAATCGACAGATATATTAAAAATATTATAGGGATAATAGAAGTATGCTGACCTTACAGAATCTACGTGCTAATATTGACTAGATATATAAAAGGCTGTTTTATTATTTATGGAAGAATTGAAAGCAGTGGTTGACCGGACTGCGGGAGTTTTTAGTTTCGCCATGTGACGGGCTCTGCTGAGTTGGGCTCTTTCCCTGCTCCACTCAGCATATTTCAGATTCCCCGGAAGCTCCTCTATCATAAGCACCCACGCTCCCTTCCACTCATTTCTTATGCACTCCCGCAAATCTCACCTTCCTCTCCCTAGAACTACTTTATGCCTTTGTCAGGTTTTCTTTCTCAATAGAACGATCCAAATAATCTTCTCTTTTATAAGTAATTGAAGTATTCTTGAGTCATTGATTTTATTGCAAAGTACTTTCTAAAATAAATTCCACACAGTATATTTTTATTTCAAAATAAATAGATCTTTTCAAATTAAATTCGAATCAGACGAAGAATAATTTTCAGCTCTCTTTAGCGATTTGTTGAAGTTTTCGTATAGTTACTGTGGTAACGGACATCATATCAATAGGGATAAAAAGATTTCACATAAACATGTGAAATAACAATCAATGATCAAACCGCAATAAGAAATGGTCAGTTGGGTTTTTGACTCTGACGAAGACCGCTTGTTACGGTTAAAAGATCTTAGTCTTGTTTTCCCATTTCTTATTGTGGTTTCATCATTAACCAATAGGGATGTAAGGAAGGCCAGTATCAAGATTTTTTTAAAGTTCATTTCATGTGAAATAAACTAGTATAATTTTTAAGAACTACAATATCTGCGTTTTTATTACCTGTATTTATTTGTAGTCTTGTTTTTTAATTATTTTTACTTGTTGTTTCAGAGCTATTTTTTTTATTTTACTATAAGTAAAGTATAGTGATCGTGAGAAAAATCAACCTCAAGATTTTGACGGAATTACATGTTTTGAGGTCCCAGAAGCAGTTTTATGAAGTTTTTTCGTGGGTGGGTATGTATGTATCGAAAAGTGTGTGGCCACTCTACGGTCCATCCTTGATTGATCAAATTGTTATTTTACTCAAAAATAGACCTCATAGTGTAGATAAGCCCTATTGTTTGGAAGCAATTATGCATGATGGGAAAGTCAATGGTTTTACCAAAAACCTGTAAACTTTTACATTCAGCTCTAAAAGATGAAAATTAACTGTAGTTTTATTATCACCACTTGTTTGAAGAGTAAATGGTACATCTTTTAATTTGCGTAATTTTATCTACTAATTCTAAGGAGAACCATTTTTAATAAATTGAAATATTATTTGTTTTAATTTTAGGTACATAATGATCCATGATAAGCGAAATAATACATTATAATAATTAGAACATTCATTTATACTCGAGTATGAAAATAAAGTATCACAGCTAAATTCTGATAAATTTGATAATAATGAAACATAATCGCCCTTCAAGGAATTGTATTTAATATTATGAAATTCAAGAGGCACATCTTAAAGAAATATAGGAAGTACATATGCAGTAAGAGAAGGATGGTATTATTTGTTATACTGTTTGATAATACCAAATTTAATATTTCTAGTAGCGTCTATTTTTTCTATTTTTGAAACTATTACGACTATTTATAATAAATAAAAAGAAAACCTCTTGATGCAGATGTATAACAAATTAAATAATTTAAGTAAAAGGAAGTTAATCTTATTTGTTATAATAATCTGAAATTCAATATCTCTAATAACGTATTCATATTTGATATTATTGTGTCTATTTATAATAAGAAAACGAAAATCATGTATATGAATTTATATTAGAAATAGGAAATAACATTTCCTCATTGAAATAGGAAATGCCATAGGAAATATTCATTGAAGGGGTTACGATTGAAGATGGACTACGTCCAAAATCGCTTTAAGAACTCCAAGACCATCGTACGAGGTTCACGGTATTTCCTATTTCTAATATAAATCATACTGACCTCAGTGATAGTAACAATTTGCATGTATATGGCTTCATTAAAAAACTGACATTAAATAATGTCAGTAAAACAAAGTTTCTTTTATCTGTTAAAATAATATGTAATTCAATATCTCTAGTAACTTATTTATATTTGACATTATTATGACCATTTATAATAAATAAAAGGAAAAACCCTAATATAGAGTTTATAAATTAAATAATGCCAGTAAAACAAAGTTACTCTTATCAAAGAATAAATTGGATTGGAAATGATTTTTAAAAAAGTTGAATAGAATTCAATTTAAGATTCATAGGTCTCTATTTAGTATATCAATAATAATTACCAGTCCCTTCATTTCCCGCCAACAGTACATAATGCGCATGTCTTTTCTATCGTATGATCATTTCAACCAATCATAGCTCTCATTTTTTTCTAAGTAATTTTCATGTTTAATTGCGTCTGTACTATAACGTCAAATAATTTGTAAAGTTTGAAATGAATTGAAATATGTTCTTATTGGGAAATTTAGTTTGATATATGTGTTTTAAATTAGATTTAACGTTGATAGAATGACAATGCAAGAATACAGAAGGTATTGACTATCATAATTACGGTCAGTGGTAACATATTAATCATCTATTCAATATTAAAGTTTAATTAATTCTTCTTTACACTGCGCGCTCTTATTTATAGTAATATTATATTTTTATCACCTCACCAGGAAAATAGAATACTTAATTTAATTAACACCATATACATCATGCAAAATCACCTTGTAATCGTTTTCAAGGTTCAGCGAATTTATCAACTATATTAAAATGATTTCTTTTATAGCTACATTCAAAAAGCATCATTTAATATAATTGAAAACAGTTATTTAGTGTACTAGTTTTGCATTTTTTCCAAAATATCCCTTAGTAATTTCTAGTCTTAAAATATGCTATTCTCATATTTTTTCTCTTTTTCTGTATTGTTTCATTTAAATCTATTTAGTTCTAAAATATTATTTTATTTTACCTAATTTATGTTTTATCAAAAAAATCGTTCTAACATTGTATAAATTATTTATTAATTTTCTATTGTTTTGCTATATGTGTGCTATTATGACTATTTTTATTGTGTATTGTGTTATATCTTATTTTATTTTTTCATAGCACTAATGTTTGTTATTTCTTTTATTATATGTCATTCTCTTAAGATTCTAGTCAGTGAATATCAATAAATAAATAACATAACAGTTACCACATTACTGGTTTATGTTAATGGCTTAATATAAATTATATTTCATGCTACTAACTACTAATTTTTCGAATTAATTTAAAATAGTCCAACTTTAATTCAAAATAAAAGACCTAGGTTATTCCAGTGGCAACGTGTTCACTTATGGACTGTTAGATCTGAAGTTTAATACCCACTCTGGTTCTCGATTTATTTTTGTGAAAAGTAAGAAAACAAAAATTTGAGCAAATAGTCCCTTGGAGGGGTGTTAAGTGGTTTGGTCCTCGAACATGTACTATGTCAAGGACATTGGGGTAGATAAAATGTATTACTTCCATTGTAGAATCCTCATTGTGTGGTATCACAAAGGGTCAATGTTCAGCCTACGTATATTCTCTTGTAATTCTGCTACAGCAACATCACCTAATTTAAAATAATCAAAGTTTTGTATAAAATATTCCAAGTTCAACTTAAAATAATTAAAATTAATATTGTTCAAATTTATATTTACAGTTTGTCAACTCTAATATATATATGTATATATACACATATATATATTTATATATTTACACCAACCGTCTCTGAACCAGTGCGCTTGGTTTCCCTCTATTATCTCTCCAGAAGACGGTTCAAACCGAAAGTTGGAGACTGTAAGTGTGTTCTTTTGATTTCTCTATGTTTCTTTGTCTATATTGAATTATATATATATTTATATATACTATACTGGAGTTTAAATTAAACTTGGATTATTTTAAATTAACCAGAAAAAGTTGTTTATTGACAGAGATACAAAGTCCACATTCATCATTTAATCAGAGAAGGAATAAATTAATTTTTATTATACTGTTTATTAGTTTACTGAAAACACATAAACATTCTAATAGAAAATGTTCTTCAAAATTAGTTGAAAAATTGTTTAGTAAAATCTATTTCTTCTTTATTTTAATTAATTTACATTTTTAGAACAACAAAAATGGATTTTTTGTTAATAAAATGTAAACAAAATTGACTTAAAAGTTGACTTAATATAATTGACTTAATAATTGAATGTGAATGATTTCGAGAAGAAAATAATCATTATGTTGTAAACCTGTTTGATATTGTTTTACTTATAGTAAAGTTGAGTGTAGGCCACTCCAGATGTTTACTGGTATTTATTACTGAAATTCTTGAAAAAAATTGATCATTACTGATTTGTGGCTCCTAGATTTCACATTATACTTGCACTTGTACCAAGCATGCAAAGTTTTCAAATTATCTAAATATATATTTGTCATGGCTCCAAATATGTCAGTTTATCCCAGATGCAGCTTCTCATTTTAGATAAGAATTTCCGGTTTGAATTGCAATGGCTTATGATCTTGTTCATAAAGATAAATACTGTTTATTATTTTACTGAAAACGCATGAACATTCTAATAAAAAATTGTCTTTAAAATTATTTAAAAAATAATTTAGTAAAATCTAGAAATATATCTCAAAAACTTGAGGAAGTGACTCAGTTCACCTCTAATAACGTAGAATTAAACAAATAGAGTTTTTGATATTACGGAGTACCAATGGAACAAGGAAAAATCATGATTTATTAATGCTTAATTTAATGATGACAGTAGTTATGGGGGGTGCTACTTCTGTTCCTCACAGTTCTCTGTACCAAAATCTTATGGTCTTCTTATCTTTAAAATATCTCAGAAAATGTAAACAGAAAATATAAATTCCCATGAAATCTATTTATTTTTACGTCATCTATGTTTGTCATGTAAAAATGCTTTTCATATGTTTTTATAGGTTTTCAAATGCTGTTTCATGGACATGTTAGCTAATAGTTGCGATTATTGTTATATGTTTTATGATTTGAGGAAGTTGAAAATTAGTTCCGTTCGAAATTTGAATAATCTTTTAAGAACATTTCCTATAAATTGTTATCTAATTCTTAACTTCTTTAATTTTTGTTGATACTTTAAATATATTATTTCTGGAAAATTAAATTTAGATGATATAGATCCTTCTTTTAATAGTGTAGTATAAGCAGTAATAATTTTTTTTTATAAACAAATACGTCAATTTCAAGTAGTTACTCACCTTCTGTGCTGTTCTTAGGTTTGAATGTTTTGTTCATATTTATTTTGACACCAATAGAGATGGTCTGGTTTGATTCAATACTGTCGTACCCCAGTTGAAGTTTTTGAGGAGTAGCTAGCATTGTACAGGCTTGTAACTGCAGATATTCCCTCTTCTCGGAGAGTACATAGCTTGTCTGAAAACGACATTCAAAATCCAGAGGCTAGACTTAGATGCAGATTTTGTGCTGTAGCGGTGGCACACCACTGGGGGACCTCTCATGACGTCTGCTGTAGTGACTGATTAGTAGTCCTGAACACATTTATATCTAGTTATATATACAAGATTTCGTATACACATGAGAACTAACAATCTATGATATCAATCAATCAGTTAGGTTTTTGACTCTGACGAAGACCGCTTGATGTGGTTGAAAAATCTTTTCTTTTTTTTCCCATTTCATATTGTGGTTTGATCATTGATCTAGTTATATATATATATATATATATATATATATATATATATATATATATATATATATATATATATATATATATATATATATATGAGTAGCAGTTTGCTTCTCAACGCGAGTACTTCGCACTTCTCCCGATGACGACGGATGTCGAAATATCGAAGTGAGTTCTGTAGTGTCTTTCTGTGTTCTTTTCTATGTGTTAAAGTGTATATATATATATATATATATATATAACTGCGGGACTCTTTGCTCTTCAGACCTCCTGATGACGACGAAGATCGAAATATCGATGTGAGTTATGTCTGTGTCTTTCTGTGTGTTTCCTTCGTTTTGAATTTATTTTATTTAAAAAAGTCCGCTGGACCGTTTCTTTTAATTGTATATATATATCACGAAACATTAACAGGCTTGGTAGATATTGTGCAAAGCTGTTGCTATAAAAAGTAGCGTAACTAGTTCCACAGCACGAAGGGTGTGACCTGGTTTTTACCACAAGGTATTGTAATACCAAAGAATGTAATTTTATAGTATACAACAAGAAAATAACCTACGCACAACATAATCAAGATAATAAAATATAATCGTGTAATTTACTATTTGCAATGTACATGAAAAACACTTATGCATCTATCTGTCTGAATATGAATCTGGCGATTAACAACACCAATATCTAAAAAAAAAGAATAATTAAAAGTTATGAGAAAAATAAAACGAAAATAATAAACGTTTTTATTCTTAGTGTAAACTTTCTTTTTTGAAAGGCATGAGAAATGCAAGCGACAGCAGTTCTATAAAGGTTGAGGGAAGACTAACAAAAAATTGAGGCAATATTCAAGCAGACAGAACAACTAGGGAGAAGGAAAGGGGAAGAAAAGACATTTAAAAAACGATTTGAGGTTGAGGATTGGGAGTATTTGACCGAATCCACCGCCAAGTTAGAATTCCACTCCAATATGTAACAGTATTGTTTTAATAGGAATGGGTAAAAAGCCTTAATTTTAAACAACTATTGTTACTGAATTCTTATTTTCATGTTGAATTGATTATTTTTAAGCAAATACATATAATTGTAATAATTATTTTGCAATAAAAACTGAATATTCCAGTGCTGTTTTCTATTTTTGCATAAGTTTTGAGGTCTATGATATTTGATCAGCTTGATTAGTTTTTATTCTGGTTCAATTCTAATTCATGGTTTGTAAAATGAAGCTAGAGTAGGTTCATCAGAGAATGCCTGATACTTAGGGGTTTGTAAAAGCTCTAAAAGGCACAGACATTCCACTGTATGTGTGTGTGTGTGTGTGTTTGCATGTGTGTGTGTGTGTGTGTGTGTGTGTGTGTGTGTGTGTGTGTGTTTGCGTGTGTGTGTGTTGTAAGGGAGTGAGGAGAATTCGTTAGTGTTATCGTTTCAGGTTTTAGTACTGCGTCTATCGCGGAATGTAATACACTTGGAATCTCTGAAATGACAATCTCCATTAACTTTCTCAACTCCAATCAGTATCTAGCTCTCACGTGTTGTGGGATACTACCGGCTGTTACCAGACCTCAATTTTAATTAACTATTAACATTATCATTGAATCATTGCAAAAAAAAATTCCTGTACTGCCTCACTTTAAGAGTAATAGACCTTTTACTTATAGTCCTTTTACTCTAATTTTCATTTTATTCTAAGTATAATAATTTAATAAGTAATTGTTTAGACGTTCATATTTCTTTTTAATGTTTAATATTGTTTTATATACAGTTCTAATATAAGGAGATTCAGTTGGGTTATTGACTCTGACAAAGGCTGCTTGTTGTGATTGAAAGATCTTAGTATTCTTTTCCTATTTCATATTGTGGTTTGATCATTGATAGTTCTAAGAATGTAAATATGGTGTAAATTGTGTAAAAATAAATAGCACTTACTGTTTCATGTAGAATCCTATGGCTATGGAATTTATGGAAGTCCTTTATTAAAGCCTCAGCTGTCGTAATTGGAGCGGATCAGTCGTGTTGATTTTTTGTCAATTTTTGTGGTCCGAGGCTACAACACGTTAAAGGTTGCTGAACTTGTATGTCGGAAAGGCGACATAGTTATTGTTTCAGACCCCATTGCATGACGCGATATTTCAAAGTACCCCACTCTGTATTCTGCAGTAATACTACATACCTAGATAAGGTGACCATTGGTTAAACAATTTGAGAAATCACAATCTACTGCTTGTTTTTCGATAGATATTAAACATGACCATCTAGTACGGGTAAAAAATACTGCAACCTCAGGAAATGATCTATACTCATTGTTGCTATAAGAAAACTCATTATCAGAAATATATAACCATCCGCTTAACTAATTTATTTCAATGCGGCTGCATTGTTTTCTCAATTTTAATTAAAATAAACATATATGATTGTGATATAAACTCAATTATAACAATTACTTTTAGTCATAAGTACGTCCACACAATATGACCGTATCTCTCGCAACTATGTCACTTATCTTAGTCTCAACTTGACACTTGTATTACTGGCAACCTGCACGCAAGATTAAAGCTGACTAACAAATAAAAAACTTCCAATAAGTCTTCTAAATTATAATTTAAGATTTACATAGACAGATAAAATACTTATACACAGCAAATCTCCGGCTTCTTAAGACTATGACATTGCAATTTCAGATTTTACCAGCAATTTAATATCTTAAAGTTTCAATACCTCCAAACTGAAATTCTTATTCTGAGGTAAAAAATGGATAAACAAACAAAAATCTCCATACAAATGGGAGTTTTATTCAACGCGTTTCGAACACTTCATCATCAGGAAGACACTATAATACAAATTATATCTAATCAGTTATAAAATCAGAGTGAATGATAATAAAATTCAATTAAGAGAATTCAAGACAAGATGATGAACACAAAGTGTTCGAAACGCGTTGAATAGAACTTCATTTGTGTGGAGACTTTTATTTGTTTATCTATTTTACCTCATAATGAATAAATACTACACAATTACCGATTGCACAACTAATGATTTTGAAATGATTATGGATGCTCTTAAGAATGGATATCCAGGAACTGTTTCCCTTAACCAATTAATAATAAATTGATTGAAACTATTTTATGAAGAACCATCAATGACTGACCATCCAATTTCTGTTACTTGATCCTGTTATTTTTTAGCAACTATTTCATACTACTTTTAAATACAATAATTGTCAGTTAAAATAAAAATAAGAAAAAAATCAACAGTACATGCAATAAGTATGTTTGATATTGTATGCCATTGGTTATTGATAAACCAAGTTAGTTTATTTTCTGTGGGCTTATCAACTCTAAGGTTATTATCCCCTCGCATCTCAACCAATCAACTTATGATAACATAAACAATTTCCGGATTAGAGAGTGGAGCTCTTTGCTCTGAAAGCCAAAGGAAGTGACTTTCGCTTATAAGTGAATCTTATATTGTACTGTTACTGATGGTTAATTAAACTATAAATAAATATTGTTAATATTAATTCCTTGATGGAGTGTCTGTTGACTGATAAATCTGTTTATGATTCGCCGCTGAATTCTCAGCTGTTAGAATGATGTTGCCTCCTAGTTGACTCCTAGTGGCTCAAGTTGCTCCTGATGATGGGCTAAGTGGATGATCCTCTCTAGACAACCACTCTGCCTGCGTCAATTTCAAACCAATTCTCCTTCAAGCCAATGCAAAGAGGATTATCCAATCAATAGCCCAGCATCAAAATCACCAAAGCCGTTTTACTCAATGGCCCTCTAAAATTGAATTCAGACTTCTTCAAATAAGCATTCAGTGAAAGCCTCAAATACGTCAACTTGAAGAAGACTCCAACAGGGTTTGTAACAAGCGAATTAATTCAATTGCTTATGAAAGTCGTACTTCAATGGATCAATTACAATTCCACTCAAATTGAGATTTAATTTAAAACACTTTTTTTTTCTATAGCAATCGTCGATTCATAAGAATCTCTTAAGCACAACAATAGAAACTTCAATTTTTCCAGTTTAATTAAAAGCTCTTAATGTTCATACCTTTTCATTTTTAAGACTTGAATAGAAATCATACAATTTCGTCGCAGACTACTATGTTAGATGTTTCGCTTATATTTTCCAGTTTTCAGATTAAGCCAAAAATCTTTATTTCAGCATATATTTCATGATTCTTGTATCAGTCCTGTATTATTAACTCTACTTTCATGATTAATGAATATCAATTGTAAAAATTAAAGTCAATTAATAAACACCGATGACTTTAATTCAAGTTATATTACTTTTTTTTCTTTCTGTATCATAATAGACTCAATTCCATCATGAACCATAAAAAGCACTGTTTGTCTTGATTAAATAAATGTTTTTTAAGCTGTAGATAACTTGTACAGTGTATTATAGATTTAGATTTGAAGCAAAAACAGACTGGTAAGCATAACAAACTGCGAGGCCATCCCCATCTGTGTCTCCAGCTGGAGGGAGCTGTTTAATTTATTGAGAATGATTGAATCCACTTTGCCTGAACTCTCTAATCCACGTTAAACTGACCATGTGTTCCCACAATTATTTATTTACTTTTTTTTTTTTAAGATATAATCTCTATTATCCAACATGTTACTTTGCATACTTAGTTAATATCTTTGTCATAAAGATAATAAGATGTTATAAAGCTATGCATATTTAAATAGACTACAAAAAAGATAATATCCACTTTGTCAATTATATCTGAAATGCTATCTCCAAAGAAATAAACGTAAACGGTATAAAGAAACTTAAGTGTGTAAAAGGTAAAGTTTGTGGGACAGTTATAATTAAGAAGTGTGTACTGTTTTTAAGAATACAGATAACTCTGAGAGCCGATCATGTTTGAATGAGAATAGAATAGAAAGTGAATACTGAGTGGTAAGAGGTTTAGAAATAAATATACTTTCTGTACTTATACCACTGGTGTATGGTGGTCTAGTTTGTTATCTAACAGTTATATGCTTTGCGAATGATACACGTGTTATAGATATTTTAATTAAAATCTAATCATGGCTCAATTTAAATTATGTTACTACTTTATTTTGGTGAGACGTTCCATGTCGCTCCAGTTTATAATGGTTCTATGGTTTTTAGCCTTAGAACACATATCCTTAGGCTTATTCGTCAAATATTACAATACTTGTTACCCGCAACCCCTTCAGTCGACCTTCGACTATTTTAACACTCTGTTTTTTTAAAGAGTTTATTTTCAGTTTGATAAGGAAGTATTTCTTTAATTAATGTAGTTTATTTTTCATCAATAGGAAAAGTAACACTGTATTCTACTAAGAAATTCGTTAGAATTTTCAATACAATCAGGCATTCTTATGAAATATAATAAACAGTCGGTATTATTACCTAAAATCTAACCTACTATTTCTATCTAACTGTATGTTGGCCATACTTTCATTTATAAGGTTTGCTCTCAAAATAAGTATCATTTTCTTTATTTTATTTTATTTTAATTATCTGCTTTATAAATATATTTATTTCTAACATGGATATTTTATCCTCAGTGTGTAACAATGTCGTGGAAAAGTTGGAAAGGAATCAAAATCTGTGGTTAATACCAATATCTAAACTCAATACCATTGAGTTTAGTATGATTAATATTAGAACTGTCTTACCTCGTTCACTGCTGTTGGAGTTTTCCGACCGGTTTTTTGCTTGTTACCTATCTTCGAAAGTATATTCGGGAGGTATGAAGGTTTATATATTTCTAATATTAATAAAATCTATAGCGATTCATAAGCATATAGAAAACTGATATGTTTGATTTCAAAGAAAACTGTAGAAGAACATCAGCGTAATATTTCGATTATTATGATAGCAATTATGAGTACAAGTACGTTTTTGATGTTTTTGAAAATAAGACAATCAATTTAATGTAATCTGCAAACTTAAAACCTGTGAGAAATTATATAATAGAAACTCACCTCCAAAGTTCATAGAGGTACGTTTAGCAGTTTGGACCGGATTGTTATTGTATACTCTTTACTGAAATTCGTGGATAAAGTTTTTCATAAAATTCATTCATCAAACAGAATGTAGAAGCATTGATTTTGAGAGTCTACCTTTCATTATTCAAATTTTTTTTTTCAATTATTCAAATTGAAGAGCTAAGTACGTAACCCACTAGATTCAGTCGGTCAGTGTTGCCTATTCAATTTAGAGAGCTATGTAGGAAATCTACCAGATTCAAATGATCAGTGTTGCCTATTCAAATTAAAGAGCAAAGTACATAATCTATTAGATTCAGATGATCAGTGTTGCCTATTCAAATTGAAGAGCAAAGTACGTAATCTACTAGCTTCAGATGATCAGTGTTGCCTATTGAAATTGAAGAGCTAAGTACGTAATCTACTAGATTCAGTCGGTCAGTGTTGCCTATTCAATTTAAAAAGCTATGTACGTTATCTACTAGATTCAGATGTCAGTGTTGCCTATTCAATTTAAAAAGCTATGTATGTAATCCACTAGATTCAATCGATCAGTGTTGCCTGTCGATATTGAAGAGCTATGTGTTATTATTATGTCTATCTATATGTCACTATTGCCAAATCAGCTTATTGACATCTATCAGTTTACTATTTTGTCATTATATTTACTTTTTAATTGTTTCATGGTCAATATTATCTTCGTTTAAAGTTTTCTTTCAAGTTCCAAAAGGTATAATCTCATCTGTTTTTTAGCGGCTATTCCATTCTATTGTTTTGTAAAGAAGAAATTCAAGTGATTCAGTAATAATCAGTTTCTGTCCTTGATTGTGTTTGCTGAAATAAGTGCATTCACGTTTTAGGTTCGTGTCCTCATATTCGTTGGTGTCCCAGTATACATATAAGTGCTAAAACATTGGGTTAGTAGTATAGTATATGTAAGATTTACTGGGATATTTATACCTTTATCTTAGTGTTAGTTCTATTTTTCTGCCTAGTAACATAAGAATGATCCTGTTCTATTAATGTCACCACCATACTTCTAAGAGATTGATGAAACCAAGTAGATTAAATGAGCTGCTCCGAAACCGATAAATCAAACGAACAGATTAAGAGTACATTGCTGTTTATTATATAGCTGTACATGGAGACAGTAATTTTTTCAGTAATTGCTATCAAGTTAGTTATACAAATCCGTGCTGTACAGGTCTATCTGATAAGTTTATTTTCACAACCGGTCAAATTGCTGTACTACAAACAAGGTATGTTTTACCAGTCGACATGTGACTTCGTATAATGCTCATTGAAGTAATCGTACATGCAATGGATTTAATAGTAACTTTGAAATAAGTACACTATATTAATTAAATACAATGTATAGAATTAGGTAAGGAATTTACTAGTAAGATACTACAACGGGTCAGGTTAACTCAGTGGTTAATGTACTCGCCTCTGGGTTGGTCCGGGATTTGATCCCCGGGAGGTGAATAAATTGAGTACGTCGTCCCTCGGAAAGTACGTTATCCGTTGGTTCCGAGCCTATACGATGTCAGGAACTCGTTAAAGATCCCTACTCGAAATTCACTTGAGTTGTGCAAAATGTAGGACTCCCAATGTAGAATCTGTAGAATCACCGATCAAACAAAAAGCCGGTAAATGGCTAACGTTATCACCCGCTAGGTGATAGGTATAAATAATAAAAAAAAAAGACACTACAAAGATACTGTTTCATGTTATTATATGCAAATGTGTTCTTTAGTTACTAAAAAACGAGTGGTTGTACAAATTTATACTGATTATATGGCACGCCTGATCAAAGCAATGCCGACCCTGAAGGGCAGGAGCGAACGGTCATTCTGCACATATACAACTGCCACGTATACTCAGAAAGTATACCTTAGAAAGCGCCTGAGTTCTCCAGCTGCAGAGAATGTCGTAGTATTCATGCGTCACACTGGCTGGCAAAAACGGCTCAGTTTTGGCTTCTTGCTATCTCAAGCACGTATTATCCCAACGTGTATTTAATAAGGCTGTGAACAGTATAAAAGAGTATTAACTGAAAGTTATACTATGGACAATCAAATAAAAATTACTTTTATTTGGTGGTTGTCCAGTGGTTTATTGTTGATCATACAATAAACAATCAGCTCATACTAAAACTTTAATCAAGCTGTTATCGTTTTACAAATAAGTTTTAAGAAACACATTATTCCTGTTTACCTGTATTTGTTTTTGACCAAACAGTAAACAATCTGTGGATTACTAAAACTGTAATAAAGCCGGAGCTGTGGTCGTTTGGTCGAGGCATGCGCAGCTGAGATGCCAGAAACGTCCGCCCTTCAGTCATCTGCGGGCCCTAGCCGATCAAAGAGGTGCGCCTTCAAGCCAGTGCCCACAATACCTTGCAAAGTGTTCGCTCTAGATTTGCTTTTCATGGTAACCTCTTTTTAATTTGGTGACAGCTCCAGCCAGTCGGTTTGCCACCAGGGACTCTGTCAAACATGAAACACTTCCTTTCCTGACAACCAGTTGAAATTATTTTTATTCTGAAACATCTCTCAAAATTCTGGTGTAATCTAATTATATTTATCTCTTGAAATGCATATATACAAGTAGAACAAAGGAGGCAATAGAATCCGTTAATGTTTGATATTAATCCATTAAAATTATTAGTTGTTTTTTTTTATATTTTCGAACATAAATAATAGTTAATTTTACCAGAATTCTTATTTTTTTAAATTTTTATTTTTCATTTGTTAAAGTTATTGTATGTTTAATATAATTTTTCAAAAAAAATATTTCTACCCCCCCATTTCTTTTCTCAAATTATTATCAATGTTTCAGGTTTTATTTTAACTGCAAAAAATTAAAATTAAAAATCTAAATAATGTGATATATGTGCATTTTTAATACCTTCAATAAAGTATTATTGGCTGAAAATATAAAAAAAAGTCAACTAATTCAGTGTTTTGAATTTGTATGGATTGATATCAAGCATTAATGGGCTCCTACTGTATTCCTTGTTCCTCCTCTGCTGGAATAATCACTATTAAATGAACAGCCAACTAATCGTTTTATACATTACGTACATATTATTCAAAAATTGATAAAAAAAATTATTTCATGGATAATTATGTATATTTTACAACAATTTTAAAATTTTCCATTTTCGTTTTACAATGAATTATCCTGGAAGCAAACAGTTGAAATTTGTTTGGAAGTTGTGAAAAAAAGTTATAGATCTTTTGAGGATGGAAGTAATTTAGATTGGAATCAGTGGCGAATACTCTGTATTCTATTTTTTTTATTTAGTATTATTCTTTTTCTATCTTGAAAATATTATGCTACAAGCTAAGAACTGATTCTGTTTTTATTTCTAATGAAAACGGTTGTTAACATATTTCTCCTTTTTTTTCATAGAATTGATTATGTAATAAAAATTTCGTTGCATTATAAAGAAAAATATATCATAACAAAATGAAGAATCAACAGGTGATGAAGTGATTAAATATTATTCTTGTTAAAGTAGGAATAGTTTTTAACTAGGTAAATGAAAACATGTTTTTCTTTTTAAAACATCGGTGCTGGCATATTCTGAATGCGTTAGAAGTGAATTTCAGGAGCGAGGATTTAAATTAGGAAGATAGTTTGTTGAAAGGCTGTGGTAGGTGTAGTGCTGGGAGGAGTCTGTGATGATAATAAGAATGCCTGTCACCTCTGCTCTCAGTCCACGTACATTCTGGTAAGTCAACTTCAAGCTGCACTACTTCTTTTAAAAATATACTTTCTTTTTTGTAATCTACATAGAACATGTAAGCACTCTTTGTGTGATTAAACGTATGTTTAAACGCATTGTTCACAAATTTACCTCAATGTGCATTATTTTACAAGGAAAATCAGAATGACTGTTTATTATTATAGTATAATTCTTCAAGTTTAGTATATATGTGTAATCTATACCGAATATGTAAACACGATGTTACATCACAGTAAAGGCGATGTTTGCACATGTACGTCACTATCCATTATTTTATAGTCAAAATAAGAAAAAAAATTAAAAATTATGCTTTCTTACTTCAACTCCAATGTATTTATTTACTGTATACTGAACATATAAACACTCTATACCTGATTACAGTAAAGTCGTTGTTCAGAAACGTACGCCATTATACATTATTTTATACGTAAATATATAAAAACCCTTCTAAAACTATTTCTTTTTAACTTTAATGTATGTGTGCACTCTAGACTTAACATAAAAACACTCTATGCTTGATTATTGTAAATTCATTGTTGACAAATGTACGTCACTATGCATTATTTTTTTACAACAACCTCGAAAAACTGACTTCAATATTTTGACAGCGCCAGTTGTCTTTCGAATATGTTCTTTTTTCAACTGGTTGAGTGCTTCTGTATGCATAGTTAACGTATATCTATATCTATATCTATCTATCTATCAATATATATATATATATAAACGTTTACACAGCAGGAAGTACTTTAAAAAACAGACTACAAAATTTCAATTACATAAGTTGTTTACGACAGAGTGATTTTGAACTGCCTTATCACAAAATTTTGGTTCATAATAACAAGGTTATTGAGAAGAAGAGAACTTGCTAAAAATAATATTATTATTTTTAATATAATATTATTAGACATTTAGATAAGAATTAAAAAAAATCTCAGATGAAAGATAGAAAAACACATTTACAAGATAGAAGTTTTGAGAGAGATAAAGAAAGATGGATCGATTGCTATAATTATAATCTAAAATCTTAAAAAAAAGAATTATGGATGCTACTTATTTTCATATTTCTGCAATTGTCAACATCTGGGTAAAGTAGTTTACTCTGTCACAGCGATTACATACACATGCACATAAATTATATTCAATTAATTTATTATAAGGGTTTAATGTATGTGTTTTTCTTTTTTCCTGTGGTTTGGTTTTAGTTTTATTCTTATTTTAATATAACTTTCTGACCCATAATTTTGTTAAACCATTTCATTGTATGAATTTTTATGAATTTTGTATGAATTATTCTCTTTCTGTTTTTTCTGCTCTTTATCTTCTCTCTCTTCGTTGATGTACTTAATGATATATTTATATATAAAGTTGGAAGAACTTCTTTTAAGCATACGCTGTTAAATGTCACACCATACCTTCCGTGATTTTACTCATAACACACTTTTTATAATATTCAGAAGTCTTTCCTTGTTGTTAGTAAATTCTTGTTCTCTAACTTTTGGGTCGTATGTTCGAATATTTGAAAACCGTGGAAGAAGTTCTTCTTTTAAACATGAACTATTTAATAATGCACCGTACTTGGAGTGAATTTCCTTTTAACGCATTATTTCTAATATTCAGAAGTCTTTCTTCGCTGGCACAGACCAACTTTACATAGTCCTGTGAAGAACTTTACTCTCTATATATATCATCAATTTATTTGGTTGTTGTATTTTTTTGATGAGCTCAATACGGTAACGTATATCAATATATAAATATGATGTGTTTTATAAATGACATGTAGTGAATGAGATTTTATTGGAAATAAAAAAACGTACTCAAGAGATAAAAAGAAATACACTATGGTATTTTTATTTATTTCTGTGTAACATGTGTCACGTAGATGTGACATGCAATTGGAGTGAAGTTCTCACTGTGTGTATACAATGCTTGTACGAAAACATGAAACTAATACATTTGTCTGTTGTGAAATAAAAATATAAAAAATTATAAACAACAAATTGTTTTTAAATTATAAAAGTAGTTATTAATTTTTTTCTACTCTATTCAGGATAAAAATTCTTTTATTAAAAACATGTATTGTTTAGTTTTTCTTTTACGAGATATTTATTTAAAGAAATAACTAACATGGTTTAGTTTCATGTTTAATTACCACTCCTAATTTAATAAAGTAAACTAAGTGAAATTGAAAATAACAACAATCTACTTGGGTCGTGTTTTTATTCAGTTCAACCCTCTCTTGTCTTCTCTTGTTTACAGAGATTCTATCGGTTAGCGCAGTCACCCCTATGTAAAGGATTAACGGATTGATATAATCAATGTATATTTATTTAATTGATTGATCAAAAGTTCATTGCTTTAACCAGTTGTTTTTTCTTATCAAAACAAGTATAACTAGAAGTATTTCAATGTTGTTTTTTAACATTAAACATCACCATGTATTTTCTTTTATTTCTTATACTCTATAATATTTGATTGGCATCATTGTTCATTCATATATATTATCATTATATAAATGTTATATATATATATATATATATATATATATATTTAATTAAATGAAATATCCAACGGACTTTTAAATAAAAACCAATTAAAAAAGATAGCACAGAGATAGACACAGGAATAACTCACTTCTATATTTCGACCATCGTCGTCATCAGGAGGCGAAGAGTCCCGCAGGAAGGCAAAGCGGCATTCGCCTCCTGATGACGACGATGGCCGAAATATAGAAGTGAGTTATTCCTGTGTCTATCTCTGTGCTATCTTTTTTAATTGGTTTATATAATATTAATATATTATATATATATAAAATAACAATCCCGTTAGATTACTTTGGAACTCTATTGGTGACGGTTTACTTCGTTGAATTTCCTTGCACATGTTGAAGATCTAGCTTGTTTCCATACTTATTGTGGTTTGTTGATCCCTCTTAATTATTCAAACGTGTTTAGTGAAATTATATGAATATTATGTATAATGGAATTATAGTATATATTAACTGGTGTTTAACTTATGGTTAATGAATGCATAATTCAAATGAAAGATAAGGGAATTTTTTCATTTTAAGTATTGAATAGATATGACTTTCCCCTTTTCTTTACACCTCCTCACTTCGCTTCCTCAGGTCCTCTTACCTAATTCACAGAGGGAGAATGGAATAAGCCTCATCAAATCCTCTAAATCTGGCTTAAAAAAGGAAATCGTGTGAGTAAGGGTTCCCGGTTTGTCTTACCACCTTCTGCATGTTTTCTTGAAGAATGCGTGGCCTTCCTCGTGTCGTGTCCAATAAGAAGTGCCCAAGTAATACGTAACAGGGATTGGCTCGTCTTTTGCAATCATAATATATATATATATATATATATATATATGTGTGTGTATATAAAATCGGGATTCGGTCAATTTTCCAGGATCAAAATCAAACTCTCAATGCCGATTTTATTATACACCTATTCTATCCAACGGTAGATTATTATTTTTATTGATTATATATATTATATATATATATATATATATATATATATATATATATGATCAAACTCTGACGAAGACCGCTTGTTACAGTTGAAAGATCTTAGTCTTGCTTTTCCATATCTTATTGTGGTTTGATTATTGATTGTTATTTCACGTGTTTATGTGAAATTTATATATATATATATATATAATGATATATATATATTATCATTATATAACTTCTCTCTAACTTATATAATGAATCGCATAATTCAAATGCAAAGATAAGGGAATACTTTGTTCACTTTTACGACGTATTTAATAGATACTGATTACCTCTATTCATCTGTTGTCACCACTCTTACATTCAGATGTCCATTCCCAGGTTCCTCTGTTCCACCGAATAAGTAATGAAATGTAATACAAAACTCATCAACTTAATTCTTAAAAAAGTAAATCGGTCGAGTAAGGTTACACCACCGGTTACACCACCTGTTCGCACTCTACTGGATAGAAGAGTGGTTCTGTCTTAGTACCTGTCATACTTCCGACTCCTTCTTTGAGTCCTCTGCCTCATCACAACTACTTCTCAGGCATCCATAATCTGGTTATCTACGTTCAAAAATTATTCTTGATTATATTTCTCCTTTATATTTGTACCACATATCTTCTTCGATGAACCCACAAGCTGGGTTGAAAACATGTACTGTGGTCATTTGTACTGGTTTTTTTTTTATAGGTTATATTATTATTCAAGATACAACCTTATTATTACTTCCACGTAATGGGTTATCTTATAAAGGAATTTTACAATCAGTGTGACACTTGTAAAAGAAACAAATCTAGAAGAAGATGACAGTATTGCTTTTATGAAATCATGTCACTAGGGACCGTATAACCTTTTCGATAATCACCTGTGCGATGTTAAATCTTTTGGTTGTTCACTTCACATGATGCACATACACAACTAACCTTTCAGCAGCCAACAAAATAAACATTTCATCCTTTATAAATCAAAGTTTTGCCGAAATATCTACTTATGCAAAGTCAATTGGAATCCTCAGGATTCGCCATAAGATAGATCACAATCCGTTGTACTGCATTCCCGAGTACTATGACAAACATCACAGTTTGATCAGATTTAAAACTAACAGAAATAAAAAAAAAGATTGTGAAAGTTGAAGACATGGCAATGGCAATATATGAAGAGAGGCAATCGGGTAAACGAAAACAAAACGGATTTTGCGAGATTAGGACCTTTCGTGGCAGTAGAGTACTCTACACCTGTATAATTCACTGCAGAAAGGTAGGCGATTTAAAAATGGATTCCTCTTCTTTTATTTTAGTTTTTCTTCTTTTTAGAATTTTTTTGTATTATTTACTGAATTACTCTGAGATCAGTAAGTAATCACTCTGTGATTAACACAGTAATCGCTGTGTTAACCAGGAAAACAGTTATATGACATTTTTAAATCATATTGCGAAAATCAAGCAGGTTATTTGTTTATTTCATTGTAACAATTGCTTTTCTTTTGATGATAAGATTATTTACAGTTAAATTTTTATAATCGAATTTGATATATTGAGAACATTTACTTTTGAATTGTAAATAACATTGTTCAGTTTTTAAATAAATGTTTTTTTTGAAGGGTACAATTTAATAAATAATAAATTTCATAAATAATTAAGAAGTGCAGACTGTATATTTATAAGTAGTTAGGAACTGGAGGATGAGCTGAAGAAATGACAAATGGCATTCGTTGAAGAACTTTCTTGTCTGGTGACTGTCGCAGTGTTTCTAAAACGCGAGATTAAACACTCGAGAAGAAAGGAAGAAATTATAAATGCGAAAGAAAATCAACTAGAAGGTAATAATAAATAAGAGAAAATAAACAACAAAAAGGTTGGTGTGAGTCTACAAACATGCATTTATCTAATTATAAACAGTAGCGGATTTGTTCGTGTAGCCCTAGTTGTAACACAATATTCCTGTTGATATTTCGATACTTATTATTTTCCAAATAAATGTTTCTTCTCTGATTTCTCTCTCTCACTCTCTCATACAAAATTATGCCAATTTTGATATAATTTACCATAAATAATATATTTTACTGTATTGCTTCAGATATCCATATCAATGCAAAACACAAAAATTAAAACTACATCTTCACTACTTTTAAACTTTGAATACTGAAGACGATTTTTGCGCGAACCACATGCAGTACATCTGATATAAACCATAAAGTCATGATAGCCTTGATTTGATCTAAATGGTTTGGAGGGATTTTTGTGAAAACGAAAAAGAAAACGCTTTTATTTTTCGTATAACATGATTCAAAAAAATGTCTATTTAGGTGCCAAGTGGGCTGTTCTGTCTAAGAGATGGCGAAAACTGAAATACAAAATTTTATGACTATAGTCTTCTTTAATTTAAAATATCTATTACTCTCTCCCTCTATCTCACTCTCTCTCTCTCACACACACACAACACACACACACACACACACACACACACACACACACACACACACACACACATATATATATATATATATATGATAAAACCACTCTGACGAAGACCGCTTGTTACGGTTGAAAGATCTTAGTCTTGTTTTCCCATTCTTATTGTGGTTTTATCATTGATTGTTGTTTCACGTGTTTATGTGAAATCTTTATATATATATATGTTTCACAGTAAACTATATATACATATTAAAAGGACGAACACACTTACAGTCTCTAATTTTCGGTTTCAACCGTCATTTCACCTAGTGATGGTACAAAAAAATTAGGGACTGTAAGTGTGTTTTTTATTTATTTCTGCTTCTTATCTGTATTGAACTTATATATATATATATATATATTTCACATAAACACGTGAAATAACAATCAATGATCAAACCAGAATAAGAAATGGGAAAACAAGACTAAGATCTTTCAACCGTAACAAGTGGTCTTCGTCAGAGTCTGACGGGTTTTTGACTCTGAAGAAGACCGCTTGTTACGGTTGAAAGATCTTAGTCTTGTTTTTCCATTTCATATTGTGGTTTGATCATATATTGAGTTGAGTAATTGTTAGAAACATATTTATTAGGGTGATTGAGAGTCTTAAGCTGTAGTTGAATGCACTTGTTGTCAGAGGGTGCTTCTGGATCTGAGACTCCCAATTCCTTTTCTTTTTTTTTTTTTTTAATCAATGGCTCCTGTAATATAAGGTGTACTGAAGGAGTGTCGTAAAGAAAGAAGGATTGTGATAGGGGAAGGCAGTGAGTTTGGCATTCTTGCAGGAGTCAACCATTCAAAACAACATAAAGCCCGTTGTTTTTATTTTTGAACAAAGACTGCTATGAGAGGTATCATAGATGATGTTGGATGACATACATTTCAAATTACCTAATAGTGATTAAAATCGAGTGTAGTGGGCGAAGTTGATAAAGCAAGCTGGCAGAAGCCTGGCGTTGTTGTTATTGGCGAAGTAATAGTTGTGTTTGCTCCAGTAGCAGGGTGTCAACTGTGAATCCCGCGGGGCCCAGGGATTGCATTGGGACTCGACCAAGTTAGCCACTTGATTGCTTTGCCACTTTGTGCTCTCACATATTGTTTAATACAGTCTGTCTGAAAACAACACACTTGGTACAATACTAAAGTTATATAATACTCCTATTATATGTGGTTTTTATGTTTTGCAAATATAAACAATTTTATTTATCTATTATTACATAATGAACCACATATAAAAAATAATTTTTATTTTCACTAAGACTTGGATTCTATTTCTATTTCTAAGTAGATTATTCTATTTCAACACAAGACCACTGCTATGATGTGTATTCCACAACGCAAGCAGATCAGTGTTATCTGGCCTGCAACTAACAATTGTCACGTATACTACAGTACACTGGAATATTTTTTGTTCTACTCTTGGTAACCCTAGCGAAGTTACTCCAAGTTTGCATATCAGTGGATATGCAAATCCAGTCATGTAGCAATAGAGGGAGAAGGAGGACAAAATTTAATTTTTAATGAAATTGCTTTTTGCATTTGCTTTTTAAAATTTAACGCCCTGGTTCTGGTTTAGTTTAAAACCTCCTTCGCAGGCCTATAATTAAAAAAAAAGAAGATATAATTCTTAATTATAACTTAATTTCTTAACTATAGAAAAAAGACTTGAAATTTTAATTATTTTTCTTTAGGTTTAATAATTTTTGGTTACGTATATGGTTTCGTTAAAATTTGAAAATGTTTTCAGCGAACTTTGGGTTTGATGTGTATCTGCAATCTGTCTAATTCAAGTTTCTTTAATTCTAAAAAACTTGGGTTTTTTTTTATTAAAATGTTATTATTATTAAGGTATTAATAACTGTCATACATCGTCAACGGTTAATAATATTACATATTACATAACGGTAATAATGAGGTTAAAATACGGTTAATAATAACATCTTATTTACTAACCTCTATGGCACCAACAATATACATGTATTTTTTTTATTGTTAGTTACTTTTTCACTTAAAAAATTCCTATGTTAATATAAATAAATCCGTCAAGTAGTGCATGTTTTCGTTTTTATGGTTGTACTCCATCCTCCAATAAACGCGAAGTCTTGCACTTTTTCCTTAACATACTAATTTTAAGGTTATAAAATATAAAAAGATATAATGTTGTAGTTTTTGGAGGTTAGTGAAAAAACTGTTTTCTTCCGAATACAGTATGTGCACCATAATATCTGATTTTTTTTTAAAGACTTTTTTTCCACAACTGTGCAGCTCATTTCCCTGGAAGGTGATATTGTATATTACATCATTGTGATATACTAAACAGTGTAACATAATTATATGGGATTATATTTACAAGCATTTTGAGTTAATCATTTTCAGAATTTTTAAATTCAAACGTAAAAATTTCGTCAAAAATTCTGAAAATTTTTTGCTTAAAGCTTATTCAACGTCATACTCGTATAGGTTAGGTTACAGTAGGAGTACCACAAGGAACACACATTGAGCGAACATTGGAGCTTTGTGCTACATCCGTAATGAATATTCTACTCTATTGGCAGTCCTGAATTTTGTTTAACTAAACTGTATTTAGAGTAGACATTTTTAACGACTGCCTTACATTGTACAGGATTGGGACTGATTGATTAACGACCTTTCCAAGGGACGACGTGCTCAGATTTATTCACCTCCCGCGTGAATAAATCGAAGGCCAAAGTGAGTATTAAACTCCGGATCAATCAATCCAGAGGCGAGCGCGTTGTTACTGGGCTAACCTGGCCCTTAACATTATAATAACTGATTTATTTCAACTAGTAAGAGTTAAAACTTTATTTAAAAAAAAATTGTTTCTAAAATCTCATAATGTATAATATATTGGGAAAAAACTATTCAGGTCATTTACACAATAAGAGCCATTTCTCGATATACTATCAAAATTTTCTCTTTCAAATAGAATGACAGGTAGCGTGTTCAGAAGCCCCTTGAATACACACACACCCCAACATATATATATTATATATATATATATATATATATATATATAACAGTTCAACATTGAAGATAGGTAGCACAGAAAGTAAAAGAAATACATTTACAGGCTCAAATTTTCGAGTAAAACGTCTTCAGGAGAAAAGAGAAAGGGATACCAAGCATGTTGTAGACGCAACGGCTAGTAACCCATATATATTATATTATATATATATATATATATATATATATATTCAGTTAGCTTCAGCTACTCAAAGGGACTACTTCTGACCGATGACGACGACTGTAGAAATATCGTTGTGAGTCTTTTTTGTGTGTGTCTTTATTTGTTTTTCTCTTTCCTGTGTGAACTATATATATATAACAGTTTTTATCAGCATTTGGAGCCGTACACATCTATTCCTGACGACGAGGATATCGAAATTTAGTAGTGAGTTCAGTGATTTCTTTTTTGTGTGTTCTTTTGAAAATTCTAGTTTATATATATATACATGCACACACACACAAATCAGAGAAATGCTTCATGTTGAATTCAGAGAACATTATAATTATATAGATCCATCAATATCTAGAAATGGAATATTTTCATAATGGTTGTACTTTAGTTGTAATACAGTAACTGATAGCCTTTTACATAATTAAAATTGGGATGTGGCTTTAAAAAATTTAATGTAAAATACGTATTTATAATATTTTAAAGCAATTGATTATACATTTACAAGCTTTCTCCTGTAGAAACCGAACAGATTTGCAATTGTTCAAATTTGGGATGACTAAAAGTTACCCAAAAGTAATTGTAAACACTTGCAACTACTGAATGAATTTAGTAAACGATGTAACTATGAAACATATTTAAAATTATTTAAACTGAATTCCTTTTTACATATTTAACTATCAGAAATCATTAAAATTATTCTCATTGACGTCCTTCTTGGGTAATAAATTTTTCAATTTAAGTCAATAAAGAGTTACAGATTTTACGACACGGTAACTTATTAGCAATAATTTGAAATGAGTTATTACGGAAGCTTGATGCTGATCCATATTCCTGGTTTTTTTTTCTAAAAATATTGTCTTTCATGATTCTCAAAAAATCACCTCTAACCACATTTATCTCACAGCATTCAATCAATAAACATTAATATTCAGAATGAATAAACAAAGCTGAATAGTTAATCTTTATGGATTTTTTATTTCAGTGTTTTTTTAGACTTTTGACTAACCCTGGATTATTTACTCCATAATCTCTAGTTACTCATTGGAAATTTATGAGACAACATTATCAATTTCTTTGACTACATTTATTGATTTTATACTTTCAATGACTGTTACACATCTAGCTCATTAGTTATGGCTTCTGGTGTGATTTTCTGATTGGTTATTTAGTTGACTAAATCTCAATGTTTAAATGGAAGCTGATGTTACCTTTTCGTTTTCGCTAGACAAACATACCGATTACATTTTTATTATAGTTGGTAAAATCTAGTAGCCGTATTGAAATCAGTGGATTATTTTGATTACTGAATATTAATTGGTATGTTTACAGTAATATTACTTATAGTAAATAGTTTGGTGTTAGTCTAAATTCCTTAGATGAACCCTAATGAGTTCAACAGGTTTGGTTTGAGGTCTCGCTTCACTGGACCACTGTGCCGTGTTCTGGGCGAGATCTCTAAGGAACCCCACATTTGCATTTCACAGCTTATTAGCATTTCTAAAATTTCCCTTGACTGGTCCCATCTTAAAGCAGCAATGAAGTAATCAACAACCCTTCTGTTAGCTTATCTCGCGTCATACTAACTAAAGTGCTCAACTCGTACAGTGCTCTGCCTCACACACTGCATCTTATTTAGCATAATCTGACAACTGATATGGAGAAATTTGAATTATTTAATCGATTTTCTAATTAAAATATAAGAGATAGTTTTAATTTACGCAGAAGCACGTTCATGGTTGATTGGCTTGGCTCTTGTAATATTTGCTTCAAAATTCTACTCCAATATAGAAGCGATTTTAGGGAATTAATTGAAACCACGTTTCAATAGACATGCAAATGTGTTAACAACCGTGGGATTACTTCCTTATTACTACTGACTCTGAGTACGGGGAACTGCTTTACGCTTTCCTCCTGTAAGCATTGCGAAACTACGTATAACACCAGGTCTATATTCCAGATTATTGCCAATTATTCCTTTGTAAATACATTTTTCTTAACAACATATTTTATTTTTAATCACTAACTCGTTAGGTTTTCCAAAATCGGCTTTCATGTTAATCTCAGGGGATTAACTCTGCTTTTGGAAAGTACAGGACATATTTTTAAATGGCTTTTGTTCATATCATGCCAGCTATTGCTGGTTAAGCAGTGCAGGAGTTAGTAAAATATGGATTGAAACACAAATGTAAAGGCAACTCCAAAAAAGTTTTTTTAGTCAAATATAATTTTATATGAAAACAAATACCGCCATTTGTTTTTGAAATGTACTTCTTTTCCTAATTATGAAAACTAAAATTGTAATTTTTTTAAATCATTAGTTGTGCAAACCGTAATTGTGTGGTATTTACTCATTCTGAGGTAAAATATAGTGTCTTCCTGATGATGAACACAAAGTGTTCGAAACGCGTTGAATAAAACTTCATTTGTGTGGTTTATAAAACTTTTGTTGGTTTATCCATTTTACCTCAGAATGTGTAATTTTTTTGTTTAATTATTGGGGTTACTGGATTTAAATGTATATTTATGGTTCATTGTCTCCAGTTCTCCTCTTTGATTTTTGTATTTCTCTCAGATTCTTTTCGATTTCGCTGTTGTTAATAATATATGCATACAATATGTTTGTAATATATAAATATATTTACGTTTGCAGGAAAATATTTTTTTTCTGTGTCCTATTAATAATGTTTTTTTCTTTTCCTTCGTTTGTTCGTTCACCTTCTTCCTCTTCCAACTCTTTCTATCAACCTCTCCCTTAGTTATTTTCACTCTCTCTAACTCCCTTTGTTTGGTATTCGGTATAACCGATTATACCGACAAATTAATCAGTTCTTATATGAAATAATAAAGCTGATCAATTTCCTTAACAAACTGTAAGTAAAGAACTGATTCCAACAAAAATTAAATTGTTATATTTAATAATATATAATAATTATTAATATAATAATATAATTATTATTATAATTAATAATATAATTATTATTATTATAATTAATAATATAATTATTAATACAATAATAATTAATAATAACCATGCAACTATAGATATGGTTGCTCTAAATAGTAAAAAAGCTTGTTGCGGGTAATAAAAGTAAGAGTGTACTATATATCACTAATTTTTAGCTAAAATTAATAGACTAATGTCTTTAATAATGTTAGAGTCCTTGATGAACAATAAAATTTAATAAAGTAACTTATCCATAATGTTTAAAGTTTAAGTAGAATTCCCACTTTTTTATTGCATAATTCTAATCAATACGTTTCAATATATTTTTTTGGGATGATAAGAAAATATTTTGTTTTAAATACATTTAAATTATATAGTGAGTGATTATTTTAAATATACTATGGTAATTGACTCGTGATTCTAAGATAATTTTTTTTATTTCTCGTTTTTTTTTATGATAATCATTTTTATTGAGGTCTATCAAACCTGAATATTTAAAACGTAATTTTAAGTTCGTAACAAGGTGTTTCCACCCTTTTGTTATTTCAAGAAATATCTTGAACTCTGAAAAATGAAAAAAATGAATCATTTTACCTTGTATATTGCCTTTCTTGTTCTGTTGGTTTTGGTTTATGTCCTCCTTATAATAAAAAATATATTTGTGACTCTAGTAATGGTTGTTTGAGATTCTTCGACTGTCTCCAAGATCGTGCCCTACTAACATTTAATTATCCACCGTCCAATGATTTTCAGATCCCCCAATATCACTTGTGGAATTGGAGCCACTGCGGGTCGATTTCATAAAGACCCGTGTTTCTCTATACTTTTAAAATGCTATTAGTTTCACTTTTAGTATAACAAATACTTAATAACATAATAATAAAGCTGAGCAACAAGTAGCTAATTACATTATAAATCAGTAATATTTATTATGTTTATATCATCAAAATAGTGAGTATATTAAATAGTGATTATATTACAATTAATATAATAATTATACATATCATGATTATATCATTATTCTGATTATATTTATTATCGCTATTATTATATATTTAAATGAAATCAGAAGCATTGAAAAAGTTATAACTAATACATCAATATTTATTTATTAAGAATCTAAATCGAGAACTTCTGTTAAAAAAAAATATGATTTGTTTAAATTACAGTCAGAATTGCTTATAGAGATATCTGGAATGTTGAGATATGATTGCCAAATTCTCAAACTTAGTGTATTTAAGCCTGCAATGGTTGTTTATGTTGTACTTTGGAGTGACTCAAAGTGGCTAAAGGGCAGCACGTTAAACTAGTCGGCCTGATTTGATTCTGGTGGTTATATGGCTGAGAAGCTTAGGAACACATATAAAGTCAAAACAGATTGTTTATAATGTAGTTCAACATTACGGTTGTAATAACCATGTAAGATATATATAATGGTACTAACTCATGTACGTAAGAGGCGTTGTTCTTTTTCGTCTACATCTGAAACATAATCAAATCAGAGAGTATTTAGAAATGAATTTACTTAATAATAAAGAGCAATAATGTATATTCTACATTACGTCTGTATAATTTTAAGATAAATAATTCCCAGTTCTCTCCGGTTTGTTTTGTGCAGAAGATTTTTATGAAGACATTATTATTCTTTTACTCAACATAAATAGAGCTTATTTTATTTTAAGCTAAATTAAAACTTCTTTTATTTCACGACAGTTTCTGGTGCTCATAACACTTAGTTTTTTTATCAATTTAATTTGTTTGATTTAACTGACATTTATTTAGAAGACTCCATTACTTTCCTTTAGTTTGTTCAGGACAACTAAATATAATTCAGACTTGATTTGACATGCTGAAATCTTAAGCCTTAATGAGCAGATATATGCCATAGTTGTTATTTATTTATTCTATTATAATCTCGCTTCTGTAGCAGATAATGCAGTTTTAACGATAGTTTTATCAATTACTATTTTCAAATGTTACTTTTTCTAAAATATAAATATAAGTGAATATTAAAGTAGATATAAGTTCTCCAAAGTTAGTTACAAAAATATGAACACTTTTCATCACTTTTTGTTTGTTTTAGCAATGTATGTCTTATTGCCAGTCGGCCATTAAAGCACGAGTTGCCCAGTATCGATTAGGTCAGTAATAGTATTTATTGGTTTCCGTATTCGTATGCAGGTGAGTCATCTGCATTTTCCACTCCAGAATTCGAGAGGGTTTACTGTCTTGGAGATATACTTCCTTGATTGTGGGATTTCTATATTAGACACAGTTTTGACCATCAACAACTCTTCTTGACAACCGGTAGCTCGTCTGAAACATATTGTTTAGATACTTCTAGGGAAAGTATGAAGAATTGGATGAAGATGCCTCTGTTTTCATTCTGATTGTTGATAAAGAGTATGATCTGCAGGTTGTTGGTTTTTACCGCTGAGCAGTCATTTTATTGTGCTATATTCCAAATTCTCAGGTAACTCCTGCTTTTGTGCTCCTGTTTTAGCAGCTGTTCAACCATTTCATGGCACATTTGACCACAAAAATTTGGGATCCACTGAAGTGCAATAATCCAAACAGCTGCAATCAGCTGTCTATTTGAGCATATCATTCTATTAAATCACACGACTCCCGCTCTTGTGAAGATATCAGGGTCAAAATCGCTGCTTGAGAATCTACAAAGATTGCCACTTGTGCTACACTAAATTGCAAAACCAATGGCTTTTAACTCTCAATCGAAGTTCAATCCAAAGGGTACAACCGCCTTATATATTTATAAATCGTCTGAAATAAACCTTGCTCCAGCGTTTCTATTACTATCCTATGCAAGCCGTTAGTATAAACATGCTTCCATTCTTTGCTCGGATACGAACTATGTAAAGTTTCAGAGGCTATTAAATTCTACATATGTGTACTATCGCTTTCCTTATCAACGTGATTTACTTTAGTGTTAACACTTTTGTCAAATTTATTTGACATAGACATGTAAACTTATTTTTTACACATTTAATGAACTTATTCTACAGTTTTATTAAAAGATTTAATGATAGTGAATAAAAACCACCAAGAATGAATTGATATCAAATAAAATTGAGGCAAAGACAGAACAGGGACAACTGTGCTACGAATACATGACAAAGAATAATGATTTTAGAGTAAGAAAGGAATTGGAACAATGGTCCTGATTCTACTGTTCTTAGCCGATTTCAGAGGTGTAAATTAATCCTCGTAATATCTGATTATTAATAAGCAGATTATTGTTAATAATAATTATTAATAATCGAATATTTAATATTATATCGTGCTAATAAAAATCCTATTATAGAATAATTTATTTAATCAAAATGGAAGTGCCATTCTGCACGAAAAACGAAGATATAAATGTCGTTTATATCATATGCCACAAATCTCAATCATTCGTAACTACACTTCAGCATCTGAGATCCAGAATCATCCGCTATTTCTAATCAATATTGCTTTTATTTGCGTAAACTACAGCAGAAAGATATAAATAACCCTAGTCAACAAGTATCGTTGAACAGTAGAGACCTCGAGATGGCACAAAAATGTATATGTATATATGTATTATGTAATACGGTACTGTTTTCTTGACCACAAAATATTAACAAACACTTTTTCTTTTTCTCGGAGTTTGGTCAGGATAAAATTTTTACCCTGACCAAACTTATATGTATTATGTAATTATGTATTATGTATTAATTTATATGTATTATGCACAAGCAACACATCACATATTTAAAAGAAACATAAAGGAGGACACGGAAATAAAGTAAATAACATGAGTTCCTCTTAACACTGTTAAACATGTAAACGTTGTTATATGTTGCAGTAACAAGAAGTTATTTTATGTTAGGTTTTAAATGTTAATTGTTATTCAATTTTAATTTATTATAGTATTATTATTGTCAGGGTTGTTCCTATAATTATTGTAATGAACAATTTTGATTTAAAACATATTAGAAGGAGAATATTTTTATAATATTAACAATGTAATTGCAGTTTAAAATGTCTTACATAATATAATATTGTTGTGTAGTGATGGTAATTATAATATTTCATGAGAGCAATACTGCTCTGACACCACGTAATAAAAAAAAAATTAAAAAGAAAGTTAATTTTTTTTTAATTATAATATAGTTTAATATATATAGTATTACATTTGATATTAATTATATTGAGTATTTGTTAGAAACATATTTATTAGGGTGATTGAGAGTCTTAAGCTGTAGTTGAATGCACTTGTTGTCAGAGGGTGCTTCTGGATCTGAGACTCCCAATTCCTTTTCTTTTTTTTTTTTTTTTTTAATCAATGGCTCCTGCAATATAAGGTGTACTGAAGGAGTGTCGTAAAGAAAGAAGGATTGTGATAGGGGAAGGCAGTGAGTTTGGCATTCTTGCAGGAGTCAATTATTCAAAGGAACATGAAGCGACGAGCGCGGGACATTGTTTCTTTATTCAGAAGCGCAGTCGGAGAGGATTTTGACAGGCAGGGGCTTAGTGGTGAATATCGAGTGAATCACCCCTCCACCAAACCCGTCCCATCTTCACATCTTATTCTACATCTTCTTTTCCCATAAATCTTTTCACCAGCCTCCATGGTGGAATTCTTCGACAAAACATCCCCTTAGAAGCTTGTATAGGGCTTTTCTTTCTCAGGCTTAGCGATTCGTATATATTGTTGATTTTGGCAATTTCTATTTTAACTTTTCGGAATTGATTATTTTTTACTACAACTTTATAGTCTCTTAATCAAATTGAAACATATATGACATAAATATCTAGATGCAAACTGTCAACTTGTTGAATAGAAAAAATTGATCTTGTAGAATCCACATATTTATGTGCGTGTGTGGGAGTGTGTGTGTGTGTGTCATGGCAGTAATTCTAGCACCTTATAGAATTATTTAGTTTAACACTGAATAAAAGAAATATTATGAAATATTTTTTTTTCATAAATGTGGTATCATGTATGTTGGGCTGAAAATACCAGCAGGAAATGCAAAGATCAAATTATGTTTATGTTAGGACTTCCATACTTTATACATGTACCAAATGTTTTCCTTGAATGATTTTTTTCATCTTAATCATTACTTTTAGTTAGTAATTTCATGTTCTTAATAAACTCTATTACTTCAACTTTGAAAAAATTATTTACTTCCAGTTCCTATATAAAAAAAAGTCAACTTGTAAACAATATTTTACAAAAAATGTTTCTTCATTATAAAAAATGGAGCATGTGAAAATATTACAATAAACTGCTTCCAAGTAGGGGTCGTACTTTGGAGGAAAAAGAAAATCTTCCTTAATTGAATATTGTAAATTAATATTGTTACTTCGCGTGTTTATGGTGAAATCTTAGTACATTTATAATGAACTAAGAATTTTAAAAGATTAAGATCTTTCAACCGTAACAAGCGGTCTTCATCAGAGTCGAAAACCCAACGTTCTGGGTAACAAGATCTCTTGTTGCGGTTGAAAGATCTTAGTCTTGTTTTCCCATTTCATATTGTGGTTTGTTCTTTGATTGTTATTTCACGTGTTTATGTGAAATATTTATATATATATATATGTATATATATATATATATATATATACTTTTTCGTTGGAAATACGATCCAAAACGGACAAAAATAGTTCAATATAGACAAAGAAACATAGAGAAATCAAAAGAACACACTTACAGTCTCTAATTTTCGGTTTGAACCGTCTTCAGGAGAGATAAGAGAGGGAAACCAAGTGCACTGTTATGTTGAGAACGTTTCAGTGCGCTTGGTTTCCCTCTCTTATCTCTCCTGAAGACGGTTCAAAACGAAAATTAAAGCCTATAAGTGTGTTCTTTTGATTTCTCTATGTTTCTTTGTCTATATTGAACTATATATATATATATATATATATATATATATATATATATTATATATATGCACAAAAAATGGTTCACTATGGGAAAAAGTCGGTTTAAACAAAAATAACGTTAAAAAACCTCCTGTCTTCATCAAGGTTTGATCTGACTCACTCCAAGGTTTACTCTGACTGGGCCAGCCTTACTTTTTTCTTTTCTTCCTTTTAGTTTCTTTAAAAATACATCTCTTACCTCGCTTCATTTTCAATACCACACTAAATGCCTGCTTTGCCTGCTCAATGAATTGAGATATTCAGACGGGGGCAAATTATTTGGGTCAAAAGATCTCAGTCTCTGTTATGATTTTTTTTTTCATTCTGTTATTGACTTTTATAAGTATCCATATATATTGAGAACTTTTTAACTTAACGGATGTTCTTGTGAGAAATACGTCCAAACAAGTCATCAGATAGTCTATGGGTAGCATTAGATATGAATTAAGTATAATTTTTCATCAGGAAAAGAACATCATAGGTCCTGTTTAAAGTATATACATATTAAATTACATAAGACCTGAGAAAGTGTTGATGAAGTCTAAGTGACCGGGACGTAGAAGCACCTCTCCTCTGCTATTTGAAATCACTTGACAAATGCTTTGTGCGACTAGCCCCTCTGTCTTAAGAGTCATTTATAGTCAGTTAATGCTGAATGGACACCCAGTTTGGCTTGTTACCACTATGGGTTTGCTCTGATTTAACTGCACCCTACCTCTCATTTGCCTTCACAGTCCATTTGTTTCCCGAAATCACACTCCTTCTCCTGTAATTCACTAAAATTAATCGAAGGTTTGTTTTTGAAATGGTTTGATTTCAACTATAGATTACTTTAGGGAATTATATTCCATCCATAACACCTTTTGAATTATAATAGACTATCATTATCAGTATAACTCATGTAAAATTACTTTATCACATTGTGCTTAAAAATCATGAAGTTAAGGAAATAACATCAAAGAAAGAGTTGAGATTTAATTTTTTTTCACGTTAGATTTATCCAGCATGCGTTGAAGCAGTATTATATATACCTTTAAAGCTGAGTAAATATACATTATTTCTTTTAGCTACACGATAAGTACTTTCCTTATAATCTTTTCCAAACATATGCTCTACCCTTATTCAGAGAAGATATCACCATAATCTGCTATCAGTTCAGTGGTGCGTAAGCTGACAATTATTGGGCAAAAAAAGTAAGAGTGAAAAGCTGAGAAAGTTCACCAAATACCATGGAACCTCATTGGTGCTAACTTGCATTGAAACAGCAGACACTGAAAGTACGAAAGAAACAACTGAGGAACTCTTAATCCCTCTACAACTCTCTCCGCCACTGAAACATTCTCTCTACATGAAGTTTCGTTCATAATTAGAAAACTCTCTTTCATAAACTTTCTTGGATATGATCTGAATACAAATTAAATACTAAAACAACTTTCTCGTAAACTCATATCATTGAGTATCACAGCAAGTATTGATTAATACTTATATAACTTTTTTTGCTAATTCAGTACCAATGCTACATGCTTTGAGTAACATTGCATAGTTATTTGCAATGCAGGTATCATTGAGTAGTAAAGAAAGTAGATACAAAAAGCAAGTATAATTGGGTATGAAATATCATGAGTCGTCATAAATTAAAATTAAAATATCCAATAGTAAAAACTATTATATAAATTAGATCCAGTATTAACGAAAATGTCTAAAGTACTGTCTGCTACTAGAAGATCATGTTTTCCTTATTTCCTACTAAACCTTTGTTTATTCTGCCTTGATCTGCCTTTTATTCCCACTATTTGCCTGTTACTATCTTAAAATACTCACTTCTTTCTCATTATCATACTACACACTTTTCCCTTTTGCTCTGTTTGTTGTTGGTTTCAAACTTTACATTTTTTTCTCTTTTGAGACATTTTCCTCCTTCTTTTCTTGTTTTCACGAACGCAAAGTTGTTTAGATATTTCTGATGTTAGTCTAACTCACACTGAGGTCAGCTATCGAGCGTTCACTTTAACTGTCATGTGTTATTCTCTTCTAATTCCTTACTTGCTTTGTCCTACTGTGTCCTTTTCATACTATGTATTTCCCTATTTCTTCACTCATTTTCTTATCCCTACTTTATATGCCTTCCTCTGTTTCTCAGTTTAAACCTTCCCGTAATATATTACTCCTGATGAGCTATATTTGTGCTTGTATCTTTATTTGATAGCATAAATAGTTTACCCGTAAAAAACACTAACCTGAAGCTAGCTGTTAACCTTTTTTTTGCTTCATCCCTTGGTGACTGAAATATGGTCCTTACTGTTTTGAACTCGTGTTGAGTCCAGTTTGATCAGAAGTTGTTACAATTGTAACAATTGCTGCAAAAAAATCGTCTTTAGAGACTATTATTAGTCTTTGAAAGATAGTGTTTTTTTCCCATTTGATATTGTGATTTGATCATTGATATGCATTTATATATATATATATATATATATGAAGGATTCATATATGATGATATACAAAATATTATAGGATACTTTACTATAATTAAGGACTACTAATTGTAGATATGTCAGCTCTTATAGAAAGTATGGAAACATAATAATCATCGAGTTGTTAGTAAATTGGGCTACCAATCATAGAACACAAACTAAAATATTCATTTCTATAGTTGATATATATCGATTAGTTTTACTATTTTGTTACATATCAATGTGTCGCAAGCAACGTTGAGATAATAACGAATTTATGATGTGATATGATTGAATCGTAAGACTAGGGACATTACATCAGCATGGGAAACGTGCCATTACTACAAAAAATTGACTATACATTGGAGATACCATCAGAATGTATGGTACGTGCGTATTTGTTTAAAAAAATAGTTCAAGTTTGTCATATGTATTTTGAAATATTTAATTGATGAATATGGAATCTCACATAAAAGAGATAATAAATTTTATACCACGCTTTGCTCATAGGAATTTTAGGAGTACCTACTGTACTATTTATTGATATTATGTACTGCACTAGTTGATTGATATTATGATTTATGTTTTAACTGCAGCTTGACTATTAGCATATATATTTGAATTTAAAATATTATTATATTCCAAGTAAGTTGGACTAAAACCAAAACCGCCTTAAGTAATCTGAGAATCTTGGAGAGTTCATTTAAATGAGCTGCAAGCCTGGAGATTTCAGTTTGGTTACTTTAATAAAGACCGCCTTATTTGGGTTTGGTTTATTCTTCATCTCGATTCGTCTTAAAGTTTTCCATTCTTTTTCGCATCCCTCTCTTGTCTAAGTCAATATTATCATTTTGCCAGTTAAATACCATGTTAACATTAATACAGGAGATTGTTCACGGTGTGTGTTCTTGTTACCATACCACTTTCTGTGGTATTTGTAATAATATAGTTGAGAGTAATTTTTTTAAGTTATCTAATTTTATATTCCTTCTTGTGTTTTATTAAACCTTAAGCAACATATACAGTTATGTTAGAAGATGAGGCTATATGTGTTGTTTTCATTTCTATTTCGTTCATCGTCTTCTTCATGTGTATATATCAACTTATACTCCACAGCAGGAAATTAAGCATTGTAACTAAGGTATGTCGACAAGTAACAGTCTTCTTCAGAGCCACTTCCTCTTCTGGTGACGGCAGTTGTCGAAATATTTTAGTGAATTTTTCTATTTTTCCTTGTGATTTTTTTGAATATATAATGTATATACATTCATTATACAAAAACCTCACCTGACTTTAGAATTAACAAATCATCATGTTCCTTGACGAGCTATCACAAAAGGCACTAGAACTATTTCAATGCATTAAATTTTGATAAATGTTTGAATCTATATATAATTTCAAATACGCTCTAATACAAATTAATATATGCATTTGTGTTTGTTTTTGGGTTTAAATCAAATATATATATATTTCGTTAAACACTTTTTGCATCTTTGTTTTAGTTTCGTTTCTTGTTAACTTTTCTAATTTTCTAATTAGTGTTTTGATGTTTTCTGGGATATGAAATAATAACTGTCCAAAAGTTTTATCTTTAAAACTCGTTGTTCACAATATACACTTATTAACAATTAACCGACGTTTCAGTCTCCATGAACCATCTTCTCCTGAAGATATTAACATTTACTATGTATGTAGTTGTTTAATTTTTTATTTTTAATTTTAGGTATTACAATCAATACTGTTTTGATTGTTCTTTGAATGTGATTTAGAGTATATGTGTAACATTATGGAGAAGCAAAAAGTGAACAAAACACGTTGTTTTTCAATTGGATTTTTTTTATAGGAACATTTTCCATTATTATACTGGAATTTATAGTTTTAATTAAATCAATACCGTTTTGCTACATTTAAGTAGATTTTTCATTAATTAAGAGGTAAAATAATTTTATATGAAGGAATAATATTCTGTTATAAAATTATCAAAACTGGTAAAATTAGATGGTTGTTTTGGAAAGTTATTTGACATAAAAGGAGAAATTCGTGCCGGTTGGTAGCTGCTAGCGTAAATCAGAGGGGATTCAGGGAATTAACCGCTTTTTCCCCTCTTTTGCTTACAGTAGGCATAAACATAATGATTCTCGTTGGGAAAGTTTTATACTCTATAATTTCCGTGTTGTAAACAAGCGAAAGGGAGGGCAAGGGTATAAAAGTAAGGCCGCTCAACTGGAAGAAACACATGAATGATAAGAGTTTACACGGAGAGATGTTTATGGGGCTCCTTGCCTGGATTTAAAGCTGGTGATTTCAAGTTTCGCTTTAGTTCTTCTAATCCCGACAGTCGAATATAATAGTTATCCCTTAGGCTTTCTTGAATTTCAATCAATCCTTGTGATAAAGACAGTGACCATAAACCACAAACTCCTGCAGAATTATGTTAAGTATCCTTCTTCCTTTCTTTCATTTATTTATTTATCTAACAGGAGAGTCTGTGGTGTATCCGTCAGTGGATTAGATTAGACGACTTGCAGTGGATTAGGGTCCTCCCTTTCGTGACATGTCAGTCATTGGATGTCATGCAGCAGTGTAGAGCTTTCCCCTTCCGTAAAATGTCAGCCTGTGAACATACTAGGCCGAGAAGGGTCATTCCATTCTCTTGCAGCCTAATTCTACTGTGGTATGTCAGCCAGTCGACATTGTACAGCCCAATAGATCTCTGTCCTTCCGCCACATGTCAGCTAGTGGTTGTTATAGAGCTGAGACACCACCACCATGTCCGTGGTGCGTTAGCTAATAGATGTCTTTCAACCCTGTAGATCTCTACCTATCTCTGAAATGACTCACTCTTCTTATGAAGTATCTTACAGGTGGCGGGATCTTCAGCTATGTCCTCACCCGAACATACCTATAATGCCAGAAGTAAACTCCACATAATATTCACATACAATTGCAAAACAACTTTACAATATATCATAAAATACTTTTATAATATAGTATAAACACTTTTATAATAGAAACGCATTTATGGTATGCAATTTTGTCACATGTAATTTTCATGACAAAAATATTATGAAATAGTTCCTTATTAAAGAAATTGTATTATATAGAATTTTAAAAGTCATATTTAGATAAAAGTATAGGAGACAACCATGCCGGTGATGTGGCAAACATAACATTGAACATTAGTTTAAACATATCCTCAGGGTTCACAAACCATAGAACTCCACTCTATCTTTGATACATGTGTATTCAATCTGTATCATGTGTTTTTTATTATTTATGTTTTTATGTTACAATGTCATATAAACTTTCTTTTAACTTGTTTTTCTGAAACTATTAAATGAGTCAACGTTGTGCACATAGTCTTTTTTTCTCAATTGGCCTTTGACCGGCAAACTTACTTATGTTGCGACAAATTTCTTTAGGTTTCATATTATGTAAATAGCATTCAATAACTGATTAATCAACTGAAATGTACGTACCTTCCTATAACTGTAAGTGAAGTATAGTTCAATAGAAGTACTACATTCTGATCAACATTTTAACATCGAGTTTTCAAAGAAAATAGACATTCTAATGTTCTCAGATTTCTTTTTCTTATTGCAACTATTAATTTCATAATACTACGAAATTTTCAACATTTAGAGTTAGCAGCTTAGGAGGTAAAAAGTGTGTGTGCTATACAATCACAATTTGGGTAAAAATATCACCTTCGCATTAAAAATAAGGCAAATCTATACTAAAAGTGTTATTCTTAAGTAAAATATGAGTGTGATCCATATTAATGGATGTACGTTCTTTAAATATTTTAAATAAGTAGATCATCTGTGGCCTAAAGTGAGCCACAGAGTTTTGGATAAGCATATACACACACCACCACTACCACTACCTCCACACGCCACAAACATAATCGAGAAAACGCCAAAAGTGGATTTCCAGTAAATCAGTACTTCAAACAAAACAGCCCATAAATGATATTATGCTTGTTGGGAAGTGGGCCATATGAAGTCTGGGCTACTAGTTTGTAGTAGGTAAATGTAAATTGTGTGCTACCTCAAATCAGAATTTTTAATTCATTCAACCTTTTTTAAAGCATTGAATTATCACAATTTATTCTTTTCTTATACTGAATTAAATTCATTAAATTAAAAAATTAAAAGAAAATAAATCAAAAGAATTAAATTTATTTGTACCATTTACTGAAGTGACACTGAATTAAAGCAACAATAAATTCAATACGTGAATAAGTTGATGCTTGGTCATGTTATCCTTGATCCAGTCACTGTGAAATGTCAGTCGTATGTTGCTAAGATGTAAGATTGACTTGAGACATGCGTTGAGCCGACATGGTCAAGAGGGTTGCACTCAGACAGTGATTGTTGTGAACCAAGTCCTGCTTTATATTCACCTCTGTAAAATCCAAATATCCAAAAAAAATATCATAGCTTACTATTAAAGAGTGGCTACTCACTCTTACTACGAGGATAAATACTTCTCTAGAATGTTCCAGAAATTTCTAGTACTCTACATCTCGTTTTCTTAACTCTTTCTGCTTAGAAATGGTACTTAAGAATCTTGTCATTTCATTTAAATGCTGTGATAAAATGAACCGGATCTGAAATGCATCGTAATCAATTGATTGCCGTATTCTTGTATAAAACACTGAGAATTGTTTTAAAAAGGCAGGTGCTATTCAAGAAGTAAATAGTGGGGCTATGTGAAACATTCTCAAAGCTAGTGTTGTTTTGGGCACAGATGCATTTGGACCCTAAATGACATGTCTGCTTCTCCGACATAATATATCGTGGCTGCCAACAACCAATATATTTTTATTGGAAAGTTTCGCGTCTCTCGGTCCCCCCCCCCCCCCCCCCCACAACTGCCTTCCAGCTTCAACTTTTACATTTCCTCCAATTATATGTTTTCCTTGTTTCCAACAATTTTCCACCTATATTAACTTTCCACCTTTTATACTCAACGGAAACATTATTTCTTCATAACAAAGTAAAGAGATTTATTGCTCAGCACGTACGGTCAATTTATTTTCTTCAAGTTTTCCACCCACCAAGTATATGTAAGAAAAGATACTTTAAAAACTAAAGTAAGCAATCTTTTTTTCCTTAGGGAAATTGCTTAGTGAAATATTATGATTCATTTCTTATTTATTTGTGCTTGTATTGAATGAAATTTATGTTGGTTTATTCCGCAGAAGAATTTATTTTTGCGTGTTGTTAGTGGTGGAACGTTCAACATGACATTCTCACGGCATAAATGCTCTTTCCATTTATGACGTTATTTTCCCAACGGCTGCCATATACAGAAATTAATAAACAATATCTTACTCGAACAAATTTCTTGTTAGAACATTATTCAATTTTTTTGATAAACTTTGTTAAACCGAATCATAAGGTGATGTTAAATGACATACAGGGTGCTGTTAAATTCAAATATTAACATGGAATTGTATTCAATCTAATCAAGACAACATTACGGGAAACTATCTGCTAAAATATATAATTAATGGCAACTAAGGAAAAAGCAGATGTTAAATAATTATGATTTTATGATAATGATTTTAAGCTGAAGCTTTTATACTTTGATTTGGTATAAAAGAAAACTAAAATGGAAACGAAAAGGTTCAGGACAAAACCTACTCAAAAAATTATATGCGTGAAAAATACTAAGCAAGTGGATTTGTTTATTAAGAGTGAAAAATAATGAACTGAAAAGTTATCTTTTCTTAAAAAAGGAAGAAAAATAGTAAATTGAAATTGTAAACAACAATAACAAAAAAGAATTCATAGGAACTATAAATATAGCTATATAAAAGAAATTAAAATTGTATAAACCGATTTATAACTAAAGAGAAAAAAATTGGCAGAGTCAAATCATAACTATAAAAGAGACACATGGAATAAAAACTAAGGTTAAACAACTGTAAGAAATTTAGAGGTAGGAATGACTAAAATTGGTCAACCAAGCGGGCTTTGGTAATTTAAGCGAGTACCGTTATGAGAACCTGACAACTAATGTTGAATGTAAATATGCTTTTTATGATGACTTTGGGAGAGTTATTTTTTCAGTTGCCTTTGCAACATCGTTAAGTGTTTAGAAGAAAAGAACACGTTCTTAGAAAGATCATAAACACTGAAGTAGCTTTGGTTTTCAGTTTTATATATATGTACCTACTAAAAATTCAGGAGTGCTGTTCAGATGCTGCAGATGCTATTTCTTATCTTTCAGATGGTGTAACACTCCTAATAAATGTTGTACTGATAATTTGAAACAACAAGAATGTTTTTTCAGTGCTTCTGTTCTTTTGTTTGTTTCTAACCTTTAGCCATTGTATCGTAAAGGAAATATGTTCGCCCAGATTTTTAAGCAAATTGAAAATCCAAAATGACTGTTTTCAGATATACAGTACTTGGCGCCTGGTAATGTAAATATAATTATAGTGCTGTAGGTATTACATACTTAAGTGGTGTTGATTTTCTGTTGTGTTGTTTTTAGCTGTTAGTTTGATTAATTGTAAATGTTTGGTGAAAAGAAGACACAAGGTTTGAACTGAAGATAATGACGTCTGGGGAGGCAGTCAAGGTGAAAGGGTTTTTTTTGAATGAGAGGCTGTGAGTTGAAGGGAGATGGACAGAGGGCGACTGAAGACAAAGAGTGCCCGAGTCAGTGGAGCCCCAGAGGCAACTATTATGCAAACGCCGTATTGATTTGGGTTCATTGCAGGCTTTACTTTGTGCGCTACAAACGATGTTTCTTTCCAATTAGTTTTATTTACTTTTGCATTCTTTATAGTATAAATAAACATTGTTTTAAATGCCCACATCAGGGGTTGTTCTACGCGTGGAAAGTGTGGTCCTGTTATTAATTGGCACCCATTCCAGTTCGGAGCAAACCAATTTATTGGCTAAATCAGCAACCCTTGTTTTCTATAAAAACCACTGAAATTCAGTGGAATAATATTCTGAATGAAAATCTAACATTTTAATGTCCTTTCCACGATACGACGAGAAGGTCTGGGTACAAGCCTAATGTTCGGAATCTGAAAAGCAAACAGCGACCACGATACCATTAGATCAGAGTTAATGCTAGTAAAATTGAACATCAATTGCTGGCCTGTTCTAGACTAAGCAAACACAACTTTGGGAGTTGTGGGATTCTATTGTCCTATCTAAATATTTGTTACACTTGCACAATGACGAAAAGTGGCAGACAGTCATTATATATAGCCTTTGATGACTCCGCGCTAGTGACTATATTATACGCAGAAGTCGATGAAATCAGTGTCTTGCAATTATAATTTCTTGATAACAATAAGCCCTTAATATCACATGTCATCTGCTTCAAAAGTAGTTGATGATGAATGTCGTTGTCTACTACATGCCCATAATGTATTAAATGTTAACATCATAATATAAGCACATAATATACTCTTAGCAACATAAGCTGCAGTATAGGAGTACAGCAGCCGTTAAGCACACAAGTCCTTGATTATCACAAATAATCAAGCTTGCAAAACAAGCCGTAAAGAGTTTAATATGGCATATTAAGCGTCCATTGCGAGGCTTCTTCAACAGAAAAACTTTCTATCGCAAGGGATTAGTAGCAGAAGGCATTTCATCATTTTGTAATTACGAAATACTGTTACACAGATACTTGCTGAATGTCATCAAACGAAATAAAAAAAACATGTTCGTGCCCAGATTCTGCTTCTTAAAAGCATGACCTTATCTTCATTCATTTGAGAATATGAATTAGTATGACTTCTTTCTCAAAAGAATACTCCCTTGTTTTTGAATAAACTGTCTGCACTGAACTAGTTTCTCTTAAGAACATAATAATGTTAAAAGCTGTGTGTGTGAGTGTGCGTCTGCATATGTTTATTATTAATGACGTTTATAATTTCACATTTTTTATAATTACAACTTAGAAGAAATATCGCACAAATGAAACCATTATTATAAATTTGTGTATTAATGATTGTTAAATGTATACAGTTATATATAATTTTATTTACTAAGTACATAACTATATGTATTAATATTTAATAAATAAAAAAAATATTTGATTTTTATGCAATCTGTCAACTTTAGAGCACCTCCACAGTAGCAAAAAATTATCCATTAAGGATTAGACAAAAAAAATCCGTTTGCACTGTCATCATTTTGTAAAAAAAAATTATAAAAAAAATATTGTTCAAAGAAAAATAAAACCATTTTAATGATTTATTGTTTTTGTTTTAGGTGAGTCAGCCATATTAAATATACCTTGGGCAGACGTTTTGTGATTCATATGTGAGTGATGTCTTTATACTCCTCGTAAGTGCATGAGATTCAGAATGCATACATAACATTATTATTTTTCACCTTTTCGAAGTTACAAATGCATGTTTTCCTATGTCTCATTTACTAGCGTTATTTCTTTTTACAGTATGAATACATAAATCAATTTAGTATTTATAACCCTTTCACAACATGCATGTGATAGTTTCACAATGTAAACAAACAGTAATATTGTTAAACATTATTTCAAGTCAATACCCATTCATATGACTTTAAATTAATTCATTTAAGAATATGAATTAATATGACTTCTTTCACAAAAGAATACTCTCTTTTTTTGTTCAAACTGTCTGAACTGAAGTAGTTACTCCTGGGAACACAATAATGTTAAAAGATATATGTATGTGTGTGTGAGTGGATGAGTGAGAGTGTGTGTGTGTGTGTATGTATGTACAAAAAATTCACATTTGTATGAACTGTGTAGTACCTATATAAAAGTTTCGCATTCACACAAGGTTTTATTTGTACGAAATTTCATGATGAATATATTATTATATTATTTATAAGAATTAAAAAGAGTGACTATCATTCCAAAGTAAACGTTATTCTCCATTCAACTAGTTTCCGATTCTATCAATTTTGCGAAGTGACACAGGAGAATTCTCAAAGAGTTATCTTAAATTTATCGATCTTTACCATACCGATAAATTATCCCGCCATCTACTGCACATTAGAAATTCCATGTATTTGCTTTCTTAGTTCCATAAAATATATTTTTTCATTTTAAATTGTTTCTTGTCTCTCATCTTCATTAGTCTTTTGCCTGCTTCTTCATTCCTGTGAGTCGGTCAGTGGTCATTTGTTGTTTAGTATGTTTGTTTACAAGAATTTTACGAACTGATTATGTGCAAATATTTCTGGATCTTCCATTATTGTCAGTCATGGTCCTATAGGTCCGCTATGATGTATTTACTTCATAAAGTGACCTCAAATGATTAGTCAAATTAGAAATGTTTATGGTACTCGTACTTATAAATATAAGTGAGTACTTTATATTCCTGTTTTAAAGTATTTCCTGTTTGTCCCATCCATTATTCCCTAGAATCCTTGAATTTTATTCTGCAGATTCCATTTTCTTTTCTATTTAACAATTTTATTTGTGTTTAATTGACCTATTTATTAGTGCCAATAAAATAGTAAGATTTTCTTTTTTAGATGAGTTTTTTTACTTTATTGTGGTTTTTCCATTGAAGTAAAAGATAACTGTTTATTTCGTCGTGTCTATTTTTAGTTATTGTCTCCTGTTGGAATTTACTTGGTCTATTATTGTTCCATTATATCTGTCATGGTTGCTGTTTCTTTTACTGCATTCCGCTGATAAATAGAGTTTTGCTAACCTGTTTACCGTATATCTTAGCGCAGATTAAGTGTTTATCTGATGTATGAATTATGAGTTTCAATAACGTGTCTGACACATCTTTAACATTTCATATATATTTTAGTTGTTATCACGAATATTTATTGTAATAACAATAATTAAAAAGGTTGTTACTAAATTTAAGAAACGGTCCACAAGGACTATAAAACTTTAAATTACACAAAGCACGACACAGAAAAAAGAATAAAAAGCGATCCATCCTTCTACGTTGGGAGATCTCTCTCACTTCGTCCTCTCTTCTAGTCTACTTCTGATGTCAAACAGTTCGAAATATTGAGAATTCTGTAAGTGTCCCTTTTATTCCTTTTTCTGTGTCGTGCTTTATGCAATTTAAAGTTTTAAAAAGGTAATGTCCGATTTCACTTTGCTCAGCTTTGTTGAATGTTTTTCAAAATTTCTTCAATTCAAGGTTATTCAAATCAAAGATTAGATCACCATACTTTTTTAAATTTATATTTGACATGTTTCGGTGCTTCATACACCATCTTCAGAATTATCAATTTTACAATATTAATCCAAATTAATCCAAAAAAAAAACAAACATAAAGTTGAATTGCACTAATTAAGTAAACATTCTAATCAGGTTACACTGTCAGGTATGAGATTGCAGTGTTGGTATCAGTTTGTGAATGTCCTGAGATCCCTTGAAGGTCTAATTTTTCATCAACGCTGGTTACACGCTGGTTATACGTATCAGGTTATACTTATACGTATAACACTGGTTATACGTATTCAAGAAGGACTGGTTCCAACTTGTACGAGTTATAGTAATAACTAGATAATTCATGCGTTAACTTCTTTTGCACATATAAACAGTATATATTGGCTAGAAATTTAATAGTTTTAATTGATTCAATTTTTCCATTACTAACATGGATATTCATGCATTTTTTCATTACCACGGAGGTTAGTATCATTAATATTAAAATTATAGTAATCCGTCTTACCTCGTACCCTGCTGCTGAAGTTCTTAGACCGGTTTCGGGCGTCACCCATCTTCACAAGAACATTAACATGGATATTGTTACAAATGAATCATCCAACTATTGCCAGTTCTCAAAATACTTTATGCGTTATATTCATTTTCAATATTCTGTAAACATTGTTTTCATAATATCGTTATTATGGTTGTAGGAACATTAAGATTTTCAAATCTCTTATACAAATGGTTATTAAATTTAAAATAATGTTGATGTAATGTGGGTTTTGTTAACTCTATATTATTATTTTTTTCGTTATTTCAGTATTTTTATGTTACTATACTTATCTTATGTTATATTATCTTGTGGTGTTTTAAAATTCAGGAGAAGATTATAGCATGACTTTCAAGATTTGCTTTCTTTTCTCGCATACTGAGAACTTTTTGGTAAAAATGTTCGTATACTGAGAACTTGATTACTTTTTGTGTAAAGTTCATATTTACTAAGTAGTTTCCTACAAAAGGAATTATTCTCTACTCCTACCTATGACTAGTAAATTCTAGTTAATATGTGGTTGTTTGTTTGTTTGTTCAAATAACTTTTACAAACAAATGGTGAGGAACTGGGTTGTTTATGATTTTTTTTAAATATAATGTTCAATTATATGTATCTAAAAGTATTAGATCGTTTTGATATTATATATCTTTGCTCCAAATCTATGAATAAGGCTGGGTTTCAAACAAAATTAAATTCATTAGCGTCAACAATCCATATAAAACGGATTGGCAGCAGGTTTCCCTTTGGTCGTAATTAATTAAAAAACTCCTAATTCCTACAACAAATATTTACATTGAAATGCAAGTTTTTGAGCAGAAATCAAACAAGCAGAAATGCTTCTTGATTTTGGGGTGGCTTGAAATGGACCAAAACTGAAATTAACTTGTGGATTTAATGGCGAGTGTGACATATCTGTGCCTCCATTATTCTTAAAAGCCCAATTCATTTGGGGCCATAGCAAACATAGTTTAACATGGCGACGGAGCAAGCCAAGTGGAAAACATTTATTCTCAAATAGATAAAAGCGCTACGGTAATTTACTGAGACTGATGAAATATTAGTCGTCTTTTTACGTAAAGAAATGTTCATTCTCAAAATAGATAACAAACAACTGTCGTACATCCGTAATCCGCGTATTACGTTACCCGCCATTACAGCATTACGGCTTTGCGTGGCGCTAACACGGCCTCGAAAGAAAATACAAGAAATCCAAAGAATAAGGGAATGCAAACTTTCTACCGGGAGTACATCTTCAATTGAAAGAGAATACTAAAAGTAGATACCTTTGAAAACTTCTCAATTTTTGACATCATAATTTTGCAAATTTAAAAAGATATCATTCCCCAGGTAACTGATAACTATTCGTATTTTACAAAGAGGGTGTTGGTGGGTCTGTAGAACTAAGCCTTCACGAAGGTTCTGATCAGAGGTCAACAAGTGATTTTTCTAGAATCTCTTCAGGAAAACATTTTAAGTGTGTAGACTGAAACAATCAAGGTGAGATAAAGGCATTATCCTTACGAAGGAGATATTATTATTGGGAAATCATTGACAATGACATAAGTCATTACAATTACTGACGAGGTAGTAGAGCATATGAGACGTTTATCTAATATCCAGAAAATATCTACAAATTTATTACATAAAATCTGTTATTCTATCTGTTTTATCGTTTTTTTTCCTGTTTTAACATAATACCTAAAGAATGTTGCCGGCGGCCTTATTATTTACTTACTTGTTTATTTTTCTATTTTATGAGCCTGTAGAATATTTTCAATGTAAAACTGTTTGGTTGTTAGTTTCTATTTTTTTTGTATTTTTTTTATTACCAGTTTTTGAAAAAATAAAAACATGGTTGTAAAGCTGTTATTTTTTCAAGGAGAAATACTGTTTTATTAATACTAATTAATTAATAATATTAAGTATTAGCGAAGGATTAAGTTGAGATGGTTAGGAGTTAAAGAAGAGGTCTTCTATCTTTTTTGAAGAGAGGTAATGTTTTGAGTCATTCAAATATCAGACTTTATTTATTCTATATTTAAGTTTCAATCATCTGAAATACTTAAAACCTTTTTAGATGCCCTCGCTTATAGACTCCTCAAAGACTTACGTTTTAGCGATTATGGGAAACCCAGCAACCTACTATTTTTATTCTATCTATCCCAGAAATATTAATATATCTCGTTTTTGACGTGGGTTTTCGAAAAAGTTAATTATATTGAACAAGTTTTAAAATGTAAAAAACGTTCTTTAGTGAAGTAGAAAAAAATTTGTTCAATGTCAAATGCCATAGTTTATTGAGCCATTGTATCGATCTCTTTTTCTTTTGGTAATAACTTAGGTAATTTGTTAATTAAAAATTCTCCCAGAAATTGGACGTATAGTGATCTTTAAAGCATTACGGGTAAATTTCATCATAACATATACATAGATCAGACGGGTAAATCATCAAAATTGCGTATCAAAGAAATCCTCAAATCTCGGCAATGACAGGCTAAAAAAGTAGCACCTTATTTTCGATATAAATAATGATAATTATGATATAAATTGGAATGAAAATAAAATCAGATATGAACGATCGTTTTTGTTAAGTATTATGGGTTGAACAAGTACATACATGGTGAGCTGAGCTTTCTTTTTAAATAGTTGGATTAGGTGAAGAAGTTAGAAACTTTAATCTTGTCACGCTATATGCTTGCTAGGATATATTATCAGGTGGAGAATTGAATATGTTTATCAAAAGTAGCACTTTATGTAGGTTTTAAGTAAACTAGTAGTTTGAACAAAAATAAAGTCTCATAAATAGCTAAAATATATAACTCAATAAAAAAAGGTGTATTTGAAGGAAATAATTCATTTCTTAACTTTCATTTCAAATATGACCTTCCTGAAGTTAAACAGATTCAAATCTAGCAAACTGATCGACTCTTGATCAACATTAATATGTATATATATATATATAAAAAGATTTCACATAAACACGTGAAATAACAATCAATGATCAAACCACAATAAGAAATGGGAAAACAAGACTATGATCTTTCAACCGTAACATGTGGTCTTCGTCAGAGTCAAAAACCCAACTGAAACAGTAGATGCAGAGAACTAGAACTAGGTGCAGGTTCTCTGCATCTAGTGTTTCAGTTGGACTCTGACGAAGACCACTTGTTACGGTTGAAAGATCATAGTCTTGTTTTCCCATTTTCTTATTGTGGTTTGATCATTGATTGGTTTATATATATATATATAAAGTTCAATTCAGACAATTTAACAACACAACAGGCTCTCCAACCGTCTTTTACCAGTGCGTTTGGTTTCCCTCTCTTATCTCTTTGCGAAGTAAATATAGACGTAAGAATAACGTTTGTAACATGTGTATGTTGAGAAGTTAATTATACACTGATACTAATTCAACTGGGTGACGGTATAAGAGGGATTACGGTTCTGTCACCCAGACGGACTTTAATCTCTGGACCAAACACTCCGTGATATCGGCTTCTGACAGCTTAGCTTCCCGCCCATAGACTCAAATCCGCCCAGTTCAATATCACATTATAAATCTCTTCGTCGTGTTTTATACACCTGTGATTCATCACACTTCTTCAGGTATTCCACAAAATCATAGGGATATGTAATGAAGCCGGTAGATTGGAGGGAAACACCCATTATTTTCGTCCACTCTGAAAATATTGTGTATTCTTATTATTCAGCATAAATATTGGAAGGTTGTCAGTACTGTAGAGTTTATTTGTCTCATTGCTACATTATACTCGTCATTCTGTTTCCACTATACTCCTCCGGACCTTCTTCAAAACGTTTAATTACCAAGAGACTGCTTGTGCCGTGGATATGTCAGTTATGTTGTCCACGAATGTTGACAATAACTCCTTACTTCTTACTGTAATTTCCTATTGATTTCAAGTTAAGTAATTTTCTGATTTTCAATTTTTTCCATTTTTTAAATTTATATGAATTCGTTTAATACTTATCTGGTGTGTTCCGTTATAATTGCTCCAAGAATATTTACATGTTTAAAATGTGTAATACTATTTTTAAGGTATTAAGTTTTGAGTATCATTCTAAAAGAGTAACATGCCTAACTTATTTAGTGGATTCATGGAAATTATGGGCAAACAATTCTACTTAGTTTAGTCATCTATGTGACCATACTCAGGGGTATTGTAAGAAACTTACAACCCGTATAAAGTACTTTTTATAAAAAAACAAATAAATCAGATATTAGTCGTACTTGACAATGTCATGAAAATCGCCTTCTCACAGCTTGTATGAGTTTTATCACTTTTACTACAGAATTCATTAACGCTTTAGTAAGAACTTTAATCTTGTCACGCTATAAGGCTGCTACGAATTATTATCAGGCGGAGAAATGAATATATTTATCAAAAGTAGCACATTATTTAGTTTTCATATAGGCTTTTAGTGTGAAGATGGTCACATAAATAGCTAAAATATACAGCTCAATAAAAAAAGGAGTACTTGAAAGAAATAATTTATTCCTAACTTTCATTTCTAATATGAACTTTGTGAAGTTAAACGGATTGGTAAACTAGGTCAACGGATTTAAATTTAGTAAACTGACCGACTCATGATAAAGATAATATATATATATATATATATATATATATATATATATAATACCGATTTGAATATTATATACTCGATTTTTCCTTCTTTACAAGATTTTTCTTGTAAAGTACAGTTAGTTTTGTAATCTGTACGATAAATGTTCAGGTGTTTAGTGAAAACTTGTTGGTTACTTATGTGTTATTAGTCAAAACATTGGTTACTGGTGTATTGTCTTTATCTCAACTTGCTACCATAAGTATTCTGTAAGATTTCGTTGTGTAAACACCTTTAATTCTTATTCATATTTGTAAGTCAACGTAAAACTAATAGTTTCCATTCTTACTTCTATAGGCTGTTGTTCTTGATTTTAATTGATTGTGGAACATGTACCTGGTTCTCTTCAGAGTCACCAGGTGAATGACTTGTGACTCCTACAAGGTCTGTTAACTGTTCAAAGATCTTAAAGCCATATCTGAATTGATTACTTTGGTTTTGATTTTGAATTGATATAATTATTTCGAAATCCAGCTATATAAGTTCGGAGACTATCTAAAGAATTCCGAACATCATACAAATTATTGGTGTTTGTGATTTTTTAGTTTTGATAGGTATTTCAACATCTAGTTCATGCATATTATATATATATGTTATATATATATATATATATATATATATATATATATATATTATCTAGTACGTATTATTATAAGCTATGTTGTAATAACATAGTTTATTACAAGCTATTTAACTGTCCAAGCTCTAATGCTGGTACTGTGTGTTGGCGAGCCTAATCACTTAGACAGTCCGTAAATACTGAGTACAGCGACTTAAATGAATAACAGTTCGGAAGTACTTCTCTGAAAGCTGAAGAGGGTGGTGTTTTTTGAAAGCGGCAGGCATTGGAGTGGGGTGTTGTCGACCGATGACTTAATTCCGTGAGTGTAGCCCGCGTGCTAACTGGATTATCAGTGAGAGGCGAATGACACGGTCTTTTGCGCTCTCGCTTTAAATTCAGTAATGACAAGAGATTTGATTTGTCGGCTTGTGTTCGTTGCAGCCCTCCTAGTTCACACGTTTGTCCTTAACCTGATAGCCTTCTAAAACTTTGTGCCAAGTCAACCTCCAAAGCCGTTTTATTAATTTAAGTCCTGTACACTCCATTCTTTATACACACTCATCTTTGCCTTAAATAACCCATCATTTTTAGTTTTTTGTTTATTTATTATGTATTTCTTTCTTTAACTAACCAGTTTTCGGTTATTTCCATTATCTAATTGCCTACTGAGTGCTCACTGTATTGCAAATCAACCTTAAAACACCTGTAAAACCTGGTCTATTCGATGCCCCTATCATGTCAAATCAAACAACAAAGCAACAGTGTAAGCACATTTATGATAATTCGTTTAAACAGAAATCTTTTTTTCTTTTTCACCTCAAATCAGAACTAGGGGTGGGGTGGTCAAGGTTGGAATTATTCTTGATATGCAAGAATAAATCTATGAAATAAATAATAACAGAGATATAAACTAGTCTATCAATGTCTTGTAACAAAGATGTTTTCTAAACCTTTGGAAAAAGGAAAGGAAAACAAAGATGTTTTCTTTGAAACGTGTTTGGCAAGAGCTGTAGGTGTGTCTGTACATGATTCTGTGAGGAACATTACCGATAGTGCTAATGGCCCATGGTGGCGACCTTCGAAAGTCTAATCATGCATAATGTCGCAACATTTTTGAACTAGTAAACAGCAATGTGCTTAACATAGATATGGTGCTGTAACATAAAACAATTCCGGTGAACTAATGCATCACGAGCCAAGTCCTAGTCCTTGGGGTTTCTCAAGCTGAGGTAGAAAACTGCAGTTTTGGAAAGCGTGCCTTCCGTAATATTCGTTTTAAGGGAAAAGTTTTCATATATAATAATGGAATAAAATAGAAGAATAACATAATATAGTAAAGATTTTAAAGAGAAAAATAGAATATAAATTAAAATAAATTCCATAGAATAATTTACTGCACAACTTATGGATGAATTCAAACGTTATGAACAATATTTTTTAAAGTAGTACCGCAAATACTAATTGCATTACCTACTAGTGGGTAATATTGCATTAGCTACGTCATATTATTAAATTAACGTGAATATTTTCGATACTTCTTCTAGAAAACAGATAGTTTTGGGCCTTTTCAGTCTTCTACAGCATACTGCGTATGTTGTTAATTTAAGATTAACCTGAAATATTATATAGCACTCCATATTCGATGAACGGATTTAAAATTTTGCTTCTTCTATCGTCCACTTTTCTGGTTTTTCCTAACATTATAGGAGATAAATATCCTCTGTACTCCTTGAATGAGAAATGACTTAATAAACTCCTCATTAAATACTAATTATATGAAACAAGATCAAGTTAAGGTCTAGGCTTTCTGATGCTGAAGTAAGTCGGTGTGCTACATAATTTCTGTATATACGACTACTTCTTCATCTAGCACACGCAGAAGCGTTAGTTTATGTATGTAACCGTGGATAAACAGTTTGGTTAAATTACTTCAGGAAGCCACAGTTACAGTGGCTAAATGAATTGGTTTTAATAGTCACAAGTCATCATTCAACAGTCGTCATCATTCAAGATGTAACTAGTATGAACATGCATCCGTAATTGAAATTTAGTTGCTTGAACATCTTTGAAGTGAGCCTGTAAACAACTTGATAACGAAATACTTGTAAATTAATAATTACTGTCCTCTCGAAACTTTGTAATTAAGCGTTGAGCTTAGCTGTTTCGACAAGTACCAATGGGGGGGGGGGGGGGGGGGGATTTAATCAAATCCCGGATAATTTGACTGCAAAATACCATTGAATCCTTAATTCAATTTCTTGTTTCATAATCTCTATACAACATATTTCATTCCAAACTGCAACATTCTTGTAATCATGATATTAACACAGATATTCAGGTAATGTGTTGAAAATTTTAAGCAAAACAAAATCTCTCATCAGGGACTGTCTGAAGGCCAAGAGTCCCGCAGGGAATGCAGGAGTCTCCGTCCTTCTTTCCTGAGTGACTCTTCGCCTCCTGATGATGATCATAATCAAAATATAGAAGTGAGATATTTTTTTAATTAAACTTCTTTTTTTATTTAAAAGTTCGTTGAACTATTTCATTCAATTGCTATATATTTTTTTCTACAATTTCTCAGTGTGAGTTTATGCCCCCCTGAGTTAGGACTGAACTTCTTCTCTATCGTCTAGAGATCAGGTGCTTCGGGGCACTCAAGAAACCTAAAAAAAATTTTACTTTTGGACCCAGCAAAACTGCTCAGCTTCTTGGAGGCGTTGAAGCTAACTGAAGTACTATATTACAGAAGAGGGGAAAGTACAATAGTTCTTCGGACGCAGTACTATAATCACCCTCAATAAAATAAATATATAAACGAAATAAACGTAGATATATTCTCAGTATAAGCAGGTAAAGCTTATGTAGATGCATTGAATATTCGAAACGCGGTATTTTCTTAATAGTTTTGATTGTATGTAGTCTTTTTTCATAATTCTAAATATGCTGTTCACGCTCCATAGGACGTTAGGAGAAATATCGAGTTCACAAGACTACTCCGCCGATGTGGGTTGGAATCATAATAACTTTTTAAGCAAATGCAGCTTAGGTAATGAAACTTTTTGCATCGAAATTACAAAAAAAAATTGATTTTTCGCGTGAAGAAATGATTTATTTACCCGCTGAAAGTGAAATAATATAGTTAGTTATAGGAAATTGGTATATATTAAATAACTTTCATTAGTTAAACAAGGTTGGGGAAAAGACTGGGGCTTGTTGTGTAACAAATTCCCTTATTTGTCTTAAATGAGAAAGGGGAAATAGGAAGATTGCAGTGGCACGGAGACATTGTTAGCGAAGCTAACAAATTCGTCTTGTTTCAGTAAATGAGGTTAGGGAAGGCGCCGAAGATATTGGTAGAATGCCAAATGAAAGCGGGCCGCCTATGACGGCTGCTTTTCCACAACCTGTTCCCTTGTTCTGACCCCAAGACAGATCGACTCTCCATATTGCGTCTCTTTTCGACTAAATCGTATCCCTTGCATGTTCTTCTATACCGCTTTTCTTTTGTCTTTCAAAACAGGTGGAATGTTTCATTTCTTTTTTAAAAATGACCTAGTATAGTCTGATTTATCAAATCATTATCAATCTAGTAGTTATCTTTCTTGATTGGAATCAAACTACAAAATGCAATTTCGATGTTAAGTCCAACGATGCGAAGAGTGGGCAGATGACGACTCTGGTCATCCATGCCTGCTACCTTCTGCGCCCTTGGTGAATGCCAACGAAGACCCCTATCCCTCTGAAATTCATAATGTTATAAATATATGAGTTTCTAGGACAAGAAAAATATCAGGCTGCAATCTTTAAGTAATTTTAAATTACAACAAACTCTAAATAAAAAAATAATTTCAAAAACATGCTTTGAATTATACTATCGTTAAATTTTATCTATAACGAAAATATTTGATAATTACTTTTAGAAATTATGCAATGATAATAATCCCATAAAGTAACCTCTTTTGTACTAACAGTTTCAACTTATTTAATCTATATAAATAGTAATTCACTGCAGTGCAAACATCATTACTATAAATATTATTAAACATTAGATACATGTATGCAAAGCAAGTATATTTAGTAAATAACAAACTGAAACTTGATATAACGTTGATATAGACAGCTGTAACATGTTGCTAATTATTTCGCTAATTGAAGAAGTCAAATATTATTAGAGTGGTTTTTACTGTTAAGCAATTTTAAATTGATTGTCTCCACTCCACACCATAGCTTAATATCATGAAATGTTAAAGATATCTCATAAATCTAAGAAACAAGTTTTTTTTTTATTAACTTCATGTCCTTTTTTGTAATCGAGTTTTGAAAGTAGAAGAAACAAAGGATTTTAAAGAAATTTTAATAAAAATGTGTGGTTTAAAAAATAGAAATATATTTAAGAAATACGAACATTAGTGTAGCGCATGATATTTGCTATTGGGGAAGAGGTTGGGTTGGGGCACTCTGGGTTTGTGCGATGCTGGACATGCAAATATATGCATCGTGCTCATTTCGCGATACATCACCCACTTTGGCTTCATGGTATTATTGATAACCCTGCGAAGATGAGTCATTCGGTTGCTGCAACTATATGTGAAACAGTCTCACTCACCCATTTGTAATAATCTACTCATTCGCTAACTAACAATGCACAAATATTTGGACTCTTAACTATTTGAAACCTTCTTTATTTTATAGTATTGTTCTTTCTACCTTTACATATTATATGCGTTTTTAAAAATTATTTGTATTGTTGTGAACATGTAATCGGGAACTCTTTTGATTTGATAGAAAGCAAAGCAGTTTTTTTTTGCCTTATTGTGAGGTCCAAACAAATATTTCAACTAAGGTCGTGCATTTTATCAGTGAGAAGCAGTATTTCAGAGGGTAACAATTCTCGGAATTTATTAGTTCTAATATGATTATTGTTTAATTAACCGATCCTCTAGTGGGTGATAACGTTAGCCGTTTTTCGGCTTTTGATCGGTGATTCTTCAGATTCTAATTCAGTCCTAAATTTTGCCTAACTCAAATGCATTTTCGAGTAGAGATCTTTAACGAGTACCTGACATCGTACAGGCTCGGGACATACGGCTTAAAGTCCTCTCCGAGGGACGATGCAGACAGACTTGAATAAATTGAGAGTCAGGTGGGGATCCCCGAGCTACCAGCCTAACGGCGATATAATTATGCAGAAGCGAACAAATAATGAGTTCGGTGCTTTTCAACCAAGGCGAATGCTGAATGACTTTGCCCAGGGCTCTCTAGTCTTAGATGTTTGGTCAAGTTACGCGTATTCTCCGCAAATCAGGCACAACTGGCTAATAGCGTAACCTGTCACCAAATGTTGACAGATCAGTTCAAATATACTTGTTAAACCTGTGCTAGGAATTTATTTCTATAATAGAACTAAGAGTTCTTAGAAAAGTTAATTCAGTAATCACTACTCTCCTCTCGGCAGAAACAAAAGTCAAAACTAAGACAATTATTACAGCAACTTCAAGTGTTAACCTTAAAGATAACTTACCTTTCCCATGTCATTAATAATTAGTTTACTTTGATATGATATGTGTGTTCAGGTTTATTAAAGGAAAACTCACTCAGAGATAACTAACTTATTTTTCAAAGAAACAAGCAGCCATTGAAAAGTGAAAGCCACACGGTTTTCATTAATATATCATGTTGATTCTGTACGAATCAACATACCTTTCATTTTCCTAACATTAACAAATCCTGTTTAACTTTAATTTTAACTTTGACTTTCTACACCAGTTGAATAAACATAAGGCATTATTTCAAATTTTATGTAGCTTAAAAACACTATTTTATACGAGGATAAGGTTTCTTCAAAAATATTCGATTTGATAGTCAGTTTATTTTGATCAGCAATGTGGTCATTTCAAGCCAAACTTTTTTCTATTTTTTTTTCTTAGAAAGCAATTTACTAAAGGAGTGTTTCCAAACCTTTTTAATTAGTAACGTCATTTTTATGAACTCCAGTTCATTAACAACTAACTTGATGTTAACATTATCCGTGATGACTATATGATAGAAAATCTGGAGTAGCCTACACTCAACTTTACTATAAGTAAACATAATACCAAACTTCTTGGATATATAATATATAATGTCCCATTTAGGCATAATATAAATGTCTAAATGGAAGAGGTTTATAATGTTTATTCCTGATGGTAGAGATTGATCCACTTATCATTATATATGCTTATTTTTGTGTTTTTTTTCTTTTATAAAATTTTTACACTCGGAATTTTGTTTCATGCTAGTTTCATCATAAAATTACATTTTTTCCTCTTTGCCAAAAATTATAAAAATTTAATTTATTTGAGTGGGTGCTGTAACCCTCCATTGTAAGTTTGCTGTAAATATATATATTGAGAAAAAAGATATCAGTAATTAGATAGTTTTTCATACTGTCTCTTCAGTTGATTCTCTTAAATAAATGTAAACAAACTCGACAATTATAGTAGGTGACTCATTAATCCAATATAAATATTCAGTTTTTTTAGCTTTATGCGGTAATTGAAATTTCACAGATTTTTTTTCATTAATTGCTGATTTCCCTGTCAATTTTTTTGGAAAAATGATATTTTAATGAGCAGTTTAGCGTAAAAAAAGAACATTTTCTGAATAGTGAAAATGTGCTCGATTGGTTTATGTAATTAAAAAAAAAAATACTTTATCTCATCCCACACGTAATGTTCTACTTTTAGCTGTAATACAATTTAGATCTGTCAAACTGTGTGACTTGTATTGCTCTTACAACCTTTCAGACTGTTATAAATCAAAATGTTTTTTTAAAAATCTTATGATATTTTTAGTTTATTGCTTTTGTATCCTCAAGGAAAATTCGAAATTTTCAAGAGTCTAGAATTAGTAGTTCAGAGAAAAAAAGTCTAAAAACACATTTTTGGCAAAAAAAGTAACTTTTCCAATATTCATAGGTACTCCCAAATTATACACTTTAGCTACAATATGAGATCAATTTTCGTGTAAATTATCAATTTGTTCCGTCAAAGATTCAGGACCGTAGTATGGCCACAAACTTTGGATACATACTCACCCACCCACGAACACCCACGAACTTATAACCATATATATATCGGTCATTTTTGTAATTATTTTACTAATTTAGTGAAATCGGTACAATAAAGTAAATAACGATTAATGTTCCAATAACAATCAAATTCACTTCAAAGAACGATGTTTTGAAATTTATATTTCCGATTAATATTCCTATTAATTTTTACACACTTTAAACATTTACTATATAAAAATAACTTATTTAAAGTAGTTCGCAATTTTATTTACGAAATGAAATGGTAATTTTATTAAATTTCTTTGATTGAATGTTGATAAAAAGAATTGGAAGTGAACGTAAACAAATCCCACCAGAGAACCTCCAAGAGAAGTTTCTGGTCTGCAACAATGATGCCATAATCATAATCAAAATCACAAGCATGTTTATCTTAGTTCTCGTTCTAGGAGGGATCTGTTTTCCTTATCACAATTTTCTTCGTGGTCATCGACTGGGACCGGTTTCCCTATACATTCTTCTTCCTCGTGTATATTTTTCCTTCCATCTTGAGGAAGGCGCTTTCCATTTTTTATCGCAAAACTCTAAATCTTTTCACATACGTGTGTGCCTTCTTCCAATATCACTGGTGTTATGGTACAATACAGATATCAGATTAAGTCATCAATTCAGTGTTTTTTCCTTTACTTCTTTCTTTAACAGTCACATCTATCCTATTTTTCTAAAGTCCTCCAGTAGTTTCTGTAACTCCGCTCTTTTGTTTTAGACTGTGTTGATTTTATTTATTTGAGAATGTACTCTTCTTCTTTATCTGAAGGGAATGTTTAATTTTCGTAATGGAAGCTGGGTTTGATTTCAAGATTACACTAAGCATCAAGATAAGACGCCATCTTTTGAGAATAACGATAGGTTTGCAATCAACTGAAGTAAGCAGTGTCAATAATCAAGTATTTTAGTTATATCAGAACTATACTCAACATCATGAATATTCTTATATTCATACAAATAATTTCATATATTGAATAGATATGGAATTGTTTGTATGTCTGTCTGTCTGTCTCTGCTTGTTAAACATCCCCAAATTACAATTAACCTATGTGAAATATTACACGTTAATTCAAGTTGATCCTGGCCATAATTTTGATAGGTTAAAGAAGTATGTGTAATATAATTAAGTAGAGTGAAATTATAATATATTTTTTTTCCTTTCACTGCTGTTTGTTTAAATTTTGGAATTCCATGCGTCAGGGAATTGCAAAGTTTGGAAAAAATCTTTATGAAGTAATTATCATTTAAATAACACATATTTGCATTGCTTTTAGTTATCATCCGAATCTCCCAAAAACTGTTAGACATTCAAAGTAGGAAATTTTTGATAAACTCTCTTCTAAGTGGTTAAAAAGGAAAAAGCATTTAAAGGGAAGGCATTTAAATCTGAAGATAGGGAACTGAAAATAGCAATTAATGGCGTGAGGATATCTAGTAAAAGAGGTTTGGCAACTTTTAATGGTAGTAATGTCTCTTAAGAAGATAAGAAGTAACAGACTTCAATTACTGGTCAAAATCTGAAACATCCAGGCATTTAATTAAAACCCCTCTTCGGAACATTCAGTGTTTAAGTCGTGATTGATTTAACATTGCAAGTCATTAAACTTATCTATACTATAAAGCTAAGTACAACTGGTTATTAGTATTATTGTTAATGGTATATCATTCTTATTATTAGTAGTAGTGCTATTCCAATTATCACTACTACTACTGTTGATGGAGACAAAAATTCTTTCCTTGTTTCAAAACCAGAAAAAAATTATTCGAATAACAGGGTATATATGAAGATAAATTGTTTTAGGTTAAGCTTCCAAGTGAGTACGTGCATTTAAATACACATCATGAATTGTTAAAAAAATGTTTAATTATTGATATTATGATGGGAATTTGACTTAGAAATATTATCGGAGGGTAATGTTATAGACTGATGATCTGTTAAATGACAGATATCTTCAACCATTTGACCATCATGATTAGAACGTATCTTCTAATAAACTATCTTTCGAATAAATATACTGGAAAGAAATCAATCATTTTCCAATTAAGACTGACGAGAAAAACTTTTTAATTAAGAGAATATAAGAATTAGAATCCGATCTAGCCTTTAATGATAAAGGAAAATGTGCTTACTCACTAACTATGGAAGTTTACCAATGATTAGAATAAGGGGAACAATCTCAGTCTCCACACAAAAGATTTTTATTGAACATTTAGTGTTAATCGTCAGATTACATCAGCATAATTAAGGCGGTGTTGAGTAAGTTATAGGGTATCCTATGAGTGCTTGAATCACCTTATCGAGGGAGATGATAACTGACGATGAACACTAAGTGTTCAAAAAAAGTCGAAGTTTGACAAAAATTTTTCTGTGATCTGTAAGAGTTTTTCCATTTATTCTAATCATCAGAAAACTTAACATATAGGCAAATAATTTCTTTTAGAAATCTTTGACTTGAAACACAATGCAGCACAATGGACTGAGAGATTTGAGTTGAATATATCCGACAATGTGTGAGAATGTCGTAAATCGTATTAAAAAACTTCGATTTTTGCGAGGTCCTTTTCAGGTTTGAAATAGTTTGGAATAAAAAAAAAAATATATAAAGATGAGAAAATGGATAAAATATATAAAATATAAAATATATAAAATATAATAAAATGGAAAGGAGAAAATATATAAAGATGAGAAGCCTTTAATATACTTGTAGGATTATGGTTGGTCACCTACTAATTTAAATATTTAAGTTTTCATTGTCGTATTTTTCATAAATAATGAATAATATGCGTGGAAGTCAAATATTGAGATACAGTTTACTCTGGATTCATATGATTGTGGCAAAATTATAATTAAATTCAATATAAGTTTGAAAAGAAAAGACAGAAATGAAAAAAAAAATATTTTTAGAATTACGGAACTTTTATAGCGAACCTAGAAAAGATATAGTATTATTGTAAAAGTCTTTCCTGCTTTTAGGAAGCAGGACGTGAATAGGTGCTATAGTCACGTAACCGGTTTTGTTCGTTACGCATCTTTAAGCGAGTAATACCTATATGCTATAAATACCTATAGTATTTATATTAATACTAGTAATAAATACCTATTCAACAGTGATCATTCTACAATTAGCAGTTCTTTTTTAAGTCCAACGTGCATAACCGTTTTGGGCGGTTACAACACCGATTCACGAGGTATGACGGACTTTTATAATAATGTGATGATTAGCAACTTTTGTGGTACTAACAATCTGCATGTACAGGAAAGATAATTTCACTAATTGACAATTAGTAATCAAAGAGTAAATGAAAAACCTAATAGCCAAGTTGTTGAACAACTTGTTATACTTATGAATACTTTAGGCTTAAAAGTCGGATTAATTCTCTGAGTGAATGCGTGCTACAAAAAAGAAAGTAGATGATGCAAGAAACATATGATGGAGGAAGTAACCTTGGTGATGAGAGTTGGAGTGTACGCAAATTTTTAAACTAAAAGGCCTCAACAAATCAGATCCATTAATTAATATAAATCATATTAATTGGTAATCGAATGGAAATTAAAATTGAATTTAACAGTGGCATAATGTGGTTTTAATAAATCAAAGACTTATAAATTTACTAAATCAAATCTAATTAAACGTTATAACATTTTTGAAATAATTAATTCAGTTCAATTTCTGTTCCCCGTGATAAATATCACTTTAAAGGTAGTCATGTACCCAGCCGCCTACCACACGTGTAATGGAAAATAACTTGTTTTATTAGCTACGCTTTTAATTTATTATTAACTTTTCAAGTCATAAAAAGTTTAAATTTATTGGAAATGAAATTGACTTTTTTTATAAAAAAAAAGAAGTAATGTCAAGGTATGAACACTTTGAAGTCAATCACAATATATATTGTAGGGTGAAAAGCTAATGAAATGGTCTCCACATATAAAAATTTAATCGTATAAACAACGCGTTTCGAACACGTAGTGTTCTTCTTCAGGTATTAACTAAGGGTGAGTGTCTGTGGTACAACATAAAATATATTTCAATACTCTTCATAATCAAACAAATCTAGATCACAGAGGAAATGTAAAAAGCAAAGAGGAGGATTTTAAACTAATAACTAAAATAATAAATAGTTTGATGCTTATAAATGAATTTTTTACTTTCAATAAATTTAATGTGGGTAGCGCTAGATCAAACATGGTCGAAATAACATATTTGCAAAATGAATGCGTCACTTTGAGACATTATAAATGTTCTCTTTTAGCGAAAAAGAAATTCTACCTTAGGTTATAAAGTTATAGGAGGTTAATTCAACAGAAGAGTCTGACACACCCTATGCCTCCCCGTCAGCACTTGGCGTGGAATGACCTTGACTTGGAATGACTTGCGTGAAGCAAGGATTTTCTATTGACTTCCCATATCAAAAAACCTGTCGATAGCAGAATCATTTATTTCGCTATTAAAAATAAAATTATGCATAGCGTGTCGAATTTCGTTATCTATTTGATTATATTTAGTGTTTCATTGGATTTGTTTGAACACTGCTAATCATAAAAGATATCTATTATGAAGTGTGGAAAATTCCAATTTTCAAATAGTTCCATTTTAATTTAAAAATATCTTAGAAATAATTCAACATAATTTATTCAATATAATTATAAGGTGTTAACCTTATTATCAAGCCTCTGAGGCTATCGCTCAATAAAATTATCAGCACTCAAAACTCTAATATAATAGTATTTTTTAAAAAAGGAGATATGGAGTCTATTAAAAATTACCGCCCGCTCTGCCTGACTTCTAATGTAGGCAAAATATTTACTAAATTGATCAAAAATACATTAATTAATACAATAAAATTAATTCATCCATCTGAACAAGCAGGATTTAGGCCTGGTTAATCGACGTGTGCCCCACATTCGTAATTTAAATCACGAATACAAAAAAATAATAGAAGATGTCTTCTACCTTTCTTCTGTTTACGTAGAGCACACCCTGACCTAAATCTGTTGCTGATTCTTCCCAATTGTTGCTGACTGATCCGGCATCAATCGAAGTTGCTCTAGAGCAAAAGCAGCAAAATAAACTTATACCTTTAGCTGTATTCTGTGAAGCTTTCTGAACCACATCAAATATACTCTATATACGACCGATGGCGTTATGCTATTCATGCTGACATGCACTATTTTGGACTTTTGATAGAAGGTATTTTCACTATTATTGCAGGTCAGCATACTCTGGTTACTCCATTCTTACAAAATTTTTATAAGTCTTTCCTCGACACCAATGAAATTGACATTTATTTCTCACAGATATTAAATATGCTCCAAAACACAAGAAGCAAGCATTAGATGTCCTGTTTAGAATCGTTGCCTACTGTCGCCTCGATGTCGTCTTCGCTTCAACAGTCAACAATCTGTTGAAGCAATTGAACTTCAGCTGATTCAATTGTTGTAGTTCAACAATTAAACTTCATTGCTGAATGTCAGTGTTCAAATGGACAATGTGAACTTTAAGTTCTAATTCCTACTGAGCCTCTACATCTCTATTTGGAAACGGATTACATTCGTGGTTGGGATACCATCATAATGTGTAACAGAAAATCAAAACATCCTCTTCCAAATTTTGAATCACCTTTAGAGTCAAAGCCTTGTTACACTTCTTACAAATAGGATGATTATAAACAGGTTTGTGTGTAAAAATAAAGTATGTACTACTATGCTTTGCCTAGGTTTTTTTTTCTAGCTGTGTTCGTGCATGGCTACACTGTTGGTTGTTGTTGTTGGTAAGCAGTCCCTGCATAGTGTATTTTGTCTCCCCCCTTTTGCACTACTGAATTAAGTTAAAACCATAAATTATAAACAGTATATATTTTCCGTCTATTGTGTTACAAATAGCTACTAACAAAAAGCTATTAATGTTCGTTCTGGAGCGTTTTCACAATTTACAAGCAAGCGTTGACATGAAGGACGACTAGGTTAGCCCTTGATGTTCTCCATTCAAGTTTACTGGATGATTTGCATGTCGGCGGGACTCTGAGACTATTGGGCTGACTAGCATGCCCTACATGCCTGCCCAATGCCCCATGTCACCTTGTCTCCTGTCCTCTCACCATTTTACATCAATTTAAACATATTGGCAGTCAGTAGTTTCCTTTCAACCTGCATATATATCCTAGCTTTCTTATGTCCATTCAGAAAAATCCACATATCTGACGATAATCAAACATTTTTTGACGCTAATACAACTAAACAAGACCATATAAGATATGACTTACAAGAGATAGAACTCTTGTGTCAAAAATACGCATATCAAAATCGTACTTGATTAAGCGAATCATACAGTCAGGTGTTTGAAAACTACTTCTGCGAGTAGTGAAGTAGATACTCTGACTTTCCAACGAAAAATACAACACTGTTGATAACTAAGCTACCGTTATGCTCTTCTTGATTCCCGCCATGACAGAAAAAACTATAGAAGCAAGTTGATCTCCCCTATAGGACAAAGTGACGGTTTAGCTTTGTCTTGCTTGGAGAGGGGGGATTAAGCGGCTCATGTGAAACTAAAATGTTTTTCATGTATTGAAAATGTAAATTCATGTAGATTGAATCATTCGTACGTTATATATTTGATTAGAGTACTATTTGAATTACTATGATAAGATGATCAGAGTTTTTAAAATCTGACAACTGAATAAATACATACAGTAATTTGAGTATCGAACTTTAGGTGGGATATAGTGTAGATATAATATAAACTAAATTCCACATAAACAATGAAATTAGATATTTTATTGGATTTATTATTTCCTTCATTTAACAAATATGGTTTTTTCGTTTCCAGTACGAGAGAAAAAATATGTTTTCCTGTAGCTCAACTCAATATCTCCTTATTGATTAAAATCTTTAAAATTATAATAAAACATTGGTGGATTTTACATGGCTTTATATAGGTAAGAATATTAAACACATTCCGTCGCTGTCAAGGAATGTGTTTATATCTTAACGTCACGCTAAAAATAAATATTAAACTTTTCTTAAAGGCTCAAAACTTAGAAAGCTGTAGGCTAATTTTGAAATTCATCATACGGAATTTTCTTCGCATGAAAACTCTTTATAACATTGAGTGCATTAAATACTTAAGAATTTGTAAATTTGGAAAGTTGGTGAATGGGGGGGCTTATGAAACTAAACTAAGTAGAGAATAGAAACTTAGCTGGATGTTAAGCACGTGGTCAACATTAGTGCCTAAAACATCATCATAATGGATTATACTACTCTCACTCCCTATCACTCTCCTTCTCATATGTTCCCTCTTCTAGTGAATCTCTCTCTCTCTCTCTCTCTCTCTCCTACAGACACACACACACACACAACTCTCCCTTCTTGAGTTTCCATCTTATAGTCGTAATCTTTCTCAGTCTCTCTTTTTACTCCCTCACTCACACTCTCTCCTTTATTTTGTTACTATTATCGTCCGTCTCATTCTATCATTCCCTCTTATTGACACTATCCTTGTTTCATTCTCACTCTCTCTCTCTCTCTCTCTCTCACACACACACACACACACACACACTCACTCACACACTCACACACACACACACACTCTCTCTCTCTCTCTCTCACACACACACACACACACACACACACACACACACACACACACACACACACACACACACACACCCCAAGGACCCCTGATCCAGCATATCGTCATCACTGGAGGCTCTTGGCCAGCAGCCAGATCAGACTTACTCAAAGATGAAAATTTTAAACCGTTTATGCACTTTATTAAGAAAATAGACTTAGACGTATTTTAAACCATTATAAGTGTTATTATATTTATGATATGTTTTGTTATTATGCTGTGGTATATTACGTTATGATAGGTTATGCTATATTAATTATTAGATTTAAGTCAATGTGTTAATATTTAAGTTAATAATTAAGTTAAGTAATTGAATAATCTAAAAATTGTTATAGTCAAGATAGTAGAATATTATAACATGTTATACTCAGCGTGACACATGTTTGTAAACTATTCAATAAACTCCCAACCAGCAGGGGTACTGCTGGGTGGAAAAAGAAAAAAAAAACACACACCCCAAATACTTGAAAAGTACCGGTCTTTACTTTTCATAAATTACTAAGTTGCCTTCAATAATCAGATGATGTAAAACTATTTTTTTATGCAAATTAGAAGAAAATTCAGCTTGAAATAGAAGGGGATTTTACTTGATTACTTTGTTGTAGAAAATAATTAATGGGGATATTGTTATTACCAGATAGCTTCGGAGGATTTTGAATTAATATCCCTGATCCCACTCGATGTTGAATTAATATCGCTTCAGTTCAGATATACAGTTCAGATAGAATATCATTATTGTCATGCATGTGTGATGAGTACAACATATAAACGCAACTAATGATTAGATATGTGAAAACATGTTTTCCAAAAGAATTTATGTTATCTTTGGCTATTTGGTTTTCAACAATAATATCATCTGTACTAACATTTGGTAATAAATAACTTGAATTTCTTTAACAAATATTATTAATTCTTATTAGTAAATCTAATATAATGTTCTAGTTTATTCGTTATACGCCAACCAATTATATTGTAAACAATAACAATTGTTAACAACAACAGTAAAAATATTACCCATGTCTTCATCCCTCCTTACTGCTAGAGTATATTGATTGTTAATTTAATAAGTGCAAGCTGTATGTGTATAGTGTGTGTGTGTGTGTGTGTGTGTGTGTGTGTGTGTGTGTGTGTGTGTGTGTGTGTGTGTGTGTGTGTGTGTGTGTGTGTGTGTGTGTGTGTGTGTGTGTGTGTGTTGGTATGTGTATTGGTATGTGTATTGGTATTTGATATAGAAAAAAGAGAGAGTGGCCGAAATTCTCCAAAAGAAAAATTTAATCATCAAATTTCATTTTGATGTTATTTCTTAGGTTTGAGACAGAGCAACGAAAACAAAAACAGAACTGACAAAAAACTAATTTTATGGGATGTGGTAGATACGAGTATCTTTTCATCCGAATTTGTTTAAAATCTTATATGTAGTTATATCTTCGATAACCTTGATTTCACATTAGTTCGTCAAGGACCGATATTCATGTGACGAGAAAGCCCTTGATATGGTTTACCCGATGTTCCATCACTGTTTTCCAGTATGAATGATTAAAACCTGTGTGATTTTTTTCTCATGATAAGGACTAAGAAGAGCATAATGAAAGGGTTACCTGCTAGTCAAATTGAATTTGACTTTCAAAGGACAGGTGGTTGTTAGTTGTTAGTTTGCGTGGCAGCATCATTGGCTTGATGTCCTGTTATCAGAGTTACCACTGTTATTACTCTAATAACAGTAATAGAGTCCTTATTAATCTAGCTTTATATTGGTTTATTGTTAGAATATTGTCTTCGCTAGAGAGTTTACCTGGGAATTATCAATTCTTCTTTCAAAGCACGGGATCCAGTAGTGACATGGAATACCTCTGATCGATGATTTTACAGCATAACTTTACGGCCTTTACTGGTAGTGCGCCCCCAAATGACTCTCTACCCATGAGTGAGCGTTGCCTAGTATTTATTTAAGTGTTTTCTTCTTCCTTTCAACCTTTCAAATCTTTTTTTCTCCCAAATTAAACTTCGGACACTATGTCTTCTTTCCATTAGAAGTATAAGACAAATTCTTGGATGTTAGCTTTGGTAACCTTTTAGAAGTGGATTGACTCTCTTATGGGCCCCTGCCGTCTGGCTGGTGGTGTTTCTAAACACTTTCTTCATTCTTATATTTTCTCTTTTATTTATTTTCCATGTTTGCGCGTCTAATATCTTAAAGACTTGAATTATTTGCCGTGTTTCAAGATTTTTGAGCCTAACAGGCATAATGTAATGGAAGCCAACAACGAATGTTCTTCTTGGGGATATTCTGAGTATAGTTTTATTTCCTCAGGATTGGCTCGTGGTATGGTTATAGTATATCACGTAAAAATGATCAGTATGGTTTACTTTAGTCATGGTTTAATCAAAAGGCTGAGCTACATGATAAATCAAACTCTCCCTGTGCTGTGAAACACACTTGCATTGTTTCGTAGGCACATCGCATTGGCTTGGCAGGCAGTGCTGGTCTGATGTCGCCTTGAGGCTCTCAGATCCGATTACGTTGCCTAATCCTTTACTCCAATAGGCGATTTCCATTCTTACTTTACCCACATCCTCAATTCATCTCTCTATCCTCAATTTTATTCCATTTCAATTTCATCCTATATCTTTCGACAATATTTTGTATTTTCTTTTATAAGTTACTAAAAAGTAATTCATTTTAACCTAAACGTAATAATAATTTTACTGAACGGCATCAGTGCTTAATGTTACTTCCCTTGTTCCTTGAGACGTGTGTTCAATTTTTCTAATGCTTGGTTTTTACCATCTTGGTAACTTCGTATTAGGTAGGGGTAAAAAGTTGTCTTTAAAGTATATATTAAAGAAACAGCACTAAGTTGCTATTGAAATAGCTGTAATAGTATACCGTGATACTTCTTTGTGGAATGGGATCTTTACTCTGGACCAGATATCTTATATCGTTAATTTTCTTGGTGCATTTCTGTCTCTGTTTGGCAAACAAGACAAAATTATAACTTAGGTCCAATAGGCTTGCCAGAGCAGGATCCTAGCCAGTTTTTAGACTATACTACTGACTTATCAAATGACGCTCTACTACTACAGGGACTTTAGTGAAGGACCAATAGGTCCAATAGGCTTGCCAGAGCAGGATCCTAGCCAGTTTTTAGACTATACTACTGACTTATCAAATGACGCTCTACTACTACAGGGACTTCAGTGAAGGACTAAAAAAGTCCTAAACATTGCTAAGTAAACTGTGAGTAATCACCTGAAATTCCAGCTGTCGGATCTTGGTTTTTAATAAGGGTTATTAAATATTTTCTTAGCAAATATTGCATTTTGTACAGGATATAATACATATTTTCATGCCTTGAGATAAGCCAGATTAGATTGGGCTCTCTTTTTGTTTTTAACAATTTTGTAATTAACGGCTTTCACAAACTGTAGCAAATTTTATCATAAACAGGGTAGTATAAATATTTTACCATCAATCACTGGCAGGTTATGATGTAACTTATAATCTGAATATACTTGCAATCATATACTAAGTTTGCTATAAATGCTTATTAAAGAATTGATTATAGTCACAAACTGCGGGATGGTTTTTTTATTGCTAGCTTCTTCAAGAGAGCAAATTTAATTATTATATTGGGATCAAGCGTATCTTATTTACTTGCAAATATAAAAATTTTACACTAATCATTTTGTACCAAAGTTTATCAATGTTAGGTTGGACATTAGGGATTAAAGTTGACTGTGATGCATTTCGTGAATAGAACTTGCAGTTCTATTTGATGGGACGACGATGCAATATTGTAGTCAAAATAAATATCAACGTTTGAGAGTCCCCGAATATAACCTTGCTGGAACAATTGAGGTGAATGCTTAATACCAAAAAGTATTCTACGAAAACAATCACCCAAATGGTGTAAATATACATAGGAGTTGAGATGATGGATGTAATTTGACTAATTCATTTTTAGGTTCAACACGGAGTATAGTTTTTACAGTTTGCAGTTAAATAGTTACAGTTGGAATATTTTCTCTTAATGAATGTATTACAAGGATCAGATTTAAAGGGGCTGTAAGGATTAAGGTCTGTCTATGCTGGCGCCTCGTACATCAAGTCAATGGGTGTGTCATGTTTCCATCATTCATACATTATCTAAGGAATATGTTAACTTAGCTCTAACAGCTACTGTTACTTCAAGTGTCAAACGAACATATAGGACAGCATTATCCTCAATACTACTAATATAATACAAATATATTTACCTAGCCCAGTCAAAGTGCTCGTTATTTAATATAATAAATAATTATTTGTGATAAAATTGATAAGGTAGTCTATTAAGATTTACATTTTAGACTATACTATTTTAATTTAATTTTGACTATAAACAAATCATAGGACACAGTCATCGTCAGTCAAAGCAGAATAAATGTTAGTTTTTTCACTACTTGCAGGTTTACTTTAAGAAGGGGTTTAGCTTAGTATTAACCCTTAGGTATTAGTTTAATACCTAGGGGTTTAGCTTAAAATCCTCCATAACTAATTAAATAATATTATAATGAGTATTCGGTATAATTGGTGTTTAATTTATTAATGAAATACAATACATTCTCGCTACTACGTGAGTACAATTCAAAAGAAAAGGTTTATTGTTGAAGTGCTACATCATCATTGCACGGTTATGACTGACGTGGGGACAAATACCGGGCTTTTGTTTGGCAGATTTGAGTGTAATACTTTTGCTTATATATATATATATATATATATGAAACGTCCGTGTGGACAATAAACATTTTAACACAGGGATTTCTATTTTTCCTCTCCTCCGCTGGGGGGCAGCATTGCGGTGGTTCCACGAGTTATTCTGGAGGCCAGTAGCAGTTTGCTTCTCAACGCGAGTACTTCGCACTTCTTCCCGATGACGACGGATGTCGAAATATCGAAGTGAGTTCTGTAGTGTCTTTCTGTGTTCTTTTCTCTGTGTTAAAGTATATATATATATATATATATATATATATATATATATATATGTTTTAACTCCTGAGTGTTTGTTTCACGATTATATTTTTGAGAAGTAAAACTTGACTGCAGCAGATAAAACTTCTGCACATTTCGTACTTGATTTTACCTCTTTGCAACTTTTGCTACATCTTCTGATTTAAGATCTAATTAAAGTAATAATTTCTTTTGCAATTTTGGTGATCTGCTCCTGAAGTAGTTGACAATCTGTTATCATTCTATCTTGATATGATGTTATGAAAAACGTAATTTTTTGCAAACTGACTCTTTAAATTAGTTCAAAAGCTATCTAGTGATCCAAGCACGGATTTTTAGTTTCGGAAGTAAGATGAAAAAGTTTGCATGCTTCAATGATATGACTGATACGGGTACTCAGTAGCTACCCTGTCACTGCTGACTTTGTTCCCACGACTTTATGAATGGTTTATGATGCATTCTGTATTTAATCAGTTCTAAAAAAAATCCAGAGATTAGCTCTTGGTCTACCTCTGTATTCACTTAGTGCCTAATGAAATCAAAATCGGGTGTGTTTAATGATTTATCGCACTGACATTAGTTTTTTTGAACAGAATTAGAATGAGACATAAGTTTTGTATAACAAACGCCGGATCTTGCTGTAAAGCGGATATAATGTGGCAGTCAAACAAAAGCTGGTTAGCCGTGAGACTTGTTCAGACCAGGGTGACATTCTTTTAGGGCTGTTATGCAGATGGCTGGCCCTAAATCAGACTGGCCTGTGTTTCCCCTGCATGCTTCCCTTCACGTCGTCCTTCCATCCTAAAATCCCTTTTAATTAACACACTAATGTTCACTCATTCCCCCTCTTCCCATGTCAACATCAATCATTACAGTCCTGTTATTGTGTCTTCCTTTACTTGTTGATTTGTTTAAAAAAAAAAACTCAAATTTAATTTTTTTCCTTGAATTTTAACTTTTACTATTTTGATGCTTTCAAACTGAATACAGCTATAATGAAAGAAACAGAGAATATACCATATCATTTCATTAATATTTTCGTCTTATATATATTGGATCAATATTTATCAAGAATCGGATACCTATTTGGCTTCAAATCAGACATTCAACAGCGAACGATCAGTTTTTCAAAACATTTTTCAAAGCTGGAAATATGACATTTTGAAATAGAAAAATGAAATACTATTCCATTGGAAGTTTAAAATTTCTCTTAAAAAATATACTACTTTTGAACCCCTAACGATTCATAGTTTTCTTGTTTTAAAAGATCTTTTTTTTTGTTCATACTTCTGTCCATGAAAAAAAGTTCAACTGAAACTAAACCGTCTGCAATTAATAGTTTGATTCAAACATAAAAAACAGATCAATTCCAGATGAATTATGGATTTTTTAATTTTATATATACATATTTGTCATAATATACACTATATCTTTACTCAAACATGTTTCGTTGCTCGTAATATTAAACGCAGTCTTAGAATTCATGAAGTTCTGGCTATTCATATCACTTTTCTACCATCTCTTCATGACCAAGGGAAAGAACTAATTATAGGTAACAAAAAACACGGTATTATAAGAGTAATGACCACAAGTATAAATGAAGGACAACCAATATGAAAAAATTAAAAGTAAGTAAATATAAAGTCCAAGTAGCAGAAAAAGTGTAAACATTGAAAGAGTAAAAATACTTTGAGAATAAATAATGAGTAAATAGAATAAGTTATGGTACAAAAAGAAAATAATAGATAGGATATAAATGTAATTCTAAGATAAAAATAATGATAAAGAAAATTGTAATTGTAAAATTTTTTTTTTGTTACTTCGATTACAATTTCATGTATTTAGAAGTAATTTTGATTTCAGGGTTACTCCTTTAGCTTTTTGATTATGTAGCGGAAATCGGGTGGACACTTATTGGTGGCACTCCGTAACTATGCTTAAGCTTTATGACGACAGAAAGTCACGTGGCCATTGCCGTAAAATGTTAAAGTCTTAAAATGGTAAGGATGAAGTGTATACTGTATCCTGTACTAAAGAAGCACATTTTTTTGACACTGTGGGCATGTTTAAAAAAGTGATGTGGTCGCGAAAAGCGTTTTTCTTTTAACTTTGTTTGTGGGAAGAGCAGAGTGAAACATTATATGAAGATATCAGGAACTCACCGTGTGTGTTTGATACAATCGGGATCTTCCTATTCTGTTAAGGAACAAGAATGAAATTGGAACTTTACAGGCGCGGCCTGATGATGTCTGAGGTCTGAAATATCTGATAGGAATAGCATGAAGAAAGGTTTACCTGCTTTAAAGGTTTTTGTCTTGGACGTTTTGGTAAAATTAGGAAATAGAAGTTCAACATGCAAAAATAACCCTCAATAAATACCCTATGTCAGAAGCTAATGCCTTTGGCTAAATGCTGTTGATAAAGGCTTTGTACCGCAGTGACGTATGAAATGGTTCATTGAGGTGAATGGACAGATGTTAATAAAGAGTCAGAGAGAGTTTCCAGGTTTTAGATATTAATGGCTACTGAAAGGATGTAAAACTAGAAAGTCGAGTTGTGTTCCGTGTCCGTTAAAGAACAGCTGATATAAGGTGACCAAACACTTAGACTACATGGACAAGAATATTACTGTGGCTGAAAAAGAGGATTGGCCAGGTAAGGCATGATGTACGACAATTATAAAAGGCAAGTAGTCTTATTATGAGGAATAGCCAAGAAAAGTCACTCCGGAGGTACAGAATCGTATTCCGATAGTAAACAACAGAATAAATACTACAAGACTCCAGAAATTATCTGACTACAAAACTCCAGAAAACCATCTCGGCCGGTTTCCTAAGTAGCATGAAAAATAAGTTTACACAATTTGTCTCCAGAGAGAAATTACCACAAGAGACTAAAATTCAACACCTCTAAAGTGGCTATCATCAAATCAAAATTCTAGAAGCATTGTGCATCAAGTTTAAACAACCATATGTTGCGCTACTGTTGACATGGCTGTGTTGTGAACGAAATGTGTTAGGTGGTGATTTAGCCAGCGCATTCTTCGCTAGTAGGGACGGCAAGTGACTGAGATCGGCTGAGGTCGAGGATAGAACGCTAAATTATCTTGAGACGTATCTTTAACTACGAATTTCGCTCGACTCCTTCCGTCAGTTATTTTGCAGCTATTATTTTGACGTTCCCCAGATATATTCAAGAAATCTTATGATTTCTGCAGTCCATATGTTTTGAGAGTTTGTGCGTTGATAACTGTGAACATGCTTCATTTCAAATTTATTTTATTCTTTTTCATGATCAATATCTATTATTTTCTTTATATACCTAGACTAATCAACTATTTTCTTCTTACCCACCGTGTCTCAAAACTTACTTTTTTTCTACGTTAGATTTATATTTATAGCTTTATCTAATAGTTCCTCTTTATGCGTAATTATATTCACCATTATATTTCGACTCTGTCATGTTTACTCTTTTATCTTTTGTATGGAGTCATCTAATAAAAACCTTTCGTTATGTTGCTCACAGTTTGAATATACTTGATTATGAATGTAAACATGCCCGCATATAACGGTATTTCGTTGAGAATGAAATGAGACACTCTTTGTTTTTAAAAATAACATTAATTACTTGATTCAGGCTTTTCAATGTTCTATAATTATTATACTCGTTGGTTTTTTAACAGTATGATAATATGAGCACACAGGAAAGGTCTACTGGTGGATCGAGATTGAAATTCACTTTACGTAGACCATAATCAACTTGTTCTCTGTCTCCCCTTTGTCCTTTCTACAAGTTTTACAAAAGAGAAAATATTCATTACTTAACAGAAACCTTTTCAAAAATTTCTCAAGTTAAAAATGTATTTTATGCTCAAAGTAATAGCAAATAATACAATATTGATATTTTTATGCTTAGACATTCTAGTCGGTGCAACTCTAAACGCTTGTATAGTTTAGTATAGTTCTATGGGGGTTGCATAGTAAGAAAAACAAAGATAAACAAATTGCTGCAAATAGTGTACCTATTTGACCTATTAACCAGCATTTCAGTGATTAGAACAGTTCAGATGAGAAAATATACAAATTTTCCTGTTGAATTAAAAAAAAAAAAAGGCAGCTCTTATTTTGAAACCATTTCTGTTCTCATATAAAACTTTTAGAATGTTGACGACTATGAAGTTTTAGTAACCATTTGTTATAAAAAGAGATTTCACTTAAACAAAAAGGAACAAATATCTGCAAACTTTACTAAGTATTTCTTCTTGAAAAAGTAGCGAAAAGTAGGAAGTCTGATCGACTTATAAGAAGAAGAAGAAGCTGTCCACTTACAAGATATATAGAAATTCAGTTCTCCCAAATCTCTCACTGCCATCATCTTCTCTTCAGTACATTTTAAATGTCTTTTAATATTAATTATTTTTCTTGGCTATTTTCATTGCATACAAAAATAACTGATCAAAACCTAGCTTTTTATTTATGAACGCATATAATTCCTGAATTCCTATACCGGTGATGGTGAACCTGTGACACGCGTGTCAGTATACCGGTGACGGTGGAACGTGTGACACACGTGTCAGTATACCGGTGATGGTGAACCTGTGACACGCGTGTCAGTGTTCGCACGCAGCATCATTTATGGCTGATAAAAGATAAAAATCTTCAAAGATAAAAAATTCCTAATTGAAATATTTATCTCCCATGACAGCCAAAATTGGTTATTAATTCCCTAAATTAAAAGTAATACTTTATGTCTGGAACCAGACGTATATACAAGTACAGTAATATTGCATAAAATATATATATGTTAAAAACATTTAAAAATATTGTTTCAATATTGATATTAATATACAAATGCTAAATTCTGAAAACATGCTAAATTATAAATGCTAAAATGCTAAAATCAGGGCTCCTAATTTTAGTTTTTGATTTTTAAATGGCATTAAAAATAATTTAACATTTAAATATATTGTTTTAATATGACATTCAAATTCGAAAACATGCTTAATTCTAAATGGTATAATGTGTAAATTTTAGTTTTTATTATTTTAAATGGCATTAAACGAATAATTAACTTACAATAAGTACAAATATTTATATTTTCTTTTTAGTCTTTATTTTTGCAGTGTGTGACACCTAAGAAAATTATGTCTCGATTTTTCAAAATTTTGACATGCCGAATTCAGAAGTTTTGCTGCCATTCTTCTATTCGGTATTTCCTTCTATAAATCTTATTGTTTAGGATGTTAACTAAGGGAGTGGTTTATATAAGAAGGTAGCTAGTCAAGATTTACCTGGTACTGTGGAGAGCTTTGCTGTACACTGTATATGCTTTTTATAATAAGTTACTAATATAAAAGCGTTATTAATTATATCTGATGTTCATTAGTGGCTATTTGATTATAAAATAAATTGCATGGTTACAACACTCGGGTGTAACCGTCTTCAGGATAGCAAAGGGGGAAACAAAACACAAACGCAACAACTGCTTTCACGGTTAGCAATCTCGGCTCTCACATGTTCCACTAGAAGGAAGAAACAGTCCAAGGAGGGCAGGAATAGTAACTGTTGAAAAAAATATTCAAAAAAAGAAAAGCATGAAATAAAGAAATGTAAAAAAGATAAATAGTGAATAAATAGTTAATTTGAAGAAATGATCATCTGTGTGGTTTTAGAGGAGGTTACTACGGACATTGAACAGTCTGATATGGACTTGCTGTGAAGTTCGTAGAGTGACATCTGTGTTATCAGATTCTGCGTCAAATTCCATCAGACTTCACTGCACTCTCTCACATCGAACAATAAAATCACTGCACTAATTCTCAATTGATAATCATCTCAATTTTTTTTATACATGTGAAAAAGATGCAATACTTTGGACTAACAAAATTGTCAAAATATACTGGTTTTAATGGGCTGTTATTTTATTTAGTTATTTAAGAACAACATCAAAATAGTTTATGATTAAAAGTTTTGTTTTTCATATGCATTTTGCAGCGTATTTTAATACACTGTGTAGTATATGCATTCAAAATGCAAGACAATTCCATCCTGTTAATGCTGGAGTATTTTAATACGCACCCAATATTGTTAATAGGGTCATTTTTTTTCATTAAAAACTAAACAGTCAGTAAAAATTGATTTAGCTCAAATATCTGCTTCCTTTGCTTTCAAAATAGCAGCTATTTTACAATTTTTTTGTCCTTATTAAAGCAAACATATCTTAAAATTTGTGTTTTACTACTTCCTACATACTAAAGGCATGTAGTATGATGACTTTTCCATCTGTTACATAAAAATTAATCAATATTTATGTTATTTTATTAAACTATTTTTTAAATAGTATTATTGCAGAGTAGGACCGGCTTGTTAATCCTACATGTTCCTTCAAGTGATGAAGTTCCTTCAAGGATGACGAATTCGTTTCAAAAACTCTGTTCTCCTTGTCTTTATCGCTGTCTATTCGTAACTTTGTCTTTGTCTCGCTCTATATTACTGTATGTTATTTTACCTCACTCCCTCCTTTTCTACTTTCTCGGTTGTTTGTTCTATCGCTGTCTCTCTCTTTATGTTATGCATGTAGATTTATATTAATGCACCCAGTGAATACTCTATCTCGACCTATTCACCTATAGATGACATGCCTTATTAACATACATGCTTGCATATGTTACATGTTTTATACTACTATTATAAGTGCCATAAAACTTGATAAACTCTCTAGGACACTGCAGTTATAATGACCCTATTGTATTCCGTTTGATTGTTGTTGTTGTTTCCCAGCGTCTACAGAGTTGTTGTTGGTTCCACCTATAGTGCTGTACTGACAGCGGAAAGTGACGCTCCTATAACCCTTTGAATTGTGCTACATGTGTTCTTGTTATAATTAAACAGTAAATCATACGATGTTTCCTGCTATTCCAACACAGTTTTCAATCTGAATCTCTTGGGTATTTATCTGTTGGGTATATATATATCAATGATCAAACCATAATATGAAATGAGAAAACAAGACTAAGATCTTTCAACAGTAACAAGAAGTCTTCTTCAGAGTCCCAACTGAGTTGGGTTTTTGATTCTAACGAATATCACTTGTTACGGTTGAAATATCTTAGTCTTTTTTTCCTATTTCATATTGTGGTTTGATCATTGATTGTTATTTCGCATGTTTATGTGAAATCTTATATATATATATATATTTGTAAAATTTGGGAGCAGTCCTTCATATAAGCATATTTCATTGATCAACTGACCGTATTTCACTGATGTCATTTTCTTCACCAGTTTTTCAAGGTTTCTGAATACCTTCTTTTTTCCTTCATCCAAACGATGGAGAGTGTTAGTTTATAATGTTTGTTAACATTCTCCATCGTTTGGATGAAGGAAAAAAGAAGGTATTCAGAAACTTGAAAAACTGGTGAAGAAAATGACATCAGTGAAATACGGTCAGTTGTTCAATGAAATATATATATATATATATATATTACCGTATAATCATTATTATCCTACAAAATAACTATTTCATAGTTATTTATAATTATTTTCCAGCTATTTAACAAAATCAGTACAATAAACTAATAATTTTTTTTTATCAACTCATAAAATAACTTAAATAGCAGAAATGTATACATTCTCGTCACATTCTTTTTAATAGTTTGAAATATTTTGTAATTTTTACCAAAAATAAAATACATTTTTAAATGTTATAGGAATTTTTTTAAAAATATTTTGAATTCTATAAATCTGTTCCAGTCGATAAACAAATATTAAAAAAGGACAGGTGGGGATTATTAAATGTTGAGCTTACCTTTTTTTCAGCTATATTGACTCTTTCGGTGGTCTAAATTCTTTAAATATTTTTTCCCGCTTCCAAATTTTAAGTGTTATTATATGCAATATTTCATTTTGAAGCTGATGATATTTAGTGGGATAAAAAATTTTACTGATTGTATTGTATAAAATATACTACAATGTTTCTTGTTTTTGAAGTAATATTGCCCACACAGATCATTTGTAGTGATCTGTTTTTTCTGTAATTGCATTAAACGATCTGACCAGTATTGTGGTCACCTGCTTTTTGATTCAATAGGAAATCAAAATATTTATATTTTATCGTACATGTAGCATGTCCATTTATAGAAAATTCTGTATATTTTTGTAGTTATCTACATGACCAGTTATTTAGTAACAGCAATTTTCCTTTCTTTGGATGTTATTTAGGAAAATAGGATGTTGTTTTTTGAGGAAAATATTGTGTCTAAAAACAAGTTTTGGTAATAAATTTTTAAAATCTATACAACCCATCAACTCGAATGAGCTATGTTTGGTATAATATCAATTTAGTCTGTTAAACGGTATAATATATTATATCACACTATTTTTTTTACTGTTTATACCGATTCCCTAGTGGGTGATTCTACAGATTCTACATTGGATGTCCTAAAGTTTGCCTAACTGAAGCGCATTTTGAGTAGGGTTCTTTAAAGAGTACCTGATATCCTACTGGCTCGGGACCGATGGCTTAACGTCCTCTCCGAGGGATGATGTATTCAGATTTATTCACCTCACTGCGTGAATAAATCGAGAGCCAGATGGGGATCGAACCCCGGACTACCAGCCCAGAGGCGCGTACGTTAAGAACCTGGTCCCTATATGACGCTAACTTGATGGCATCTCTCACACGTAATATTCGGTTCTAGTATTTCTTTATAATAATAATCTGCTGTTTGAAATATTGGTTCTGGGAGTGTTCTGATATTTTTATTCATATTTTTTCCCCAATAGTTGTTTGTTCAAATATATAACGTCATTGGGGCAATAGAAAGAACACAAAAGTAATAGAAAAGAAGATATTCTCTCTTCCACCTTCGACTTCATTTTGAGGTTAAGTAGTGCGATTAGAGCTGACAAAGGCGGCCGTGAGCTCATTAGGAGGGGCACCTCAACAATAATTTCACCCCCTCGCCCTAATCTCCACAGTCCTTTCAATTCCATCTCACTTCATATGCTTTTTATTTCTTTGTGTCCTTCAGCAAAACACGGGAGAATCCCATTGGAAAACAAACCAATTAGTCCTTCCATCAGACCCTCTATAAAGAACACGTATCTCTCAGTCACTTATACTTCATGTATTTAGACTCTAAGACATTTATTAAAGCATAAGCCTACATAGAAACGTAAGAAAAACTAATAGAAAGTTTCATTCATGATACTTACATATAAAGGGACCGCAAGTCTGCAAAACAAAACAATTTGTAAGTCGACTTTTGGGATATCTTTGATCTCTAAATTATTGTATTGTATGTTCAGATGACTTGAAACGTTAAGTTACCTAATCATAAAATAATCAGCGATAAATTTGGATGTTCCAATTAATGTAGCATCTTGAAGGTTAATTCTTAAGTCGTGGATAACAATTTTGTCAGTATTTGTAGAAAGTATACTTTGTAATACCATTCACGCTAATTCCCACCACCTCAGCTTCAATGATTGTTTCATAGTCCAAGTTCTTAAAAAAGTCTCTGCTGATAAAAGACAAGTTACTCTACAAGCTACTGAGAAACCCACATTTGACTCCTAGGAGCACGTGCCTATTTTCATAAATAAATGCCAATATTTAGAACCTTTATGGTGTACGAATCTTATACTTAAATTAGAATATTTTAAGGAGGAATGAACTACAGTTTTGTTCAAAGATGAACTGAGACAACTAAAAGAAGTGATGTTTCTGATAAAATTTAACTGTCGACTCCTTATACAAGGAAATATTTTTGTTAAGTAACCTTGAATTCAGAATACAAAAATATTGTTGTTGATATTCATTAACTTCAATGAAAGTTTGATTACTAGCTCACCGGTCTGCAATATTTTTGGGGGATAGGTTATCAAGAAGGCTCTTGGTCCCTCGCTAAGTCTTCAATATTCGTAGGCATACACAGAATATGGTATCAAATGTAGGAGCAGGGTCACCTCTGGTGGCTAGTTTATAATATACTTAAACGATTGGCGAGTGCTGGGAGTATTTAACTAACTGATGTATGACTAGCACTTTGTTTATTTATTTACATTAATGGCATCGACAGCACTGCGCTCTTTAGTTCAGCAATTATCCAGATTGATTACTCATTCGACTTCAATAGCTAGTCATCCCTGCCACTGTAATATACATATACATTATGCTTGCGACTCATCTTATTTCTTTTATACTAATCTAAAATTAATTCCATTGATTATCCTCCAAAAATGTTTTAATTTCATTTTAATATTTAATAATTTCTATTATCGATAAATGATAGTAACCTGTAACATTTGAGGATGCCATGATTAAAATTTTCCTTCTAAGAAGTATTTCTTTATGGTATTTATAATATAATGGAACAAGATCTGAGATAATAACAAAAGATTGGACAGCAAAGGTAAATGCTAACTTATTTATGAAACTGGTGATAATCCTTTATCACAATAATGATGGACGTGAGAAGCATTGTGAGAGTTCAAAGCCTAGAAGTGGGTCCCAGAAGTTTAGGTATATACTCGTATTATATTATGGGCAGTGTCAATATGAAAATTGATTCCCGATTATGAGGAATTTAATAAATTTAGTATGTTTGAGTATTTAACTACATGAACTAGCAGTTATACATAATGCCCGTCACGGGCATCAGTAATAAGATAAATATTAATATACATACTAATAATGCAAAAAAAGCAGTATATTGTAACATAAAGTCCAAATAATTATGTCGGCTTTGCGTAAAATATTTTTAAGTAACCATTGTACAAATTGGATTATGATACATTTAAAAAATTATTACTCCAACTTAAATAAGATATAAAAATAAAAATTTTTTTTGGAACTTAAACATACACATTTGGATATAAAACAGTATGCCACTAATGCAGTGACACCCTAGCTTGTACAACTGTCTTTACAGAGGCCAACAGTCGTAGTCCAAACGTCCTGGCACGGACTGATACTTGCTCGAACATTCACTTCGAGAGATTTCCACAGCATTCATTGGAAAGTAATATTTCTTTTTCATGAACTGAATTTATTTTTCAATGAAAAAGAAAAATTTCTTTTTATTTTTATATATTTTATCACAGTTCGTAGATTTTTGTCCTCCATAAATACTACAGTTTTCTTACCATCACTTTTTGTTCTATCGACGTTTGGTAGAAAAACAGTGACTGTAGCGCCACAGTCGCTGCTTTGTGCTTCTCCTATTCTAATTGTTTGGTTTTATTCAACTAATAGCCAGAGTAACTCTATAATGCATCCTACGAGGTGTGTAAATAAAGTAGTGAGACTGGCAACGTCGCTTTCGATCTGGCAACGCTGGACACGCGTGGCCTTGAGTAGCGTCAGGTGCACGTGTGATGCGCCTCCAGTATGAATCTGAACTCGCCACAGTCATTTGTTTGTCCGTAGCGTTGGTTTTCGTGAAATGGTTTTTTCTTGAGCGTTTTAAAAATGAGTGACCTCAAAGTTGAGCAGCGGTGTGCAATCAAATTTTGCTTCAGACTTGGACAACTTGGACTTTTGAAAACCTTCAGGAGGCCTATGGAGAACGTGTTTTATCAAGGGCACAGGTTTTTCGGTGGTTTAAGGAATTTTCAGAAGGAAGAGAGTCGATTGAAGATGAACCACGAAGCGGAAGGCCTTCAAGTGCAAACACCGATGAAAATGTCAACAGAGTACGGAACCTTGTGCGTTCAGATCGACGCTTGACTGTCAGAATGATCGGGGAACAGTTGAATTTGAATCACACCTCCGTTCATCACATTTTGACCAATGAATTGGAGATGAGAAAAATTTGTGCGAAAATGGTTCCGAAAAACCTTTCCCAAGACCAAAAAGATCTCAGAAAGGGAAGGAGTTTTTGGCCAGTAAAAACATTCCTGTTGCTCCTCAGCCTCCTTATTCACCAGACTTGAGTCCTTGTGACTTTTTCCTCCTCCCGAGATTGAAAAATCACCTCAAGGGAACTCATTTCGGAACACTACAAAACATACAAACTGCTGTAACCGACCAGCTGAAGGCCATTCCAGAATCCGAGTTCCAGCAATGCTACAATGATTGGAAGGACCGTCTCCAGCGCTGTGTGGCTTCCGAAGGGAACTATTTTGAAGGTGACAATATCACATTGTAATTATATTTGAATAGAAAATTTAAAAAAAATCAGTCTCACTACTTTATTTATACACCTCGTAGGTCGTTAGAAGTTCTTTAAGTATGCAGTTCTTCGGCATTCATAAGAGTTTAGTTTCTATTTCGATCTTATTTGCCTTTTTTCCCAATATTTATCAAGTTGCGTTGGCTCTGTGTTTATTTTTCATACTGACCTTATACGTATGTCATTATATATATATATATATATATATATGAGATTAAATTTTCTGCCCACTTTTGTCTTAATTAGTTTTCTGGATTTCTTTTCCAAATCTCGTAGTCTTACTTTGATTTCTTTAGGAACTAGGTGTAATAACTCACCATATGTTTTGCTGTCCATTTTTTTATTGATAGCGACGTTTCGGTCTTCTTCGACCAAATATACGAATATATATATATATATATATATATATCCCATGACCTCCCTTTCAATGATTGTTTCAGGGTACAAATCCTCAAACAAATCCCCGAGTCTAATCCCCATGTCACCCTTAGAGCTTCCGAAGAGGCATTCATATGCCTCCTTGGGGCTCGTTCTCCTCCTGGTCTCAACCTGTACCGTTAATTATTTTTTATTTTATTATTATTATTATTATTATTTTATTATTATTATTATTTTATTATTATTATTTATTTTTTGTTATTATTATTTCGTATTTTATATATTTTTTATCTTGTTTTCTAAATAAATATTGGAAGGATTTCTATTTTTCCTCTCCTCCGCTGGGGAGCAGCATTGCGGTGGTTCCACGAGTTACTCTGGAGGCCAGTAGTAGTTTGCTTCTCAACGCGAGTACTTCGCACTTCTTCCCGATGACGACGGATGTCGAAATATCGAAGTGAGTTCTGTAGTGTCTTTCTGTGTTCTTTTCTATGTGTTAAAGTGTATATATATATATATATATATGATCACTAGATCATCCTCAAAACATATACAAATCAACAAAGAGGAAACAAAGGGAGAGGGATATAGCTGTAGGAATATCCGACCTCGATTGTCATAAGGAGTGGGCAGATTGTATGACGTGAGATTTCTGAGTCATATATTTATCCTGTCTGATATGATATTGGTGACACTACTCTTTGGAAAGTAGGCTTGGGAACACGATGCCAGTCTCACCGTTGACCGATACAATGAAGTTAAACGCAGGGATATATCTTTATAGAAGGATGAGTGCCAGAGGTTTTTGCGATACTGTTGCAGAAGCAAAGTACACTTTTGACTACCCAAAAACTTTTGTTACCGGTAAACTGCCAAAACTATAGTGATAGAACATTTCATTATTAATATTCCAAAAAGATGTATGCAACGAAAGAACTGTAAAAACAATGGTGTATTAGATGTAGCAATATTAAAAAACGCCAGCTCTACTTTGAATATTGAGGGGAAGAGTATTCAAAAACACATAATAGGTAATAAAGTAAATGCCTCCTAAGTGAATACCGTGCAACTCATCCAGGCTAACGGGGCATTGTGAGGGTGTAATAACATAGTGATCCATCAAATTGTATGTCAACGAAAACGTTCCGATATACTCCTACTTTCCACTAAAAACACACCACTGAAATCATCAAACTCAAAAATTGGCTCATTTTGGGAAGAGGGCGGACAGAAATAAGAAAAGAAAAAAAAATAAAGTCGCAGCGTTTTAAAGAAGGTTATGATATTAGATGTATAATCAATCTCGGCGGAGGAAAAAAACTGTCACAAACTTTAATATATTTCAGTATTAATTAATATAAGTGATTAATGAAATGACAAAGCTTATTACTTTTAGTTTATGCTAATTAGAGCAATAATTAGTTTATAAAAGTAAAAACTGATCTGATTACATCTAATAAGTTATTTAATTCAGTGGCCTTTAACAGAACATTTACTTATCGAAAAGTTTAATATAGATCACTCTAGATTTTTTCTATTAAAATATAGAATGATTAAGGAACGATAATTTGTTTAGGGCACACAGAATTATAAGGTTTACATATTTTTCACTATTTTACAGGAAGTAAGTATAGTTTTTTGTATTTAGTTAAACTCACTTTAGTTGAAGCTGGGATGTACTACTTAATTACTTTGCTGTAGAATTCCTCAGGATATTTTATTGATAAGAAGGATATGTTGCTCAAGTCTGTGTGAAGCAATATCGCTCATAGTCGTCACTTCGCAGAAAGTTCTTTATAGTAATTTGGAGTAATTTGTAGTTGCAAGTTTTTAGAAATTTACGGTGAGTACAAAAAAATTTAATCTGTTTAAATGAGCCCTTACAAAAATTTATTGGAGTAGTTTTAACGGGTAAGATCCCTACAGTTTTTGTTACTATCCCTGACGAGGACTGAAGTAGGTATTGTATACTCGATTTATAAACTCTATGGCTCAGTGTAACAGTTAAACTCTAAGTCTACTGTACTAATGTTCAGTAGGAAAACCGCTAGTCTAGTTCTGGTGTATTTTATTTTATTTTTCATTCAGGGTGATTATAGCACTGAGTCCTAAGACTATTATAATTCCCCCTTCTGTACTATAGTACTCCAGTTAGCTTCAGCGCCTCCAAGAAGCTCAGCACTTTTGCTGGGTCCAATGGTAACAGTTCTTCTATAGTTTTGTTGAGTGCCCCAAAGCACCTGCCTCTGTGTAGCAAAGTGGCTTGACAGTCAGCCAGTAGGTGTAACAGTGTCTCTTCCTCTGCCTTGCAGAATCTGCATAAACCATCATTGATAATGTCCATTCAGGCTCCCTACAATTCTGGAGAAAGTAAGTTCCTTTCTCCTTTTTGGGGACAGTCTACTGTCCCCGGACAATATGCGGTTTCCGAGCACCTTCCCTTGCAAATTCGTCTGCTCGTTCATTTCCCTTTATTCTTTCATGTCTAGTTGGGGTGTGAATAACCGACATAATTTCACATAATCGTTCGGTTTACTGCCAGTATAAGTTATTTAGGAGAACGAACAGCGCATAGATCATATCAATATTGAAGCCGCAGTAAAACAAATCAAACTTTAATACCATCTCATAATAAGTTGAACTCATCTAAAAAACAAGTAATTTTTGCAGTAGTACTTCTGGTGTTGTTAACATTAAAAATTATGTTAAAAAGATATTGGATAGGTCTTGATGGCAAACCAAAAGTACACTCCTCCTCCCAGTATCACTACATTATGTATTTTCATTAGCTAAGGTCCATCAATACAGGCCAGCGTCTTATTCCCCCGAGGAGGCTTTGTATTTCCTACACCTTTGTTATTATTTATTTTTAATTTCAATTCTAATGTCTCTTGTTTACTCAGTAGCATTACTCAATTTAAGCTCCAGTCATTATTATTAAGTACCCCCCCCCCCTCCTTCTCATTCAGTGCACGCATATCTAATTGTCAAATTATAAGTGTAACAGATTAGTTAATTGTGCGCTCTCTTTTATGGATAAAACAAAACAGAATGTACAGATTACCTATAATTCATACAAAGGTATTCTAAATTATTTATATTTAGTAATGCATTCCAAATATTGTTTCATGGAGTTTCTAAATAATATTTTGTAACTAATTTATCGAATAAAGGTTAGAAAAAAGTATCTACATGTTTCTTCTGATACTATTTAGTGGCAGATTGAACCTCTGTGGTATCAAGAGGGCCTAGTTCACCAGTAGATGTGCCCTGGACAGAATGGAATTTTATTAATCTAAGGAAAATACAAGAAATATATAGTATTTCAGAATTACAGGGTGTCCAGAAATGACTAGAGCCTTTTTATATCATTATTGAAGTACCAGTATGAGAAATGTGAGGTCAGTATCAGGCTGCCCTAAGAGTAGACACTCAGACGGCTAAATCTCGTATATTATTACAATAGTTCATTACTTGGGTAAACTGTTATAGTGCAGTATTTACTAATGAGGAATTTAAAAATTTTCGTCTTCAAGCGAAAATTTTTTTTTGCCTGGAGAAATTTTGAAATTTCCCATCATTCTTACAATAGGTTCATTGTAACTGTAGTATTTGTGTAAAATTTTGTATTCAGTAGTCCAAAGCGTTATGTTCATTTTGCTAACTATTATAATGAATTCACTATAAGTATTATGTCTATTATATTATTTTACATTTAATAACATAATCTTTTAAACTTTGAATTTTGTTTCAGAATACAAAGAGAACCGATATGGTGAAATATTTTATATGTTGTTGCTACATGACTTTTTGCTCTATCGAGAGCAAACTCTTAGTCGTAAAGCCAGACATGGGAGTAATTGCGTATCTTTCACAAGTACTGAAAGTACTTGCTTTGGCAAGTATAAATCCTTGCGTCTGTTCCAGCTGTAGCAAAGGTAATAAGAATGAAAGATTCTTTAAGGTTTTTGTCTTTTTACCCTTATCTGTTAACTATTTATTTTATATAACAATAGTTCAATAATAACTAAAGAAGAAGGAGCATAATGATTTCAATACGAATTCTCTAGTGAATTCAAGTGGATGTAATAAAAGTTAAGTTGTTGATATTCATAAAAAACAAACTAAAGTTTTCCAGGATCCTCTTTCACTTCTATAGAAATATATTATAAACGGAAAATGGATTCGTCGATGTAAGACAGCTTACAATTACATAACAAACTGACTTGTTTACTAACATCTGTTGATACTCTTTTCATATTCCTCTGCGATTATACCTCTCAGGAATAATTGGCTTAACGTCACTAAAACTTTTCTCTGTCTACATTACATGTATAACAGTTAAGTACACCGGCACAGGAATGGCAGAAAGGAGTTCTTAAACAAATACTTTAATAAGCTTTGTGAACAAAATATCTTTAGGGAAAAAATAATAATACAGTATACTTCGTTACTACAATATAAGCAAATGTACTTCATTCTACTCTGAGTAAATTATTCTATAACTCTCAATAATGTAACATAAGTGCGAAGCACATGTTATAATACTCGTATATATATAACAGATTCAATGATATATCCACCGTTTAATAGAACGGAATAGGTGTGTTACATAATCGGGATTCGGTCAATTTTCTAGGTTCAAAAATCAAACTCTCGTTGCCAACGTTTCGGTTTTATTTTAAAACCTAAAAACTAAACTAGACTATCTAATCCAAGGTTTTGTCCGGTTAAGAGTGTTGTTCCTTTAAATAATGTAAATTTCATTTTCTTAGTCAATAAATTCTTACTTCTGGTTATGAAGAAGGTTTTAAAATAAAACTGAAACGTTGGCAACGAGAGTTTGATTGTTAAACCTAAAAAATTAACCGAATCCCGATTAGATAACACACACACACAACACACCACAATATACTATATAATATATATATATTATATATATATATATATATATATTATTTAAATAAAAACGAATTAAAAAAAGGTAGCACACAGATAGAAACAGGAATAACTCACTTCTATATTTCGACCATCGTCGTCATCAGGAGGCGAAGAGTCCCGCAGGAAGTTTTTATTTAAAAGTCCGTTAGACCGTTTCATTTAATTATTATTATCATTATTATATACATATTAATAAATTTTGCTAGCAGTCCTTCCTGAAGACGTGCATTATTAAAACTAATACCAAACTTTGCTTACCTGTTTCTTAACAAGCTTCTCAATTTTTCTAAATAACAGTTTCGTTATTTCATCCACATCATAATGTAGACAAAATAGCGAGAGAGTTTTTTTTTAAAATAATTATCCTGTTGGGAAACAGGTTTCAGCTAAGTTTGGTGTTATTTATAATTAAGTATATACATACAGAATAACATTTATTAGGACTTATTTAGTTCTTCAGGTTAAATCAACCTCTGAATGCTGACGTTTCAGATTTTTATTTAAAACCTTTTTCATAGAACAAGTATAAAGTTTTGAAGCAAAAAAACTTAACTGTTTCATTTGAGTTTTTTTAAAAAAAAATTGAGATTTTAACAACTGTCTGTTAGGGACAATAACACAATATCTTTCTAAAGACTCTGTAGATCAAGCAGCACTTTATTTAAAACCGAAAGCGGTGTAAGTCAGCTGGCGCAATGTAGTTACTCTTAATGTTAATTAAGTAAACCCAACAAAATTTCACCCTATATAACTCTTAAAAATAACAACAAAGAAGTCAAAGTACTTTTTAATTACCTGCTTTATTCTATGAGTTAGACTTAGTTTCGAATTCAATTGAGAAAATTAATCCGGGATTTATAAAGTAACTTCTTAAATAGCCCGTTAGAAGAGGCCATTTTAAATTAAGCAAGCTGATTGTTCTGTAATCAACTATTTAATCTGTTGATGTAATTAACATTTCCCTCTTTAAAAGACTTTCCCTGCAGGTGTGCCAACCGACTTCTCATAACTACCGCTTAGTCACTTATCGTTTTCTTGCGACTAAAAGCATCAATACTGTTTCTGTTTTTATTTTTTCTTTTCTATATTCGGTTGTTTATTCGCCAACTCTTTTTATTCTTTCATTCAACAATTTTTTTATTATATCTTTCTATTTTCATGAAAGATTGTTAATAATATTTTAAACGGATTTTATAACCAGTAAAGTAATTATATTATCACAGGTACCTGTCTGTTCATGCTGGTCATACCTTTAAAACTGATTTTGAATACGAAGATTACTTGTCGCTTTGCAAGGTTATGAGATATCTTCCCATGAGTTGATAAACCCCTTACGACTCTGTTTGGAGGGGGGGGGGGGGGGGGTTCAGAGCAGTTCCATAAAGGTTTTCTGTAGCTGCAAGTATTATTTATCGTTATTTATGATAGTTTATGGCTCCAAATAAACTAGAATAGATAATTTTAACTAAGCAAATCTTAATCTTAACAATTTGTTTTTTAAGTTTATTTATTTTATAGAATCATTACCAAAAAATTGGTAATTTTTTTGACCAATGGATATTAAATAACTTAATTATATAATAAATAAATAGGAAAGAAATAAATTAAAAAGGTTTAAAGCTATATTATTCATAATATCATACTGAAAATTGTTTTTATATTCAATTTATAATAATATAATATTTTATTTATAATAATTGGGCTTTTATATAAAAAATTATGTTTACACAGAGTGATGTGACATCAATTTAAATGTCCTGTTGGCTTTGATGGGACTGCTTGGGTAATTGTTAAGATTAAGATTTGCTATTTAATACTTATTATTAAAATCAACCTCTGTTGAGGTTGATAATAATATTTAATAATAAATTTTTATTCCTATTATTATTGATATTATTTTTATAATTAATGTATCTCCTTTAGAACTTCTCACTTGGAAATTAACTATACTTTTTATACTAACAAATTATTTATCCCATAAATAAATTGAAATATATGCTACATCTACAAAATGTGTGTATTAATCTGCTGCTTTAAATACAAAATGATTATGTTAATGTTTAAATGGAATTTTATTGTTCTTATTAAACAATCTACTGAGAATGATGTTACAATAATTACGTAAATCCGTGCAATACTGTTGTTGTGAAGAAGCATGATCCATAAACTGAATCTCTAATTGTAAATTGTAGTTGAATATATTCATATGCTGGTGGGGTCAGGTTAGCTCAGTGGTTAACGTACTCGCCTCTGAACTGACAGGACCGGGGTTCGATCCCCATCTGGCCCTCGATTTATTCATGCGGAAGGTGAATAAATCTGAGCACGTCGTCCTTCAGAGAAGGACGTTAAACCGTCTGTCCGAACCTGTACAATGTCAGATACTCGTTAATGATCTCACGTGAAATTTTGAATATAATGCGTAAAATTACTTTTAAGATTGATCTTTTTACACGTTTCTATGAATACATTCATCGTTGTGCCGGAGACAGCCTTGGGCAGCTCATATTGATGCAGTCATTACATCAGTGTAATCTGAGCAAGTGTGTCTGGGGTATAAAAACTGCCCAACAGCACTTACAATAGGTTTTATCGAATGAGTTAATAAAATAAACCCGTTTTTACTTATAGTTACAGATTTTGTATATTCAAATGTATTGTTAGAAGTCAAATACCGGAAAATAAAAACCTCCTTGCTTAGAACTGGGTGCTTACAGTTCCATTAGAGTGGTATTAGGCTGTTGTGGACTACAAGATGAAAAACTGTTCACCAAAAAGAAAAGAGCATTTCACTCGGAGCGCCAAGCCAAGTGTAAGGTATTTTTTCTCCTCGGCATATATGGCACTTAAAACAGTGTATGCCGTTTTAGAATTCTTGTGGCGAAGTGTTTCATTGCGTACAAATCATTAAATGTCAACTACATGGATAATATTTTATTATCATATGCTACATTTCTTTTGCAGAATATTAAAATCACGGCTGCATTTTTTGTATCGTCATTCCTTTTATTTTTAGCTGGAAGCCTTCGTTGAACCAGAATAAATAAATTAACAATTTCAGCCTATTCGGAAGTTTTTCCAAATATTAAAGAGTTAAACGTGTTAAACCATTGTTTTATCCGAAAAAGATATTAGGGGCTAAATCGCTCGATTTTTGGCTGCGTTGGAACTGGTCCAGCGGAAGGAACAATTAAACACTCTTTAGGAGAGCTGCACAATGCCTGGCTTATTCCCACACTTTAATTACATCATTTCAAATATTTTAATTCTTTTCATAGTGGGTTGATTTGTTTACAAAAATGATCGACATTGGTATGTCATATATTTCTTAAATAAAACATCAATATATCAACTGCTTTGTGAATATTGTAAACATGCGTTTTTCAATGAGTGATTCCAGATGGTGTTCCAGTGCGCCCAAAGAATAGGAATATTGCATAATAATATTTATGAAATATGTAATGATTTTGACAACTTTGGCACGTTCAGTACTCACCTGGTTACAATGCCTAATACAAAGTACTCTAAATTCCATCTTTTATACTGCAAAGTAATCTTACTAAAGAGACCAGGTTTTTATATTTTGAGAGTTTCAGGTTAAGGGTAAATGAACAGCTTGCTCGTTTGATATTGTAATCTATATATGTTGTAACCATACTGCTGTAATTTTCACTTTTTAATGATAAGAACAGTTACTAATATATTTATCTTTTTCACAAGTGTATCATACTTTGAACACCACTAAGAGCTAATTTCACAAAATTTTATTTGCATTAACTAAAAATCACCGGTATCATTAGAAAGCAAGGGAATACCCAATATCATCCCAATTTATGCTAATCACGTTAAAATCTTATTAGAATCAAGCAGAAAATGTGACAGTTTATTCAGAACTAACTTTATTATGATTTCAACTCACAATAAAGTTAGACTTGAAAGATTTTGATGATAAACTAAATAAACAAGAGGAAAAGATGGAGCTGAATTGTTCATTAAATCTGTAAATAGTGGAGTGTATTTAAATAATAAAACTGAGTAGCTTGGTAATTTCAATCATATATATATATATATATGATAATATAAAAAGATTTCACATAAACACGTGAAACAACAATCAATGATCAAACCACAATAAGAAATGGGAAAACAAGACTAAGATCTTTCAACCGTAACAAGCGGTCTTCGTCAGAGTCAAAAACCCGAATAATAATAATAATATATAATAATAATATATAAGAATAATTATATATATATATTAAAATAAACAGTGACACATAGACTGAAATATAACAAAAGACTCACTTTTCAATATTTCGACCGTAATGGCGGTCGTTCTCAGGAGAAGAAGTGAACTGACTCTCAACGATAGTTGACTGTTGTCCCTCCGTCAATTCACTTCTTCTCCTGAGGACGACCGCCATTACGGTTGAAATATTGAAAAGTGAGTCTTTTGTTATGTTTCAGTCTATGTGTCACTGTTTATTTTAAGTGTTATCTGTCCTGCCGGACCGTTTTTCGTTTATCATGGTATATAATATATATATTAATATATATATAATCTAAATTTTACAGTAAACACATGAAATGAAAATTATTCTTAACTACATGGAGAAATTGAGAACCACACGATGATTTTATTTTTATTAGTAAATATTTCTGTTTTTGAACAAATAATTTTGATAACTTCTCAGCCTAAACTATATTCAAGGCCTATAAACAAATATTTGTTATGGAACATATTAATCTTTATCACAATCACGATATAAATGATTAATATTGATCAATATTGATAGGAAACTTCATTGAGTGTTGTAAATTAAATCCAATTTAACTGATCAAATACCATTAATATATCAATGGTTTATTAAAATTCGACTCAATGTTTAGGAGAATGAAAAAACCTTGCCTAGGGGGTTTACATCAACTGGTACATCACGTTTTTCTTTTTGTTGCTTAACTTCTTTGTTTATTCTGACTTGACCAGTCTTTAGTTTATTTTAGTCTCTTTAAAATATCTCTCTGATGCCCTTTTTTTTCTCAATACCACACGGGAAGTCCACTTTCTCCCACTTAATGCATCGCCTAAATGAGATAAGGACCAGTTATCTGTATGAAAGAGCATAGTCCCATGTCTTAGTTGAGCATTGTGGTATCGACGCATATATATATGTGTCTAGCAATGGGAGAAAAACATTTCTTCATTTCAGCACCCGTTGTCATCAGGAAACGCCAACTGCAAAGGGGTAAGATAAGAAATCATTTCGACTTGGAGTTTTAATATTGAATTGTGTTTTTGTGTGTGCTGTCTTTGTTTTTTTTTTCTGTAATTCGTCTTTCATTCTACAAAGGCTGTTACTTAAAGCATCGGCTGTCTTTAAGTCACCCTACGTTTGATACATGACCAGACTAAGGGGTGTTTGCTAGTAAGAGCTTTCAGCAGGCTGTGACTCTCGTCGTGCTGGCAAAGAGAGCCGGTGAATCGGTCTTGGATTGGCACGACTTTATCGATTTCCCTCCCTCTCAGATCCCACCCTTCGATACTGCCACACATTTCAACATGTAGCAAATAACAAGAAAAACAACCCTTCCTTCAATTCCACGTTTCGTTTTATGTCCCTGTCATTCATTCCGCTTCAGCAGGCGCAAATTCTTTCTCGATCGTAATTTAATTTTAAAACACACTATTTTTACTTATATTAGTTTTCAAACGTCTAAATTGTAGAAAACTAATATACAATAAAACTTTAATTAAATTGTATTATGAAACTACAAATATGTTTTTCCTATTCCTAAGTAAACGTTAATGGACATAGACAATATCGATTTTGAAATTTCGACATATTTATAGTTTTTGAGACTTAAACTGTGACATATTTATGATTTAGCGTCCATCCACTGATTTACAGGGTTAATCTTAGTTAATGTTGTTGATATACTGGGAGTCCTTTTATTGCTATTCATGTGGTCGTTGGCAGAGACGCTTTATAGTTAAATAATATACTACTCTAATAGTTTGTTAGTTGTTTGAACTAACAAGCCCTGTGCCACTGAAAATAATGCTGGTTTATGCGTAGAGAACCGGCGTCTCTTTGAGCCATGAAGTACGGCCTTTTGCATTCTATTGAGAAAAAAATTTTTAAAATACGAGTATAATCAATCGTAGAATATATACGGAATAAATGAAAGAGTTGTAATATATTACAAGTTCTTTAAAAAGAACAAGTGAATCATAATAATTTTATTTCATTCCATTGATTTTTGCATCAACAAAATGTCATTGATAAATCTATTATATCAAATGGCACATTGAAGAAAGTTGTGGGTATAATAAAATTCATAAGAGCAAATGCTCTATTCATCATGATGGATGATGAGATCATCAGCGTAGATTCGCCCTGTCATTCAAAAGTGCGCTGGTTTGATCAAGTCTTGGTGAATGTTTTATCTTTGTGTGAGAAAATAATTGACTCTGCCATGAGAACAATAAAAATTACGGATTATTATGTCATAATTACCTTCAAAATTCTGCCTTTCTTACTGATACCATGAGCAATACAGAATGAATTTAATGTTCATTAAAAATATTTATAGAATAAAACTAAGTTTATGTATTTGTAGCAAAAAATTCTGGCATTTAGGAGGAAGTCTTTTTTCCAATTATTTCTTGATTTAATTCCTTGATGGTTTTTCGAAAATCATTTTCCTGAGTTAACAAGGGAAAAAGCGAAGTGGATAGGGACACAGCTAAATCTTTTGAAAGATAGAAAATAGTTTTAGATTCACCGATCGAGAAATGTAATGATAGTTTGGAAAATGTTGCAACAGAACTATTATATAAGAATTTGAATATCCTGTGGTTGTGGCTTTTTGAGGTAGTCCACAGTGGTAATGTACCTTTTACTTCAAGAAAGTTCTCCATCCCTCTGCTAATTTATTTATTTTGTTAAATTCAACTAAATATCGTCACTAAACTATTTGATCAAATAAAATCTAATATAAGCTTCTTCAATAACAAAGATATTACGCTTATTGTAGGTTTTTAAATAGCAATTAAGTGTTTGGATTAATTATTAAAAAAAATTGAGTACAGCTTATTTAATAGTCTTAAAAAAAAAAAGGGAGCCAATAATAATGATTGACTTTTTGGCAGAGAGAAGTGAATATCGTGGTCAAATGTTTTGGAAAGCGTTTGGCCTGAGTTAAAACGTGAATATTTTAGCCAAGAGATATGTGCTTAATCCCGCCCGGCTTCAATAATTTTTAATATCTGATAAAATGCCTCATCCGTCAATCTGAATATAATAAATTAATCCCTACAAGTTTACTTGTCAATAGAATTTTAAAATTGTAAAAATCTAAGACTTCTTTATCATAGTTATTTCGTATTTAATTAGAAAAAGTGGTATTTTTATTTTAATTTTCTCTCGTCAAGAACAAAAGTATTTCATGCTTCATTTTTTTTTTTTAAATATAGAATTCGTGTTTCTGGTTTTAAATTAAATATCTTTTATCACAGTGTACTGTGTTTGTTTTAATAGTGTATTAATGGTAGCACATCACAATTAGATCGTGAACTATTGTAACGCATCATCGAGGTTATATACCATATATATATAGTATGTTTTGTTATTGAGGGCTAGGTCAAATAAAAGAAAATAAACTCCTTCATACGCCAACGTTATATATATATATATGTATAATAATAATCAAACTACAATAAGAAATAGGAAAACAAGACTAAGATCTTTCAACCGTAACAAACGGTCTTTGTCAGAGTCAAAAACCCAATTATTTATTTATTCACAGATTCTAGCCTCCTGGCTATTTTTCTTATTGTAGTAGGTAAACTGTAAATCAGGTTTGCCAATGATATTTCCATGGATTGATAGTTTACCAACTACGATAAGGAAAATAGCTAGGAAGCTAGAATCTGTGAATAAAAAAGTCGTGAATGCAGAAACGCGATCATTTTCTATAAAATATGCTTGAGAGAAGATCTGCTGCCAATATTTACCTATATATATATATATATCAATGATCAAACCATGTTTGATTCACAAACCGTGTTAATGTGAAAGCTTTATATATATATATATATATATATATATATACATGAATTATTAGAGAGTATCCTATCTGGAAGCACTGCCTAGTTGCACAGAGTCTAGCACACAAACAGAGTCTTAGATGATTTTTATCATCTAGTTTATCTAATTAAACAACAATAACAGTTATTCCTGGCAACAACATTCAGTGAATGTATATTATTAACCGTTTTTGTAATTTCTTAACACTGGGTGACGCAAGGGGTCATGGGTCGTCTAGTTAACTCTAAATTTTGGACGACAATTCGAGTTCTAAAATTATGTGTAAATTCTGGGGGCATATTTTTCACGACATATCTGTTCGAATTCCGATTTGTTCTGGTTCAAAGTCGTTTGAATATAGAGATACACAGAGCTATATTGTTTCATCTGATTGGTTTTTTTAACCAAAGTCTTTTCTCCATGCCGGTAACGGAGAAACGGTATTTGCTATTCATGATCTGATGTCCAGTAAGAAGTCAAATTGCCGAGGAGAAGAAATGGCATATAGTATCACACATCCAAGCACTAATGCCGCTCAATGTTTTTTCAATTTAGTGATGTTGGAGCACCTATTTATTTAAGACGGCTCCTACCCTTTGAACAATGTTACTAGTTGTGTAAACCACTAGAGTATCCTCTGATTCGAGCTACTAGTAATGAACTTACGATTACACAACTAATCTGTTACAGTTTTTTTTTAAATATAACCTGTTTGATATTCATATTTATAATATTTCATCACTATGTAAATTTTTCTGTTTGAATGAATATTTCTAAATATATTTCATAACTCTCCTGTGATCAAATAAAAGGTTACCTTTAAAGATTTCACAACTGGTTTCTTTTGCATTCCTCTCAAAGTATCAAAGACGATCAAAGTATTTAACTTTCAAGGGAATTTGAGACTTTCTTTGAAGTAATTTTCCAAATTACATACCATTACCTTGTGCAAACATTTCTGTTGCCTCTCAGATATTATTTGCACATTTTGAAAAAGAAAACAAGAAAAATGAGCCTTTTATCATAAAGAAAATACCATGTGGAATGAATAGCAAAAGAAGAGCGTTATATTTTATGTTATTAAAACAAACATTAGTCATAATCTCGACGATGTATTTAGAAAACATATCAAAACATTTTTACTTATTCTTGAATTAGAACAGCATATCGTAAAAAAATCTGGAATTCTAACGTAGTGTGGAATTAAGTTACCTATAATAACATAATCAGTTATTTTGTGGTATTTACTCATTGTAGGGTAAAAAGCTAATGAAATGGTCTCCACATATAAAAATTTAATGGTATAAACAACGCATTTCGAACACGTAGTGTTCTTCTTCAGGCATTAATTCCTCAGACACTCACCCTTAGTTAATGCCTGAGGAAGAAAACTACGTGTTCGAAACGCGAAAGTTTATACCATTAAATTTTTATATGTGGAGACATAATTTCATTAGCTTTTTACCCTACAAGTCTGGAATTGTCTACAAGAAACTTTACAGTGAGTTGACTCATCAACTGAAAGAATATACTGTCATATAATTAATTAATTTATTAATTATGTCTTCTAATGTTTGTCAATTATAAAAGCGTGATTACCATGCCTCCCTAGAGCAACTTGCAAACGCTTTGGGAGTATGACGCCATTGAAGGAATGGAGTTTATTAATGAAAAATGGATGGCCAGTGTGGGCCAATTTGAGTTTTATTGGTGGGGAAAACCAGTTTGTCAATAGACTAAATTCAGAGTAACTTTTTAAAATCAGACTAAATTCATAATCTAAATTAGATTTGAAGCAATGTATAAAAGATATTATTAATCCAATCCTAAAAGGTGTGAGAGACATTAGGCAAGCCATCTTATAAGTCATCATTTGCTGAAATAGATTTTATACCAGGCCGCTGAAAAATTAATCAATAATCAATAAATATAAGCAACTTCACTTAGAGAAGTAGTCACCTCAAGTAGGTAAGACAATTTAAAGTTTCTTAGGAAGATTCCTGCACGATGTATTCCTGTATCTCTATAATCCATACGATTTTATTTGTTATACATGTTATAAATGTGTAACCATGGCATTTGTTATATTTCAAGAAAGGTCCTCATATTAAAGCAGTAACTGTTCGTGACACGTTCCAAACGCTTTGGACGTGCTTGCAGGTGAGTATTGACTGCCTAAAACCATTAAACGTTAGTGTAGCCCCGTACACCACAGAAACAACTTGAACCAACTCTTTTGCCATTTTCCACCGCATATCTCAGCAAAAGAGTGTTTTCTGCAATGACAGACAATGAAAACCAAACAGCGAGATAAACTAATTATAAGTAATACCCTTCGGGTTTCATGCTGCTTACTAACCCTCAGATGCGACCTCCTGACTCTAGAACACAAGCAAAGATTCACGTTACCTATTGATAGTGTCAATACATTTTTTATACCTCAGTATTATTTTTTTGCACCTGAGTATTTTTTTTTGTACTAGAGTCTTGCATTTTTTGTTCCTAGGCGCTGTAGTTTTTTCGGAGTGTTATTATTATTTTTTTTCTCGATTATTATTTTGTGAGATAATTAGATAAGGTAAGGTGAGACAATTGAGAGAAATATGAAACCCGTAAACTGCGATAGAGTGACGAACTTGAGAGGGAAGGCATATAGAGGCATTTTAACAACTAGACCATTAGGAATTATATTTAGATTGAGACAACTAGAAATGAAATCAATATGGACAGTGCAGCTCACAATTTTTTGGGAAAGGTAATTAACCTCACTCAACCAATAAACGATAGGATCATTAATAATTAAAACAAGAAGATTAAACAAATGCAAAATTAACAAATTAATAAATATTAAAATAAAAGGTAAGAAATGTTAAAAGGAAATAACGGTTCTAGGAAAACAGAAATGGACAGGAAGTGCGAGAATTGAAGGAATCTATTAGAAAGGAATTAGACACAGGAAGCTACTCGGTGGAAGCAGAAAGTGACTGACAAAAACAACGGCACTACGCGTGCTAATCACAATTAAAAGAAACGGTCCAGCGGACTTTTTTATTGTAAATAAAATAAATTCAAAACGAAGGAAACACACAGAAAGACACAGACATAACTCACATCGATATTTTGACCATCATCGTCATCAGGAGGTGTGAAGAGCGAAGAGTCCTGCAGGAAGACAAAAGGACTTTTTTATTTATGTTTTATTTATATTTATATTTTTTGCCTTCCTGCGGGACTCTTCGCTCTTCACACCTCCTGATGACGACGATGGTCGAAATATCGATGTGAGTTATGTCTGTGTCTTTCTGTGTGTTTCCTTCGTTTTTAATTTATTTTATTTAAAAAAGTCCGCTGGACCGTTTACAAACGTTTGGCCTACTCAATAATTCCCCGCCTCCCGCTTTCTCCGAGAATCAAGAAAATTGTTGAACGTTTATCAGTCTACCTTAATTAACTATTTACACACAAAAAATAAAATAAAACTATTACACTTGATAAATTACAATTAAATAAATTACAACAATAGGTTGCAACGTCTGGTTTGGGGAATCACATTATTCAGTCAGGTTACGTCAGATTATGTTATTGTTCCTGAAATGGCTCTATATGTTTCTTCATCTGGCGTGTCTTGGTATGGTTCTGTACCAATTTGTAACCAATAGTAACCAGCTGCGATTGTTCGGAAATCTTATACAAGCCAAAAACAAAGGAAGAGAACAAATTGAAGGAAGAATCAGTACAGACTTACTAGTAAGTAACTGGGAACTTAACCCAGAATTAGTTCCAAGACACACCAGATGAAGAAACATATAGGGCCATTTCAGGAACAATAACACAACCTGACGTAACCTGACTGAATTATGTGATTCCCAAAGCAGACGTTGCAACCTGTTGTTGTCAAGTGTAATGTTTAATTTATGAAGTGTAATAGTTTTATTTTATTTTTTATGTGTAATAGTTAATTATAGTGATAACATTTTTCCCTGACCATGCTGATTTGTAACACCGAAACATGTCGAAGAATACATTCACTAACCAGAAATATGGAGTTAATTCATGACCTAAGAAACCCAGTTTTAAAATAGAGGTTTATAAAACTAGAAATATTTTCTAACAAATTGAATAATGCGAAATCGGGCATTCATTTTTTAAATATATATATATATATATATTTACTGTTTGAATAAATGAAATTCAAATGAATTAATACGAGATAAAATATTTTCTAATAAAACCTGTTATATAATGTATTTATTGGCACTCAATTACCATTTCATTTATCATTTCTACATAGAGGACGGTTGTAAATTAATTTTCTAAAATTAAGTAGATTGCTAATATAAATTAGAGACAACATTATTTATAGATGGATGGAAACTTTTTATGCAGAAATGTAAAATGCAATTACATTTTTAATTAATTTATTTTCAGTAATTTGCAATACTAATATACGCAGTATGCTGGGTACTGATTTACTCCAACATTATATATCAGATAAAAATCAATTCATTACATATAACCAATGGAAATACTCAAAAATTAAATATGCGGTACACTACTTACCTTTTGGGAAACATCTGGTTGACCAGAGTCACAATCTAATAGCAACCTGACCAATTGTCCTGAGCCCTGTGAAAACAGTGAGGGTCTCTCTGCGTGACCACCACTAAACTAGGAGTGGACTATGCTTCTGGGCTAATATCCTGTGAAGACCACGGCCCACTATCACGCGGCGGAATAACTTAATATTTGACAGGTCACTTATTCACCGTACTCACACTTAAACAAGTGTTACAAACTAGTGGCCCAAAAGCTCAAATAACACCTCATAACAGAGAGTATATGACAACTCCTCAAGTAACTCGCAAAGGGTAATACGTTATCAATTTTTGATGGTTCGAGTATTACTTGTTAGTAATAATAGATAAAAAAAATAATACAGTTGTACTGTTTATAATACTGTTTTTGAATGATGGGAATTGTAATTGTACATTTAAACATTGAACTGTAACTTTAATGGTTAAATTAAAGTTTCAACACAGTTATTATATGAATGTTATATCTTAGTAACCAGTTGTCATGCAAATCAAATAGTAAATATTTTGTCATATAATTACAATTATAATATGTAAATTAGATAGATAAATGTCTCGGTTTGTGAGGCAGTTGTCCTTGACCTCCGATCAACCAATAGGGAAGTAAGATAGCAGAAAAAGCGCGTAACGAGGGAAAGGTCTAGTATTAATTCTTATAAAAAAGCCAAATCACCACCAACATTTGTAATTTGAATACAAAACCCTTGAGGGGCTGATTTAAGTTCCGTGGTGGTCCTGAACAGAACAAAATCATACAATTTCCTGCCTACCTCCAGCTGATCCGAATGCTTATTCCTACGCGTTACAAGCTGGCCCTGGTTTAGGGTTTCTTCCCAGGAAGCATTTATTAAACATATCTTTGCATTAATAGATAGCCAAGCTTTTCTATCACTGACGAAATTATGAATTAGAGTATAACTACTACCCCTAGTGGGGCCATGCAGCTCTACCACAGCTGCTTTGGCTTATATGTAGCCACAAGTTCTTTGAACAAGAGGTTAAAATGGCTACTGACCTTACCTATAGCTGAGCAGGTTCAGTAGGACCTATGGTTACTGATTACACCTCATCATTATAATAGAGAGTATATGACAACTCCTCAAGTAACTCGGTTCGGTTCGGAGTTTGATCTAAAACTCTTAAAAGAAGTCGGTACTACGGGTGGCGGGAGGCCATGGAGGGGCTCTCACTCGATCCTGGCAAATGAGGATGGCCTCGCAGGGGCTCTTGGTTCTCACCCAAGATAGGTAGACCCGTGTGAGAAGCAGCGCTACCTCACCCCCTCTTTGGAGGGGATGACCGAGTTCTCAAGAACGCTAGGGTACTGAAAAAGGGGGGAAAGTTAACGGAAAGGAAACGAGAGTCAAAAAGAAAAATAAAGTGCCAGGGTAAGAAATGCTATAAGTGCCAGGCTAAGAAAGTGCCAGGGTTCTTTAATGCTATACGTCACTGAGCAACTTAGGCTCAAGTGTATGGTTTGAACTTCCGAAGCGGTAGCTAATACTTCAATTGATATATCACAATGAATTCTATTTTATTTATTAATTATGATGTTTACAAACAAGTGTATCCATTTATTTTCCGGAGGTAAATTTCGAGTGATGCTCTGTGAAATAGATCAGTTGTTAAAAGAAAATAGATTTTAGTTTAGCTGTATGTTAGAATAATATTCAGAACCCGTTATAAAATGATTCGGATTAAAATAATTAAAAAAAAAGTGAAATGGTTTTAAATTCGTTGAGTTGAGTTATCTCTCATGCTCAATAGAGGAGTTTGGGATATTTTAACTTGTTCAACAGAAATGGGTGCGATAAATCAGTTTGTGCAGAAGGTAACTTCATATTCTGGATGGTGGCCAAATCCGCATAGACGTTTTCACCTGCCTCTGAAATGCCTTTAGCATAAATTTATCATCTCCTTATTTATTTTACTTCCCCCAAGAAATTGTACTCATTTGTATATAAAAAAAAAGAAACTTTTTTTTAATTATACACATCTTTTCTTCTTAATTTCTTTGATACAGGATATTGAAAAAGAGTTTTTATATAAAGATTACATATGATTCTAGAGTCTTGAAAGGCAATGAGCTGTGAAAGAAATCTAGAAAGAAAACCAAAATGAAATCACCTTTTTATTAGTCTGCACCGCTATTACTCTATAGCTGTAATACTTTGCTAATGTCTACTAGCAGAGAAATTTAAAGACCACACTTCCTTAAACTGAAATCCTATTACTACTATTTACCCCTCTCTGCGTAGGTGTAACATGTAATCCACATGATTTAACAAATAACATGTGGAATAAAAGTTGACTCTTAAACCACAATACATTTTTCAGAAAATGTCTTGTAATATATATATATATATATATATATATATATCCACAATAAGAAATGGGAAAACAAGACTAAGATCTTTCAACCGGAACAAGCGGTCTTCGTGAGAGTCAAAAACCCAACTGGATTGAAAGATCTTAGTCTTGCTTTCTCATTTTTTTATTGTGGTTTGATCATTGAATATATATATTTCAGTTCGAACGCCAAGTCAGTCGTTATCAGCCTTTGGAGCGATTCACTTCTTTTCCTGAAGACGAGGACATCGAAATATAGTAGTGAGTTCAGTGGTTTCCTTTCTATGTGTTCTTTTTTAAATTCTAGTTTATATATATATATGATCAAACCACAATAAGAAATGGGAAAACAAGACTAAGATAACAAGAGTTATTATAGGCATTAAAGGCAGTGTACAAGGCAAAAAGATGCTTTTTTTGATATGAATACTAGAATAAATAATTAACATTCAGGTAAACATTTCGTTAAAACTTCCATTTAGTTTGTTGGGTTCGATGCAATAAATATCACTTTCAAGTTTTTTGACATAAAATGCTTTAAAAGTCCAGTGTTTATCTGAAAGCGATAGCTGAAGGGAACAACTTTGCAACAAATCCTTGATAAAGGCTGAACACCCGCCGCTCTCCTGAGTGTGATTAATCCATCACTGACTTCCTACCGGCACTCTCTCTACAAGATTTCAAAACTCTTTTCAGAAGAAAAAAGAAGTAACCGGTGTTGAGTCTTTTCACAATGTTTGCCAGCATCATCAAAAATTCAGCTGTTTACTTTACACAGGGTGCCCTAAAAGTTGCTACACACATTCTTTTTTACTTTTACTACTCCCCAGTCTATCGTAAACGAGACGTCAAGTCACATCAGTTCATAGGTTTGGTTTTACACTTTTTCTCAGTGATGATTACTGCCATAGTTGATTCTTGCAGACTTTTAAAAATAATAAATTACGTAAAAAAGGAGGAGAGCCTTGCTCAACTAGCAAAGTTTATTGGGAAGTATTGGAAACAAAAGGCTTTACTTCAAAGAAAAAAAGAATAATTCTGTATAATTAATAAATATTCCATTAACTTTTTGATCAGATTTTAATATCATGAATATTAAATATGTAGTATTAAAATTCTGAATGAATAAAAAATTGATATTTTGATATATTTGATTGTAGTTAAAGATAAAATTACTATAATTAAACTTTTGTTCATCGTGGATCATAGAAAGTGTAGTGATCATTGTAATCAATAAGTTGAAGAAACAATGAAAAGATTTGATGTTGCTACTGAAGGAGAAACTCAAAAACGCTCGTGGCTCATTTTACCTGTCATCCTGGTAGTCATTGCAGACATGGAAACTACTGGCGTTAGCTAACGAACAGCCCTTACTTCACTGATCTAAATCAAACGTTGATAATATTAATAAAAACATCAGTCAGAAGGTTTCATTACATGAAATATTACATTATAATATTTCGAATATAATTTTAGTTTTTACTTAGTAGGTATCATTACAAGTCGTTGCCCTTTTATACAATTATTTGTTATTGATGACAAATAAAAGGATAGTACTGTTAACATTCAGCCTGTGGATGTTGGAAATATTATATTATAAAAATATATTTTATCTTATTATAATGCGTTTGCCACTGACAATTTCCACGTATCTCAACAGACTTTGAAACCTTTATTGTCAATACCACAGTGAGTGTTTTTTTTTCATCCTGTTGGGTTTCCTCTTAAGGCTATAGGTGACAATTACCTTAATATGACAATCCAAACTCTTCGAAAGGGAATAGTGATATCTGAGGGACAGAATTTTTGTCATAGTTACAGAGTGTACTAGTTTTCTTGCTAGTACTAGCTCAGATGTTCATCAATTTAAAAGTTTAGAAACCTTTTTAGTGAGATAGAATGTTCCAATGTGAGGGGAGCTTCTTTTTCTTATAAACTATCATAGAGAATAATAACATAATGACAGGTAGAAGGGTTTCCTGTATGTTTCCTACATAGTTTGTAGAGAAACTGTTTAAGTCCATGCATGAATTACAGTAATAAAAATCAACTGAAAATGACATAGGCCCAGATGTAACTGAAAAACAATGCAGAGGCAAAAGTGTTACTAAAAACAACTAGTTCAACTTACACAGGTCTCTTCGAGAGGAAAAAACACTAGCAAATCACAACCGAAAAAGCCCTTCTCCCGATATCCCTTTAATTATCCCTTACAGGTGTATTCAAATCTTCTTTTCAATACGCTGAGACTTGTTGATTCAATTTCCCGAATGTCAGTAAATACATTGCTATTTGCAGTTTAAAAAGAATGACAGTCTTAAATAGACATGATTCTCAAATGTATAAAAAGAAAAGTTTAATTCCAGTTAAGTGCACAAACCAATTGCCTTAAACGTTTTCCATCACGAAGTTATATTCCATTACTAGCAAGTAACGAAATAACGAAGTTACCTATTTGGTCAATGTTGAATGGTTTAATTGAATTAATGTTTGCCTAATTCAATTCGACTGTTTTCGATTATAATCATTTATAATTGTTTCTCACCTATTCCACTATGTTTGACCTTAAAAGTGCGTCATCAGCCTCAAAGATGAGTCATTCGAATATTAACTCTCTATATACACCCATATTGAGTTTTGGTAAAGATTCAATACTCATGATACTAATATGCATTTAATCTTAATATATACTCGATTGCACTATAGAAGCACAAAATAGACACAGGGTTATTCAGTTCTAATTACATAAAAAAATCATATGCGGAATACTATATACAATGTAGGCACAATCTATTTTTTGCTCCGTATATACGTACAAAGTAGATGCAAAGTCCTCCTGCACTAAATATATAAAAAAACAAAAGTAAATGCTTGAACACTAATAAATTCAAAGTAAACATAAACTTCATGTGCACTAAATACGTAATAGTCTTTGAATACAAGTATAGAGACTTTCAAAGTAGACATATAGCCCATACACAATTTATATTAGATTGACAACTAGGTTTCGCATTTTTAGAAGTTTATATAAAATAAAAATTACCGATTAATTAATCACTAATGATTCTTCGCATTTGTTTGCACAAGTTTGCAACTTGTTCCCAATGGATGACGTTTAAGAAGAATATCTATATTATAACGTTTGAAATGTAATCTCTATAATTTAAATACTTCTATAATATTCTAATGTAGTGCAATCAGTTATTATGTGGTATTTACTCATTGTAGGGTAAAAATCTAATGAAATGGTCTCCACATATAAAAATTTTAATGATATAAACAACGCGTTTCGAACACGTACTGTTCTTCCTCAGGCATTAACTAAGGATGAGTGCCTTATTCTGAGGCACTGAGGCACTCTGAGTCTTATTCAGAGGTACTCATCCTTAGTTAATGCCTGAGGAAGAACACTACGTGTTCGAAACGCGTTGCTTGTATCATTAAAATTTTTATATATGGAGACCATTTCATTAGATTTTTACCCTACAACTTCTATAACAGGAGATATGGGTTATATTAGTCGATTTTTTATTCCAAAAGCCAGTTAAATCATCTATGTGCTTTAAACACCCTTTAAATTTACTAAATACACCTGTATGCTCTCTGTGAAAACCATAATCAATAACAACAGCTAACAAAATTAACCTTTCCTTACCGTTGAAAATATTTATATTTCTCAACGAAAAACTTAATTTTATATTTTACTAGTAGGATTTAATATATTCTCACAAACTTATTTTAATTTAAATTGTCTAGTTTATATTTTGTTTAAATAAAAAGAACGAATAAAATCCCTCACTTACTCAGAGATAACAATAATTTCGAACGAACTTTATAATTATTTTACCTTCCGTTCATGTTCTGTTGTTTTCCTGTATATGGGTATAACATCACTATTATCAAAAATATATTGGATCAGCTGACCTAAAATATTTAGAACTAAAATGTTTTTGCCTAAGGGTTTAGAACCAGTTCCTCAGTCAAGGAGGGGCAAGAAACTTTACTGTTGAAACTACAAATGATTGACTTGTTAATTTCTTAGGTAATGTAGGAGTATTGTTTAGAAAAATCGACTATGTATGACATACCCTACTCATGAAATAGTATAAATATACTGTATCATAAATGAACTTTTTGTTTACTCTTGATGATGAATTATGTCCAAAACTGAATATATTGTTGGTTCTGATTTAAAATAAAAATACATTAAATGAATACGTTATTATATTTTTACAAAAAACATTATAATACATGATTAATTTTCTAATAACATGATTAAAACCTGAGGGGTGCTAAGGATAATTAAAACATGACATGACATATGTCTACTTCACAAAGTTGGAGTGACTTTACATCTAATAATCATAAACTTTAGTCTCCTCTTGATGATGGCATGTATCCATCCAAAGCTCAATAAATTGTTGCAGACACACTTTACTAAAATTACGTTTTACTGATCAGCACATTAATGTTTTAAACAACTTCACGATTGGTTTAAAGTACATTAAAATTTAACAGAGCCTGTTAAGCTAATATCAAAAAAGAATAATTTAATGTAAACAAATACAACAATCTTAAATTATTCTAGGCTGAATTTCGTGTATTTAGAGTGACATTGCCTTATACATTTCTCTGAAACCTTTGGACTTTTTTAGGTGATGATGCAATTTTGCCTTTTTACGATAAGTCCTTAGTGTAAGGGATAATTACGGGTATAATGTAAATTTCATTTAATAAACGGTGTGATTGTAATGTGCTTCAAACTTTTGTATACATAATTTATTCAAAAGAAATTATATCATAAACTACATCAGAACTTTTAGTTTGTTCTTGATGATGGCTTACATGCAAAACCCAATAGATTGTTGCAGATGCGCCGGAAACAGACACACACAGAAATTCACAAAAAAAAAAAAATATATTCTGAGGAGATTGCCCCTAAAGCTTTTATATCCCTTTAAATCTCGAAATCTAATATTTGTATGGTTGATTATATTTACTTGCAGTAAAGTAAGGCATCTTTGGACCTTAAATGAAATAAACACCTGTCAAGAAGAGCCCAACTCTTGGCAGTTGGCATTACAAGGACACATGACTGACGAAATAGCGGAGTAATACCTTATAGAGGCATGTTGTTGAAAGAGATCCAATGAACTTTGCATTATTTAAGAGGCACAGGTACCTGCGTCGAGTTTTCATTCGTCGAGGGAAATTAATTAACGGCCTTGTAAAGCCAAAACCAAACTGAGCTACGTATTTAAATATTCATGGCTCCATTAAGGGAAAAGTTCATTTTGGAAACCGACCTCTTCTGTGCGAGTGGCTCAATTCTTTGTAAAATTGAGCCTTGCTTGGGGTCACAAGTGATCTTATTATTTGCCTCGCTCTATAGACTCCAAATTCAATCTAACTGGCTTTTTAATTTCGCCTTCGTTTCATTACTTTACTAATTTCAACCTTTCTTCTCTTTCAGTTGATGTATATTTATTCATTTCAATTATCTTCGTTTTATAATTATACTGACTTTAATATAAAATAATATGATCTTGAAATCAACAGGTGGAAAAAAAATCCTTTTTCAACAAATGACAGAGCATTTGGGGAAATGAAGGAGACAATGGATATAGTTATTATGTTATATAGATATAAACTAGACTCACAAAAAGAATACACATAAAAGAAATCACAGAAACACACTACTCCATGTCAGTAGCCTCGTCATTAGCAATGTAGATGTGAATTTCTGTGATTTCATTCATCTGAGTTCTTTTTGTGAATCTAGTTTATTTAGTTTGAGAAATTATTATATATAAATATTGATAAAAGTATGGACCGTGGACAGAAACAAAAGTTTATCGGGACTCTGTTAGTTCTTCAGGTTCGAGCAATGAGAGTTTAATTTGAACCTGAAGAACTGACTGAGTCCCGATAAACTTTATTTTTATATTATGTATTTATATCAAACCACAATATGAAATGGGAAAACAAGACTAAGATCTTTCAACCGTAACAAGCGGTCTTCGTCAGAGTCAAAATCTCAACTGAAACACTGGATGCAGAAACATCTGATGAGAGGTTGAGAGGGAGGGAAGAGTGGTATTTTAAGAGAGTGAATGTTCAGGAAAGGACAAATGCCCAGAAAGGAATATTTGTGCATCTTCAGGATATAAAATTAAAATAAAGTCATATAAAACTATACTAAACTAAACATTTTTTATATAAACGTTAAATTTTCTGGTTACACATCATAATAATATACGAGGTGTGTAAATAAAGTAGTGATACTGATTTTTTTTAAATTTTCTATCCAAATATAATTACAATGTGATATTGTCACCTTCAAAATAGTTCCCTTCGGAAGCCACACAGCGCTGGAGACGGTCCTTCCAATCATTGTAGCATTGCTGGAACTCGGATTCTGGAATGGCCTTCAGCTGGTCGGTTACAGCAGTTTGTATGTTTTGTAGTGTCCCGAAATGAGTTCCCTTGAGGTGATTTTTCAATCTCGGGAAGACGAAAAAGTCACAAAGACTCAAGTCTGGTGAATAAGGAGGCTGAGGAGCAACAGGAATGTTTTTACTGGCCAAAAACTCGTTTATTGAGATGGCAGTGTGACAGGGCGCGTTGTCATGATGCAACACCCACTTGTCTTTGATGTTTGGCCGCACGCGAAGGACTCTTTTTCTGTTCCCCGATCATTCTGACTGTCAAGCGTCGATCTGAACGCACAAGGTTCCGTACTCTGTTGACATTTTCATCGGTGTTTGCACTTGAAGGCCTTCCGCTTCGTGGTTCATCTTCAATCGACTCTCTTCCTTCTGAAAATTCCTTAAACCACCGAAAAACCTGTGCCCTTGATAAAACACGTTCTCCATAGGCCTCCTGAAGTTTTTCAAAAGTTTCGGTTGCATTATGTCCAAGTCTGAAGCAAAATTTGATTGCACACCGCTGCTCAACTTTGAGGTCACTCATTTTTAAAACGCTTAAGAAAAAACCATTTCACGAAAACCAACGCTACGGACAAACAAATGATTGTGGCGAGTTCAGATTCATACTGGAGGCGCATCACACGTGCACCTGACGCTACTCAAGGCCACGCGTCTCCAGCGTTGCCAGATCGAAAGCGACGTTGCCAGTCTCACTACTTTATTTATACACCTCGTATGATGTTGCAGTTGGTTGCAGGTTGTGAGGATTCTCCTTTTCACTAAAAAGTGGGTTTAACTTCGCTGGTTGCTGGTAGTTCGTTTGTTACCGTCTGGATTTTCGTTCATATCAATTCTTCACTTAGATTCCCAAAGACGTTCCCAAATTTATGAGAATTTGGGATTCTCATGAAGTTCCCAAAAAGACGTTATGTTGCAATCGCATCATTCTGGCTGTTGAATCATCGTGACATTTTCCTTTATTAAGCTACCGATTTCATAGTAATGCCAAAGTTTAATTCTTGATCTATGAGTTTAGAAGAAAAAAAATATTTTAAATCACATTTTGCCAATAAAAGTATCTTTCCAATTGTGACACTTCCAATTTCCAAAAACAATAGCGTATACCTGCGCTACAGGCCCCGTTTTTGTGTAATATATGAATTTATTGCATCAAACGGTGTGATTGCTATGTAAGATTTTGGACACATCACTCCCTACCTACCTGTATAAAAACAGATTTATTTTGTAAAACTCCCGAAAATGGTTTTGGGGCCTTCAGGACATGTAAGTCCGTCAAATTCTGGACTGTAAACATAATTAGGTCATCATAAAAATTATGATAATAAAGTAAAGTAAAAATAGTTCATAGGAACAACACATATTCTTTTTTTTATTCTTCAGTAAAAGGCAACTTCCTTCGGGGTGGTAATTTTTTATCTAATTTTATATCTACAGACAAATAAAACCAATCAAAAGTCATATTCAAGAAGCCTATGAGATTAGCTAATACATTAAAATTATGCTTTCTGTTTCATTTACATTTCTTAATTTGTTTTAATCTTACTGTAAACGTATGAAACTCTTCCTTCCGTATAAATACTGTTTTTGCTAAAATGACTCAAACAGATAACATTTTCTTTATTATCCTACATTTAATTAGAAGAGAGTAGAATAAAATCACTATCCTTTGAGTTAAATATTTTTTTTATTTTATTAATTAGATAATTGAACTAGCATAATTAATAAAGTTTATGAAGTGAGTTAGAATTCTAACGATGATCAAAGTTTCCCTGAATCATTAATAATAGTTCATTTCGCTCGCTTTTTTCAGTCATTGTGGCGTGTTTATAGAGGTCATGTAGATTCATTAAATAATAATAAATTTAAACTATATGTAGATTATTTAAAGTTTTAACTGATTGGTTATATGCATTTTATTAATTTATTAAGAAATAGAAGTCTTATTTTCTACTCTTTACAACTTTTGTTAGAATTCTTTCATTCCATATAAAATAGTATCTTTTAAACAATAATAATATAAAAGTAATAGAGGAGTATATGAAGAAGTTTATTCTGAAAGTTAGTGCTCCAGAAACTTTGCTGGAGGAAAATACATTTAGAGGAAACTAATGGATTTAGTTGTAGAAGGAGCGGTTATTTCATGAGACCTAAATTGACATCTGTGGTAGAGTTTGATTCTTTCTGTCCCTTGCTGAAAAAGTCCCAAACAATAATCTCAAACAAACTGAGCTGTATTCAAACAATATGGCTTGTTTATCAACAGATTATAACATTGATCAAATGGTATATGCATGGCATTTGGGTCGTTCATAATTAGTTTATTTTAAATAAAGAAAGTATTTTATACCGACATACTTACTAGTACAATTTTTTTAATTACTCTTTAAGTTAATGCTAATTAAACGATGGTTTCTGTCGTGTTACAGATCTAACCGGAAGAACAATATCAGCTATATTGGAATTTAAATTCATATATAAAATCACATAATACAGAAAACACAGTTGAGTCAAATGTGTTTTTATTTAAAAGCCATTAATCACCTCTAACCACCTCGTAATAATAAACCATAAATAAATAAAAGCGTACGTGGATTACATTATAATAAATATTCTTTAAAATAATGATCAGCACACATGAACTGGTAGGCAACCATTCAAGACCTTTTCTCTTATTTTAACGACTGGGTACACGTAACTAGACTTCACAGGTTCCAGGGTAGCCCAGAAGCTTCCCTCCTTGCCTCTGGACTAGTAGATTTCAGATTTCAGTATTCTCTCTGGATCTAAATTTATTTTCACGTGAGGTAAAAAATCTGAGCATAGCGTTCCTCAGAGAAGACGTTAAGCTGTTAGTCCCGAGCCTGTTTGATGTCAGGTACTCGTTAAGCATCCCTACTCTAATACATTTGACTTAAGCTAAGGGCTCCCAATTCCCAGAGTGTTCATTATGCTGTATCAGAAAAGCCCAATATTTCTGGTGCTCTCTGTAAAGGTTGCCACTGTAACAGTATTTATTTATTTATAAAAGTCATTACATTCTTGAACATATGTATAGTAACAAGAAGTAAGAGACTTGCACTTGTACAAGTAGGTAAGAACAATCCTTGTGTGAGCACTTCGTCAAGATGAGCATTATTCATCTCTTATGAATAATGAGTTCCATCATTGGAAAACGTAGTGTTTTTGACGACAAAAAACTTTTGTTGTCAGCTAGTCCACAAGTCGTTCATGGTATCTGGTCAATACTGATCACCAAAGACCAGTGTCATGGATATATATATATATATATATATATATATATATATATAAACTAGAATTTAAAAAAGAACACATAGAAAGGAAACCACTGAACTCACTACTATATTTCGATGTCCTCGTCTTCAGGAAAAGAAGTGAATCGCTCCAAAGGCTGATAACGACTGACTTGGCGTTCGAACTGAAGCACTCAAACAGTGTAGCCAACTTTCGGAGGAAAGGTAGTCAGGGAAGATAAAGAGATAAAAGCCAAATAAAAATTAAAAAATGAAAACATTTAACTAAAATAAAATTAAAAGCTGATAACAACTTTAAAAAAAAAATAATAATAAAAAAAAATCAACGAGTTCAAAATTCAAGAAGAGTAACACACAGGGTAAGGAAACACACTTACGATCCAAACTGGACACAAAATATAAACCTAAACGGGTTACTTGCCGTTGCGTCTACAACGTGCTTGGTCTCCCTTTTTCTTTTCTCCTGAAGACGGATTACCCGAAAATTTTAGTCTGTATGTGTGTTTCCTTACTCTGTGATATATATACAAAACTAAGGTTTATTGGGACTCGGTCAGTTCTTCAGGTTCAAATTAAACTCTCATTGCCAACGCTTCGGTCTTTATATTTATGTATATAATAATTTATATTTAGATATATATATATATATATATATATATATATATATATATATATATATAGTTGTGCACTTATCTTTATATATAATTCCTGCATAATTTTAACATATATATTCAATGATACTTATTTCTGTTTTTTTCCTGTGATAAATTTATATGCAATTTAATTAAATTTGCAAAAATTTTAACAAAAAATCTCTGTTTTTCAACGTTGCGAACAAATTTTTTACTAATATAAATTATAAATGATAAAGTTGTTTCGGTTTGCTATTAAGTATCATTAAGTGCTATTGAGTACCAAACATCATTTGTGAGTTGAAGTTTCACTGGATTCCGTATCCTCTAGACGACAGATAAAACTACAGAGCATAATGAATCATTCGTAAATTTATTAGTTTATACACCTTCTTTTATTTGAATATCTTTTTGATTGATGTAATTTTTAATTTAATTAACGGAGTCCGTGTTTATTAAAATTTCAGATCTGATTGTTAAAATAATATGGGTGTTAGTTGTTGTTTGTAGAATTTTGTTTATAATGTGGAGATTATAGTGGTGAAGGAGGTTTAAAAGAGGCCCTTGACTGAAGGCAGGTGTTAGAGGGATTGATATATCACAAAATGCAAATAGGTTTTCGGTAAAGGCTTTGAGTGATCAGCGGTAGCCTGTAACGATCCTTCAGGACTTGTCGTTCAATACAGGACGTAATGGTGGGATGGGGTGTGTGAAAAACATGCTTTTCCAGGATAATACAAAGGTCTTTCCCGACCAGGCTGTCTTCTCTTTCATCGAGCTCTACAACGAATCCTTTCAAAATATATATCGCCGGTGTATTAGTAAACTCTTCACAGACAAGGAAACTGTTCAACTTGGAATACACCAGCCTTCTGATAAGCATTCCTCTGTTTAAACGAAATTATTCTCATTAAATAATAAACAGAAGGACAGATTATATGTTATGTGAAATTGTATGTATTGCATGCTTGCATGCTCCACATATATTGTAGCATCGAATTTTTTAATGGATTGGGAGAAAAGCATTCCGTGCCATTAGGTCTAACATATAAATGCGGTCATAATTATATCTGCCCTCATTGTCGTCGTCTTCAGAAAGTGACATGAAGACAGTCTTTAATTTCGGTTTGAACCGTCTTCAGGAGAGATAAGAGAGGGAAACAAAGCGCACTGGTGCAGAGACGGTTGGAGACCAACAATGTTGCCATATGCGCGCCCGGTTACAGAGAATAAGGTAGACAGGAATCAATTTATAATTAGATTAAATTAGTGAAATATGAAAACATAATAAATAAACAAAAGAAACAATTGAGGGATGAACAGAGAAATTGATACATATATAAAAGTACGGACTAAGCTATGATAAAGTAAAATAAAACTGAGAATACAAATAGTAATATTAAAGAAATAAAGTAATTAAATAATAAAAAACAAGTAATTAAATAATACAGGATATTTGATAATAAAATATGCAAAGACAAGGAACTTATTAAACATTATCTCTTTTGATTGAGGCCAGGTAAACTGCGAGCACTTAATAACCTCTATTAAAATAAGTGCGCGCGCTTTTAATTTCTCTGGGTTTCTTTTTCTACAATGACCTATATTTTTCCGTTTCATATCGTATTTTCAACGAAAAAGTATATATATATATACTATATTCCAGTATAACCATCACTTCACTTTTGCTCGTTGAACTTGGACTATCACTCTTAAATTTCTTATTTTTCTGATGAAGGATTTTATTCCGAATAATTATTCTCCGGTATGATGTATTTTCAATTTTTTGATATTATCTTACCTTGCCCGTCCTGTAACATAATTTGTAATATATATGTATTATCAGAGCATGGAGTGTACGTGACTGAAAAATTTAAGAAGAGATTGATATGAATAGAAGCTATTGCCAGAAAGAGATGAGAAACATTTAGAGACATTATATTGAATATCAGCCAATATGGAAGATATGGGATTGAGCACGAGGCGTGTAATTTCATTCTTAACCACAGTTGGAGATATCTCTTTTGTATGTTATTCAAGTTGTCCATGATATTAGGGATTAAATATAGATATCTGACAATTGAAATGTATATTTCTCATATTGCAATGAAATATTGACAGATAATGTTTGTGTTTCAGGTAAGTCCAACATTCTGGGTCTGATGAACATATAATGACGTAAGTGACGCATTTAAGATATCTTTGAACAGAAACAATGCAAATATTGTAGATCTTGGATTCTGCAAAACATTATTGTATAAAATACACATATATTTATATTGTGTGTTCAGGATGCTTATAGTTCTGTTGTATTCAGTGGCATAGCAGTGAACTTCTCTTATTTAGAAGAAGTAAGAAAAGAAATAACAAGACATCTGCCATTAAGAGGAAAAGAAGTGAGCCGCTCGAAAGCTAATTAAAACGCAATAACGCTGCTTAGCAAAAAATTATAAAATAAAGGTTTACGTTTGTATATATTTTACTAAAAGGAAAAAAATAGGAGCTTCACTAAGAGAAGTAGTGAAGCTGCTATAATCTAAAAAAGTCCTCGTGAAACTAAAGGTAAGTTGGAGAAAAACTGCTTATTTAAAGAATCCTGGTTTACCTTTTGAGCGGCTCAATTCTGATCCCTTCCTGATGACCATGGAATAGAAATATTAAACCCGGTTTTCTTTTCTCTCTGTATCTATCTGAGATTATATTATATTAAGTTAGTTGAATCGTAGTATAGAGTCGCGATAATAATCTAGAACAAACAGCAGTAGTTCAAAGTATGTAAAGTAACAGATATAATGCAAAAGCATACAAGTGTGGTTTATAATTTCTTGTTTTAACCATCTTCAGGAGATGGAAGGAAGGGATAACAAACTGACGAAGCACTAACAACAATGATGTTACACAGGTGTAGCTGTATATATACATAGACAATTTTCTCAATAATTCTTGATGTAAATATTCAAGTAACTCACCACTTTATTGGAGGTAATCGCTCTGAAGCCTTTCGTTTAACACATCGTCAGAGAGCAAGTGAATACAAGCGATGGGCAGGTTATGAATCTTGATTTGATGTTTAATGAAGATTGGCAACACTGACTATATAATATATTTTTCCCAATTAAATTTGAAATTGTCTAATCTGAAGTTATAATTGAAGGGATTGTTAAACAGATTAGACTATTTCAAATTTACTAGAAAATATAGTCAGTGTTACCAATCTTCATTAAATTTCAAACCAAAATTCATAACCTGCAGTGTCAGTACACTTGTACTCACTTGCTCTCTGACGATGTGTAGTGAGTTATTTTAGTATATATATATATATATATATTATTAAAAATGATCACAGTTTCTGCATTCACAAACTTTTTTTCACAGATTCTAGCCTCTTGGCTATATTCCTTATATATATATAAAATTTTACATAAACATGTGAAATAACAATAAATGATCAAAGAACAATATGAAATGAAAAAAAAGAAAAAGATTTTTAAACCACAATAAGGGGTCTTCATCAGAGTGAAAAGCCCAACTAAACAGAAGATGCAGAAACATCATGGTGAGGGGTTCAAACTGCTTTACGCTAACATCCTACTCCATATATATATTTATATGTATAAAGATTTCACATAAACACGTGAAATAAGAATCAATGATCAAACCACAATAAGTAATGGGAAAACAATACTAAGATCTTTCAACCGTAACGAGCGGTCTTCGTCAGAGTCAAAAACCCAACTGATGGGTTTTTGACTCTAAGGAAGTCCGTTTGTTACGGTTGAAAGATCTTAGTCTTGTTTTCCCATTTTCTTATTGTGGTTTGATCATGTATATAATAATATATACACCTTTAAATTACACAAAGCACAACACAGAAAAAAGAATAAAAAGAACACTTACAGAATTCAATATTTTGAACTATTGTTCGTCATCAGGAGTAGACTAAAAGAGAGGATGAAGTGAGAGAAGTCGTCGATGCGCGAAGACTCGTGTTCCATCCTTCGACGTGGGGAGATCTCTCTCACTTCGTCCTCTCTTCTAGTCTACTCCTGATGTCGAACAACAGTTCGAAATATTGAATTCTGTAAGTGTTCTTTTTATTCTTTTTTCTGTGTCGTGCTTTGTGTAATTTAAAGGTTTATAGTCCTTGTGGACCGTTTCTAATATTTAATATATATATATATATATATATATATATATATATATATATATTATATTATATATATATATATATATATATAATTATATATATATATATATATAGATGTACAATTTGGCTACATTCCTTCATTTAAACAAGTACTCAAATTATACGTTTACTCCAAACAGTGTTTCAATACCATCGTTAAACACATTCGATTTTTGTAATTACCCTGAAGATTGTTAGAGTTCAGTCAAAACATGTAGGATCTATCCTAACGAATATTCTTGAACGTTTAGATGAAGAAAACTAGAAATTATTTAGAGAATTGAAAAACTTGTGAAGAAAATTACTTCAGAAAAATATGGTCAACTGTTCAACGAAATATATATAATATTATGAAAACTGAAAAAGTTGATCGGGACATCTATTCATAACTCACAGAATCGCTTACTTATTGAATAAAGTCAGAATCAGAGATCTATATTTAGACTTCCATCATTTCATATGATTGATTAGTCTGGGTTGAAATATGCATTTTATGAATTTGAAAACAAGAAGTTTTTTTATCTTGAAAAATGGATTGTGTTGTCAATTTGTTTGATTAAATTTCAAGTTATGATTATTTAAGGAAGACGAAATTCGAACAAGGTGCCGCCAATTGGCAAAGGTTAAGTACATCTAGTTTAAGCCATCACGCGCAAACAATATTTAATTTAAATTTAATTTTTTAATTATTGTTACACCTTATAATAGAAATGTGGTTATGTTATAAATTATATATGAAGAGGATTTCTGATAAAAAAGTTTTTTTTTTCTTTAATCTCACTCTCCCACCTATAACAGAATATCAGGATTATCTTTGTCTCCCTGGAAACCTCGTTATCTGCTAAACCCTGAAAAAGTCCTCTTATCTGGGAATTTTGTTAGAAATAAAAGGTATGGGAGGTAGGTGATATTATCAAGAATGTTATTTTACCTTTGCCACTGTACGCTTCCATTAAAACTATGACTGTACAAGGGAATACAACCCTAGATAATCTAACACACACTAGTCAACTGATTCGCTCTTAATACTCTTGTTATGGCTGCCATTACTTTAATGTTGTCATCATCATCTAATAATGCATAAAGAAATTACGCATAATTCTTTTTAGAAATAACATTTATAAATGTTAGTTTATAAAACTTAAAACTGAATCTGGCATGTTCAATGTAACGAAACACATGAAACTTAGCTAAGGTCTTCATCTGCTTCAGAGAAATCACAACATGCGTTCAACTGGAGTCTCACTCTTTGCTCTCACTCTCCCCTTTCTCTCTCTCTCTCTCTCTATCTCATTTTCTTTATTCTATGTAATTTTCTCCTTCTCAACCCCCCCCCCCCCCCCCCACACACTCTCTCTCTCTCTCTCTCTCTCTATATATATATATATATATTTATATATAGTCTTGTTTTCCCATTTTCTTTTTCTTATTGTGGTTTGATCATTGATTGTTATTTCACGTGTTTGTGTGAAATCTTTATATATATATCATTATTATTAAAGTAGACGGCAGCTTCCCCATTCACGACCTTTCTGCTGGTGTTTTTAGGCCAGCAAAAAGGTCGTGTTTATGTGAAATCTTTATATATATATATATATATATATATTTATATATATATATATCAAAATTACAGTCGATAAGAACGAAAGGGGTTATGATAGTTTATGAAATGTTAAGAAATTTAGTTGTGGCTCAATGATAGGAGACACAGCAGGGGAAGATATACACAGTTCAATATTTTTCTTAGCCCATTTATGATCAAAGAAAGCAAAAATGAAGTCCTAAACTTAGATGATGGCACCTTCAGGTGAATAGTAGAATCAAGTCACTAAAGATGTTATAATATTCGTGTCATAAATGTTAACTAGTGTCACTGTAGTCTAGTTGTATTTGTTTCAAACTGTTCTCAGATAGTTCAGTGTTCACGTGGAGAATATTAAGTGGAATATCTAGCAGCAGTGTATGATTTGCTCGTATCTAGAGCGTGTAGTTCCTTCCATTGCATGCCCAGCGTTTTATAACTTGCTTAGTCGTGCATGTGCAATCCACAATCATACTTCAAACCTTATTCCTCGCCTCCAATTCAAAAGCAACCTTTGTAATCAAGTTTTAATATTTAATCTCATTGTTTGTGTTTTATTCATTCTAGCAAACAAATTAAATGTACCCACTTTTAAATAATTTAATTATAAGTGTCTCTGCAACTGACATTCTTCATAACACCTTCAGAAAAGTAATATCCTCACTTTGCTATCAGTGCTTCAGATGCCATACAAATTCTCTACCCTTTTACCTAGTTTTCATAATGATTATTTCAATCGTTATAATTGTGGCGAAATAGTAGAAATACTGTAACATTGTTATAAATAAATACTTTGTTTCAAAGTTCATTATCAACACTGCAACATGTCTACTCTGTCTCCATGGAGAGACACATACTCCAGATTATAATAATCTATGTCGTATGCATTATTCTTTTGATGAATAATTAAATCTATGTCGTATGCATTATTCTTTTGATGAATAATTAAATTTGTTTTTATTATTAATATTTATTCTAATTGATTATCGTTAAATTTAATTTACGTTTCATAGTTATTTTAGTTAATAAAAAAATGGATTCATTCAATCGGTGGAGTAGTCAAGGTCAAGTCTTGTAAATAAACAAGTTCAATGGGAAACATAAAAACCTCGAGTATAAACTTTAATATAATTAAATTAAATTTTTAATTTTAATTATAATTAAAATTTTAAATTAAATAAATTTTTTAAATTTAAATTTTATATAATTAAAAAAAATTAATATAATGAAACTGTAGTTGACATAGTAATTGTCAAATAAATTTACAATCGACTTATATCAGTCCGTATTTTATTTTAATATGGCTATCGTCTAGACCTAATATCAAACTATCTGGAATAGTGTTTTTTTTTGTTTATTGTTTAAACCGATCCCCTAGATGGTGATAACATCAGCCGTTTATCGGCTTTTTGTTTGATCGGTGAATCCTATAGATTCCACTTTCGTAGTCCATAATCTCGCCTAACTAAGACAGAGGAATAGTGTTTGTTACAAATTTCGTTCATAATCAATTTATTATCACCTTTGCTTTAAGTTGGCTATATTTGTTTGATTAGTTTTAACAATCTTTATATAATTGATCCAGAACAATCTAACATGTGATTATTTTTATTAAAATGAGGACCTTAGTCTTATTCGTGTTCACCGCTAATTTATTCTATCGCAGTAAATATTGCGAATTTTATTAATATTTCTAAATGAAATTCAAAGTTCAACTTTAGAATTTTGCTTACAGAAATATGTCTCACAATATTTTTAATTTTGTCTTTTCTTTATCACTCTGTGCAAATGTATATTTCATGATAACATTTACACATTCTTCTGTAAATACTACTGTGCGTGTATGTGTGTGCTTGCGTATATGTGAATGTGGTGTGTGTGAGTGTGTATGCATGTGTGTGTCTGTGTTTCTAATAATTTGCATATGCACTACGGTCTCACCGTTAGATGTATGCCTTGCAAGTTATACCTTGCAGTCAAGATGTGAGGTACAGTTTTTGGGACATATTACCTCAGTGGAAAGCTTCTCTATCACCCTTCATATAAATACAGGTTTCCTATTTTCTTACTCATTAATACAACTGACTTTAATTTTATTACAATTTTCAACTTATTTGTCATATTTTCTTTTCAAAATTAATATACATGTTAATTGTTATAATTCACTATATACGAGTATATATATATAAAACTAAAGTTTATTGGGACTCGGTCAGTTCTTCAGGTTCAAATTAAACTCTCAATGGTAACGTTTCGGTTTTTATTTATAACCTTTTTCATTGCCAGAAGTATACATTTTGTAACAGAAGATCTAAGTATTACATTACAAGCTATTATACACGTGACACTGTCACCTGTTCATTCAAACTAGACAGGTTTTGTTGAAGTTTACAGATTATTTTTCTTTGTAAAAGAATTTGTAATGTAATACTTAGTTTTTCTTTTTGAAAATTTATACTTCTGCCTATGAAAAAAGTTTTAAATAAAAATAGAAACGTTGGCAATAAGAGTTTAATTTGAACCTGAAGAACTGACCGAGTCCCGATAAACTTTATATATATATATATATTAGAATATCCCGTTGAAACTTTAAAAAATTATAAATTATCGCGTTTTTACATATTTAACCAAATAGGAATATGTATTTAGTGTAAATTTTTATCTACATCAAGTTTCGTTTAGATTAAGTGTTTAAAAATAACTTGGATCGTATTTTCTTAAATCGTTTGATACTTATTGTTTGAATTATACTTTTAATTTAGTAGCAACCTCGATGGTTGATATAACACAGATCTGTCGGCTTCATTTTAGGGCCAATCTTACGACATATGATACCTGGTCATTCCCAATCTGCTGTATCAATTCATTAAACAAGTTTAGTTTGTTTTCATCGTACCCATAAAATGAGAGTTAGCTCAAATTGTCAAGTCCTTATGCCTTCCATTACAGGCAATGGGAAAATCGATAACTTCCTCTCAAACAAGTGAAATTGCAGTCTTGATAATTTACGACCATCCTATCTCATTTTCTGCAAAAGTATTTTTACTTAATCTTGAGCATTTGCTGGCACATTGTGCGAGATTTCGTGATACATTAGGGAACTCGGCCATTTGGCACGAATGGAAGTAGTAGAAGGGACACGAAACTGTTTATATAAAGACAGTAAATCTTTAATAAATAACTACCCCAAGCTTTATTTGCATTCACAGAATATCAACTGCATCTAGAGAGCGCTTGGGCACTTTGTTTATAACAACGACTTGGGCGCATTGTTATTTAATTATAACTTAACTAGTGTGTTTTGCCATGCTACTAACGACGAGTCTTAAAAACACGTAAATTTACAAGTAACAACTGAAATTTATATCTTCTAGTACAGTTATTTATGTGAATCAAAAGAGTCACTCAAGTTGAAAAGGATGAAGCTAAGTTCAACTAAATGAGGGTAAAGCCAAAAATTGTAAAAGAAAATATTTCAAACGAATACTATAGATCAAAATGTGTGAATGCATGTTTATTTTATGAATTGAGAATTTATATGACGAGTTATTACGTACATGGAGTTTGTAATCGTGGTTTCTTGATTCCTTTGAGGCTTTCCAGCAAACAGCAAACAGTACCTCCGGAGGATGAAGAATTAATTATGTTACAGGAACAAACATCTGTAAAATACATATTGGAACTAATTTAAATATCATTAAAAGTTGGATAGGTTTTGGATATTTAATTCATATTTTCTTTTATTTCAAGTATTTATTTTCAAGGCACTGTTCGACTTAAGAACAGTACAGTAAATCAATTTTACAATACTATATATAAATTTCACTCAAGTATCACACCTCCTGAAATTTATATTGCTTTCAAAGTTAATTTTGACAAAAAAACCTGAAGCAGTTAATAACAAAGAAAATATACTCTGCAAAAAGTAATAGTTTCTGTGCAATATAAGAAGATGTGAAGAATATTTTAATAATAATTTGACTTTTCTGGCACCCCCTGGAATACGTCATGCAGGAATGCGATCATGAAAGTAAAAATTGTCCGTGATATATCCATTTCAATCAACCATTTTATCTGACATCATTACTCGATAACTTTTAAATCTGCGAGGAGTTTATACAATTGATGAAATTAAATTACTTTACTTTTCAGCTCACTTATATCAAAATGTCAAGAGATATATCTCCTTTCAGTAAAAAAGGGAACGAATATATGAATCTACTTTGTTTCTATCATCTTGATTATATACATCACAGAGTCTTGGAAATTAAAGAAAATAGAAAGCAGGCCGCACATTAACGATTAAATATCAACGATTCACTGATTATCCGTCATCAGTAAGGCAGACAATTCCCTTTCAATAGTTTGACATTTATATCCGTCGTCCTCGGGAAAGGAGGGGTACACTGAGAAGACGAAATCAATCTCATTCACACTCTTTCTCTTTAGATTGTGTATATACATCATTTGCTTTTCATTATAATGATTTTTATCTATTTTTTTTCTATTGCATATGTATGATTTGAAAACTAAAAGTTAGCATAGTGACTTGTAAATTATTTGGGACTTCAGCTTGGATAGTTGGTTAAGCTATTCGAGTCACTCAATGTGCGTATTGTTCTGTGTATTAAATGCCTACCAGAAGAGTGCGAGATGAACCGACGAGATTTGGTCAGGTATTGGGTAACGAAAAGCCGTTACAGGCACCTGCTAGTAGCTGTACTCCTGTGATTTCCCCAGTGGCAACAATCCATCTCACCCCATAATTAACAAGTCCCTTCACAACTCAAATTCGTTTTTTTTTCTCTCTCTTTTCCTTTTAACCTTTAACCAAATCGAAATTTTTTTTTTCTTCGATAATTTTCTTTTCTATCGCTTTCACAAGTTACTTTTAGGTTAAAAGCATTTCCTTTGTTTTCCGATTCAATAGTACTTTTTTATACTATAAATAGTAAACGAGGTTTGGTCAAAACGTGAGGGGACTTTTTGAATTTCGCGCTCTCTATACACTGTAATTAAAAACTTTTTTTTTTGTTGTGTTGGCCACTCGTCTCGGTCATATGATCATAGTGTTGACTATATAGCATGTGTTGATTTATGTGAGAGGCTCTAAGAGATTATCGAGGTTAGAACGTTGCATGTTCGCTATTTTTTTGCTTTTTTAAAATAATGGAACAAGGAATATTAATTTGTGTTTAAAAACATGGTATTAAGTGAAATTAACCATACCATTCAGAGTCATCAAAAACTTTGAAATTTTGAAAGAGAATCGTTGAGTCAAATTATAATAGAAAGAAGCTCTGCTTCGATTGAACTTCAAGCAAGTGTTGGGTTCAGCTCTGTTGTATGCATTTTTCAATTATGCATATAACAAAACTCAGAATTAAAACGTGAAATAATATTGGAATATTAATTGAATGATGGAGAGATAGGAGTATTCGTCCTTTAAATATCTCTGCTCCATCCGTGGCTTTGACAGGGTCAGTTAATTGATGGAAAGATCTTGTTTTCATTTCTAAATTTGTTATTGTGGTTTATACAGTGATTTATACATGAGTATACATAAATTAAATATATTTCAGTTTTTGAAGAAAACAGGTTAAATGCAGAGAAAACATTATTCACTTCATCATTTTACATCATCAGGAAAATAACCATCTTGCTAGTAACCTGATCAAATGACCCCCGATGTGCTGCTTTTTTTCTGAAAGCTTAATATGTCTTTATTATTGAGAGTATCCTGGCTGTTACTTGCTATTTGAATACAATGACGTTGATTTAGTTTTAAGTCTTTGAAAGGGAGATGTAAGTTTGGTAGCTCTTTGTTGAAGTAACGAAGAAGTAACATTGTTAAGGCGTCTCAAGATTTGCCTGGCAGGTTTTAGGTTGTCAGTTATTTCATGTTCAAAACGTCTTAGTTTGTACGTTGTAACGAAATTAACTTAATAACAATTTTTCAAAGGTTAAACAGATTATTAAAATGATTAAAATTAAGAGGTTAATAGAAATAGACAATCATTGTGACAAAAAGTCCACAATGATTGTTATTTTTCTATTAACCTCTTAATTTTAATCATTTTAATGTCTGTTTAACCTTTGAAAAATTGTTATTAAGTTAATTTAATCTGTTTATACCGTATACCTGACGATGATTTCGGTGAAATCGAAAGCTTGTAAGTAGAAAAATATATTATTGAGTAAGCTACAAAATTATTTCTTTGATGTCTCTGGGACAACTCCTTCACGAAATCACTCCCTACCAAAGAAAACTAGAAAACACCAGCAAAAAGGTCGTGAATGCGGAAGCTGCCGTCTACTTTAATAATATATATATATATATATATATATATATATATATATATATTTATATATATATAATATATATATATATATATTTATATATTGGTATAAATAGGCAGCAGATCTTCTTTTAAACAAGTATCATTAAAATTAACCGCAGTCTCGGCATTCACGATCTTAAGACTGAGAGATTCGATCCTACGAACTAACCTCCTGCTAACAGGGTTCAACTGGAAAAGGAGTTGGCCAAGTGACATGTTAAATTAAAATCGATGACTCATGCTTAGTCATTGCTATAAATAGATTAAAAGGATAGTACAGGTTAATGTAAAGAGAAGGTTAAAGGTCAATAATGAACAAGAAACAAGCGGTTAGAATAAAAGAGTTGAAAGTCCAAGAAATTCAAGAAAGGCCAAGTGACATGTTAAGTTAAACTCGATGACTCATGCTTAGTCATTGCTATAAATAGATTAAAATCGATGACTCATGCTTAGTCATTGCTAAAAATAGATTAAAAGGATAGTACAGGTTAATATAAAGAGAAGGTTAAAGGTCAACGGTATAACTGGACTAATAGAGAATAAATAGATTAAGAAAATTAATAATAATAATAATAATGTTAATAATAAATAATAATAATTAAGATTAATAGTAAACTAGAAAAGATATATTAAATAACGAGTTGAAAGAGAGTAAGAATTAAAAGGGAAGGTATAGTTAGTTAGAAAAAGAAAGAAAAGTTTATAGTTAGTTAGTTATAACGAAAAGAAGAATAATAATAATAAATATAAGAAAAGTAAACGTATTGAGTGCGCAAGCTTTCGACATCACAGATGTCATCGACGGGCGAAGTTGTTCCTAGGAGATCCAGGACGCAAAAGGCATAGGGAAGGGAAAGCAGGCAAGTAGTGGGGGTAAGGGGAGTGGGGTAAGGGGGGTGGGGGAGCCCAACTGGAGAACAGCTGCAGATCACCTGATGCCGGAGGCCGACTCGCGCCGAGCAGCCTCGGGAATACCGACCGCAGGCCGAGCGCCCGCCCTCACACCACTCTCCGGTCCACCAGTCCGAGTCACCAGATCAACTGAGCCACTATTATCAGCAGCACTATGTGGCGCTACACTCAGTCCGGTATCCCGCTGCACTTCACCGCTTACTGCCATACTCCTCATGCTGGGAATGACGAACATGTCTACCATCTGGCAGTTAAGGGAAGGCTTCTTAGACCTAATGTAGAGCGCTTCCAGGATTTTCAGGCGGTTAGGGTCACTTTGCAGTTGAAGGACTTTGGTTCCTTCGACTAACTTCTCCCTAGTGAGACGAGTACCATGGACTTCTTGTTCATGCTGTTTTGGTCCACCAGCAGACAGATGTAGGGTAAGACGCCTCGAGAGCTTCGTGTTTGTCATGCCGATGTATGTAGAAGGCAGGGCTGCACAGTTCCCTGAATTACAAACATATTCATACACGAGATGACTTTTCTGGAGCTCTGGGGTGACACACTGGGGGCTGTTCTTAAGAACAACATAACAACATAAGTTCTTAAATAAAGTTCCTTTTTCAGGTTTTTCAGATACTGCTGAGCTTGTGCAATGTTTTCATTCATTCCTACTTACTATAAGCAACGCGGAAAGAGTATCCAACATATTCGAGACTCTTTGTTTCCTTAAAAAAAAAACATTGTGATGAAGTGACTTTATTTATAATGTCAATATATTCATCTAATTACAGTAAATTACAGTATTACAGTAGTAAATAGCACTTCATATAGTAGGATATTCCGGTAAGTGTTTTATTAGAAGTAAAAAGTTTGAAAAGTGCAGGACTAAAGGTTGGGGACTGTAAAAAAACTACCTAAATAATTGAAACACACTGAACTGCACAGACCACTATACTAAATACAAATATATAATGCGATGAAATTACTACTGACAGAGCAAAATGTATAATCACTTAATGTAGTCGAAAAGTCAGGTATATAACAAATGAAAATATAAATGGTATAATTATTGAAAAAATTAACTTCCAAACTATCATTTTGTTTAAGTCTCATGTATTTTATATATCTCTCACAAGTTTGTTAGGTTGAATTATATATCGAATTTTGTACATTTCATGAAAAAACATATTTTCTGTTGTTTTAAAATCTGAGGATATTTTATTGTTTGTTGATTTGGTTGCTTCAAAGAAAATGCCGTAATTTCATGACTCTGGAATCAGTAGTTTAGGAGAAAAAAAAATGTTGCCTAAAAACAGACTTTTAGAAAAAAAAGTGACTTTCCCAACATGCGTAATTACTGCCAAACATCTAAGCTATGAGGCCCAATTTTGTGTAAAATATGAATTTGATCCATCAAAGATTCTGGAGCGTAGCGCCGCCGTATGAATCACACTCCCCCCCCCTCCCACACACACACACACACACACACACACTCACACACACACACACAGACATTATCAAGAAAATTTCTTAAAACCATTTCTGGGATATCAAAACATATAATTCCATCAAAATCTCGAGATCAAATTGTTTCACGATCACTATACATTACTTATAGTACAGTAATACACTGTCTAAGTTCCTCCAAAACTCGAGTTGTTTCGAAGATTAACTATTATCATGAGCAAGCTTTATGCTGCTGTCTAGCTGTTTTTGCGAAAGGTTTTCCCCTTCATGATGGATGAGTTTCGATGCCGGTATGAAGAAGGGTATTAAGTATGATGGAGTAATCGTTTTTTTTTTCATCAAAATAAATAGAATAGTATTAGTATGAGGTGAAAAATAGGCAAGATGAGGTTTGCATCAGTCTCTAGCCAGGTTACAAAAAGGAATAACGCTGGTCATTGAGAATGAAAGTGAATGAATAGGTTAGTACTGAGTGAGCGTGCCAGATAGAGTGCACAATGTAAGTGCCTTTGGATAAATTACGATAGAAATCTTAATTTAGCGAAGCATAGATACAAAACTACCATTGTCTTTCAATAAGTATTTGTCTATTTCCTGTTGATACAGGCCATTAAGTAATCTTAAGTAAACAATTATCATATGAGAAAGTAATAAATCTAATTACAAATGTTTAGTGGTATAGCCAAACAGAAATGATAGGCCCTAAATCAAACTGCATTCTAAAAGTGAATGGCTAATGGGACTGATAACTGATGTAACTGTATAAAATTGATTTGCTTCTGACACTGTTGAGAGTTAGTTGGATATAACTTAGAGGCTGGAAAAAGCAATGGCGTTAGATCAAGTTTAATAAAAGATGCGGCTGAGAATTAGGGTTGGAATTTAAAAGTAGACAGGGAAAGGCGAGTTTAATAAGAGGGCTGCAAATAGAGGGTTGTCCCAAGTCATTTGGCACTGTCAACCCCTTCAATAAACTACCTATTTCTTAACCTCCTTGTGTGCTTTATTAAAAACAAAAGCTTCCTGTAACCGGAACTATAATTTGTTTGAAACAAGCTTTTTTTATGCAAAAAACTTAAGCCTAGTTAAAAAGCATTTATTTTATTATTTATGGCCAGTAGTATTAAAGTGAGCAATCAGGAAACCATGACTAAAGCAGATAAGGAATGAATGAGAAAAAGCTCAAGCACAAGTAATCGTACCCATACTCAAGTACAAGAACACCATATGCAAATTCGCACACACACGCACACATACTAGTTTAGTTTAGTTAAACCCAATAATTTTCAGGTAAAATGAACTATAAAAACACAAAATATATAAATTATAATTGTATTAATCTTAAATATAACCTTTATCGTTATTACAATTTTTTTCTTACTCTATAGTAAAAAAAATGTGTGTATCTATAAAAATGGTTTATATATGTCAAAGAGTTAGTTGTTGTTTATTTCATTAATATTAAAGTGGTAAAAAGCATGTCTTTACTTACATAAATAGTGTTAATTAGTTGTACGTATAATTATAATGCTTTTAGCCCTGATGGAAGTGTCGAAAGGTTGGCATTAAGTATCGATCCGCACGAGTACGTGGTCTAAAGAGTAGTGATGCTCTCTGAGACACCTTCACAGTCTTCAACACCTATCTCACAACAGACTACAACTTTTAAAGTTCTACTACAGAGTACTCAATCTCTTTAAAGTGCTTTGCTTGTGCTTTCTTACATATATTAATATATATCTGCAGTTATATCATCTAATTTAAAAATCAATAGATTTAGAGAAATTCATAATTATTTTTAAAGTTCAAAAATGGGTTTCATGAGGATTTTTGCACTAAAGAAATTACACTCTTTTTTATACGCCGATGTTTCGCCAAAAATTGTTTGCCATTTTCAAAGCTTGTTTTTGAGGAAGAAAGTATTTACCGTCCATGCCTCTATCTACCAGCATCATATCAGATACGAAGACAAAGAAAGCTAGGAAGTAACCTACTAATTCATTTAAGTTTGTTATTCTTCTAGAAATTCTACTGAAAAAATATCAAAATGTATATAAAATCCAAATATTTCACCTTATCACTAACGTAACTTTGTGATTTTGACAATAAATGTAACTGAATTAAGACGGAACTTGCTAGGGTTGAAGGTAAGGTCCTAACTTTCAGACCCATGGTTATTTTGGTACTACTCATTAGCTGAGATGCTTTTTATAACTGTAGATTTAATATTCCTTTTTTGCAATAAAAAGAAATAAGTGTGTCTATTCGGAATGGTTTTGAGTTTGTTATTTAGCGAACGTGGTAAATGTAATGTTAACAGGGTCAGAGATTATTTTTTTAAAGTTATTAGTTGATAGCTCTTGTTGTTGGTTGAAAATCAGCAGTCTGTTACGCTAATCGAGGGCTGCCCAATGGCATATGAGCCATTGCTACCACAGAAAGATTGAACCATGACTTCTGATCCTTCTTACCAATCGCATGCACATTAGTGCTTTAGACCCACGTAGTTGAGTGTATGAAAATACTCGTCGTTTGGTGTTATCCTCGCAGTATTTACTTTTTTGCCCAATGTTGAATGTCAGGTGGCCCTCAGGTTCATTAGGATGAGCCTTTCCAATATAAAGTGACATTACTCTACTAAGTTTTGATTATTGTACTTGTTGCTTAGTTGACGACTTAAAATTTCGTCTCATAAAGGAGGACTTCTCTGTATAAGGACATCTTAAGTTGACAAGCAATCAACATATATCAATCAAGGCTTCAATCTCACATAACTGGAGTACCCTAATAGTCACGCCGATATATGCATTATGTTTCTTTCCTACTTTCTTTATACGTATGTCACAAAATAATTTGGATTCTCAGTTAAAAATACCTACTTATTGAAGAAAACCCTTAGCTTAAATGAGAGTGTATTGTTTGTTTAAACTACAGATTTTTGTGTCACAGAATTTTCAAATATTAATTAGAAAAAATAACGAATGGCACCATTTGTAGTGCTTATAATTTCTTTATTGCAATTCAATGTAAATTTTTGCAAAAGAGATTGGTTGAGACAGCTGTATTGTAGATTTGATTGAGTAATGTTAACTTTCTTTTTTTAATTATATTATGCAGATGACACGGGCTGTGTTATTGTATTTTAGTTGAGAGGAATTATTTATCGATGATGAACTCAGTTACTACATTTGATAAATGAGACTTTAATTTATTTCTCTCCCCGTAGGAAAAAGTGGAATAACAAAAAAAAAAAAAAAAAAAGCGGTTGGTTTGGCGGGGGTTTGGCTAATTAATAAGAGTGAGAGATAATGAGTGGGAGGGAGTGGGTGGAGGCATATTAGGGCCTTGTCTCGAGGGGGCTGGCTTTTTTGTGGTCGCATCAGACACACCCTCTGCTATGATATATCCCACCTGGCTCAAGACCCACATCACTTAAAGAAACCCCAGTCAAAACTCACCTAACTGTATTACAAAGAGCCTCTTTAATGAGCACCTCAAATCATTAACCTTTCACTCACTCATTAACATACTTTTTGAGCAGTGGCGATAACTTTTTTTTCCCTTGCACAATCTAAACCATGATGATTTGAGATGTCAGTGCTAAAGGTGAACAAGATAATCATAGTTGCTTGACATGTATCTTATCTGCTTAACAATAATATGAAAACAGAGCATAAGAGATTGATGTCTATTTATAATGCCTTCTTTGGTCATATAAGTATAGGCGATAGTTTTTGTTTAACGAAGATGGATTTCATGAAAGCAAGCCTAAAGCATATAAAGGCTAGGACCATCACGTGACCATCACCAAAGAACACAAACACCCTTCTAGCTTCCATAACAATCGTAAAGCTCTGGTACTACTTACACTGCCTTTCGCCGTCTAGACTGCAACTTGGGCTTACATCCTTTTATTTACCTATGATACAAGAGCATAAACCCAGTTATGACTTTAGTCGTGTGCCTAAATCTTTTGGGTATATGAAGATAAAAAAGACAATATTGATATTCTTTATGTGGAATCTTTATCCACACCAAGGAACCAACCGCCTACCAATAATGAGGAAACGATACATCGAAAGTTCGACATCATTGAAAGAACTTCATAAAACGACTTTTGGGACCTCAAACCATATAATCCGTCAGAATCTCGATATCGAATTTTTTTACGATGACTGTACTTTGCTTATCGTAAAGAAAAAAAGTATAAGCATGTTTTTGTCTTCTGGTTCTCCTTTGATGAAGCGCTGTTGTGTGCACTGGCTCAAAACTCCTGTGGTGATGTCATCCAGCTGTTCCTTTTCAACGTTGCTAAGCCTGCTTCCAGACCTCACCGTAAGCATTTGCCTCCAGTTTGGCCACATCATGGATATCTTCACCATACCCAATATATATATATATATAACAAGTTGATCATATGATAAGTGTATCTATAAATAAATACGCAATTATGTGTCAAAGTAAACAGATTTCAGTACTTAACAAACTATTATAATCCGTGTGTTCTCGAGTATCATTAGCCTACAACCTTAGAAACAGAATAAGGGTTCTCGTAAAAACATTAGCTTGATCTGCTTTTTTTTTTAATGGTGGACCAAACGGATGAAGAACAAGGTAATAAATCAAATCAGCATGAAGTGTGTTAAACGTCGCTTGTGTCAATGCATAAGGACTCCAGAGGGAAGGATATCTTTCTTTTTCTTTATCTCTGGATTACTCCGTTTTTTTTTTCACTGTCTCAGTTTATTTTCAAGTCACATAGACGAGCTTCATTGATATGCATTAGATACAATAAACTTGACTGAAAGTTTCAACCTCTTTAAAATTGTTAACGTTTTCCTTTTTTTTTAACCCGATTACACAGACACTAGTGCAAGTACAAAATACTTAACTACAACAACCCAGTTAACTTTATTCTAAAATATAAATAAGTGCGAAGATGGCGGAATGGGCAACAAGAAGAGGATTGGGGCCTCTCAAGTCCCTTCAGTAATTATAAATGACTTCACACTTCTCACTGTGGCTACTCCTATATATGGTGGATAACTGAATTTGTGATTTAAAATACCAATTTTATTGAGAAAATAAAACTACATATCAAAAAGATAATGCTTCGAAAAAATTCAATTTAAAACGCATAGCTTACAATTTACAACATTATGACGATTACGGTTACGGTTACAAGTTATGACGGTTATTAAATTTATCAAAAATATTTTTATTTTAATGAAAACCTCTTTCTCTATTACTCATTTATTTTTGTGATATGAAAGGATACTTGCTAGTCATGCCTTAATTCAAGAAAAATAATACTATTCATTAAAACACCATCTAGCTTAATTAATTACCCTGTTACCTCGCTTACACTATCACCAATGTTGAGGTTAGATTTCAGTAGTCATAGTCATAAAAAATAGTAGTCATAAAAAAACCCAGCTAATCAGTTAAATTTTCAACAGTAATGGAAAGACATTGTTAATGGTGTCTCTTGATGCTATAATGTTTGGATGTCCTTTAAAAGCAGTAGATATTAAAGAGCGAATTGCATTATCAGTTCGTTTTGGTTGTCAGTAAAAAAAAATACAAGTAATAAACTAATTTTAAATATTATAAACAATTATTTCATTTAATTTCTTTGAGTGTAAATGGTATGTAATGTTTAGTAACTTTTTTATCTGTATTATGAACTCGTATTTCAATTATTTATTGATTATTTTTTATTACTGAGCTCTTATAGTTAAATTTGGTTTTAATGAATTGGATAATTTGACAGCTGAGGAATATAACATGTACATGAAAAAGTTGCACTTAACACTTCTTTTTTATTGGTTAGTGTCCTTTTCAATATCCAAAAGTCACACATTTTTTTCTAATCATAACCTGGGCTCGTATTATTGCGTTTCTGTGTTGATCAGAAGTCAAGAAGCGTGTTTCTTTCAAGGTCTGTACATAGTTAAGTAAAAGTTATGTCTGTTACAAAAGCATTGATCGGTCCAACAATGATGGTACATAATGTCTATTAGGTGGGATACTTAAAAACGAAGTTCATTTTTTTCAAGTAATTTTTATACTATAAATAGTTTGAAAGTAAAGTTAAACAATAGGAAATAAAAAAATTGACTTCATTAGAAAAAACTAAACAGGAAATCATTAAAGTTCTTTGAACAGACAATGTGCGTTGAAGCTTCACAAAGTTATTTGTTAAAAGTTTTGTAATATAAAATGAAGCAGTATAAAAAAAAAACAAAAAACAAAGGTGTAGCAAGTATTAGCATAATGCTGAGCGTTTAGTCGACCGAAAAAAAAAGAGAGTGTGCTGAAGATAAAAAGGAAAGAAATTTATGAAGACGTTAGAATATTGTCGTGGTAAACTGCATGAGGACTTGGCCACGCTTGCTCATATATATGCAAATGAAAGGCTGCTGAAAGAATGCCCAACGAGAAGTGGGGCACAAGTTTTCTTTCGCCGCCTTTGCCAATGAGAGCAAGAGGTAATGCTCAACTTAGGACTTAACTGAAAAATGAAATGGAAATCCCCGTCAAAGGAAAAAAAAAATCTTTTCAAGCGGATATTCTGGATTTTTTTTGCGAACTTTGAATTTACCAAGTAGTGATCTTTTTTTTTTTTGAGTTTGGTAATTTTTAACTTAATGAAATTACCTTCTGTTTTATTTATAGAAAGTTCTCTGTAAAACTCTTTGTTTGTGTATTCCCAAGGCATTGCTAATCCTGATATGATCAATTCAGATGTTTAACTGGCTCTAACTGACTAACGAATGGACATGAACCGGTTTCCATAGAAAACTCGATGAACTCACTGCATGAAAGACTAAGACTGACTACGACAGAAGCAGTAGAGGGCTTTTAGCGTAAACTATCATTCAAAAGATTAAACGTATTCACAAGATCATAATCAAAGACAGACCAAAAACATGACAGATGATCATTGAACGTTACAAGTTCATTGAACATGTTAGTTCGAATAAAGTATAAAAATCAAGGTAAATATTTATTAGAACTTGGAGGAAACAGCGCATATGAATACAAGGTAAAACGAAATTAAGCCGTGATAAGGTGTTTAAGCTGTTGTTGCAGACTACTGGGAAGTCGCAAATCTTATGTAGGTGGACCACAAAAGTAATACTGGTCATAATAGAAGTGGGACTCGCAGAATCGTGATGGATAGCAGAATGTTTTATTAATTTAGATACATATCGCATTCGCCTGTCATGACGAAAAGACACAAGTACTGAACGATCTGAAAAGCACTTTGTTTCATTATGATAATATTTCGATATCTTATATATAATTAGAGGATATTTAAAAATATATTTTTTTTTATTTTTAAAATGAAATGGGACTACTTCTTCAATTATGTAAGAGTTTGAGAATTAGCGGTCTAGAAGATGGATTCAGCCCGAAACCAGTCAATAAATAAGCACAGCATAAAACAATGTGTTATAGTTTACTTTAGTTAACTAAGTATACTCAGGAAAGAAGAAAAAGTGCATCTTGAAGAAATGAACGATTTCAGGTCTTATAAATCCATTTTGATATAGTTTTATAATACTATATCTTCTATGTTTGTTGTTTTTTTTTTTCAATGCTCACACATATAAGATTTTATCTTTTAGTGTTGTCTTAAAGATAGAATCTGTGGCTCATTTAAAATTTGTCATCCATTTTAACAATGAAAGGTTCATACTGCCGGTTTGATTTTTTATGGGAGTTCTATATTTGGCCTAGCTCAAGTGTATTTAGAGTAGGAATCTTTAACGGATACCTGGCACCGCACAGACTCAACACTGATGGCCTAATATCCTCTATGAGGGATATACTCAGATTTTTTCACATAAATTGAGACCACAGAGAGAATCAAGTCAATCAAGTCCGTGATCTACTAGTGCAGAGGCGAGCGTGTAAGCCACTGGGCTACCATGACCATCTATGTAGGCGGCTGTTTGTCGACAATGTTGTATCCTTGCTAAAAGTTTCATAATAAAGTTCAATAAATTTACAGATAAGCAGTTTTGACTGCGCCAAGAAACAGTCTCAATTTTTATACATTTGTTTTGGAATGTGTACTAAATCCTAGTTTATGTCAAAACTAATAACAATTGATTTGCTAATCTATCTAGATATTACAGTTTTTTGTATTTTAGATTGCTTTACTATGAGTCTTGAATCTAAATGTTTATTTAAAATTAACCTAATGGCAATATAATATTAAAATGTACAGCTATTAATTTCCGGTTATAATCACATGTTGGATTGGTTTCCCCTAATTTCGTCAAAATTTCCAATTGTCGTAATAAGTAACTTATGACGCTTAAATTTTCTTCAGAAATGTGATATTGATGAGGAATTTATAATTAAAATTGATTTATATTTCAAGATAATATCGTAAATATTTATTTAACAACTAACATCATAGATAAGATGTTGTAGTTTTTAAATATACCATTTAAATATTTATTTAAAAATATATAAATTTAAATAATGTTTATTTATTATTCTACTTCAGTAATCATAGTAATCCTTTTTGTCAAATAATAGTAATAGAAAAATGTAGGTAATACATAAACTATAGTGTTTTTGGATTGATACTTTTGGATTGTTTACTTTTAGTACATTACTTCTGATACACAACTATAAATGTCATGTGAATTATCCATTCTTATTTCAATAAGAACACTGACAAATTGCTGGAATGCAAAACTTAGTAATATCGAATTCTTTAACGTGATACCTAATTTGATAATTATTTAAACAATTTTTACATTATTTCCAAATATGTAGAAAAATAATTTAATGATATGTATATTTTGAAATAGAGAGAGAATTATAGAGATGGAGTTGAGAGATAAATAAAACTAGACACAGAGAGAAAGTTATAAATGGATCGAGTAAGAGGTGAAGGATAAAGGGTAAGAGTTACGAATCTAAAAGAATGGTAAATGTTTACGTGAGAGTGAGTGAGTATGTGTGAAAGGAAGGATGTCAACACAGCGAGGGGTTGGAATCGAACAGGTGGGAGTGAGATAGAGAAATGTGAGTGATAATGGGAGAAAGCTGAAGATGAAAGCAATTGTAGAAAGATTGAATGAATAGGGATGAACTGAAATGGTCATGGATTGGGTGAGAGAGGGTGAGGAATAGAAAGAGATGCAAAGACAACGGTCAGAAGAAACAGAGAAGTAGTGAAAGGATGGCGGGGGGCTGGAGATAGACGGAAGGTGATGGAGACAAGAAGAGAGTGGGGTGAGAGGTATGGGGGAGAATGGTGGAAAAGTGAGAGAAAAGAAAAAGTGACAGATCGAGGGAGGCAAATTGAGACAAACTGGAGAGCAGCCATCTTATTTATAACTGTCCACTACTAAATAAGATCTTTCATTTGTGATGGGTTATTACTGGTAATAAACTATTCTTGAATGTAACTTTTCCCATGATTGTTGACAAAGTTGCCAGGCCTAAACGTGTTTTTCCTCATAAACTTTAAGAGTGTTTACTCATTGTTTTGTTTTATGGTCAACTCTTTCGAAATATATATATCAATTTATAAGAGTATATAAATTTATACACGGTTTAACTGTGTATTAATTGCCTCAGTGGAACAACAAACTAATTCATTTAGAAAAGTAACTCGTCAAGAGAACAAAAAAACTCATATTTAGTGAAGCATTTTGGTCGTTTTTTCTTGCCATTTATTTTAAATTACTTTAGCTGTAAATATCATTTTAAAACGCAATTATCTGAATGAATGAAAATGTAGAATTGTACTTTTTCCTATAATTTTCAGTAGATTCAGTTGATTGAAATTTAAACTTTTTTTAAATTTAAGTTTTGTTGATAGCAGTTTGGATAAGAGTGAAATTCTGCCAAGAGTGACTCGCAGAATTATGCATACAAGTGTCAGAAACATTCCGTTCAATTTATCCAAATATATATTTTATTTCGTAACTGTAATTACAAACTTACGATATGTAAGAATACTTCTTGTAACGAATGTGCCACTTGCATTGTTGTTGTATTTCCATTTATTCATCGTCCTTCCTACATAAACACCAAGTAATCTAAACACAATTCTAAGCAATAGCTTATATATTATAAATGAATTTCCCAGATGTCAATAATAATTAACTATATTACTACTAAAAATAAATCTGTTTTCTTTACAAGCCAACTGAAAACCTTTCCATTTTTGGATGATTCGTTCATTTATTCTTTCATTAAAAAAAATTAAAGTTTAATTAAGTAATGTAGCTTTTTTTTTTAAAAAAAAAAAGTTACATTAATAAGAATAATATTTTCATGATTTCTTGTGCAAAAACTTTATTTAACCTACTGGCTGAAGAAAAACTCTTCCTATTTATCTTAGTCAATCTCAGAAAACAAAGATTAATGAAGAAACTTGGAAGTGAAACTTCTGCTAATTAATAACTCAGTTTAACGAATCTATCCAATAAGTTTTACCTTACAGCTAGAATTTACTTATTGGAAACAAAGCTGTAAACCGTATTCGTAAAAGATGTTAGAAAGAGAAAATGGATGTATATATCTAGTCATATTTTTAATAGTTAATAATGTGGAGGTTTATTTAGAGGTCTTTATCATTTTTTTCACTTCACTGCCCAATTTATAGTTTCCAAAGTAATTTTCGACCTCTTATTGATTACAAAAATAAAATTAACTACAAATTAAGCAAGGAATATTAAAACAAAATTTGGGCAACAGTAGTATAAATGCCATTGCACTGAATTCTTATTCTGGCATGGAATGTCATATCTTGATTCTCGTACTAAAGGCAAGTCTCAACACCACTTTGATATCTTTCAGCTTTGGCTGTTTTTTTTTTAATAAAATTTAATTTCAAAAAATCTGTTTTACACAAAAAGTGAAGGCCAAGGTAAGAAGTGCAACTATGGCTAGTTCAGGGAACCTTACAATTCTGTTTTAAAAGTATTGAAAAAATAGTTTATGTGCCTTTTGAGAAGTCTGTTCTTAAAGATAAATCACATAAAAGTTCGGTAAACTCTTCTTGTTATTTCAACAAAAGGTGGCTTTCTTTTTTTGTTTCAACTCAAATTAGATTTTGTATCCTTTGAAATTAGTTGGTATACAATACTGGAATAAAAAAAAATATTTGAATGAGTGGACATGGAATTAAAACCAACTAGGGAATTTACAGGGACAAATTATCTCTACATGTGAAATTTGCAAGGTTACGAAAATACGAAAACACTCCGAGAAGGAATTTTTTTCATAAAAGGAGATATCATTGTGTCTAATTATATCTCTGTTAGATAAATTTATTCAAGAGACCTTTCAAGTTTTATTATAAAGGCATTATTTTATTTAGCTCTTTATTTTAAAGGTGTACAATTTTTTTCATTTCAGTTAGGGACTCATCAGTTAGACTCAAACAGAAGTTTAGTACACCAAACAAGTCCCCAGACTGAGGAAATAAGAGAAACGTTGATTTGGAACTTGTAGAAGCTGGCTTTCACAGATTTCAACAAAAGAAATATTACGCTTATAAGTGTTTGAGAGCTCCAGATACTTGAAGTTATCCAAGGCCATAATGAAACAAATAATATCATTAAAATAAATAGGATGAGAAGGATAGAATCATTTGTGAATGTCAGACGGGAGTGACATTCCACCTTCTAGACTGCTGCTGGATCCAACAAGACAATCATCTTGGCTTTCGTGAACCTACCGTCAAGAAAACCTCAAAGAGTAGTTCAAGGTGGCACAAGTTCTACATCTGCTACTGACTATTACTGGAAATTAACATCTGCTTATCCTCTCTGTCATACCAAATTACAAAGCAGAGCACTCTCCCACTTTCTCCACACTTTCTATACATCTTATTACCTAAATAGTTTATTCATAACTACCTCTGTTCTATGAAGGGATGAAAAGTTCTTCACAATTTGTTCCGAGTGGATCATAATTACCTATAACAGCAAATATTTATTTACTAAATTTCACAATTTTCTGTCTAACACTATAAAACGTGATCATACATTTTTTTTCATACATTCCCGCCTGCATATATTCAGACAACAGAAAAATGTCAAAAAAGAATTTACAACAATCGTGGAAATACATCTAGATATTCAAATCACATTTTTTCTGACTACTATAATTTCATGTAGTAAACTAGCATATTGCATTCTAAATCCATTATGTATCCATTAAATAAATCATTTCTGGAATTAATTTGAAAAAAACTTTTTACATTTGGAAATTAAATTATAACTATTATTTTTAATCTGTTATAGTTGTAAAAAATAAAATTTATTTTAAATCAACAGAACTATCAATTTATATAAACTGAGAAGTCATTTATTATCAATGTAAAAAGGGAAAACTCATAAATATACTTTTCTTTTAAATAAAGCAGTAGAAGATTGTTTTAAAAGGTTGCTACATGAAAGACTATGTGATATTTGTTTACTCTGATAATAAAGGGAGACGTAATTGTTAAGTTATAGAGGAGGGGGTATGCTTTCTAGTAAAGGGTATGCGAACTTTTCGACTCTCTTGCACTAGTCGGTTACAGGTTTCTACACGTCAGTCCCACTCCGTCTTCGCCAGATCAACAAGCTTATAATTACATCTCTTATCATACTCAATATCTCTTTTAAAACTTAATTAAAACTTATTTTACTTCTTTTTGATCCACAAATATCATACATAGTGTTAGTTTATATAGTGTTTTAGTTTGAAAACTAGAATTTATAAAGTTAATCTAAATATAATTACTTCACAACACCTAAATAAAAGTGGCTAATTTGAAATTAGTAGTATATAATAAATTTAATTAATCATATTAAATTATAGTATTATTTTCAAATTTCATTAATAGGTATGATGTATATTGAAGTATTCTTGTGGCCCAAAAAATTACTTCAATTTCTAATTATTATCCTGATGTTTTATATAATTTTGCTAAGGAAATTCATTGAGTTTATCTCCTATGCATATTTTAACCTACGTTTTTTCAACTACTTACTAATTAGAGAGGGATTCAGTTTTGAACAAGGCTACTGAATCAGGAAACGACTTCTCGAAACCAGGAGTTCTTACGTATTACAGATAGTATAAATTAGTTTTATAAATTTTTCGAGCAGTATGTTTAGTTACACCCCATTTATTGCAGTTCTTATGCGATTTTTAAGTTTATATGTTATAGTTAAAGAAAATACTGTTTTTTTTTTTATAGGACTGTATTATCTGGTATCGGTAAACTATGAGAACGAAAGCTATTGTCAGTAGCTGCAGTGTGATGTCACATTACTTTCGGACGAGTGTGAGATTAAAACAAATAAACAATACTGGAAGAAGGCTTTCAAGTGGAATCGTTTCATTAAAAACAGACACCATTTCTTTAAGTAATTCGACTCTTTTCCAACCGGTTTGATTAAGTTGTCCCCTGTTTATTGCAGAACACTTATTTAATTTGTTAGAATCGTGGCAAAGTGCTTGCTTTCTTATGCTCCTTGTGTTAAGTATGCCGACACTTAGACTTTTAAATTTAGTTATAACCACTGGATACTATTGGGGTTCTTGAAAGGATTTAAATGCAAATGTTTCCATTTCTTACTATTCTTAATGGGTCTGCTTCTGTTTAAATCATTTCTTAAAAGTAGTTGAATCACGGACCATTATTGTATTGAATCCAGTGAAATATCACTGTAGTTCAGTTCTAACTTTAGCCAAGTTTTCATATCATCTAAAGTACTTCCAGCCATGTATACTGTTAATTACTGGCAATTAGTTACATTGGAGGCTCTATCTTTTTAAAACTGACCCTACCTTCTGTGTTCAGAGATTTCAATAAGAGAATTATAATGTTGTAATCCAAATAATTATACTTTAATAAGAGAGTAATAGAATAGAGAGGATACGAGTACTAATGTACTTGGATGATATACTATGAGGCAAATATTAGCTTATTCATTTGTTATGACAGTCACCGGTCCTCGCTTATCGACACACTGGGGTTTCGATGACTTCGTCGTAATATCCTTATTAAATGAAACCCATCTATACCACCATCTTCACTGACATTGTGTTTAGTCAGTAAAATATCAATAACTATAAAAAGAAATAATAAACAACAATAAATCATAACAAAATTATTTTCAAACTTCACTTTCGTAATGGAGAAGGTGTATATTTAAGTATTCTTGTGGCCCCAAAAAAATACTTCAATTTCTAATTTGGTCATTTAGAAAAAAATCTGGAGTGGCCTACACTGAACTTTGCTATTAGTGAAAATCATTGCAAATATGTTGAAGACGCTCAGCTCTGGACGAGATATCATAGTGGGGACGATTAAATACTAATTTTTTGAGCCCTTATATGTTTAGTTCACATAACTAGCACAGAACAGGTGACGTTCAGCCAACGATAGGTTTTAATATCTCTCTATGAATTGTTTGTCTGAGGTACATACAACACTCCTCACGATGACACCTTGATGGGGTCCGATTAACTACAAGTAGTAATCCCTGCTCCCTGGGTAACGGGCTCTCCCTCTTCGGAGGGAGACAACCGAATTCAAAGGAATCCTATGGTAGTCCTAAAGCTGTTAGGCATTGTAGGTTAGCCTGACCCCAAGTTTCAAACATTTGACAACCAATTGATGTTTGGTTTTATTTTAAAGTGGTTTTCTTGTAGAGATTTCAAAATCATTGATCAATCTGACATGTCATTATTATTATTATTATCATCAAACTGGAGGTTAAATCTCATCGGATTCAAATATATCTGTCACATTGTCCATCTCATTGTTGTCTTTAAATTCAACTTCAGATTATAAACTCTTTAATAAACTTCATAACTGTAAACTACTGGAGAAGTATTTCTTATTTCTATTGATAATAAATACGTCTGCTAAAAATGATACGTACTTATATTATACGTCTAAAGATAGTAGCCGCATTATCATGAACAACAATAAAGTTACTTTCCTATGCTCTAATATTCCCTAAAACAGTGGAGTTCGTAAACTCTCTAATAACTATATGTATAATAATTAGTTATGTAAAAGGGTACTACAGATAAATTTATTGTAACACACTCGCCAGACAGCCCTGCTTCACTCTGGCGAGTAAAGAAAATTGTAGGGTTCTTGTTTCTTTTTATAGTTTTACTACTTTTTTCCCTCATATATCAAGCGAACTATTTAAAATATCTTAAAGTTTTTTTTATTCAACTATAAGATAATATTAATGACTGATTGAATTTGATTATAAATGCTGTAAGTGAAACATGCAAACAAATCCAATAAGCACAAAAGGGAATCCATCATTACAGCTGGCTGTTCTAATTTTATAGTTCTATTACCCTCAACAGTAATCGGAATTACTAAATATTTTTTAGATTACTTTTTTATTTAATTTAATTTTTTTTTTCTATTCTAAATCGTGTAGGTTTAAAACATTACCTGCAAATTATATCATCCGTGTATTTTCCAGAAAGCCATTCAGGTCTAAGCATCTTTTTTAGGTATAATTTCATTACTACCGTTAAACGATGAAACTTGAATCGCGGCGTTTTTATAGCAGAATTGACTTTTCCAGTAATTGAAACGTTCTGATGTTTTTCTGTTAGGACTTGTGTTATTTCATTAAAAAAAAATCAAAAGGTTTCAACACTCTACAATGAGTAGTTTATAACGAAGAAAATATTTTGAACTCCAAGATTGATACAAATAACTTTATTTGTGTCATCATAATACCCTGCAGAGTATTCTTCCAAGAAGTGGATTGTAGAATCTTCTAGGAACTTTTTATTTTTCTTTAACTTTGGTGTATTATTTAAATTATTATAAGTTACCATTTAATAAATTATGCTTTCTCTGTTTGTAATATTGCAGTAATTTATAATGTAAATTGAAATCCAATAAAACTCGCTTATTTTGTTCTTCTAAAAGAAAACGAAATTAAGATTTTTACAAAGGAGTGAAATATATCACTTTTTTAGGAGAAAGAACGCCAGTTATACAGAAACCACGCCAGCATTGATTGATTACTTCATCATTACAAGCCAGCAAAAGAAATTCCCTTTTAACGCAATAAATTTATTTAAAATCCTTATATCCCATTTTTCAAGTGAAATAATTTTTTTAAAGGTCTGATAAATTTAATTTTGATTACTATAAAAGAAATCATTTTATTTTTTGATGTCAACATTTTGGATTGGTATGCACTCATCTTTACGCTAAGTAAAGGTATTTTAAGTCCAGTTGACAATCAATTTGATTAAATGATTTGCTTTGAATATGGCTCTTTTTTCGTGTTAGTTCACGTTGCTTACCTATATAAATAAAAGAAAGATTTTGTCTGCACATTTCTTAGAACTGACTCATTTCATGTTATCATTATATTTCATACATTAGAGAAACCGAATCCATCCTTAAGAAAATTTCTGTCTGTCGGTTTGTCGGTTTATCCGCTAAATTTTGTCACAAGTAAACTTCAGCCATCATAAGGCATAGCGAGGCGAAACTTTAAAATTTGGTTTGTGTATTGCCTAACTTAAAATCCAAGTTTTGAATGGATTGAGAATTCAACGACTTTTAAGCTGTCTTTGAACAACTTTACAGACATGTTTATTTTGAAACCTATACAGGTATAACAAGTAGGTATTGTTAGTTGATTTCAATTCCATTTGCATTTAAGCTCCCAGTAAAAGAAAGGTGTTTCCCGAAGGTTAAAATCTCCGATCTATTCAGAATAACTGGCTTTGTGAACGAGCGATTCTTATCCCTACAAATAAGCAGGCAGGAAAAATCAACAATGTCTTGCACTATATCCCTCTTAGGAAAGAACTTGCAAGTCAGTAAACAGAGTGATTAGAGATGAGGTAGTAGTTCATTATGAAATTGAATGATCAAATCAAATGGCATACTAAAGCCATAGTCTACAGTTCTTGATTCAGTCTAATTGGAATCAATTTTTATTAATGCATTTCATTTACAACCGCATTAGTTAATTGCATATGGTTGATTGAACTCAGGGGTATGATGGGGAAAGCTAATGGTCCGTGAAGCATGAAACGTGTCTTACGTCCTGGCGTGCTAACTCCAAGATAATGGAATTGAAAAAGAATAACTTGGGAATGCGTTGGTTTAAAGATGGCTGAAATTTGCCGCTCCACTTGCTCTGTTCGGTTATAAATGGGTCATTTGAGTGTGTGAAGGGTGTGTTGGTTACCATCATTCCATGTCCCTGGTTGTAAACATTCCTCATCACATGAAATGCATTAATCACACCAACACTGTCTCCACAAGACTAAGAGCTTCGGTCGCCCACTGCCCGTGTCAAGTGAAATATCACCTTCTCCCTTGCGCACCCTTTAATAATCTCTCTTATCAAGGCAGCTCATTTGTTCTTTCATACATCTCTCGGACTCTTCGCCCTCTCTTTTCACTTCCTCTTTTCACAGTCCTCAAAACTTTTTCGCCCAGTCATCACATTCAAACTCCACTTCTTTCTCGTCACCTAAACAATTTACTTCCTCTCACTTCTTTCTGCTCCGTCATTTATTTTCTAGCACATCATTCTTCCTTTCTCTCATTTCAAAACTTGTCTCTCTTTTTTTTTTTTTTTTTTTTGGTAAGTAGTTTATGAAAGGAAATACATATTTATATATATAACTTTTCATATAGAAATTTGATGCTACCAAAATGAATAAAAACCAGTGAAATTTAGTTTTTACTACATTTATGATTGACCAATACGATAATTGGTTTTTTTTTTTTTTAGGTTTCCAAATATCACAGTTGTAGGCTTTTGCCTTTTAGTCACATTTTTTTTGGCTTTCTTTTTACTTATGGGCGGTCGAAAACAAATTATATCACTTATCAACCTATCTTATACCGCAGAAAAATAAGGTAGAGTCAAAAACCAAAGATAACTAAAATATTTTGTAACACCAATCCGAAGCATACTGCAGTAACGATAGGAAACTGAAGAGAGGGGAAATTTGATTAAAAACAGGTGGAGAAACAAGGAAGTATAAAGAAGAAATAGAGAAGACAGTAAAAGTGGAGGGACGGAATTACGCAAGAAAAACAATTGTATGAATACTTCTAAGCAGATTGAAGAAACACAATAGCTCAAGAACAAGGAAAAAGAAATATGATTCTGAGACTCAAATAGAAACAGTTTATTTTTGTATTGAAATAGAAATTGAATTTAAATAAGAGAGAGTTTTTTAATGCATTTAAAATGTACAGTAAAAATAAAAAGGAAAAAAAAAGAAAGAGGATCAATAAAGACTAAGATCTTTCAACCGTAACAAGTGGTCTTCGTCAGAGTCAACCCAACTGAAACACTAGATGCAGAAAACATCTGGTGAGGGGTTGAGAAGAGTGGGGGGGAATAGTGGTATTTTAAAAGGTATTTTTCATATTGTGGTTTGATCATGATTGTTATTTCACGTGTTTATGTGAAATCTTGCTACATACATTTATATATGGTTCCATAATTTCGTGGTAAATATAAAAATAATATTTATCAAATAACTTTCAGAAATAATAGTTTAAAAGAGGATTAAGGGTAACTTTGCAAGGGGTATGAAATTTCTATTTAAATAGAGGGTGAGGCAAAATTTAACGTAACAACTAACTAAAGCGCCTTTTAACATTAATTCTATAACCCTTTAATTCAAGTCAACTTTAAATGTATAAATAAATACGCGACCGGGAGGTGTTTTCTTGAATAACTAAAAATATTATAATTTTATTTGCAATGTGGTGGCTAGAATTTTTTTAACTATTATCTGCAAGAAACATTTATTTTTTGAATACCGAGGTATTCTTCATTGTCTGTCATGTTACATGAAATTGGTTTTGATAATAAAAGTTCTAAAAGAACTGTAAGAAAAAAGAAACTGATTTTAAAACCAAGCGAGTTATTGATGTATTTATATGAAATATGTTGTGAAAATGTGTTTTTAAAAAAATCTCATTGTGGAATTAAAAAAGATAAAATTTAATTGTGGTTGAATTTATTGCAGTTTCATGGTAATAGTGTATATTATAAACTTAATTATGGAAATAATGGGTTAATCATGAAGTGGGCTGTTTATTTAAAATATTAAATGCATTATGATTATACATAAACTGACTGGAAAAGAACCCAATAATTTATGAACTTTTTGTTTAAATTATTTTTAGCTAATTATTTGACATCTAAACAAAAAACGATCAATTTATTCCAGTGAAAACAAAATAGATTATTTGTAAGTGAAATCTCAGTTATTTGCTAGCTATTTAAAATCCATAATAACATGTTATATTTAGTAGTTATAGTTTGCAGTAGTTGTACTAATAATAACAACAATAATGCCAGCTAACTAGATTTTACAGTTTTACATGCAGACTTTTTTATAAATAAATTATTAACGTAACAGGATAAATAATAACTGTGAAACAGTAATAGTTGATGGAATACATTACTTTTTTACAGAAAATACCAGGAATGTTAAGATGAATTGGATACGTGTTACTGATGATGAAACAAGTGGATTTAAGATTAGGCATTTACAGTGACTTTTACTTTAAAGTGTAGAATTGATTGACGAGTTTTTGTTTAATCCGATTATGTTTTTAATATGTTTGTATACTCGTATAAGAAGGTATTGTATGATAAATTGTAATAAGTAGTTTATTGCATTTACATTTCGTTTTCATATTGTGCTTTATGGATCGTATTCTTCTTTACAAATCACCAGCTTCTTCATTATTACTTTTATAATGTTTATCAAACCCTGTAAAGTCACATAGATCTCATATGACACTTTTGAACACCAATATTATTTAGGATATCATTATCAATCGTCATACTTCGTCTATCGCTGGTGAAGTCGCTCGACCGGTTTTAGCAATGGCTGCATTATCATTGAGACTAATGTTACCTTCCAAAATCACGGATATAAATACCTATTTTAACTCAATGGTGCTAATATATATGTCTAAATTTCCTACCTAAAAGTTTTATTGTATTTTATTTTGTTTAATCTGTTTTTCGTTTTTTAAACTTTAAAAGTACTCTGTCATGTCCGTCCTGTCGTTTTTTCATGTTTTTCATTGGTTTAAATATTACGTCTGCCTGGTGCTTAATTTGTTCGTTTATTAGGTTATCAGTATTTCTGTGTTTATATATTTCCATTTCTTCTACTACATTTAAGATTAATCTCAGTTTGAATGGAATTCTCTGTCGTTCAAGATGTTGACTCCAGACAAGTATTTGCTGTCTTTACCAGTCAAGTTTCTTACTTGCCTCCTTTAAAAGGTCAATGATTCGGAGCTGTCAGCGAAAAAAAAAACCAACCTCGGGGAATTTTGATTTCCCCCTAGGATCCAATTACCGTTTTCCTTGGCTTCCTGCCGCCCCCCTTGAGAGTCCCCCTCCACCTCCGCCCTTTGCGCCTCCACTATGCCGCTTGATTTCTTTTTTTTTTTTTTTTTCACTCAACCTCAACAGAAGTGCTGAATAATTTTTCCATTATTCTTTCTTTTATATTTACTCAATTCTAAGAAGTGACCAAAAAGAGAAAAGGCTTTACCAAATTATGATATCTAGTTCCATTGTTAAGTTGACATTATCTTAAAATTAAAAAAAAAAAAAAAAAAAAAAGCATACAATTAATGTAGCTTAAAAATTTATGCGCATAATCAAGTTAAAATAAAGTTAATAAATTAATAAAAAGAACTGGAACTTAAAACTTTGTATAGAATCGTAAAAATAATGAATGATTAAGATCCAAAATGGGAATACCGAATTAACACTAAAGGTAAAAATACGTACGATTTTTCTAACTATACGACAAGAAAACGTACTATCAAATTTATTAACAAGAATGTAATTAATAAGTTATATTAACGAGTATATCATCAATTTTTCAAATTATAGCTAAACTAGACTACCTGTGACCCTGTGTGTCACTCAGAAATTGTAACAATAGTTATTGAAATAAATTCACTGAACATGATTGACAAGTATAATGTCCATTGTTTTTTCTTGTTATTAAGGCGCGGACACAGATTCTTATGTGACCCAAGCTTTTGACATAGTATTCTTAACATGATTCAAGATATATTCACCGTAAGTATATTTAGCAAAATAAAAAGCATTTAAAAGTAAAAAAAAAGTCATTTGTTTTATGACATAAAATTAAAACATCAATTCATTTTATATACACAACGAAATATATTTAAAACAAAGAAAACTTGTAAATTAAAATATTCAATTTATTTACTTAAGACAAAGTGGCATTTAGTCAAAGGAATGTGTTTTTGTAATATTGCCTTAGAACATTCGTATTTGATTTGAAAGTTTGTTTTTAAAATTATTCATTTTTAACCTCTAATGTAATAGTTTATTATATATTTGTTACATTTATTTATAATACATTTGAACTACTGTCATCAGCAAGGACACAAGCGACTGGCTACTCTGGCTCCATGCCTTTATTTTATTACCATTGTTTATATTAGTCAAATTTTAAATTCAAAATTTTTTTGGTTGCATTTATTTTTAATATATTCGTGCTATTGTCATTGGCGTGCACTCAAACCACTGGGCTACCCTGGTTCCATGCCTTTAGTTTATTACCAGTGTTTATATTATGCAAATATTAAATTAAAAAAAAATTGTTACATTCATATACAATACATTTGCATCAGTGTCATCGGCGAGCACTTGCTACCCTGACTCCAATTTTTGGAATATAGTGATAATTTTCTTTTATTTAACATTATTCAAGTAATAAATAATATATATTTAATTTCAGGTGTCTATCACCACGGAAAATGGGTGAAGAAACAAAGAAACTCACTTACGAACTTTATATATATAGATATAATAATTTTATAGAAGTAGAGAAAGGGATGAGCAATGTAATCTGATGATTATCAACTTGGAGATGAGGTGTGTTGTCATCATCTATATTGTCAATTTGTTTCTGTTATCATTTGACTTTCTGTTATCAATAGTTTTCTGTTATCATTCGAAAGATTCTATGAAGGCATAAGAAACTTTTATTTACAGATACATAAGGCATTAAGTCGTAACAGAGTACATTACTTATTACACTTTCTATAGGTTTCAATAAAATTAAAATTAACAAATCCGACCAGTTACTTCAGAAGAAATTTGATAGTAACATTTTCACTGTTATTTTGCCTTTCACTACAATTTGATACTTATTAATGTTTTATCAAGCATTATTAAGTATAAAAACAATAATAAATGTTAAATCAAAAGATTGTATTTTGACTTAATGAGTGCCAAACAATTACTTCCAATTCTGACATTGTTCAGTAATGACTAGTCATGTCTTTTATGTGAGTCATGTCATTTGTCTTTCAAACATGATTAAGAAAATGTAGCTCTGTGATTTGAATCGAGTTGTCAAATGTCAATTGTAAAGTTGTTTTCACTGGACCAACCCTTCAGCACTACATCCTTGGATATAATTTGTATTGTAGTGTCTTCCTGATGATGAACACAAAGTGTTCGAAATGTGTTGTTGTTGTTGTTGAATAAAACTTCATTTGTGTGGAGACTTTTGTTTGTTTTTCCATTTTACTTCTAAATGTCAGTTTTTTTTTTGTTTTTCTGAAAGTGAAAGAGAGAGAAAGTGAGTGAAGGGTTGGGCTTAGGAGTGGAATGGAAATTTATTAAAATTAGAAAGGACATTGAAATATATCGAAAATAATAGCAAAACTTGTGTTTGACATTAATTGTTTACTACAGAGATAGTTAAAGTGAAGGGTAAAATTTCATTGAAATCCATTTGTGTGAAATGCTTGTACTATTACATCAGTATTCTAGCTATTAATTCATTTATGGTTTTAAATGACTTTCCGAAAAAAACTCAGCATAATTTCTAAAATTTATGATGTAGATTGAATTGGAATAACAAGACTTTCACTGTTAAAAAAGAAAATATGTTTCTTATTGCAGTGACTTTAACAAATGCTAAGTTATTACTCTGGACTTATCTGGCCTAATTAAGATCTAGTAATCATTCAGCCCAAAGAACCAAATAAAAATGTCTTAAATTGGTGAGAGTATCATCATTGTGATACAAATCCATCTACAAAAGTAAAATTGAGGTATAAAATAAGTGGAGTAAATGAAAATTAGCAGGAGTGGCACTGGTGGGGGCACTGCGTCACCAGCATGTGATTTGTGTCAGTCATGTGCAGTCACTCTTATCAAGTCGCCAAGCCTCCGCACAGGTGTCACACCTGACAGTCATCTTAGATAGTATAGCAATCGCGGTTACGGATCGCAACGTCAAATGATGGAACTAATCATAGCAATGATGAAGCAGTTACTCATTCTACACTAATTAGAGTATAATCTGAGATCATTTCACAGTTCTGAAGTGAAGCAGGTTATATACGGGTTCAAAATAGTTATACAGTAAGCTGAATTAGTAAACCATAAAGAGTAGACTTCAAAGTCTTGTAGTGTAATGCCCGGTATGTGTAAGCAACTGCAGTTATAAGGTGCTTTTTCGTTTTAAAAGTAAATGTGATTGTAATATTTTATGTTTAAAAGAAATAAATGTCACCTCTGTGTATAAATATTAACATGAAAGGTCCGTAGTGATAAACCAAGTATTGATGAAATATACAGAAAAAGTGCATCATGAGGCAATTATTAAAGAAGAGAACTTGGTGGTAGTTACGAATAACAATGGATAGAACTACACTAGTCTAAACTAGAAGCTGTCTTTCCGAAAATTTTTATTGAGCGCTCTAAAGTTCTGTTTTATTCGTTTATAATTTATCCAATGATTATATAATCCGATTTGCTACTCTTCAACAATATGCCCTTTCGAATTCATTTCACTCAATATTTTAAAACTGCAATAGTTACTATTCCCGTATTAAGAGATCAATGTCCATATCCCTTTCTAACAGATACATCTGTAAATGAAATAGATTAAGAGATAAAGATTTTTATCTTCATTCACTTCGCTGTAAGTTACTAGAACAACATTACCCTCTCATGTTAAAGGAAACATGGTTGTGGCAGCAATGAAACAGGAACTCAGGTTTTGTTCTTCCTTCCTCTCAAATAGGGTTCTCTAACTTGTTCCCTAACCTTTTTCCTAACGATTCGCCCACTTTTCTCCAGCCTAAAAGAACTTCTCTTCAAATCTTCTTTTATCTCTCTATCCTCCTTTACAAAACTCACAGAGTTATCCTACAGGTGCTGCCTCTCAACCCTGTAGTTATCTGTAATTGTATCTTTCAGAGAATTTTAGAAATAACTATAATTTTCCTGTTATTAACCCGATAACAATTTCTCATTGCCTTTCCACAATACAGATTGTCGTGTTATGTACAACAGATCTGTTACCTCTCAGTACGGCCACATCAGGTACATGGTGATACATAGTACGTAGTACTCTGACATGTTATACTATGTGTCAGATAATCGCAGTGTATTCTGTCGCAAAGTCATCATGTTATATAGTAATTTACAAAGTGTCTGTTGGCAGATACAAGCAGTGACATTTTCTGGCGCGTATTATTTTGACACATGATACTGACTGTCTGATAATTACAGTGCATTCCATCGGCAGAGTCGCATGCTATATGGAGGCGCCTATAGGCAGATGGAAGCGGTCACACTCGAGTTTGGTTCGCATGCTGCTTAAGCGACAGACATTTGCGGCGCATTCCATCGGCAGAGTCGCATGCTGTATAGAGGCGCCTGTAGGCAGATGGAAGCGGTCACACTCGAATTTGGTACGCATGCTGCTTAAGCAACAGACATTTGCGACGCATTCGATCGGCAGAGTCGCATGCTATATAGAGGCGCCTGTAGGCAGATGGAAGCAGTCACACTCGAGTTTGGTACGCATGCTGCTTAAGCGACAGACATTTGCGGCGCATTCCATCGGCAGAGTCGCATGCTATATAGAGGCGCCTGTAGGCAGATGGAAGCGGTCACACTCGAGTTTGCTGCGCATGCCGCTTAAGCGACAGACATTTGCGGCGCATTCCATCGGCAGAGTCGCATGCTATATAGAGGCGCCTGTAGGCAGATGGAAGCGGTCACACTCGAGTTTGCTGCGCATGCCGCTTAAGCGACAGACACTTGCGGCGCATTCGATCGGCCTAGTCTTCGTGATGCATTGCGCCCTAGAAGGCCTCAGCAGATAGAAGCGCTGACACTCCAGATTGCGGCACGTGCTCGCCTCAAGCATCAGTCATAACTCCACCAGCCTCCTCCCGCCGCCTTCTCTTATTTACTCCTCTCCTTTACCCTCTCCCCTTTCACTTCTATCCTCATCCATTACTTCGACTTCAGCTCTATTGCTCTCTGATAGTTGCCCATAAACAAACCCATTCTTCAACAAGTTAACTCAACTCAAAACCACTTTTTGACACTTCTATTAAATTTTTCGCATAAAATACAATCCTACTGTTTTCTCTCTTCCTATATATTTTCCAGAATTGTACAAAATAATAACATTTATCATCAGCTTAAGTTATTCATATAACTTTTCCTCTTCGTTATTTTATACGGCAAGGCCTTGAATAAATTTATCATCTTCTATATTATACTTTTTTATAAAAAAAATCGTAATACTAAGTAACTGCTACTTCAACTTCTGCCTCCTCACTCGTATTCTACCTAACATGGTAATATTATTATCATTTAATCCATGACAAATTTCGGAATATTTTTGAAAGAATTGTGCATAAATAAAAGAACAGAAGGAGTTATGAAACTATCTTTTCTAAAATGGATTTGATTTTGTTATATTGTTAATATATATATATATATATATATATATATATTCACAATTAAAAGAAACGGTCCAGCGGACTTTTTTAAAATAAAATAAAAAACGAAGGAAACACACAGAAAGACACAGACATAACTCACATCGATATTTCGACAATCGTCGTCATCAGGAGGTGCGAAGAGCGAAGAGTCCCGCAGGAAGACAGGGCGGTACTGAACTGGAGACCGCAGCCAGTACCCCACCACTTACCACCAAGCGGGGAAAGGGAGGGAAGGAAATGAAGAGCAAAATTAAGACGTAAAAGGAACGAGTAAAAATTAAAACTATAAAAAATTATAAAAAAGTAGATAAATCAAACTAAAATTAATAAAGAAAAAATAATAAATAAATAATAAAATAAAAAATAAATAATAAATAAATAAATAAATCATAAATAAATAAAATAAAATAGTCGTGTTTTACCGGCTGACATCTCCCACCAACCCAGACCCAAGAAGGATAGAAGTAATACTTCCTTCTTCCTGACAACCTACTTCCCTGGCGCTTATAAGCTTCGTGCTATTATTAAGGAGTCTTTTCCGATTCTGTCTACTTCTACTTCTACTTCTTCCATCTTTAATCACCCCCCTTCTATTTCCTACCGTAAACCTGCCAATCTAAGAAGCATTTTTTCCCATATTTCCCCTCAGCCTTCCAATCCTGTTCCTGGAATGAAACAATGTGGACGCCGTGGCTGTCAAACTTGCCTGATTGTTAATCCTAATCCTTCCTTTGATTCCCCTCTCCACCATCGTTCCTACCCAGTTCAGGTCAATTCCTCCTGTACCTCGTGCAACTGTGTTTACCGACTGGATTGCACTCAGTGTGACTCCTTTTACGTTGGCTTAACTTCCAATAAGTTGAGCCTTCGTATGAATGGTCATAGGGCTTCAGTCGGTCAACGCAGTAACTATCCTGTAGCCATCCATGCGAACTCGCATGGACTCAGTTTCAATGACTGTTTCAGGGTTCAGATCCTGAAACAGATCCCCGAATCCAACAATAAAGTTACCCTAAGAGCTGCAGAGGAGGCATACATATGCTTACTTGATGCTCGCTCTTCCCCCGGACTCAACCTCAACCGATAATTTATTTATGATTTATTTATTTATTTATTATTTATTTTTTATTTTATTATTTATTTATTATTTTTTCTTTATTAATTTTAGTTTGATTTATCTACTTTTTTATAATTTTTTATAGTTTTAATTTTTACTCGTTCCTTTTACGTCTTAATTTTGCTCTTCATTTCCTTCCCTCCCTTTCCCCGCTTGGTGGTAAGTGGTGGGGTACTGGCTGCGGTCTCCAGTTCAGTACCGCCCTGTCTTCCTGCGGGACTCTTCGCTCTTCGCACCTCCTGATGACGACGATTGTCGAAATATCGATGTGAGTTATGTCTGTGTCTTTCTGTGTGTTTCCTTCGTTTTTTATTTTATTTTAAAAAAGTCCGCTGGACCGTTTCTTTTAATTGTGATTAGCACGCGTAGTGCCGTTCTTTTTTGTCAGTTACTTTCTGCTTCCACCGAGTAGCTTCCTGTGTCTAATTTGTCTAATTCCTTTCTTATAGTTTCCTTGAATTCTCGTACTTCCTGTCCATTTCTGTTTTCCTAGAATCTTTATTTCCTTTTAACATTCCTTACCTTTTATATTATTTTATTTTAACATTTGGTAATTTGTTAATTTTGCTTTTGTTTAAACTTCTTGTTTTAATTATGAATGATCCTATTGTTTATTGGTTGAGTGAGGTTAATTACCTTTCCCAAAAAATTGTGAGCTGCACTGTCCATATTGATTTCATTTCTAGTTGTCTCAATCTAAATATAATTCCTAATGGTCTAGCTGTAAAAATGCCTCTATCTGCCTTCCCTCTCAAGTTTCGTCACTCCATGGCAGTTTACGGGTTTCATATTTCTCTTCAATTGTCTCACCTTACCTTATCTAATTATATCAGCCTGAGGGACTCGTACTCCTCTAGACTACATTCTGTTATTAAAATACTTCTGAACATATCATCTAACTATTTAATTCCGATCAATAAATCTCTTTATTCAGCCCATAAAAGACTCCAGAAATCCTGTCATAATAGTTACAAAAAGCTGTCTAATCTTTATCTCTCGTATCTCTCTCAAGGCCTATCTCTTCCCTACCAGGTGCCCTTCCTTAAGTCACAGAATACTTCTCCAGTTCCTTATACCCAAATTCCTCTGTGTCATTCTACATCCTTCTCATCGTACCAATCATCACCTTTTGTCACTGAACTCAATCCCTTTTCTTCTTCTGTTTCAAATTTTACTTCCACCAATACCCGTAATATTAATAACAATCATAATAATAATATTAATAATAACATTAATAATAATAATAATAATAATAATCATCATCATCATCATCATCATTACAGTACTAGTAATAATAATTTTAACATTACAAATAACAATAATATACACAATTGCAACAACTTAATCCCTAACAACAATAAGAATATTATAAACCTTTCTTCCCGCAATTTGAGTACTGCTGAAGCCAGTATTCTTTCTAAGGGTCTTAGCTTCAGTCCAGTCCCTAAAATTAATCACATCAGCATCTTGGAGGATCTCCAGATGTTTTTTCGATCTCTTCGCTGGCAGTATTTTTGGAGTTCCAAGGACAAAAGCTCCGGTGATACAACTTCTAAAGTTCACACTTCCCTCAAGCGCTTTAAACCTCTATCTTCCCACGAACCACCTCCACTTTCTGCATCACATCCTCTCGAACTCTTCATCTCCTCTATTGTCCGCAGATGTTCTAATCCTGCCTTCCTCAGAAGCCTATCTCCCCCGGATAACCTCACCATTCCTGAGAGAAAAGCGATTAGCAGTTTGAAAAGAGACAGCTCCCTCCTTATCATGCCAGCTGATAAAGGTTCCTCTGTAGTCCTCATGGACCGTTCACACCGTGAGGCAATGAAACAACTCTCTAACTCATCCTTTTATCAACAGCTTTCTTCCAACCCTATTCCTCTTTTCCTGAAGAACTTAGTTTCTCTTCTTAATAACAGTGCTGTGTGTGAGGGCCTTTCTCCCCAGGATAACGACACCCTCATTCCCTCAAATCCCCGATGTCCTGTTTTCTACCTGCTCCCTAAAGTCCACAAGCCCTTCAACATGCCTGACTCCCCTCCCCCCGGTAGACCTATCGTTTCCAGTTATGGCTGCCTTACAGAAAGACTTTCCGCCTTCATTGATCACTTCCTACAGCCTCTAGTTCGGAACCAACCTTCTTTCTGCAAAGACACTTTCCACTTTCTCCAAATTCTTAAAAATCTTTCTCTTCCCTCTACCCTTGATCATCCTCTTCTCATGGTTGCCATGGACGTCACTTCTCTCTATACTTCAATCATTCATTCTGAAGGTCTGGACGCTCTGCGATACTTTCTTGATGGCAGAACTGCACCCCTTAATCCTTCCACATCCTTTCTTGTCTCTTTGGCTGATTTCGTGCTACAGCATAATGTCTTTCAGTTTGAGGGTCGTTATTATCTTCAAACCAGAGGCACAGCTATGGGTACGATTATGGCCCCTTCTTACGCTAATCTTTTCATGGCCAAATTAGAGCAGGATTTCCTGGCCACCTGTCAACTTCTTCCACTCCTTTATCTCCGTTTTATTGATGATATTTTCTTCATTTGGCCCCATGGCAAACATAACTTAGAACTTTTCCTACACTCCTTTCAAAATTTCTGCCCCTCCATCACTTTCACTTACGACATCTCCGACAGACTTATCACCTTTCTTGACGTTGACGTTACTTTAGACAATGGACACTTCTTGACTTCCGTACATATAAAACCCACCAACTCCCAACAGTACCTCCATTACAATAGTTGCCATCCATCCCATGTTAAAAAGTCTATACCTCGATCCTTGTCCCTCCGTATTCACAATATCTGCAATAATCTCCAAGATCGCAGACATCACCTTAACCTCTTAAAGGACAAATTTTCTGAACGAGGCTATCCTCGCTCCTTCATTGATAGTCGTGTTTTACCGGCTGACATCTCCCACCAACCCAGACCCAAGAAGGATAGAAGTAATACTTCCTTCTTCCTGACAACCTACTTCCCTGGCGCTTATAACCTTCGTGCTATTATTAAGGAGTCTTTTCCGATTCTGTCTACTTCTACTTCTACTTCTTCCATCTTTAATCACCCCCCTTCTATTTCCTACCGTAAACCTGCCAATCTAAGAAGCATTTTTTCCCATATTTCCCCTCAGCCTTCCAATCCTGTTCCTGGAATGAAACAATGTGGACGCCGTGGCTGTCAAACTTGCCTGATTGTTAATCCTAATCCTTCCTTTGATTCCCCTCTCCACCATCGTTCCTACCCAGTTCAGGTCAATTCCTCCTGTACCTCGTGCAACTGTGTTTACCGACTGGATTGCACTCAGTGTGACTCCTTTTACGTTGGCTTAACTTCCAATAAGTTGAGCCTTCGTATGAATGGTCATAGGGCTTCAGTCGGTCAACGCAGTAACTATCCTGTAGCCATCCATGCGAACTCGCATGGACTCAGTTTCAATGACTGTTTCAGGGTTCAGATCCTGAAACAGATCCCCGAATCCAACAATAAAGTTACCCTAAGAGCTGCAGAGGAGGCATACATATGCTTACTTGATGCTCGCTCTTCCCCCGGACTCAACCTCAACCGATAATTTATTTATGATTTATTTATTTATTTATTATTTATTTTTTATTTTATTATTTATTTATTATTTTTTCTTTATTAATTTTAGTTTGATTTATCTACTTTTTTATAATTTTTTATAGTTTTAATTTTTACTCGTTCCTTTTACGTCTTAATTTTGCTCTTCATTTCCTTCCCTCCCTTTCCCCGCTTGGTGGTAAGTGGTGGGGTACTGGCTGCGGTCTCCAGTTCAGTACCGCCCTGTCTTCCTGCGGGACTCTTCGCTCTTCGCACCTCCTGATGACGACGATTGTCGAAATATCGATGTGAGTTATGTCTGTGTCTTTCTGTGTGTTTCCTTCGTTTTTTATTTTATATATATATTGTTCATTTTGTTGCCAATCATCACTTCACTTGTGACCATTGTCTTGCTTGCCATTTTCACTTTGATAGTCAAATTAGAGACTACTTTATCGTGCATGTGCTAAATCATAAACTGTAGTATACTGTTGATTTTTTGTCCACACCACACAATTTCGACAAGAAATTATTCAACTTATCATCTATAGATTATCTATTCTTCGATATAATTTCATCGAGATCCGTGAAACCGTATAATTATATCGTTTATACAAGCTTTTAGAACCGGTCAAGAGCCAAAAATGTCACATTTAATTTCAAAAGTGTTTTCTTTTAATCATGCTTTTAGGTTCATAATAATCAAACAATTTCAACAATCTATAGTTATTGTTTTTTTCAGGAAGAAAAAAAATCAATAGTGAAATAGTTCAAAATCGCCATAAATAGACCAAAAAAAAAAAATCACATCTACACCATAAGGGGTTTTTTTTTTGTAAAATATGATTTTGATCCATTAAACGATGTGTATTTTTGGGTGCTCACAAACTTTATGGTATGGCATACACAAACTCGTTCACACCGACTTCATCAAAAAAACTTCAATAATGGTTTTAAGAGACATCAAAACCTGTAAAATTGTCAAATTTTTTTAGATCAACTTTTTGTTGATTTCTGTGATCTACTTATAGTGAAGTAAAAATTAATGTAGCAAGTAATTGTCTACGAGTAGCAGGTGACTTTGAATCTTATGAGGTTAGGAAGTTCTGGTGAAGAAGGACAGTTGTTAGGTGGCAGCTATTGCAGTTTGAGCTCGAAGGGTTTATATTTAGAAAAGAAGGGAAAATGATGATGGTGTGGCCTTCCCTAAACAGAGAGATGGTTGAATTGTGTACCCCACAGTCGGGGCACATAGTTCATAATGTGCAGATGCCAAGGAAGACGGTCTAAATAAGTTCCGACTTTCGACATTCTTGAATAAAGCTGTACGATTTAATGAATTGCAGTCAAAATACTTTGCTGCAGATTTCACAGTTGCTCGTTATTACATAACTGATCGCTCGTCATTACATAACTGAATATTTCTTATTATAAAAATCTTCATTTGAGCCTAATCAGATGCAATTACTGAATGTAATTTACCTAACTACCATAAAGTGAATACATAAACAAGTATAATGAGGTCAGTAACACAGTTTTTGTTAATTTTTATTAGTGTATCTTGAAAAATAACTGACGGAAATAGTGTTGGATGAGGACTAATATCCACGACGAGAAATATAGGGTAGCACATAAAACTGGATCATATTTATAGCTATTGTGGTAGCTGGAAAGGAATGCGTGTTATGAGGATTATGGAGCAGGAACTGTGAAATAAAGTCATTCATCTGAAGAGCAGACTCATCTCATCTAAAATGTAGAAATTAAATGGGATTCTAGAACGTTTTCTTAGATCAAATATATTGTTTAATATTAGGTTTTTTACGACTCATTTCTTCATTATGGATATGTCACAGCAGTATAACATACTTATATTAAAATCGTACAATCTCTTTAAGTTGTGCCGATCCTCTAGTGCTCACGGTCTATTTCTATCCATTCAACCGAGTCACTCCAAAAAAAAAATAGGTTTTGCCTATCCAACTAATATAGGTATTAATGCTAACGGCTATCATAGCCGTTCAATGAAATGACCTTCACTTGTACATTCAGCTCTTGTACATATTTATAACTGATATATATATATATATATATATATATATAAACTCAAAAATTGTTCTTGACCTCTTCTATTCTATTCAATGTTTTGTTATTGAGGGCTAGGTCAAATAAAAGAAAATAAACTCCTTTCTAATCTGACGTTTCGATGTATTTGTACATCATCTTCATAACAAGTAGTGTTTTTCTTACTTAGAACCAATTAATTCTTATTTAACTTAAATAACCATTAGCACACTTTCCAAGGTAAAAGTAATTTCCTTTTGTCTGATACTTTTAAATAGATGTGTACTCAACAACTCTGTTTATAAAATAACCTTTTGTATGTATCTGTTGGTCTCAAAAAAATGTGTGTTAGTTCTCTATGTGAGTTGTAGATTGTTTTGATAAATGTATTATAGTCTTACTCTAATTTTTAGCCCTGAAGATGATCTACAAATACATCGAAACGTTGGCCTAGAAAGGAGGTTATTTTCTTTTATTTGACCTAGGCCTCAATAACAAAACATTGAATATATATATATATATATATATATATATATATATATATTGTTTCGCGCTCCGTTCTTCGACGTGGGGAGATCTCTCTCACTTCGTCCTCTCTTCTAGTCTACTTTTCTGATGACGAAAAACAGTTTGAAATATTGAATTCTGTAAGTGTTCTCTTTATTCTTTTTCTGTGTCGTGCTTTGTGTAATTTAAAGTTATATATATATATATATATATATATATATATATATATAAAGATTTCACATAAACACGTGATTGACCGCCATTACGGTCGAAATATTGAAAAGTGAGTCTTTGTTATGTTTCTGTCTATGTGTCACAGTTTATTTTAAGTATATATATATATATATATATATATATATATATATATATATATATATATATATATACTTAGCAGTTTAAACTACATTTAGCAGTTAAAAAAAAGTTAGCAGTTTAAGCTACAAAGAAAAAGCAAAACAATAGAAATATTGTTCTGAGGCACTTCTTTCTATGCCATCAGAGAGTAAACAAAGTAAGAATTGACATAATCATATTTAGATATCATTTCTTACTTAGCTCTCCTGTGACGTAGGATGAATGAACTCAGATCACGTTTTTTTGTTTTTTTTTCTTTTGCCTTGTGGGTCATTGATTGCATCACGTGTGTTTTTATTGTAATTTTTCTGCATATATATATAAATTCGTTGTATAGATAAAATCAGAGTAATGACGGTAGAATAATATATTAAACATCGAGTTTAGTCTTCAGAAACGTTCCAAGTAAAAACAACTTTCTTCTACACATTTGGAAAGATATATTCCCATCACAGGTTCCTGTCCACTGCGTGATATATGGAACCCAAGAAAATATCCGGTAGAGAAAACGAAAAACACCCCCTTGTCTGGTCACTACCTATAAAATACCTATCGTTATTTCTTTCTGATTTATCTTATTAAATTATTTATTTTAAAAAATATTTTAGTTTTGAATAATCATCAAGGTAGTTTGATAAACATTTAGGAATGTACCTCCAATTGTGTGCAACAAAATCAACATCGTAAACACAAGACAACCAATCTGTGTATAACAACTCCGTGGCATATATATTTGTAATTCTATGCATTTTTTATGATAACTAAAGGCAATCAAAAGTTCAATAGTTTTTCACAATAAGTTTTGATTGATATATACAAGATATGGTTAAGTTTTAGTCATTGTACTTTTGAAATATACAATTGAATGTTGTACTGTCTAAATGACTTTTTTTTACGCTTAGAATAAAGTTTGATTGTGATTTGGTATTTTCTCATAAACTATATATTTTGTACTCTCGTTCCCAATGAAATATAACTCTTAATAAATGAATACAAAAAGTAGGTGATAGTTTTTTTTTGAAATTTCATGTACATTGAATTAAATTCGTAACGTCTATCATAAACTTTACACAATAGACTCACCATTGATCATTGGATACCACTGCCTTCTTTTAATTACAAAGCAAAAGGAGAGGAGCCGCAGAAAAATCCTTAAGAATCTTAAAAGTAATTAGTCAGAGGTACGTACTCTCGGAAAATTTCCCAACAAAGCTCAGGTAGAATTAAAACGCGAGTTTGAAACTACATCCACTGTTATTTAAGTAAAATATGTTCTAGGACATGTTTACACAACTAATATGGTTTTTACATTACTGGGAAATCCTTTTAGTGAGTTTTAGGGCAGATTTTTGTAAATAATCTTCACAATAGATACAAAATACAAATAATATGTTCACTACCACAACTACTGTCAAAGGAATTCACTTCACACTATAGTTCAGGCATGGGCAGCCTCTGGCCCGCGGGCCACATGCGACCCAACACGTGTATTTGTGTGGCCAATACTAATAATCTTCACAATAGATACAAAATACAAATAATATGTTCACTACCACAACTACTGTCAAAGGAATTCTCTTCACACTATAGTTCAGGCATGGGCAACCTGCGGCCCGCGGGCCACATGCGGCCCAGCACGTGTATTTGTGCGGCCCTCGGAGATTATCTGGAATTCTATCTTAATATTAAAAGTTCCTTTGCTTTTTGGTTATTAAAAAAAGCTCACCGTGACTTTTGAAAGGAAATTACAACATGAGAGAGAGAGAGAGAGAGAGAGAGAGAGAGAGAGAGAGAGAGAGAGAGAGAAAGACAGAGAGAGAGAGAGCTCTATAGCAACAAATGTTTTAGTTTTTTCATATATGATGCACTAATCTTTTGAAGATTGTTTGTGATCATTGCTTATCATAAGGAGACAATGAGATATGAATAATAATTTCCATTATAGGAACAATAAAAAGTCAAATAATTATTGACACATTAATACAGAGCACAGTATGTATTTCTATATCTTTATAGAAATATATTATACATATAAGCTGTATATATCGAAATACCACAGAAATTACCATGCGGCCCGCGGTCTCTTGGAAATTATATAATGCGGCCCTCAGTTCACAATAGGTTTCCAATGCCTGCTATAGATCATTATATCTTCTGTCAAATGTGTAGTTGGGTTGGTAGGAAAGCCTTGTTCCTTAAAATTATTAATTGTTGTTAGAAGGGCAACTGAAGAATCAAAAAAGAACAGTCTACAAGGGACAACTCCAGGTCAAGGGAAATTAATTATGCTTTACGAACCCCTCGTGCACGTCACCTTATCCAAATTAATTACCCAGATACTAACTCCTTTGTTAAATTGAGCTCCAGTAACACCACTTTGATTCAGAAAATATGAAAAAGTCAGCAGGTTGCTTGCTATTGCAGTCTGTCAGTATTGATCTCTATCTATTAACAGTTAACAGTTGTCCATGGTTCATCGCTCAGATCATAACATCCCTCATGTTGAAGAGAGATAGTGTTGAATTCATTTTCCTTAGTCCTTTTCCTCACCACTTACTGAACATTATCCTGGGGCGTCAATTTTATTTTCTCGTTTTATTTCTTAGTAAACTTTCTTCCAGCTCAATTAGGTGGGCTCTCTTACCTCCCTCACTGATTTTTCTTACTGTCATTCTCTCTAAAAGGTCTCGTTCTTTTAAGTTATACTTTTTTCATTTTTTTTATCTTTTTAGCACTATTAAATAAGGTGACTACTATTACAACTTTATTTAGCAACACATTTAAGTAGCAATGTTTAATTAAAGCTTTTTTTGTTTTCCAACGCCCACAATTACAAGACTTTCATCTCCTAATGTTGTTCTAGGGGTGTAAATTTATTATTTGGCACCCATTTTAATAATGGACGAGTCATTAGTAAAGAGTCTTTATTCTATAAAGATTATAGAACAAAATTTCATCTATTCAAAAAACTAGTGATTTTATCAATATATTTCAGTCGTATATCATACATCTCAAGCTACAACGTATTGTATAGCAATAATTATACTGTATAACTGTATACTGTATAACCAATATAAAAGCAACGTTTTATTGAAAAAACATAATATTGATGTTAGTACTGCAACAGTGGTTGTTAGTAATGGTTGCTCTCGTTTGCTCTCTGATGACATAAAGTGAAAAGCCTCAGAGCATTAATTCCTTTTGTTTTTCTTTTTCCTTGTTGTTTAGACTTCATATGCATACTTGTATATATAACTAATTGAAACAAATTAAACATCTTACTTCGTAAGTTCTGTTATGATTTTGATTATATATCAAAAATTTGACTGGTACTTACTTATTGTTATACTTATATTATTTTAATACATCTTAAACATGTTTTTATGTTATCATGGTATTGTTACTAGAATACTATATTTTTATTAACACAGACCAGGTATACATATGTTATGACTGGATTGAGCTGTTTACATGTTCAAGCACTTAAAACTATGGCACCTATTATGCGTAATTCTGAATATATTAAAATTAAACAGCATAAATAAGCACAAAAGAGAAGAAAGAACTGTTAACAGTGATATTTTAATAAGTTCATCTTTACATGAATATCAAAATGGAAGAGTTAGGGAGAGGAGAGATGTCGTCTGACTGTCTGGTATAAGCCGAGTTTTTTTTTTTCTCTTCTAGTCTAGTTTATATGGCTTTTACCGTACTTTGATATATATAAAGCAATATACATAAGTCGTTGTAAAAAAAATGTCGCGCTAATGATAATACTGGATAAATGATTTTTGTTACTCTTTTGAATTGGATCATCATAAGTGGAAGAGTTCTAGGTAAAGGAGAAGGAAAAGTACCGAAGAATGAAAGTGTTTGATGGAAAGATATGTTTAAAGTTGAACATCAAGTGAATCAAGTTTGAAGTCACTAATGACTTGATGTAGGTGGTCTGCATTTCAAACAGAATTTCCACATGAAGTTTCTCTCTAATGCCTGTATGCATACAAAGTTATCCATTTCACATCAGTCTGATAGTGCTTTGCAACATTATCATGGCTCCAGGAGTTATTGAATTTCAAATTGTCTTTATACTACTTCTACAAGGCTAATATTATTTAGAAACTAAATGCAAAACACATAACAGGATGACCCAACAACCATATCAGGCTTTATTTATACTACCATTAATAATAACATTAACCAAACTATATTTTATATAAAAAAAATACGTATACATATTATTAAATATTAATGAAACAATATTTTTTTAACAAAAACTTTGTTGTATCTTTGTCATTAAGATGCATATTTACATACTTGTATGCAGAAAAATTACAATTCAACATGTGATGCAATCAATGAATTCTAAACCACAAGGAAAAAGAAAAACAAAGGCAATTAATGCTCTGAGGCCTTTCACCTTATGTCATCAGAGAGCAAATTAGGTAAGAAAGACTGTTACCTTCTTCTTTTTTACTTCTTGCTCTCTGATTTGCTCTTATTGCTCTCTGATGACATAAAGTGAAAGGTCTCAGAGCATTAGTTTCTTTTGTTTTTCTGTTTCCTTGTGGTTTAGACTTCATATACATACTTGTATATATATACGAGTATAACAAATTGAATATTTATCTATTTTTTCATTTTATTGTTTTATAACTTTATTCAAAAAATCTGTTCAGCGTTCTTATTAGTGTTTCCTTTTCTCAGTTATTTAGTGTAATAACTCATCAAAACATGTGACTTCAAATTCCATGTATTCTGAAGCACTACAAATCAACGTTTTGGTCCTGTTAGACCATCCTCAGAGTGTAACTTAATATAAATGAATCTACTAAATAATTTCTATTACAATGAAAATCACATCATTTACATGTAAGCATTATTAACTGGTAGATTCAACAGGTTTAAAGCACCCAGTCTGAGTAGGCAGCTTCATCTAATGTCTCTGAAGTCCTCAGGTACTGTAACTCTACGTGATTTCTTTCTTGTAATTGTTTTAATACATTGCAAAGACTAGCTATTGATATTCCCTGGGTCATTGAACTTTGTGGGTATTAAAGTACACCTACTGTCAGATGTACTGCGACAGCAACAATCTAGTGGTTGTTGTTCCAATGTATGCATACTTCAGAGATTCACAGTTTCTGCAATTATAATTACAGTGCACAACATTGGTGCACTCCAGTAAAGGTTTTGGATTGGCAAAATTTTTGATAATTAAATTTCTACTGGTGAAACTTTTATAGTATACGACAACTTTTAACTGGGCATGGAGGTTCTGATAATATTTCGAGTAGATGGTTTCCTGCTAGGGAGAAGATCAGAAGAAAAAGAAGTCACCTGCTAAAGAATTAAATATCTTCTCACAGCCTCAACTATCCTATTCTGCTCTTCATTTGATCTTCCCCCTGATAACGAACAACCTGTTTAAAATATTTTTATCTTTTTTTACATTATTATTAAACCTCAATCTTTCCTTTTCTTTTTATTTATAATTTATTTTCTTAATTTCTAATATATACTTAATTTTAAATTGATTCTTTATGACCGGGTACACATGCACCAACAATGTTGACCTCCAACCGTTTCCATAGTAGTGCATTCTCTCTGTTCTCTCTTATGACGGTTTAACCAAAAATTAAATCCAACCTGTTAATAGGACGTACTGGTGATTTTGTCAATATATATCATTGAAAGCATAATCCAATAATAGTATGGGACTTTTCGAAATTCAATACCTGAGGTTATAAAATTGTGCATAATTATGAGAGTTGAAAATATGAATAATTAGATATTCAAATCAAAATATAATGATTTTAAACAATTTTAAAGAATATCTGGTTATAAATTAACTTCTTTTTCACTTTTTTGGAAATATTCTTTGTTACTTCATCCACGGACTCTAATCTTAGATGACTATTTATTAACTTTCCTTCTCATAGTGGAGCACAAAGGAATGATCGATACTAATAAAAATACGTTCAATCTATTCAGAAGTAATTTTTTTTGAAGTAATTCTGAATATTGAATATAAAACTTCCAAAGCTAGAAGTTGGTATTTGTTCCATTGAGACATGAAGGTACCGTGTTGCTTCGTATACTGATTTTGGTGTTCTTGGGCTGGTTTTTAACACTGTCCATCTTCAAGGACAACTGAAGAAGGGACTTGTTCGTGAAACGGCTTGCAAATTTGAGAATGGATTATTTTCCTAGCAAAGCTCGTAGTCAGGAACCCGTTAGTAATAGTAATAAGCTGTTGTGGATTTCATTTCATTTATGATATTCATGTGTTTTTCAGGTTTTCAAAAGTCTAATCTTTTTTTTATTTAGAAAAACTTGAATTTAAATTTATTTTGTTCTGAAATAAAGCTACAGTTCTTATCAAAATCAATTATTTAGTGAAATAAGTAATGTTTTTATTACGTTCAGTTCACTTAGTCTAATACAACTGTTTTGAAAGAAAAAAGACGGGCTTGTTTAGAAGCCTGAAGGCTATAATGAGCAAGTTAATTGAAGTTGCGAATGTACCGGGTTGTTTTGTTACGCGGGAATTATCAAAAGCCTTACTCTAATTAAATTTCCAGCTTGCCGTCCCTATTGTCTGTCTCCCTTTGTAGTGAACCAATGTACTTCATGAACACTATTCCACAGTCATCTAAACTCGTACTGGTTAGAGACGTGTAAGTGTTAAAGTAACCTTGTCATCGAACTGTATGGATGCTAATTAATCCAAACACACCGTCCTCTGGCAGTATCATGCAATAGAATATGTGCAAAGCTATAAAATTAAATTTATGATTAAAGGGTTGAGCGAATGCAGTAATAACCAGGACTACTATTGACAGGGAACCCGGAGTCAGACAGCAGTTGTCCAATCAGTAATTATCTACTTTTTACACAAACACACACACGCAAACACACACACAAACACACACAACGTATGTAAAGAATGTATCACTTGCATGTAATACAATAAAGTGGAACATGTTGAAAAAAAAAACAAACACATATATATATATATATATATATATATATATATATTGTTTGTATAATTACAAACAGACACCCACACAACATGTACATATATATCAATGTTCAAACACAATAAAAATGGGAAAAAACTACCAATCTTTTCTTTTTAGTTCTTAATAAGCGGTCTGCGTCAGAGTCCAAACACAGTTGAAACTCAGTGGACTTGTTACGGTTAAAACATATTAGTATTTTTTCCCCAATTCTAATCGTGGTTTGAATATTGATCGCTATATCACGTGGTTATTGTGAAATCTTGTTATATATATATATATATAATTTTTTGATGAAAATACGATCCAAAACGCACAAATATAGTTCAATTAACATAGAGACAAAGAAACAAACTCTCTTATTTCTCCTGAAGACGGTTCAAACCAAAAATTGGAGGCTGTAAGTTTGTGTTTTTAATTTCTCTATGTTTTTTATGTACATTGAACTATAAATAGAGACATATATATATATATATATATATAAAGATTTCACATAAACACGTGAAATAACAATCAATGATCAAACCACAATAAGAAATGGGAAAACAAGACTAAGATCTTTCAACCGTAACAAGCGGTCTTCGTCAGAGTCAAAAACCCAACAGTTGTATGTGCGCTCTCGTATGAGTGACGGTGCAATTAAAGAATGTAAATTCTGTATGAATTCCTGCATTAATGAATTATTTACGTAAAATAAATGTTTTTAATTTGAGGGCGGAGTGGATTTACTCAGAGGATATCACGAATAGCTGCGCCCTAATCAAGTAGGTGCTTAGATAAATTAGGCCATAATTTATGTAAGGGAGGTGTTATCGCAAGAGTTATGGGCTGAGCACGTCCCAGTTTGACCCTTTCCAAGATGGTGGCCGACCCTTCTGCAGATCTAGTTTGAATCAGCCATGTTACCATCGTCCTATTCACAATAGTCTCCTTGTCTTCATTCCAATTATCTATTCAATTACATCATGCATATATTAAATTGAATAACAACTCTTAGTAAATATTTGATTTAATTAGTTCCATTATTGCATTGTTATAAATAAATTAATTCTTCTTATAATTGTATATACTCAGACTGTTAAGCCCAAAAAGTGCTTAGAGCTTTAGCAAGACTTAGAAAGCATATGGAATAGCTCTTTCTTTGCACTCTTAATTGCACAAGACTTGACAAGATGTGTATGCCTGTCTGTTATGTGTGAAAATAAAGGTATGTAGTTCTATTGTATGTGTTTGATCAACTGCATGCGATCAGACAGGACACTTCTTATTCTGATGACATCGTTCAACGACCAACGATTCTTTCCGCGCACTGTAGTGCGCGTTGTAATTAGCAGTTCCAGGTCACGGAACTACTACTACTGAGTTATAACACTGCTGTGGAGTCAGTAAGTAAATGGTCGTACTCTTTTATTCGGTTTGTCGGTATACATTATTTCGTTGTTGTTTGGTCTTCTTGTGTCGTGGCAAGTTGTGGGTCTAGGGTTTGGCTTTCTATTTTAACAACAGCCTCTATGATGGTTGTGGTTGGGAAGTTCTTATGAACAAGGGGGTTTGGATGGGATGGGATTTTCGTGTCTTCATTGGTCACCAGTCTGTTTGTGACTTTGTCAATTGATTCTAATCTTAGGTCTCTTTGAATATCTACATTTCTGTCGTACAAGGTGCCCATGCTATAAGGCGTGCACATTTATTCTGAACTATCTGTATCAGGGTTTTAATCGTCGTTTCTCATAATATCCATTGATACGTACTATAGTAAAGTAATAAAAAGTGAAGTGCTTTATTTTATTTTATGAATTATTATTAAGTATATAAATATTAATATCTACAAATCAGTATTATAAATAACTCAACAAATGTAACAGTTGATAAGAATTTGCTCGATAGTGACCAAATTTTAGAATATGCTAACAACAGGGTGAAAAATTACAAAAAAAAAATTGTGGATAATTTGCGTATATGAATTAGTGCTATTATACAAAGAATAGTCGGTAAATACGGACTGTTAAGAGTCTCGATTAGAGGTAAATAATAGGAGACGGGACACATAGCGTCGTTCATTAGTGTGTTGTTCTGTATGAAGCTAGCTTGCAGCTGCATTGTCTGCCTTCAGTGGCTACAAACACCGATTTCTATTGTCGGAGGGAGCCCTGGGACCAGTCTGCATTATTCAGTCTGCTCCGCCATCACCATACATTTTGTAAACAAGTCAATTCCCCATTATCTCCTCCATAAATTAGATATCCATTAATATTGCTCCAATGGATTATCTTTCTCTTGCAATTTTAATCTATTACCTATTACTACACCATCACATATCGCTATTAACTCTTATATTGCTCAGTATGTACTATGATTCTAGTAGTGTATGAATTTTTTTTTTGTCTGGACACAATTCTACGTGATTAATGGGAAAAATTACTTCGTTGTAACTAAAAAGTTTTCAATTTGTTTCTCCCAAGGTTCAAATTTTTTACTATATTCAATTAAAGTTTGTAGTAGTAACTCAATGACTCAACCAATTAACTTGATACCTCTCGTGTGTTTTGTGATCGAGTTGTTATTAATCTCATCATTAAGGAAGTCAGGGAAGCATACTCTTAACGCCCTTAAAAACATATTTTAAAAACAAAATTTTTATCATTTCTTGGATGGGAAGAAAAAAAAATGTTAAAGAAATAAAAAATTAAACAAGAGAAAGGAAAGGATAAAATCATAATTTAGAAAGTAAGAAATAAGGTTGAATTGAAAAATACTGAAAATGCAGCAGAAAAAAAAATCAAGTAAAAACCAAATTCTAGGGTGCTAAAGTGTGAAAACAATAAAAAACCAAATTTTTAGAGAAAGTTAAAAAAATGAGTTAAAAAAGAAAGCATAATCAAAAAATAGTTAACGTAATAAAATAAACTAGTAAATGAAAAAACAAATGAAATAGTGGAAGTCATCTAATTAAGTTTAGACCGGGGGAATTTCTGGCACCTAATAACAAAATGGTCACACTATTCAATGAAGCAAATTCGTAATATACCTAAAGCAGCCTTTGCATTGTAGTTGTTTAGTATTTGGGCAGTATTATATTTTCGGCAGTATTAAAGCAACATTTTGGCATTATATTTACAAAGTACTTTTCTAATTTTGAGCAGTATTAGAAAAATATTTTCTAAAATATTTTTGTTTTATTTCTACTTTATATATAATAGAATTAATATATAAGTTTTTAAATTTATTTCAACAATGCGTTTTGAATGGATTATGACAATAGTTATGTGTATATTCTTATGTTATGCTAAATAATGTGGTGTATGATATGAAGGGAGCTATAAAGCCAATGGTGCTAGAACAGACCACATGGTTTCCACTGGACCGCAGTGAATTGGCGATTTAAACTCAAGATGCCCTTCAGTGTTTCTTGCTGTTAGCGGTTTATTGTTAGTGGCCCATGACACCCATCTTGAGGGCTTTCACCTAATGGCTTTCTCACCGGTCAAACAAACTATAAATAACACTTTTAGCTTTTCATTTATATAAAAAGCAAATAATATTCATGTGTTTGTGAAAAGTCACATTCCAGTATTATTTGTAATTTAATAATGGATTTGAAGGATACAGCAGTATCGGTGAAACTTAAGATTATATAGAAGATAAATGCTTGTAGGCTTACGAGGAATTTATCTCGTAAGGTGTAGACAGAAGAAAGGTTTTGGGTAACCCTGGACAACTTCGCAGGGCTTTCTCTAAAGCTATAAGACACTAAGCTCTTTACAAATGCCTACTTCAATATACCTTACGGCGTGCTGCATGGCCTATTCCCCATCAATGCTGCCTTTGTTCTTATCTCATATATATTTAGAAAAAATATATATAGTTTTTTACTCTTGATTCAAGTACTGGTTTTATTATCAAACATTCCATGTTCTCCTATTTGACTCAATGGGAAGAAAACTAAGCTTTCAACTGTAGCTGGTGGTCTTCATCGGAGTCAAGAACCCAACTGACTCTGACGAAGACAGTTGTTACGGTTGAAAGATCTTAGTTTTTTTCCTGGTTTGATCTTGATCATTGATTGTTATTTCACGTGTGAAATCTTGTTAAAGGTATTTCACGGCAGCAAATCCTCTCTTACGTATATTTGTTTGAACCTAGGAGTAGCTTTTGCATTACCTACCTTGTTGCTGATTCATTCTAACCGTGGAATGGTCGTCGATATTTTCTGCAGTAGATAAGGGAATGACAAATAATTCTTGGTTAATTCTAAATAAAACTCGTGAGCCATAATTAACTATAATAACCAATAAAAATAATCATAATTAACATAAGGCACTAAAAATCTGTTATAATCAACTAACTATATTAAATCTAAATGACATAATAAATGCATAAAAAAGATTAAAAGAACTTGCTACTGTATTTCTACTTGACCAATACGTAATCGAAAGATAGTTGTGAGTTTTATAATTTCGTTTATGTGTTTTCTTCCTGTAAATTTCGTTTACTTAGTTCCATAAAGGTTGATAAACTAACAGGGAATGGATAAATATAGTTTGCCTAACAACCACTATAAGATATTTCTACTGCAACACGTGGGTCCTCATCTCCAGGATGTCAGATCTTAGGAATGAATGCAAAAGAGGTTTGAATGATAGAATATGCTATTATATCACATCGGAGTGATAGATGATGACCATTTTCAAAAAAAGGTAATTCATTTCCAAGTTCAAATAACTAAACTAAAAATAACATTCTAATTATAATTTCAACGCTTATATTGTTTCATACATCTGGTAGTATATAGGTAAAAATTGTTTAGGTTTAGACCTTTGGACAGAACCCTGGCTCACTTTTCTTCCACTGATTTAATCATAGTGTTCAAAAACTTTATTTTATGTATGTTTACCTCGTTTGTTTATAGGATCTTCAGTGGCTCAATCACTCTTGGTATACCGATATTACTCTTAATAATATACTTTAATTTTCTCTATGTTTTAAATTCCATACGTGTAAATTAAAATTTTTAATCGAAAAAACGGTTTAATTTTTTTTTTACTTATAATGATGTCCCTCCAATGAAAAATAAATTAATTAAATTACATATTTTTTATTTATGTCAAAATATCATGTATTTAAAAATATATCTATTCTTCTTTAATTGAAAGAGTATGCTATGGCTGGGTTTGAATATTATTTAAAAGTGTTGTTGCACTTGTTCTTTGAGCACTGAGACGGCAATGACACGGATTGGGAATTGACAGATTTCAAACGGAGCTGCGACATCTTCTTAGATTGGAAACAAAAACACGCAGACCGAGTGACAGTGCATTCAAATTGGATTTCAAATTGGATTTTTCACTTCTCTGTATAGTCAAGATATTTTTGTGTTATATCTAGTTTCAAAATCATAGAAAATAGATTTAAGTTAATTAAAGGAGTGAAGAGCAGGTCACATTTTAGGACCCTGCCTACACATTCGCTTCTTCCGTTCCACACCATTCCCATTCCACCTATCCAGTAACAATTTTTTTGTTCTCGATTACAGAGAAGTCAATATCACTTTCGCTTCAATAGGCTAAAGATGATACAGCAACATCAGTTAGCTATTGCAGTAGGTCCGCACAGCGTGGATGACCTCTGATCAGTCTTACAGAACACGGGGAAGGTCTCTCTAAACAGACACAATAGAGGGTCACAGGAAGAGGCAGACCAAGAGTGATATTGAGAATAAGAGCGATAGGCTGCCAAATAAGATGGTGGCTATGCCTCGCATCAAACATGAGCCACGCAGAGCTGACTTCCAGACTCCCTCCAGTATTATATCCCTAACTAGACCTTGGGCCTAACTAGGCATGCAGTGAAAATATAAAAATTGTATAATTTTCTTCTCTGGAATGTCACATGTTCTTCTATTATTTAATCTCATTTTTGTGTCATACTTAATAAAAGTTTACTTTGTTTCAGGTATGTAACCCGAACATAAATGTGCTAACTGAAATAAGGTATTTATTGCTTGAATATATTTTCATTGAATATTCTTTAACTGGTATTGTCAATCATCTTTTTACCCTTGCATTGGACATACTATAGTACTTAGATCTGTAGATATTGTACATTTACTAGCTATGCTACACTCTCTCTCACCTTATATAGTTTACTAAAAGGCTGTCCATTTCTCCTGATATTATTTTGAATGATTTTACAGTAAACATTTCAAAATAAATTCCATATCCTCGTCACATGTATACAAAATCTATAGCGCAATGAAAAACTCAATTCCTAATTTTATTTATGGTCAAAATGTAATGAAGATTCCAAGCAACACGAAAATTATAATTATTTATTTGGTCTGTAAATTATGATTGTTGAAGCATATTACAAAATGGAAAATGAAGACACGTTTATTTCAATCTTATTATAAAATCAATACTTACTCAGAATAAGTTATTGAATTCACATAATGTTTGTTTGAGTTGGGGGATATTACGATACTACAACATATTCCCCTCAGTTCATGCTAAATAATACCTACATGCTATCATATTATATTAAACAATTATTTTTGAGAAAACATTTTTTATTTTACTTTATTTGAAGTATAATAACCATTGAAAATTATTTGGAAAGACTTGGACGTTTTGTGGGTTTTTTTAATTAATTTCTGGAATATTTTTAGTGATATCTGATAATAATAATATTACTTCGAGATTATAATAATATTAAGCAAAATATTAAACACCATGTAACATTGGTGTTAGGTAGTTGCAGTTTTTATTGTTGTATTGCTCTTTGCAATAAATCAAAAACATGGTATTTTCCTTAAATATTAAATATTTTCCTTAAATAAAGTTCGCACATGAATACATAAACTAAATGCTATTCCTTAAGTCTCTTGAAACACAGGAACAGAGACAAATGAATACTTTTTTGTTAAACAGTGCCTTTTTTAGGATGCTGTATTACTTAAAAACAATTGACCACATCTCCCTACGAAAAGAATATACATGTAACAACTTTTATTAATATTTGCGGGTAGGTTGTAACATTTTTTTTTTAAATAACCTACAGCTCGCCAAGTTGAACAATCTTAATAACAATGGGCAGTATTTAGCTAAAAAATACTACTTTTTTTGAGATGTATTGATACATGGAAGATATACTTTATTCCACTTTATAATTAATGGGATTTACTTTTTTCTACTCTTTTTTGTTATTTTAGAAGTGGTTAGAGGTGGTTATATCGTGCGGGTCCGCCTCCGTGTGGTCACCTCGGGCACTTTGGAGTAATCTAAAGTGGCTAAAGGGCAGCACGTTAAACTAGTCTGCCTGATTTGATTTTTTGTGATTATATCGCCGAAAGGCTTAGGAACACGTATAAAGTCAAAACAGGTAAGAGGTGGTTAGATATTGGATCATCTTTGTAAATATGTACCTGTTTACGATGTGTGTCTAATTCTTATGAAAATGAAGTAAGTTTTTAATGATCACGATGATTTCAGTTGTTTGAAGACCAACTGATAAGAAGTGATAATGGAATGTAAAGAAGTACAGCCGGAGAGTTGGTCGGGAGAGTGAGTTTTACTGGATGGAACAGGCTTTGTATCATTAATAAATTCCTAACAGGTCCAAAGGGGACTCATCAGTCTTTGTCAGGCTGAGATGTGAAAGATAAATGACTCTTTGATGCTGTTTAGTCTGATTGGAGCATCGAATCAATGTTGCGAGTCGAATGACATCGGCTCAGATGATCGTTAGTGTTAAGTCCACCTCCCCTTTGCCATACAAAACACTTTTTTTCCTCTCACATTATTAAAGACCACGCAAAAGGTTTTCAGTTTTAAAATTCTTTTCTAACTGCTATGAATATTCTTTCTATAAACATTTCCACACAGTATAGTGCACGTCATAATCAACTGTTCTAGACCAGAGGGTCACTTCTTCTCTGTATTAGTAATCATATTAAATTTATAGTTGAAACAGAAAAGACAGTTCATACTTGCCTTTCTCTTTTAAAATGTCTTCTTTGCATCATATTTCCTTAATCAAAGCAAACATAAGATTAAAATATGATATGTATATACATACAATAGTATAGATATTTCATTTGTAAATTTGACCCTAAACCTGCTGATTCAGAAGGCACATCACTTTAGATGCCTATATTTCTTAACTTTTTGAAGATTACCTACTCCTATCATCTAGTCCATAAATTAAATTTGTTTTCGATTCCTACTCCGCAGCGCTAGTTTTAATATAGCTGGGACAATTTAACAACCAAAGTAAAGTGACTGCACATTAATCTATGCTTTATTTCATTACATTTGGTGTTTTTTCGTCTCCTTGTATGATTAGTAATTGTATTTGCTAAATCATTCGATTTAAAGTAATGCTATTGTCATTTGTTCATCTGAACTACAGTCATTTTATAAAAAACTGACTTGGAAGAGAGCTACAACTGTTCTAAACAAACATGCCAGTTATATTTTCATTATAATTGGCAAAATGATAGTGACTTGAGTGTGACTCTACTTATTAACCAAGTAGAGCAATTAATTAATAATGAGTGCACTTGGAGAATGTTTGCTGTAGGTTACTGCAGATTGTTTTGTTACAAATAGGAAGCAAGAGTTGAAAAATAATGACTCAGGGGAAAGATTGAAAGCCTGGGCAAGAGGATTAGAAAAGTTGGAAGTAGATTTTCCTGCCTGTTGGCTGTAAGTTGAGTGATGTAGTGCAATGAGTCCAGATCTGTTTGCAGACAGAGAGCTGGGGCAGACCGGATATCCAGAGGGTTCACTAAAGTTTAGTTAAACAAATGACTCGCTTATAGAGAAGACCACTCACTGCGGCTATATGTGCCTAAATAGTTTTAAAATTACCAGTTTTACAAGCTCTGTCCTTATGTATAATAAGCGTATTTGAATTAAAGGACACGAGAATCGCTGTTTAGTCATCCAGGCCTTTTGTTCTCTGGACCCTACGAACTATTACTATCTCCTGTCGTCTACAGTGGGATTAAATTTTCAATAATTATTCGTGCCAACTTTGAAGTATTTACAGTCCTAAGGAATAATAACTTTCTTCTATATTATGGACTATACCCACTTATGCATAACACCTTCTGTTATGTCCTTCTCGTGCCATTTTCTTGCACATATTTCTTTCAAAGGGAACCAGCTAAATTTCTTAGTACCTGTGTAGAATGTGAGCAAAATCTTCTGTCGTATGACACTACTCCTCAGCTGACTAGAAACTGGCTAAAGTGTTAATGACTTAGAAGGTAAACAAAATTGATTATCAAACGGATTAAATATGAATTACCTACAGATTATTCAAAAAAAAGTGCACGGTTCGTATCCAGTGCAGCATTTCAAGCCACAACTGAAGTTTACAGTTAGATTTATTCTTCTGTTAAGCTCTAATGAAGATGAGTTTTCAACTTAAACTACTAGTTAGAAACTCTTACCACGAATTCACTCATACCACTTATCTCTACTGACTCATAGATTCAACTGAATGTAAGTGTATGTCTTTCAATTTTTTGTTTTCCAAATTTATTTCCGGTATATATATATATCCTTATATGTCTTTATATATATATATATATTATATATATATATATATAACAACCAATTAAAAAAGATAGCACACAGATAGACACAGGAATAACTCCCCTGATTCTAGTACGGAAGTAACATTAAGAGCTTCTAAGGAAGCATACATATGCTTGCTTGCTGCTTGTTCTTCCCCTGGATTCAACCTCAGCCGTTAATTATTATTATAATTTTTTTATGTTGTATTGTGTTTTTATTCGTTTTTTACTTTTTAATTTGGCTTTTCACTTCCTTCCCCTCCCTTCTCGCTGGGTGGTTGTAGTGGGGGTAATGACTAACGGTTGTGCTGCTACCGTTCGTGTTCAGTCGTCACTCTGCCTTCGTGCAGGACCCATCGCCTCCTGATGACGACGATGGTCGAAATTTAGAAGTGAGTTATTCCTGTGTCTATCTGTGTGCTATCTTTTTTAATTGGTTTTTATTTAAAAGTCCGTTGGACCGTTTCGTTTAATTATCTTTATATATATATCTTTACAGTAATACACTAAATGTTTTTAAGTCAGGTGATTAGCTTTTTAGAATAATAAATAATGGGATTGTTATATTTTAAAAAAAATTATTGTAGGGTAAAAAGCTAATGAAACAGTCTCCACATATAAAAATTTAATCGTATAAACAACTCGTTTTGAACACTTAGTGTTCTTCTTCAGACATTAACTTTTAGTTAATGCCTGAAGAAGAACAGTTTCATTAGCTTTTTACCCTACAATGAGTAAATACCACATAATAACTGATTGCACTAAATCTTTGAATTAATAATGAATATAATAAATGTTTCTAAACATAATATTAAAAACAGAATATGATTTGATTACAATAAGAAAATGGAGGTTTAATATGACAAAAGTAATTTTAGGTAAGTTGATATTTTCTTGGCAGTGTTATAAGATTGCAATCCAGCCGGATTAATAACGCCTGTACTATGATCCTCTGAAAAATTATGTTTTTCAATTTCCGCTGTCTGATATTTAGGGGCACAGCTACTCTTTATGAAGCAGCAAATAAAAGCCTCGGTTATTGAGCGTGATTGGTTCATTTCGCCTTCATTAGACTTCAAATCGCACCAATAGCAGTGTTTTCCACACTCAACCCCCCAGGCTTTATTAGTATTTTTTTTCTTATTGTGCTATATCTTTATTTGATATTCCTATGACCTTTTATTAATTTTTTTTTTGTATATTTCAGTTTTAATAAAAGTATTTATTTTAATAAACTTCGTAACCTTGAACCGTTAGATTAGACCTTCTCAACGTTTGTTTGTATGTGAAGCCTCTGAAATCTTGTTATCTATGAGCTCCCCCAATAGCATTAAAAATCTATTATACGCATGGGTATTTTTTAAAAAAAAAATGTTTTTTGCAAGTAAGAAACAATTTTATAACGATTATAAAATTATGATTATAATGATTTATATAATTATAAAAATCCCATTATATTAGTAACATGAAGTTCAAATTCCAATATCGAAAACAAATTTAAAAAAAAACCAATAATATAGCTGTATTAAAATTTTATAAATAGTAAAAACGTAAAAAAAACATATTTTAATAGAATTAAAAACATCAATATTACATTTAAAAATATTAACTTTGTATAACGGACTAATGAAACATTGTTTTATTGATAATGTTTCAATATTCTGACGGTGATGCCGCTACGTTATTGACATATTTGTCGTTAATGGATAATGATATATGTATATAAATGTGGCATGGACCACTAATTACATTTCATGGACCAATATTAGTATTTTTTTCCTACGTGGATTCCTGGGGCCCATGCATACCACGGAATCTAACAGTCCATCTGAATTAGATGGACCATGTCTCTTAGAAATACTAATTCAAAAATACTTTTTTCAGACTAGTAATTCCAAAATTGATAAATATCAATATACAAATATCTTATTGAAAACTTTAATTTATCGTTAAGCTTACTGAACGTAATTGTTTTGAATATTCATTGTTAATGAATTTAATTCTATGCTTTAGATTAAGGCATCTATTTTAGAGGATTTACATGTTCGAAATCCCCCTGAATCTATTTTTGATATTTTTTTACTAAAGCCTGCATATATTCTTTGGAGTACTCTCATGCAAATGTTTGTCACTTTCTACCAACTGCACAGTTTATAAATCTCAGAGACATTTTTAAAGCCACTTTATAGTTCTTTACAAAAAACATTAGTTTTTTTCCTATTCTTTTCAAGTTTCTCTAGAGCAGTGGTTCTCAAACTATTTTGAGATTTTTTGCATGGCGGTCTCTTTATGATATTTTAGATGGCTCAAGGACCCTTTTATAACAACCAGTTAACATATAGGTTACTGGAACAAAACATTTTGGGGAAACAAACGTTTATTCAAACACACAAATATTTTTTCAAAAAATTGCAACCGATTTCTATTAAAACAAAAAAAAAATCTTATTTAATCAATTATTCAATCAGAAAATAGCAACATTGAAATATATTAAAACTTCATTCAATGTGATGGGTGCATTTGCTTTGCCTCAAACAGTTCTTCTACTCGTATATTTGGCTTAGTTTTGGCGTTGTGCAACTTTCATATCATTTGTGGCTTCTAACCTGTTTCTGGATTTTGTTTTGATGGCAAGTAATGCAGAAAATGCTGTCTCACATTCATAGGTGGTTGCGAATGGAATCAGCACCTTTAGAGCCAGCTTTGCAACTTTAGGATAGGACTGTTCCATTTGGATCCAAAAATCACCAATTGATAATTCACAGAAAATATGTTTTGCACCTATCCAGAAACTTCAAACGGAAAAAGCTGTAATTTGAGATGCAACGCTTTGATATCCTTTCCCAACAACAACGATGTCATTATGACTGTAACAATCCCAAATGGGCTAGTCGACAATTTCAAGTACTGAATGGACTCTTCGCGGTCCCCTAGGGGACCGCGGACCCCAGTTTGAGAACCACTGCTCTAGAGATTTTAAATTTTTCATTTGCCACGTCCTTCTTTGAATAGTCTAAGATCAAGATTTGATATATTTTGAATTATCCCGATTACCATTTCTTGTTGGATTAATGTACCTTTAACTAAATTCTGAAATAGCAAATTTAGTAAAAAATTTTTTAAAAGTAATCATACTTTTTTTTAAAATAATTAAACATAAAAAATCATATTTTAAAATGTTGATTACAAAATATATACATATAACATACATTATAACAGATATCAGCAGTTAGCGAACTATAACGACAATGTAATCATTGTTATAATAACAATAAAAAAACCATTTAACTAATGGTAACCTATAATTTAGTTCAAAAAAAGTTTATAAGAATATATTAATAAAATCGAACAATTTTTGTAATCTAGTCCGTTAACAATAACTAATTAACATGCAGTTAGCGAACTATAACGACAATGTAATCATTGTTATAATAACAATAAAAAAACCATTTAACTAATGGTAACCTATAATTTAGTTCAAAAGAAGTTTATAAGAATATATTAATAAAATCGAACAATTTTTGTAATCTAGTCCGTTAACAATAACTAATTAACATGTTAACAATGGCAGTGTTAACATGTTTAATTATAATATGAAATTCTTTTGTTATCACTTAGGAAAGTTTCTTAAAATATAATTTTTAATAAACTTGATTAACGAACTTTTTTAATAAATCAGATTTAAGCTATTTTTTTTTAGATTTTTTTGCATCTAAGTAATTAATTAATTAATTAATAATTAATTATTAATTTAAAATCCAGATATTTTATCGAAATAATGTTAATTGTTCTTTATTAATGTATTCTTTTAACTTCGTCCTTTTCAAATATAAATTAATTTAATCGATTATAGATTATTTTTGTTGTACTTAGTAGAAAATAAATTTGAATTTAATTAGTTAATTATTGGATGTATTAATAAAATTCAGATTAAAAAATCCAACAAAAGACTGCTTAGTAAGTTTTGAAGTGTTATATTATTCTTATATTAATCTAAAATGTACAAAATTTCAATATTCACTACTCAAGTTAAGAAAATGTTTAATAATGGATAGTTATTTTCTAGAGTAACTGTAAAAGAGACAATAAATTAGTGCATACTTCCACGTAAGGCATCACACTATGAATTGCCTGAACCACCAAACAATGTGACCCTTAAGAGCACATGCTTTTATTCGAAGCGAAAAATTATACAGGTGTAAAATTTCATTAAAATCTGTTTAACAATTCGACTTCTAAAGTCACAAAAACATTTTGTATCTGTGCTATATTCTTCTGAATTCCCATCCAGTCATGTATTTATTTTTAATTAATTAAAATGAAATTTGTATTTAATTAAATTGACTTTTGGTATTAAATTGATGCATAGGAAGCTATTTCCATTATTGCTACCTTAATTTATTTGATATATTACATAGTTGCTTCAAAGAGAGCTACCCTTGATATTTCAATATTTCATTATTAGCGACGTCAGTACTAGTCTTTTATGTACACAATATTGTAATTCTCTTCCATAATATACCAAAGTTTTCGTTTCTGATGTTCTCCTTGATCTCTCGTCTCTCTCTTTGTACATTAATTAACTTCAGAAATTCTTCCATTTTAACCACTAAAAATCTGATTATGCAGTCTTGAACGATAGTTCAACTCACTTTAGCTAACTTAGAAATAACATGTGCTTTCTAAGCAATAGACAAGCATGAGAAGTATTTATTTCTTTTAGTCATATGGAGTTTTCACTGGTACGTACTTATGAATTATACATGTATAACAAGCTTTTGCAATGAACACGTGAAACAATAATGGGTTCTTAAACTACAATAATAAAATCATAAATGGGGCGAAGATTTGTTTGATATTGTTATTAATGTTTTATACGTTGATATAAATATGTAACAGAAATGGATATAACACAGAGCAGAATAAAGGGCTTACTTATTTGTTGTTATGATAAAGTAAGAATTTGATTGAAAAAGGAACTAAAGAAGTTGAAGTTTAATGTGTATCGTCTAAATATATATATATATATAGGTGTGTTATCTAATCGGGATTCGGTCAAATTTTCTAGGTTCAAAAATCAAACTCTCATTGCCGACGTTTCCGTTTTATTTTGAAACCTTTTTCAAAAGCCAATAAACAAAGGATAATAAGAAATCACATATCAACATCCAACATATAAACAATATGAAAATGAATTGTTACAACTTATGAATATTATTCATAAGATTCATAAGTTGTAACAATTCATCTTCATATTGTTTGTATGTTGGATGTTGATATGTGATTTCTTATTATTCTTTGTTTGTAGGCCTATGGAAAAGGTTTTAAAATGAAACCGAAACGTCACCAATGAGGGTTTGATTTTTGAACCTAGAAAATTTGACGGAATCCCGATTAGATAACACACCTGTTCTATCAAACGGCCGATATAATGTTAAATCTCTTATATTATATATATATATATATATATATCTTTTTCTCTATCCACCTACCTTTCTAATTTCTGACTCTCATTAAACTAAAGTAATGTTCATGTATGCATTATTTCAAGTTATATAATATACATATAATGAAATGTATATGCTTTTATTTTTTTTATATAGTTGGAATAAACAGTGGTATAATCTCTATTTTTCTGAGACCCTGGTCATGACAGTTGACTTTGATAATGTCTTGAGACACATTTGTTGAATCATTTAGGAATGATATTTTTTTAACGAGCTTCCCAGTTTTGGTAATAAAGCAAGCGACAAGACACTAAGAGGAATGAGAGGCTGGAGTGTTCATTCCACTGGTTTGATGAAGAACAAGACAGGCTGGTCAAATTAAAACAATGCTCAGTTAAATTCGCTCCTCTGACTTCTTTCCATTCGCTCTTAACCTTCAAAAATAAAATGTTTTTCTTGCTCTGATGCTCTTCAGTTTTCATGATGACACGTCATCCATCACATTATTTATGCTTGCTAATGCTTATTTATGATATTAATATAATTACCTTTCTCCATAAAATATCACCCAACATTTGTTTAAATACTCAAATTTTATTTAATATTTTTGCAATTTATTTTAAAAAAAAACATTAAAAACGTGATTCCCATGAATAATGTTCGAAACACTTGAATCTAGGTTTACATGCTGTGTTCTATTTCAAAAGTCCTATAAATATGAAATATTATAAAATTGAAACAATGTGTGCTTTATAAAACAATCAGTAATCAATTTATTTAAATAAAAAACAGTTATGAATTTCAGCTGACAAGATAGAGAAGTATAAACTTGAAGCAGGTAAACACAATCTGTGCTTGACACGTCCAATTTGTTTAAGTTTGAGTAAGGAAAGATGACTCTGATAGTGATTGATCACTGAGATAGGTTAGGTTGCAGTGGCCGTCTCACGAGAGAACATACATGTAGACCAAAGATTTACCCTGTGTGCGATCATTTTAAAGCTTGGTTAACTGAATTTTTTTCGAACTCCGTATTTAGGGTACGGATCTTGAATGAGTACCTCACAATGTACCGACCTTAATTACCGTCGGCTTAACGTTCTCCCCGAGGGTAGATGTGGTAATTTTTTTTTCTCTTTCTGTGTGAATAAATTGGAGGCTAGAGTTGGTATCGAAACCTGAAATCTACAACAAACAAACACACACACACACACACACACACACACACACACACACACACACACACGTAAGACAGAGAGTTACCCTGGCTCGTAAAAACGGTTGTAATTGAATAGGAAACATTCAGAGAATCTTATTATCGCTCAATGATGATACGCAAAATTGTACAGTGTTGGTGATTTTGATGTGATTGAGAGTTCTAGGCACATGATAGTAATAGAAAGCAGGTCTGCTGTCTGCACACTGACGCTTTCAAAATCCGTAAGCTCCGTACTTGGCAATAGCCTTGCCAGACTATAAAGATTACAGGACTAAAGACGAGCTAAAGCTTCCTCTTCGAGTCTTACCCAGAGTTTCACTCTTCACTTCCGAGTCCAATTCGTAATCACTCGCTCTGCAAGCTCTTTTTACAGGTTCCATTCTGTTATTTTGTTGTTTGAAGGAGTGAGATGTTGAGAAAGTTATATGCGCTATTGATATGTTCTTTCTAACTTTTGAATCGCGTTGTTTTCATAAAACTTGCTTTATCACGAAAACAACACGTTTCAAACATGTAATGTTCCTCTTCAGATTACATTTGTTTATCGCGATGATGAAAAAGAAGTGAGTGAATCTCGTTGGTTTTTCATAAAACTTGTTTTATCTTGATATACATGTACTCCTCGTTTAACGACGGCAATTTTTTTTTTGGTAACCGAATATATATACATATATCAGTCAAAAAGTTTGTAGTTAGCATACTCTACACTCTTTTTTTCTCTTTTCAAACAATCAAACAATGTAAACCAATCTTGTTTATTGTTTTACTCAAAAATTACAAGAATTAAAAATCTTAGGTAGTACTGGAACAGTACTTCGACACTGAACCATTCCGTAACTTCGTGAGGGATATAGAGTATTTCCGTAACTTCCATCGTAACAATTCCATGAGATATGGTGAGAGATAATAGTGTAGGAATAATGGTGAAAAAGTATGTACTATAATAGTGAAGATTAGAGAAATACATATAACTCATATTACAAAATTCAAGTAACTAGTCTTCAAACAGATAAAATTTATGGGAAAACAGACAAATTGCGAACACTGGTATTGACGTTGGGATGTATTTGGATACCGGGACGATGATAAGATGAAAGCCACTTGGAGGTTGCATGTCAGATACAATCCCTTCACTTTCCACTTCCCTCATAAACAGAAGTAACCTGAAGAAGAACACTAAGTGTTCGAACTGCGTGCTTTTCAATAAAACTTATTGTGTGGATAATAGTTCATCCATCAAAGAAAATATAATTAGCTTTAACTATCTTTTCTTATTGCAAAAAAAAAATTCTAGTTATTGATGATATCAGATCAACGAATTTTAAAAAAAATTTGGTTTAGAAGGAAAAAAGTATGTACCCGGCAATAACTTATATATTTCAAGAATCAAGATGTCCAAAAATATAGGAGTCATATTCTTTATGAAGGCAATGATTGAATGAAAATCAGTTTGATATCTCAACCGGTGTGATTTATAGGATTCCACAAGCCACCAAGTATTTCCACAATTGGAATACTCACCAAGCCACCCACCTATACAGACATCGTCTAGAAACTCCAACAATGTACAACTGTATTGGCAATATGGAAACTTGTTAAGAATTAATTTCCATTATTTCTAAAAATAAATCAATTAGACGAAAAAATAAAAAGACATAAACTATAAATGTATAGTTTTTTAAACTTTAACAACCTCCTCAAAAATTATAAAGACTAATTTTACTGCTAATAAGACAAAAAAAAATGTATTTGAACATGTATATTCTTTCTGAACATTTTCATAACTTAAACATATTTTAAACAATTTTTAATTTTTTTAAACATTTTCATAGACATTTTCAGAACTTAAACGTCCATTTAGCGTTACGTATATCAGAATACGTCAAACTTGTATGTCACAGAAATTGTTAAAGGCCAATTTTAGTGCCAAATAAAAATTAAGTGACGACAAGCGAACATAAGAGGAATGGGTACAGTAAACTAACTAAATATTATTGCAATTTAATTCCATTTAAAATGTATCTTAATGTCATGAATAAAGAATTTCAGATATCTAAAATGTGGATCAATAAAATAAATTACCTGGATTTCTGGGTGTTTTTAAATATAGGATTCAGTGTCGAAATATTTAAGTATCATTTTTGAGAAATTCACTGTGTTGAGGAAACTGTAAATTCCTTTGACGGAATGGCATTTCATTTTATGAAATTTAAAATTTTTCTAGCATTACTTCAATTTCGTTAACATTGAAGAAAGAAATTTTGTGATAAAGAAATTCACTATGACAGGCTTAGTATAACATTATATTATTAAACATAAGATTAATATTTAATCTATTAACTACTCAATTTAGTCGCATCAGAATCTACCCCGCAGAAGAATATTAATTATAGTAACAGCTTTTGCACATCTCTGGCACATTTTGCATCGTTATTGAACAGAAATTGAAAGTCTACTCTGTTTAATTGGTAAAGCTATTCTGACCATATTAGAATAAAAGAATTTGGAATAAATTTGCTGAAGTTGAGTGGAAACCGCATCAGATTTTTTTTTTAATTGTTATGTTTACGTTCGAGCGTAGTCTTTGATCACAGTTCTCTTTTCCCTCACATTTCCTCTTTGTATCAGGTTGCTTTACGTTCTCCCAGTATTCCTTTTGCCTATTTGATTTGCTCAACGAAGCCTGAAATTGATTTCAAACTTTTTCCACTAACAGAAATTTTTCTTTGAATTTCCCTCTCCTACCCCACTTTTTTCTCTCTATCTCCTTCCCTTACAATAAAAGGACTTTACTTTTTTAGTCTACCCCCTCTAATGCCTTTGCAAAGTCTCAATGTGTTAACAGTTTTTTTTTCCTTTAAATTAGATACCCCTCCTCTCAGTCGGTCAAACAAACCCTTCCAACTTTAGTGTCTATATCAGACTAAAAACTTTTATAATTCCAGTTAGATCTTCTAACGTTATCCCTTACCCAACTCTAAGTTGGGACTTTTGAATAATTAAATATCTTTGCAAAGATAAAAACACAACCCGTCCACACTTAAGTTATCCTGTTTTATATTCCCTTTACAAACACATTATGCAAACTGCTTCCTTTGTTGGTTCAGTAGATAAATATTTGGTAGACTCTTACTCAAACATTTACAGCAGTTTTTTCCAAGTGAACTCACAGCGAATTCACAAGGTAGGAGCAGTTCTGTATGACTAATCTAGAGCCATTTAGACAGACAAAGTGCCCAATTGGCCAAATTAACTTTATATTTTGAGAGCGAATTCTTAAAGTCAGTAACCACACTGACGTTTCAATTTGAGTTTTTCATCAAGCGTACATTGTATACATGCTTTGGCAGGTTCAGGTGGCACTTCACTCCTTCACTTTCACGCCGGTTCAACCACCGCATAGCTGCTCCCCTCAGGTATCAATTAGGAAAACAAATGTCATTAGATTCTTTTTTTCCTCTTCATGCTAAAAATTTTAGAAAACCTCCTCAATGTTTGAAAACCTCTGCCTGTTTGAACACTATAACTTCTACAAGTCACTTTTAATATTCGTTCCAGCCACAGCTGTGGTTGGAGCGCACTGTGGAAATAATAAATAGTAAAAATTCAAGCAGAAAAACTTTTTTGTGTTTACAGCTGACTTATGTAAATGTATAGATAAAATAGAAAAGTGAACTTACAGAATTCGAAAGAGAAACTAGAATGCAGTATTTGAAATTAACGCAAGATAGATTAATACCATATTACTGATTGTGGGACTAATTGTAGTTAATCTATAGTAGTCAGATGATTACCTCATTGATCACTAAAACAGCAAACAATTATTTTTTCTTCCATACAAGAAAAACAAGAAATCATTTGAAATTATCATTTTGTAAATATATATATATATATATATACACTTTAACACATAGAAAAGAACACAGAAAGACACTACAGAACTCACTTCGATATTTCGACATCCGTCGTCATCGGGAAGAAGTGCGAAGTACTCGCGTTGAGAAGCAAACTGCTACTGGCCTCCAGAGTAACTCGTGGAACCACCGCAATGCTGCTCCCCAGCGGAGGAGAGGAAAAATAGAAATCCTTCCAATATTTATTTAGAAAACAAGATAAAAAATATATAAAATACGAAATAATAATAATAAAAAATAAATAATAATAATAAAATAATAATAATAATAAAATAATAATAATAATAAAATAATAATAATAATAATAATAAAATAAAAAATAAATAACGGTACAGGTTGAGACCAGGAGGAGAACGAGCCCCAAGGAGGCATATGAATGCCTCTTCGGAAGCTCTAAGGGTGACATGGGAATTAGACTCGGGGATTTGTTTGAGGATTTGTACCCTGAAACAATCATTGAAAGGGAGGTCATATATATATATATATATATATATGTATATATAAAATATATATATATATATATATATATATATAGTTCACACAGGAAAGAGAAAAACAAATAAAGACACACACAAAAGACTCATAACGATATTTCGACAGTCGTCGTCATCGGGCAGAAGTAGTCCCTTTGAGTATGAAGCTGAAGCTGACATATATATATATATATATATATATATATATATATATAACAATAATAACTTCTTGACCGTGCTACAGATATATAACTAAAAAGATAAATCGGGACGTGGTAAGTTTCTTCCACTTCCAATCAAACTCTCATTTTCCTACTTTTGCCTTTGAAAAAGATTTTGAATAAAATCTAAACGTCGGCAATGAGAGTTTCATTGGAAGTGGAAGAAACAGACCGCAGCCCCATTTATCTTTTTTAGTTATATATATAGTACTAAGAGGTGTTGGGGCATGCCATGAACTCAGTAGTAGTTCTGATAATCAGTATGTCTACTTCAAGACAAGAACATTATAGCCTAAGGAATTATCACGACCAAAGTATTTTCTATTCATTGTACACAAGCAACTTGCTTCAAGCTAGCTCTCGGGTACGAGAGATAAGTTTATAATGAAACAGTAAGTTGCATAACCATTGATTTATTTTGGTGGAATCGTAGAGTCCACGAAAGATATTTTGGGAACCAAAGTCATAAAAGTTAAAGTCATAATCATTCAAGTTCCGCTTGTATAGCATAGAAAGATTAATTTTACTATTTTTCGATATTTCAAAAGATTTTAGATGGTGTTACAGTAAAATTTCTTGGAAAAAAAGCTTGCAAAAAAATGAAACCTATAATCGTTTGAAGTCAACTGATAGCCTGTTGTGATTCTTTCTGTATTGTTTGTTGCTTATAGGTTTACCGGGCTATACGTACACACGCTCTACGCACAAGGAATACGTAATTATGATCCTTTGGAGGTAATGAAGCCTATTGTTTCATTAGTAGAGGTCACGCTACGATTCAGCCCTCTACAGTGATGGAATTCAGTCCGTCAAGTGATTGAACAATCTGCCAAAAAAATCTATTCAACAAAACTTTTCTAAATTAGATATGAATATTCTGGTATTTCGTGGTATCAAAATTGTAATGAGAAATATTTATTGAAAATGTGAATTGCTTGTTTCAATTAAATGGTTATTTACTCGTATTTAGAGCAGATAGCAAATAAATAGTTGATTTTTACTTCCACTGATAGGCACGCTCGTTATTGTTTCTTCTCATATTTGGGTTCGTTACATTTATTGAAATACTTGTATTTTGACTTTGACCAAATACTTAGCAGTTATTTTACACTACATAAAAGCCCTATGAGCCCGCTTTACACACACAAGTACATGTTAGAGCTGCTGTAGCTCTACTTGGGCGCAGTTTCCATTTACTTCTATTTAGCTGCATGCTTCAGCAATAGGGACAAGCGAGTATCGGACTTTTAATTACAAAAGCCACTTGGGCAAGTTTCATTTTGTCTGAGCCAATGTCGTCCACTCGTTCAAATAACTACAGTTTTCATTTGACCTCGCCTCTGGCGAGTTGATGACATTTCCCAACTTTGCAAATCTCGTTATCTCAGTTCCCATCTGTTTGCCTTCACTCTCATTTGCTTGATTCAATTTCCGCCATTCTAATGCCTAATACATTCCTTTAAAACTACTTTTTTTTGTTTACTGTAACTCAGTTTTGATAGCATCAGATATTACTGGCAATCCTACATCTTTACTCTAGCATTAATTTAGAGTAATTTATATATTTCTGTTGTTGACTGTATGCTTTACTAAATTAACTATTTGCCACGTTATATCCTGTGAGTTTAAATGACTATAATATACGTACATATCAGATAAATATTGGAAAAAATTGTAACATATGGTCATAAAACACCGTTTACAAAATTATATTTACAAATATATTTAAAAAAGTATATATTTGAAAAATTAGTATTCATTAATATATAAAACATTAAACAACTAATAGAACGTTAGAAAATCTATCTAATAAATCTTGAATGGACGTAACACTCCATTTTACTATAAGGAAATATAAGATCAAATACGTTGACAATGAGAGCCCTGTTTTACAGTAATACTCTAATGTATTCTACAGCATATGGATAAATCCAACTCTATATTAGTACCAACCATGGATTAAAAAACGTCTATGATGAGCTCTTTCAAGATCCAAGAATTAAGCCAAATTCATTTCTTTAAGATTTTATAATATTTCTATTTTTTCAGAATAATATAAGATAAAATGTCAGATTTATCGCTTAAAAGAAGGTTAAGATTAGAATCTGTTTGTAGTAAAGTGCAGAGGAATACATTTCCAATGCCTCCCTACTACCCAAAGACAATGAGAATCATAAAAACATGGAAAAAGAATTATTATAGAATTATAACTATTAAAGAAAAAGTTAAGCAGTATATCAAGTATTAAGTTTTATTCAAGAGTGAAAAATTTAGTTTAATTAGAACACATGTTAGCCAAATCAGTCATACCATGGGAAAAGTCAGGAATGTATGTTTCACTGTCATTGATGTTTTTTCACTTAAAAATTTTACCGTGACTATATCATATATTAACTCGTTAAAACATTTAAATATTTTTTTAAAACCTCTAAATAACAAATTCATTTCAATCGATTCGCTTAATAAAATGCTAATGATTGTAAACAAATAAACAAAAAAGATAAGCACACAAGGTGGATCCATTATTCCAAGATGAATTTGAGGTTTATAACTATAAAGCTTTTTATAGTAATTGAAATTTTGTGAAATTATTTTTTTAAATTGATAATTTTACGTTTAATTTTATGGCAAAATATAATTCTTCTTTATTTATTGTCGTTAAAAAACAACATATTCTGAAATGTTTAAATGAACCATAATACCCCTTTATGTAAATATAATTTTGAAAAAAGAAATCTTCAAACCCCCCTGTTATAATGAGCTAGTTTTAAATACAATTTCTTTCGGATCTGTATTAAATATATGATATTCTATCATATCGAAATTTATGACAGAATTTCAAACGGTATTCTATCCTCCCCATAAGCTTTTTGATTGTATCATGAGTGAATTTTTTTGCATTTTATCAAAAAAGAAGAGATACCACTTCAGTTGTATTACCATTCTGGAATTTTCTATGAGAATCCACTTAAGCTCCTTAAGGTTTTCTAAAAGACAGTTGCTAAATCTTTTGAAGAGTTAATATGATATTTAAGGGCAGTAATATTCTTACAACTATCAATGCAATACCCAATCACACATATATTATGTTTCCAGTGGGTGATAGATGGTTGTCTGGCAAAAGCTGTCTACTCGTCTCATTCCTGCACTTTTTAACAAATGTCAATGTATTTATATATTTCTTGTCGTACTTAAAAATCTAATTGCTTTTGCATAATATCGAAGCACATATAAAGTACTTTTTCGTCCATATTAATAAGCAAAATAATTTTAAGCCATTTGTCCGTTATTACAACAAACTTAAAAATTTTTATTAGATAATGTTGTATTATGCATATTTCATATAAGATGTTTATTTCAATGTTGGAAGAGAAATTTTGCCTTAGAAATGACAACTGTTATGTTCCATCTATAACAAACGGATTGATCAACAAAGATTATTTCAATTTTGTTATAACTGATTCAATGGATGTTGCTTGTAGCCAAATTAAAGTAAATTAGAATAGTGAATAATTTCTTTTCTTGAGTTTGATAATACGCTTACATGATAGCTACATTAAAATAAAACAAAATTGACTGTTAATGAGTTTAATATTCTGTTACTTATCATAATGTTGAGTACTGGCCACTCCAGATTTTTCTTAAATTCTTAGTATTATAATTTGTATCATTTTATGCGTTAAGAGTTTGCATCATTGTTGATGATAGCACCAGTATCACTCTCGATTGTTATATATATAATTTTTGATAAAAGTATTGACCGTGAAATAGAAACAAAACTAAAGTTCATCAGGACTCGGTCAGTTCTTCAAGTTCAAATTAAACTCTTATTGCCAACGTTTTGGTTTTTATTTAAAACCTTTTTTATAGGCAAAAGTATAAAATTTTGAAACTTATATCAGAGATGATTTCACAAAGAAAAATAATCTTTAATGTAATGCTTAGTATTTATGTTTCAATATTTTAGATTTCTGCCTATGAAAAAGGTTTTAAATAATAACTGAAACGTTGGGAATGAGAGTTTAATTTGAACTTGAAGAACTGACCGAGTCATGATAAACACTAATTTTGGTTATATATATATATATATATAAAGATTTCACATAAACACGTGAAATAACAATCATTGATCAAACCACAATATGAAATGGGAAACAAGACTAAGATCTTTTAACCGTAACAAGCGGTCTTCGTCAGAGTCTAAAACCCCCACTTCAATTGGGTTTTTGACTCTGACGAAGACCGCTCGTTACGATTAAAAGATCTTAGTCTTGTTTTCCCATTTCATATTGTGGTTTCATCATATATATGTATATATATATATAAAGTTGATTATATTTTCTTTTGAATTGCATGTGTGTGAAAAAAGTGTTAAATAAAACCGATGTGTTTGCTTTGGTAGTTTAATTGAAACCAAAAAAATGAACCATTCCTCATTAATATTTTTCCTCTACAAAAAAAAAAACATTTTAATGATATATCGGATGCTTTATTCTTCGAATTTATTTGAACCCATTTGATTTTACTGCTTCGCTTAAACTCAATAAATAGGCAGAGGAGTAATAATTAAATGTCATTAAAAGTTTTATTGTTATTTAGTGCAGTTTGTTGATTACGGGGAGCGCTCAGACAATCATTAAATTAGGCCCAAGAGCCTGTTTTTAACCGCAATGGTGGCGGTGTTTTGATTAGCCCTCCAAGTGTATGGACCACGAAGTGCATGCCTGCCCCAATCACTTGAATATATTCCCAGAACTTACTCTAACTGGCTTTATAAATTTAAAATAATAGTCTCATTTCTACCTCTATTTTACTTTTATTTCAAACAGAAACTGTTATAAAGCTTGGGTAATACTTTTGATTAACTTTCTTTTGGAGATTTATGAAATAGTTAAAATAACTTTCATCAATTTAACTTTCGTTCATTTTTAAGATTTATTTTCAGAATTTAAACTATATTGGTACTTAAAGATATTGTCTTATATTGATTGGTTATATTTTCTTAATATGTATATCATATTCCGACTTTCCCAGCAGAAATTGATTCTAAATAGGAACAAAGTAGGGTTTTGTTACGAAGTTCCATCACTTTAATCAGAAGCCGATTTTCTTGAACTGATACTGACTTGGGGAAAAATAAATTGATGATGAAAATATGCGTTCAAATGTTTTTCATAAAACAATGAATCACGCAATTAAACGAACATAACCGTAATAAATATTTCAAAGAACAGTCGTTATCTGGAGGGAATTAGAAGAGAAGAAGAGGAGTAAACGATACAGCTGAATGATTCAATGCAGAATGACTAGTTCTAGAAGAAACGGTAGGCTAATTTAGCCTAGAACGGTAGTTCTAGAAGAAACGGTAGGCTATACTTACGATACTCTTTTGTCACAAGTGTAACACGAAATGGGAATGAAGAAGAGAGTGAAGATTAAAAAAAACTTTTTATAATCTAAAATGAGAAAGACTCATAAAAATTAATAATAAATGAGAAATAAATAAAATTATTACTTTGGGTTTACACCGGCTCTTCAAGTTTATTTGGTATAATCAGTGGTTATCTATTTGAGCAACTGTACTATAATACTGTACGTGTCAATACGCAGGAATAGGAACAGGCTGGTTACTGGGCTCATAGACAGAAGACCTATGACCATTCATCTGCATACTAAACACACTGGAGTACAGGCAAACATGAAAAAACACCGTAATTTAGTGGACACATTCTAGACTGGAAATTTATGTAACTATTGCAGGAGACATATATAATTATTACAAATATTAGAGGCTAATTGTAGAGCAAGTAAGGAAAACGACACACATTGATTCATATTCGTAATTCCACATTACTTAGTAGTTATTGGAGATGTAGTAGTTTTTGAGGAAAAGATCATTTTCTTCGAAAGATTTCAGAAAGATATACGAGTAAGTTATTTAAAAATAGCGAAATGGAGGTGACCGGCTATGGAGGACAGCACTGGCGCTTCCCGGCTCGGTTACTTACCGTTGGTACGTGCTCGTTACAACGTGCTTGGTCTCCCTTGCTCTTTTCTCCTCAAGACGGATTGCCCGAAAATTTGAGTTTGTCAGTGTGTCTTTTTATTCTTTGTGTTACTCTTCTTGAATTTTGAACTTGTATTGTGTCCAGTTTGGATCGTATTTCTGTTTATCAAGTGAATATATGTATAAGTTAGCTGGTAACAAACAACCACCTTCTTTGTCCCAGAGACAGCCGCACCTTGCATGAGTGTTGAACTTAGAATACAATGTAAGTTGTAAAAGTTTATTTAAGAGCTAGCGTTGCGCCGCAGCTCCAGTCTTGTCTTAGCTCCAGTCAGTCTTGTCTAGTTTGTCAAACCGGTTAGTTAGTCAAACCCTCAGTCAATCTGGTAAGACCTAGTTTGTCTCAGGAGTCTTTTATTTAACCGATTATTTGTATTGTCTTAATCTATATATCATGTTCAGACAGACCCCTATTAGCAAATCCTAATAGTAAAAAATATATTAAAAACATATAAGGTAATTTGTGAAATATAAAATAATTTATAATAAAGAAATTGCAATTTCAACTTTTTTTAAACAGACAATGTCTATAAAAGAAAAACATATACAAAACTAAACAAAAAACATAATATATATATATATATATATATATATATATATATATATACAGGTGTGTTCTCTAATCGGGGTTCGGTCAATTTTCCAGAATAAAAAATCAAACTCTCGTTGCCAACTTTTCGGTTTTATTTAAAACCTTTTTCATGGGCAGAAGTAAGAATTTTTTAACTAAAAAAATGAAATTTACATTATTTTACAATAATACAATACATACATAATACAATAATACAATTTTACATTAAATTTACAATAATGTAAATTTCATTTTCTTAGTTAAAAAATTCTAACCTCTGTCTATGAAAAAGGTTTTCAATTGACCGAACCCCGATTAGAGAACACACCTATTCTATCAAACGGTCGATATATTATTGAATCTGTTATATATTTATATATATATATAATATGTTGCAATATTCTGTTAAAGTTTTATTTATGGTAGTTTTTAGTTTTACAGTCAGATGGCATACATAATTCAGATATAGAAAGTTTATTAAATAATGAGGTAAGAGAGTGTTTGATAAATTTGATGTAGATTTTCCTTTAGGAAGGAAAATGGCCATCTATTTGAGTCGATTATTGCATTAGCGTTTCTGAAAAGGGCCGTCGAAATATTGACAAGTCCTCGGGGAAAGAGTTGTAAACCTTTGAAATACTCTTCCATAATATAAATAGGGCACCTTGCAAATACACCTTCAGGCTCGTTATACTTCTGTGTTTAATGTATTTAACTCGAATATTCAAATCGTTTAAAAGGCCCTCCAGATTGCCTGCCTTTGTTTCGTCTTCACTTAAATTAAATCCGTGTTTATTGTAATAATGCTTTTGTTGATATAGATTTATAATAGCTAATGAACCTGTCCCTTCTCTTGTTTAGAGAATATATTTAGTTGTCATCAATGATGCGAAATGTTTACCAGTTATCATAGAAAATTTTTTTGTTAATATTATAATGTTGTTTGTATTCCATAAGTTACTATGAAAATTTAAAAAAAATTCTTAGTTATTTTTCTTGTTTTATAGAAATAGTGCCACTCTCTCAAGAGCCTAATAATTATTTAAAGCCAATAATGCGAATTTTTCACATTTCAGCTTTTTGAAGATTCTGAGATATTAGATGAAATTTAAGAGAAAAACCGTTTTGGCTTTCCCTCAATTTTAAACCAATAGCGCTGTATTGCTCAGATCCTTTTCTTATTAGTAGCCCAAGTCGTGAAAGCAGCTGTCGAATCGCTTGTCATGACTCACAGATCCTGCTCTGCATTGATGAATCAAACATTCAAAGTCTTTTTACGCGTTAGTTGATAGTAGCGATACTTTGATGGATCCTTAATCTCAGGCTTTTCTTAATCTATTCTTAACTCAATGTATGGATATCAAAACTAATTTACAGTAATTTTATTAGAACATCTTTTTTCATTAACTTACGAGTTCCTACGGTTACTAAGGACATTTCCGACCATCATAAATCTGGACAAAACAAACACTGAAGATCAAGGGTTTGAACCTACTTGTCTGATGCCAAGACATATGATGTTACCATCGAAATCACATACTGTCCAGCAATTATTTTTATAATAATTATACTTTTTAAAAGACAAGATCCTTCAGTGTGGTGTGAACAATGTTGTATAGTGTATAAAAAAATAGTGTATAATACACTATCGTATCTTATTGTTTTTATTGATCTCATATTTTTCCTAAAGTACTGAAGAGGTAACTATGATTCTATGAAATAAGGAATGCTAAATTCTAAATTATTTTTGGTTAACACGTCTATATAAGTTACTCTTGAAGGTTATCGAAAACAATTTAAGGGAATTCTAAGGTAGTGCAATCAGTTATTATGTGGTATTTACTCATTGTAGGGTAAAAAAGGTATTGAAATAGTCTCCACATGTACAAATTTAATAGAATAAACAACGTGTTTTGAACACTTAGTATTCTTCTTCAGGCATTAACTCAATGTATGGATATCAAAACTAATTTACAGTAGTTTTAAGTTATATTAGAATATCTTTTTTAATTAACTTACGAGTTCCTACAGTTACTAACGACATATCCAACATTCATACATCTGGATACAATCATCAGAGATAATAAAAGGTATCTTAGGTATGTACTCTCTTCCTTATTTTATTTTGTACTATAGATAACTCTGATGATTGTATTTTTTTAGTTAATGCATTAGTGTTCGAAACGCATTGTTTACAATTACATTTCTATATGTTGAGACTATTCCATTAGCTTTTTACCCTACAATTTAAGGGAATGAAAAGTTTTTGATTGGCTGAATTTTTTGTCTTCAATGTTTTCTAAATTACTGTTATATGGGTTTTACTCGCGTTATTATCTGTTGCCGCTATTGTTAATGTAGTTTATCGGTAGCCATGTTATTCCAGTTTGTATAAATACGACTTTTATTTACATACTGTTCTTCCACGTTTGAAATGCCTTAGTCTGTTTAGGTTCTATTGAAACACATGATACATACTTCTCTTGTATTCATAAACAATTTATGTGAGTAAAAGTCAATGTAACATGAATACAAGACAAAATTACAAGAAAAACATATGAATCATCTGATAAGCCGATGACTTGCTGTATGTTTGTTTTGTTTGAAAAAATGAAAACAATTCAATTTTACGATTTAGAAAGTAATATAAAACACGTTATAGAAGAAAATATATAGGTTTAGAATTGAAAGGATATGATGAAAGGATAAATATTTGATAAAGAGAGGCAGAAAGGGGTGATTGTGCGAGGCTGAGTTCACCTGTAGGGCATTGTGTCGGCGGTGAAGGGACAATGGCACGCCGCATTGTGGTCGCCCTAAGTGAAACTCAACACAAGGCACACCAGCCTCCTCCGACTGCTTTTCAAATCCTTTTCTCCTGCCCACTCACTTTTTGGCAAACGTAACAAATCAACCAAACGCTCATTAATATTCAATAAAGCTCTCAAAAGTGTTGACTCCTCTGCTAATTTTTATTAACTTCCTGCATTTCGAAACTTCTATCGGTTAAATTATTTTAATACTTTACAGTAAAAAGATTTCTACGCTTGTACTTAATTTCTTTTCTGTAATTCTTTTGGAATAAAATAAAAACACATTGGTTTATACAAAATAATAATAGTTAGAAAGTGTACACAATTTCTGTCCAGTTTCTACGAGCTTTATGTAAAAAACTAACTACGCTTTTCAAACACGAATTGTTCTTCTTTAGGTTATCTAAAAAATACATATATCTATTAGCTTAATGATAACAATTTATTCCACTCTCAAATAATTTATTCGAATGGTACGAAACTTATAAATGTATTTTTCAAATGTAAACATGAAGAAGAACTCTAATGCTTTGAAATGCGTTGTTAGTTTTTAATATAAAGCTCTTTGGTATAAAAATCGTTGTGAAATTCCCTGCTATATTTGATATGTTATTAAATTATAATCACCATCTATAAAAATACACATCTGAATAAAATACACTCTAACATACATAGCCACAACATATACAAATATATTTACCGATAAAAAGATTTCGCATAAACACGTGAAATAACAGTCAATGATCAAACCACAATAACAAATGGGAAAACAAGACTAAGATCTTTCAACCGTAACAAGCGGTCTTCGTCAGTTGGGTTTTTGACTCTGACGAAGACCGCTTGTTGCGGTTGAAATATCTTAGTCTTGTTTTCCCATTTCTTATTGTGATTTGATCATTAAATATATTTACGTACACAAAATTAAAATACGTACCTGAATGCAATTAGATGTGTAAATTCGCCATATTTACAGTTATTATTACGACGTACTTTTCTTTAGATATATATTAATGTAATAGAATAACCGGCAGTAATTAGTAAGAGGGACTCTCAAACTAATGCACTCGCATATGCGAGTATACTCAATAGGGCTTTGGTAATGAGTTTAATCGAAATCAGTCCAAAAGGAATGTTAGTTTGCAATGAATTATGCTTATAGTATTGTTACAAAACTGGAGTGAAACAAATGTACAATAGGGTCTCGATGTGGAACTAAGAGGGTAATGTCACAGCACGCCTATAATTGAAATGGGTGTCAAACAGCAGATGAGACACCCTTTTCGCACTTATAACAGCTCTGAAGGCAAACTGCCAACAAGTGTAGATGTTAGAAAAAACTGTGAAACAACATTATATTAGACCACTTTGGTGTTATTTCTCTTCTACTTCGGTACTCGTTAATTCTCAGTTCACTTTTTACTGAGTCATACAGTTACTTCACTCTTTTGTATCATCCTTTTCTAAAGAAATACACAAACTTTTCTACATAATCTACGAAGAGTTTACAAAAAAACATATTAAATGACAATATGCTGTCGTTATAGTGGTATGATAAATGCATAAAGTCATGTATTAGAATCAGTTTTACTGATATTTCATGTTATTAAAGAAAACAAATAACTATATTAAATTCTAGTTAACTGTAGACAACGAAACATAGAGATATTAAAAATAAACACTTACAGTCTCTAGTTTGTATATAGTCTGTTCCACAGGAATCAAACCTCTACGAGGGCTAACTCTTTGACCCTGGGAGAGAAACTGTGTGGACGTTGAGATTGCCTCATCTGTCCCATATCAATCCCTAATTGATCATATATATATATATATATAAAACTTTCACATAAACAAGTGAAATAACAATCAATGATCAAACCACAATAAGAAATGGGAAAACAAGACTAAGATCTTTCAACCGTAACAAGCGGTCTTCGTCAGAGACGAAGGGTTGGGTTTTTGACTCTGACGAAGACCGCTTGTTACGGTTGAAAGATCTTCGTCTTGTTTTCCCATTTCTTATTGTGGTTTGATCATATATATATATATATATATATATTATATATATATATATATATATATATATATTATATATATATATGAGTCGGTGAACTCATTCACGTCTCCACTCAGTGTTCCTTCATCCTTTCCTTTTTCTTCTATCTTGAAGAGAGTAAGACTGCCAAAATGATCGAAAACCGTGAGTGCTCGTCTCTTATTTGTGTTTTCTGATTGTAACATTAATTATATACATATGTATTACAATTAAAGAACACATAAAAAGAAATGGCAAAACATACTTGAATATTTCGAATCTTTGTTGCCATCCAATATCAACGACTGACCGTCGTCCGTCAGGATAGACAGTCTTGTATGTCTTACGAGTATTGTGCTGAGTGTCTCCCTAAGAGCCTTGTGGGTCAAGATCGTCACCATTAGGAGGAAATGGTGACGAGGTTTGAAATATAAAGTGAATAGTGACAAATTTTTCTCTGTGTTTGTTTTACATAATTTAACTTAATTAACATTCAAAACAAGATTTCATAATAAACTCCTGAAATAAAAATCAACGTCTAAACTACTGTAAGAAAATGAGAAAAATGACCATGACCTTTCAACCAAAGCAAGTGGTCTTCATCAGAGTCTTACTGATACTATATGAGTGAAGTTCTGACGAAGACAACTTAGTTTTGGCTTTGTTTGAAATTTTGACTTTGATATATTCACTTATATTAATGAGATAATAACATTTTTTTCTTGTGGTAAAGATAGATTTAACAAAATAAAAATTAACTCAAAAATTAATAGAGGCAAGACATTAACTTATACCGATTAGAAAATTAATTAATTAATTAATTAATGAACCTATAACAGAACAATCATACATGCTACTTATGAAATTATTCATGTAGAAATAATTAGGGTACAGTTTAAACCAGAAGTTAATTTAGAACTAATTTAAAGGATTATAAAAACATAACTATTTTTAGAAATATAGCTTTTATTCGGCCGTAGTTGTCTTGAGTAGACTTCCTGCTGGAAAAAAGCACTATGAAATTATCATCCTGTTCTACCAAGTCTTTTCCTGCATCCTTTAATTTGAACATATAACAATCCTCAAGCATTTCAGCAATAATCTCTGGTTAAATTAATGTAATAGATTAGTTTAATGAAAGCGTCGTTTGTTTCATTAGGACTCGTTAATTATACTTCTCCACTAATAATCCCTATTGGTTGTTGCATTTGCTTAGATTAGACAATTGAGCCGATGTGGTAAGTATATATGTTATCTTGATCATATTATACAATGTGTATTCACAGGAAAGCATAAACCAATATACTGGCGAAAACTCATCAGGAGGAATGTTTTACGGCTTGGAATTCCGCCAAAGTTTAAGGGAACAGGTCATTTCTCTTGTTTAATTCTATTCTAAATTAGTAGTATCCTGATAAATTTTCCCACTCCCAAGCCCTTTTTTCCAAGCATGTTCAATTTGTTAGATTAATTGGCAGAGTACTAGTTGGATTAAATAAAAAAAAAAAATGGTTTAAAAGAAAGTGTTGGCAATTTTTATGTAAAATGGAAACAATGAAGTATATTTTTTAGAAATTTCAGTAATTGAATTAGGTGGTTAAAAAGTAAGAATTTATCCAAGCATTTCAATTATTATACTTTTCTTGAATCAGACAAATAGGCTTCGAGAGAGTTTAAAATGTATGTATTCGAATGAACGAATGTAATTGTGAGGTCATGAAGAGATGTTATCTTTTCTACACCTCTCCGCCCAAAACAGATTATTTTGTTAAAATGGATTTAATTACGTGTCAAAGTTAATTCGGGTTTAAATATAACTGAAACTTGATTTAACTGATTAGAGTTATGACTTTTAGTGACGATACTAAAAACGAAATATATTCGTTATATTTATTAATCAAGACAGGAAACACGAAATTTGTTACCATAGACGCGCCAATAGACTTGTCAACCACACTAAACTCCAACACTGGTCCACTACTACATAAACTAAAAATGGAGCACTATTATACAAATTAGCTACATTATTTATGTCGACCATTAGAACAGCATTAAATGTATAATGTAGACATAATTTAAGTAACTCTATGAAAATATGGAATACTGTTACGTTACATAACATATAGAGTGGTGAAACTTTATATGATATGATAATGTTATGATATGATATATGATATGATAATGTATGAATATGATAATATTTATATGATATGATAATAATTTATTCCATTATAGAAATGGTACATTAAATAGAATATAGAGTAATGAAACTCTAGATTGATATAGATCAATGGAAATCAATATAGAATCGAGAGTAACAGAACTTCGTATAGATTTCAGATTAATGAAATTAATCTATTATTTTGGGTTAATAAAATTAATCTAAAATATTATTATAGATTAATTAAATTACTCTATAATCTATTATTATAGATTTATGCAACTCTATATTTAATACAGTACAATGAAAATCTACGTGGAGTTTAGAGTCTTTAAAGTCCATATAAAATGTAGATTAATGATACTCTATATTGCATATAAAGCAACTAATCTCTATATCTCATTACTATCTCATAATTACTTCACAACTGCAAATAGAGAACACAGATTACACTTTTGAATTAAACTAGGTTTAGTTAGTTTACATTTAGCTTTGGTAAGTTATAATTTGATCTTTAAAGAAGAACCACTTGCAATATTAACTTGTATAATTACTCCCGATTTTCATGATTATATATTTATCTTATATACTCCTCTTTTAGAGTGTATTTTCATGAAACAATACATTCTCATTGCAAACATAAGTTTATGCACTTATGATAGCATTTTCCCTTCTGTAAATAACGGATAACTATTACACGTATTGAAGACTTACGACCTCTGTACGTGAAGAGGTCATAAAACCAGTCTTCCTTTTTAGAAATGATCACAAAATAAATCTAAACTTAAAAGAAGAAGGAAAAAGGAGCATAAATCAATTTATTTACCACAACTATGGGTCTGTAAGAAGCTTTTTCGTGACCATTCTTCTTAACGGCTTAAACAGACTTTGCATGGAAAAACTTTTCTGTCTGTCCTATATGGTAAACTCAAAGAGCATACATCAAGACAACTTATCTCACTTCTGCTTAGAGGAAAATTATAAAATGTTTTTACTTTATAAAACCATTATATTCTATTGTTTGTGATGCAACATAAACCACTTAAAATGTTCTATTCACAATTCTTCCACATACTATATTCTTCGTTTATTTTAATACTCTGATGTCTTTATGGATTCTTTCATATATTAATTTATCTTTATTCGTATATAACAGTATTTATTTTGTTTTATAAAATCATTTCCTTAGATAACAGGGATGGTAAAGGATCAGAACCCCGCTTACATAGAACGAACTCCCTGGGCTGGTCGATGAAACCCAAGCGTAGCTACCGCTCTCTACCATTTCATTGAGCAATCAAGTGACTATCTATTTTTTTTTACTAATATCACTAATTTACATGGTAATGCTTCAGCTAGTGGGATGATTACCATCTTCGGTAGATTTAGTAGGGTCGAGTATCCCAGTAACTTATACGATCGCTTCTGAACTGGTATATTCAGGTTCAATTCTCGCTCTGACTGTCGATTTTTTCATGTGAGAAGTGAAAAAATCCCAGTTTGTCGTCCATAAGAGAGGACGTTTAGATTCCAGGTACTCGTTAATGATCTGTACTCCAAATAATCTTGAGTTAAGTAACATTTAAAACTCCTATGTAGAATTTTCATTGTGCGGTATCACAAAGTGCCAATCATTTTAGCGTATGTGTGTTCTCTCGTGGGACGTCCACTGAAACCCATCCTAACCTAACTTAGGTAAATTGGCTGCAGTATTTCCTAAAATACACCACCCAAATCCCATACGCAAAAACCATTAACATAATTTCAAATTATATTATTATTGACGATGTAATTTTGAATTATCTTTAATTATGAATTGCATTTAAAATATTCTTTCAACAAGTACCTGCTTTTGACAGTTTTCCATTCGTGCTACATCGTTTCTATAGAAGCGCGGTTAACCTTCGCTGGTAATCCTGCAGTCAAGTATATTTAAAGGCTTCAACTTTCACTCAAACGGCAGTATAGATTGTGTTATTTTACGTAGGTAAAGTAAGTAAAAACCGTGTCAGTCATTAGACCGTGTCAGAATGCAACAACCTATGTTAAGGTTGACAAGAATCTATTGGCATATGTTATTAACTTCTCCCATTGAGTTCTCGCTTTTTTTCAGACGTCTTTTCATCCTCTCCAAGGGATACATACATACATACATACATAAATCGATTTCTGTCGTTTTACATTGAAAATTTATAGTCATTATCATGATTGGTCATAGAAATATACCCTCACTCTATAATGATATGGAGTTCTGCAGTGCCACTGAAACTAATTTATAATTTAGAATTACTGTCAGTTGAAACAAAAGATATTTTGTATATTTTTTCTTTTTTTTTTTATTCGAAATGAATTTTCTTTATGCAAATCTGCTTCCAATTAATAAGCCTTCTAGGGATATTATTGCACAAGCCGTAGGTAAAGGGCACCTTACAAGAAGAAGGGATCGAATAAGGGTCCAACGTCACCAACAGAAGGAAGGGCTCGACCCAGCTCCATTAAATGCTCCTGACACCTGAGCTCAGTCTCCTATCTTTGAACGAAAATCCAAACCCTTAACTTTTCTGAATAATATTCACTCAAGATTCGCAATTATATAACTTGCGCAAGTAGCAAAAAAAATTATCGTTTTTTTTTGCAAGCAAATTAAATATTTGTTAAAAAGTTAAAATTCTTAATAGACTCGAAATTGACTTCTTAATTAGCCTTCCTGTCTAAAACCTATTACCAGCCACTCCAGTCTAAAAGAGTTTTTTTTCTCATTTCAAGTGAATTACATTTTCTTTAATTTCCTAAAAAGCTAACATTCAATAGAAGTCGACATTCTTTTTAATATCAATTATGAGTAAAATGTGAAAATATTACAAATACTTTAAAGTTACCAGATTTATTTTACTTTCTTTTAACTAACTTATAAACTAATTGATTTTTAAAATTCTCTGGGTAGAGAGGGAAAGAGAGAGTGAGAGAAAAAGAGAAAGAGTGAGAGATATGGGTTGTAACATAACATATGCAGTTATAAGCCACTAAAGGCAGAATAATATACTTACTGACCAGTTTAAAAAACAAACCAACTTCTTAAAAGTTGTCTAATGATCACATCATTGCGGAAAAGACGAGTAAATTATTTATAATAAGAATACTGTAATAATTATTAAAATTGAAACATATGATAAGTGTTTCAATATAAATTAGAAACAAAGTCATCGCAAAAAACCAACTTTCATTAAAAACTTAAGAGTGTGGAACGCATTATTTTGAACAAGTTGGTTTATGTCTAAATTTGCAAGTATGAGTGAATGAGTCAATTTAACTGAACGCACAACGAAATAGTGCACACACACACACAATACACACACACGCACACACACACACATACATTCACACACGCGCGCACATAAACACACGCGCACATACACACACACACACACACACACACACACACACACACAAGTACACACACACACCACACACACACACACACACACACACACACACACACACACACAACACAGAGTTTCTGTTAGGACAACTATAATTTATCATTTTGAGTTAAAAGTATGGTAAAAAGATTTGTAGTAAGAGGAAGTTCTCTTCCTCTTTTGTTATCCTAAAAATGGTTGCATTGAATTTTTTTTAAATGTCATTAGGTAAAAGTATTTTGTCTGTGATTATTTTTTGTGCCTTCAGAACACGATGAGTCATGATGAATTTATGCCCTAATAATAGCGTGTCTGACATGTACAAAAGTAACATTTTGTGTGAAAGCATTATTAATATAATATACAGATAATTTTTAGACAACTCCAGCGGACTTTAGTGACTGTCGCCAGTGTTGTTCGACCCACTCCTTCAAAGTTCGTCGCCTTTAGTAAATAGCCTGACTCGTGTGTTTCGGTGGAATTAATGCCGCTGAGAAGATAGGCAGTGGATGAATGCTTGTTTAGCAGACGCCTTGTTATTGGCTGGGATAGTGAAATGTGACTGAAGCTGCGGTGCAGTGAGCGGGCGCAGGTAACACAGTTATCGTGTTCTCGGCTCCAACACAATGGAAGTGAAAACAGCTGGATTAGCCAGAGAGATGCATTGCCGGGTCTTTTGTTTCAATATTTGCCCGTATGGCCCATTCAAACACACCTCAAACCATTCTACTTTGTTTCAATGTTCATTTCTATCCATCTTAAAAAACGGTTTTTATTCAATAAACAAATCAACTGTTAATTAACAGTTTTATAAAATATACATTGTTCGAATTCCCTAAAATACTTACAGATTATAATCTGTTTCATTTAAAGAAATCAATAAAATCAGTTTTAAAAAATCAAGTTAAAAATACTATTTATAATGTATATTATGAAATACAACCGAAGGGAAAAAGAGCTCATTATTAAAAAATTAATAAAATCCATGACTTTGTTTCTACGCCCTCAATTTAGCCTTCATGTTAAATATTATACAAAAGTTAGAAATTGTGTCCATTTTGTTATATAGTAACCATTTAATTAAAGTCAATTTATGAAAAATGAACAGGCTGCCTGCATGCGACGAGGGTGGGGGCAGATGGCGCGTGCCCGACTACGAGGAGAGTGAATTATTAATGTATATAAACAGACATGTATACACACACACACACACACATATATATATATATTCTATGTTTTGTTATTGAGGGCTAGGTCAAATAAAAGAAAATAAACTCATATATATATATATATATATATATATATTCCTCAGATACGAATATAACTGCAATATGGGAGATTGTGAGCTCCTAGCCAATTCAAAATATATCGGTATGACATCGATCACACTCCCACGACGACGTTTTTTTTTGTGAATTATGAATATATATATTATAATGGCTCAGTATATTAGTGACAAATAAAATTTAAGAGCAAACTTCTGGTCTATGTCGGCAGAAGCATATACAAGATATTTCTAACATGGCTAATACCAAAGGGACAACCTCTTGAACATAAAAGAACCTTTTAGTGATACTTGTAGGTACCAATTAAAACAGGACTTGCATATAGGTCTATTTATCCAAAATCTATGAAATTAATTACAGTAATCTAACGCAAGAATAAATATCACAAGTGTACAATCTACCAAAAGTGAAATTGTGACCACAAAAGACTGTCCCTAGGCAGGTAGCTGTATTAACGCCTTGATTACAGTGATTAATTGTGAATGACTTGCTACACACTCTAGACAATCAAGGATTAGATACACAAGGATATATTATACCTTATGTAGCAGACTTTCCTTTTTGTTTGCAGCAAATATTTATAGTTTTGTTACAACTAAAAATACATAAAATAATCAACTTGAGTTTATATGAGTTTCATAATACTTCATCACAAAACTTGATATTGATACAACCAAAACTCATTTGATAGTAAAGTTAAGTGTAGGCTCCTCCAGATATAATTCTAATTTTCTAAGTCGTTTTTTGTGTTTTGTTTTCATGCAAAAAATGTTATGATCAAACAAATTGTTATAAATAATATAATTACAAATATAATAATCCTGAAACAAAGATCTCTAATGTTCGGTAAAGAAATTTTAAATATATATACATATATATACACTTTTTCGATGATAATACGATCCAAAATGGACAAATACAGTTCAATGTACATAAAGCAACATAGAGAAATTAAAAGTCGGTTGGGTTTCCCTCTCTTATCTCTCCTGAAGACGGTTCAACCGAAAATTAGAGACTCTAAATGTGTGTTTTTAGTTTCTCTATGTTTCTTTATGTACATTGAACTATAATATATATATGTATATAGTACAACCTTAATACAACATTTTTGGATGGACTATAATCAATTATAAAAACTTAAACTGCTGAAATGTCGCAAACTCCAGTATGTTGATTCTAAGTAATCAGTTTTGATATAAACAACACTGTCTACTCTACAGCCTCAGCTTCGACAGAGCCCTCTGGGATCTTTATCTGTCTTAAGGAAATCCTGCCGTTAATTCCTTGGTTGTTTGGACTGCTGAGATTCCTCGCCTGCCAAATGAAGCCATACTTAGAACTGAGTTAATTCAGTAAACTCTATTCAATTTCCATTTCTAATGAATATAATAATCAACTCAAATATTTGTCCATTCATCTCTTCCAGCAGTCATAATTAGGAACAGTGTAAATTCATTTAGGCTAATAATTTGTCCCATTTCTTTTCGTTATTAGTATAAAAATCTATAGCATCCATATATTTGTAAAATTGTTGAAATTACATATATTTGAAAATGGTCAAGCCTTTTCCATGATACAATCATTTTTAATCCTTAGTAGAACAATTGTACTTGATGACAACATCAACTAAGTAGAATCCTGCAGTCCAGAGTTCTGGTAATATAATATAAACTCCTGAGGTTATAAATGTTGTTGATTAGTTTAAATAGGGGCGGACTTTTAACTGAACATAGTACAACAGATCTGCACAAAGATAGACAATGACGTAACTCAGTTCTATATTTCGACAATCATCATCATCAGGAGGTGAAGTGCCCCAAGGGGAGGCCTGATGACTGAAGTCTAACAGCGGCCAAACGATCGTATATAGCCGGTGATACCACCACAACCCAAAGCGAAGAGGGTGGGGGAAGTGAATAAAGAACACAAATAAGAAATAGTAAAGAATAGAAAAATATTGATATTTTTAGTAAAAGCTAAAAAAAAAAATACCTGTGCTCTCGGTCTATGATTCTCTCGTTTGCTCTCTTCCACAGTTTCTCTCTCCGTTGAAACTTTAACTTCATAAAGTTTAATTTGGACCTGGAAAAGTAACGGATTCCTGATAAATATACTTTGTTATTAGAAGATTGTATATACAGATATTATGACCCACCCAAGTTATGTAGTGACAATTCTGAATACACTACTCCCAAAAGCTTGGACGCTACTACCATCTTTTTGTTGCCAAGCAAAAGGAAAAGACTTCGGCAAACCAATTAGACAGTAAAACACTGAATTAAATGTAAGATACATGCATGAAATGTGGCAACTAGCTGAACGAAGGTACAGCTAGTACAGATGGCACTGAACCATGGGTTCAGTAACAAGTTACAACTAGGATATTGGTAATAGACTGCGGGTCATGCACAACGCTACCAATATAAACCACACAATGAAATAATTTATTTTCTTTATGGGAGAATATTTAAGTTAACAAGACAAATGTACGACAACGTAAAAAACTTGAACAATATTGAGTAAACTCGCTATCAATGTTTCTTTAAGAGTAGTAAATACAATATAGCCTATTGAAGTCTCTTACTAGTTATTAATAAAGCTGCATATATTTCAAGCAGAGAGCGATACCGAGTTTTAATTACAGATGAAAATGGTTTTTCACATAAATATTTAGTTGAAAATTGAATCAAAATGTCATGAAATATAAAGGGAAGTCATTATTTAACAATGGTTCACCAGTGGTCCATGAACGACAGATTAGCGACCTGTGTTCAAGAGTATAGGCTCCCAGATAACATGGTCACCATCTCTCACCGCCCATGTGGCTCGCACGGATACCAGGCCACCTCGCGTCGAATATCCCTAACTATTCCTTGGGTTTCACCCTCTTAAAGAAAAAACGAACCCAGGAGGGCGCCCAGGGATACAGTATATGTAGAAATAATGTTTAAAGTAAACACGTGATACAAAAGATAAAAAAAACGCGTAGTCAAAACTACAATAACAATTTAGAAAATAGAATTAAGATCTTTTGTAGAAATAACTAACTAGATCTATTCTATAACAGGCATAGATTTTACATCTGGATTCAAAATTCCTTACTTATGTCTAGAAAATTTACTTTTTCATTTTTCTGTTTTGTTAATGGGATTATTGTAATTTAATACACTACTTACTCTTTTCTATAATATTTATTTGAATAAATTGGCAGGAAGTGGAATTAACAGTTAACTTTAATATAATGTCAGGTCCCCTGCTGGTTCCTTGGCTACTCTCTGTGGACAAATATAATAACTAATACTGCACAAAACCTTCGTTTATAATAGTGTAGATATCATAGGTAAAAAAAGACCTCCTCCCCCCCTCCTTGACATTAATCGCATTCCAAGTATATGAACAGTGAATGAATTGAAAAAAAACTTGAATAATAATAATGATTTATTAAGGATAGTAATAGTCTGGCCCCATCTGATTTGAAAGATTTGAAGCGCTGTAATCGCATTGGTGACCGCGAGATTTGATTGGCTGCGAAGCAAGCCGAATCCCTTTAGCCAAAGCCAAATGCAATTTCCATAGGAACCCCTTTCCCCAGGCCTTCCATTGACTTTTATGACTAGCCTTCTCTCTGGGCAAGATTTAAACACCATCTCACTCTCCTTGCCAGTCTTACTTTAATTTGCTTTCGGCTCCTCTTAATCTACTTGAAGCATACCAACTCCAAAATACCTTACAATCTCTTTACTCAATTAAAATCACTCCCTCCCCCCACCCTTCTCTCTGTCCTCTTTTAAAACTGTTTGTCCTCCCAAACTGACTCAATTCAATTCCTTTCAAAATAAACACTTTTTCTTTTCTTTAATATAAATGTCGAATTGACATAATCCAATGGGATTTTTTTCTTTGCAGAGAAAAAAACTCCTTCATTGATGTTTAAAACTAAAGTTTGCCTTTAATGTTTAAACTCCAAATGCATTAGAACAAGGAAGAGCAAATTTTATCAAAATACTGTTGTCTTATAAACTTTATTCGGCAAGGACTGCTTGATATTTATTTTATATTATTGATGAGTAATGAATGATTCATTTTCAGTCTTTAGAAGACATTAAATAATTAGTTAGGCAATGAATAATTATGAATAATTAATGTAACTAGGATCCATTTAACAAATAATATGCTTGATAAAGGAATTTACAATTCCCATTGCTTTCTGTATATTTACATAATTTATTTGCAGATGTGCTGAAACAGTTTCTCTTTTTGTCTCAAAAGTTTACGGGGTGCAAATGAACTTGTTTATGAGTAGTTTAACATGTTTTCAAAACTTTTCTTAAACCAACATATTTAACACGTTTATGCAATGTCGTTATATAACTCAATCTTATAAAGAAGTTTTATTTCCTAAACAATTGTCTAAGTAAAATAAAATTTATTAATTGTTAATTCAAACTATAGAGGTGCAGTATTGAAGAGTAAACTTTCTTTGGTTATAGTGAAAAATGATCGATCGATCATCAGCTAGCTAATAAGAGAGGGTCTTATTATATTGATCGTGGCGGTTCCAAGGCATCAGGAGTTTACAGGAGCTTCCTGGTGGTCTAGTTCTCTCAAACTGTTAAGAGAGCAGCTTGTACTCTGTTTGTACTCTGATCTATTGGTTAGGTTAGCTTCCAGTGGCCACGAGAAAAAATACCAAGCCTAAGATTGGCTCTTTGTGGTATCACACAATTGACACTCTACTTTCTTTAGGAGTCCTAAGTTTTGCCGAAACCAAGTGTGTTTAGAGTGAAACCTTTAACGATTACCTCACATCGTAAATGTCAATATCGCCGGTTTAACATCCTCTCAGAGGGATGACCTACTCAGGTTTCTTTCATCTCCTGCTTAATTAAATCAAAGGTCTGAGTGGGTGTCGGACACCCCATCTACCGTCAAGAGGCGAGCACGTAAGTCACTGGGCTACCCTGACCTCTAAACTTGCTGAAAAGTTTTTAATTCGTTTTAATAGGAGTATGAAAACTATCACCAACACAGTATCACCAAGCTAGCCATGCGACACTTATAGACAAGTACTATTGAGGATTGAGAGGTACAAAGGTATCCCCTCTTCGTAACCGAGGCAAGCAGACTACCGACCAACTCTTCAGAAATTAAAAAAGACCAACCATCATGCAACATTACTTATGGACATCTAAACAATAGAAAGTCATTCTAAAATAAGACTAGGTTCTTCCATCCAATTATTCGTTCTTGTCAGTGAAAAAATATATATAAATGAACCTGCTGCTCTCAGAAATTCTGCTATTTAGTTCATTTTGTCACATTTTCGTACTTCATTATCTTATATGCATGCTGTTTTACGTTTCAGATGTTATTGTGAACGCTTTTTATATAATATATTGTACAAAGAAGTACACTTCAGTAAAAGTACATTTCTCATCTACGTCAGTAGTTTTATTCTATTCTGCACTTCTTGCTCTGCATTCCTGGTAATCTTGATTTTTGAACTAACAGAAAAAACGAGAAATATTATTTACTTGTCAGTAATTACTTAATAAAGGAAGCTGTAAGTTTTCAAAGAAGTTACGAAACAAATTATTACTGGAGTCCTTAAATATAGATCAAACATTATGATGAACTATTACAGATTACGCACTTGGGACTCAGACATAGTAAATGACTATATGGCTTAAGTCATAATTCCAATTGAATTCCTTTGAGACTGATGGAATGATGAAAGCATTGAACTGAATAAGTTTTAAAGTCCCTAAAGTCCATTTAAACTTTTTTTTTGGTCGTAACTGTACGTGGATGGTTGGGTGGTTGTATGGATGGGTGGATTTTGCTATATCTCCAAAGTATGCGTAGGAGATAGACAGTGTGTATGAAAATGTTTGTGGGCACGTTATAGGCCACACCTCAAACACCCGTTTATTTTTGAAGTTTACAATGTACTAAAATAGGCCCTGAAGTGTAGATGTGCTTTATTACCTTTTAACCAATATTCATTTTGGGGAAGCCACTTTTTTGGTCAAAACGTGTTTTAGACATTTTTTTTTCACCTAAACCGCTAAATCAGTGCTGATGATTTTGAATTATTATGAAACTGCCAGGAGCAGTGTTGAAAAAACATCAGATTTTTTCATAAACTGATACATATTTTTTGCAAATAAATATGACTTATGATTGATCTTGAAAAGTTACAATCCACACTGTTGGTCGGATTATATTAAAGCTATACTCTAAAGATGGCAGCTTTCGAGAGGATAAACTGATTACTTTTGTCTTGAAATTATATAGACAAATATAGGCTTTGTAGTCTATTTCATTATTTTAGGATAGTTTCTGTATACTAGTTGATTAACTACAGAAAAATGAAGTTTTGAACAAACATTTTTCTATAATTAAAATTAATTTTACAATTAAAAAAAATGTTAAAAATCCTGATTATTTCAAAGAGCTATATATCTATAAAAACTGAAATCCCAACTTGAACTTATAGGTTACCTGTTTTTTTTTTTATCAGAATAATGTCAAAATGAATCGTTATTTTAAATTTAATCAATTAATTTTAAAATATTTTAATGTATTAGTATTATATCTTAGAATATTTAATTCTTAAAGCTATAAAAGTTAATTAAATCAGCCGCAAATTTTATTATATTTTTCAGTTTGTAATGAATAGTTATCTAACAATACTGTTGTAATCAATCTTTATGCTACATTCTTTTTCAAATTTTATAGTAATATGGTATAGTATAGTATATTACTATATAATTATATATATATATATATACACTATATATAAACTATATATACTATATACTATATATTACTATTATATTATATAGTATATAGTATAGTATATAGTTTATTTTGGTGTTTTATATTGATGCTTGGAAAAGGTACTTTTTCGATTATGACACTCTTGCTAAAATTTAAGGCAATTCATAGATGATCCAATGAACTTATATTTTTTTTGTTACCTACGCTTTTCTACGTATATTTATTTTATTACCTTAAGTACTAGAAGAGTGATATTTTTTTTAAAAAAAAACAACCATTTAGTCCTCAAGTAGACCTAATTATTCTGCGCTGTAATCATATGAAGTTTTTTTTTTTTTTTAATATAAACAAGGCGCTATCTATTTCAAGTACAAGTTATCAGAGTCAGTTCAAAGAACCTTGGTTAACAAAATAAAACATTCTTTAAGTTTTAAAGGAATCATTCTGTGCCTGCTTCTTGAAAATTAAAGGAGCTTTTGATTACACGCTTTAGAATCCTGTGATTTAAAACTAATATGGTATATACGAGTAGATGATTTATTCCTAGAATAGATTACAACAATCTAACAGAACAATAGTTAATGTAAATACCGGATTTGGCACAACAGCCATTGTGCCTACTAGCGACTGCTCTAAAGGAAGCGTGTTGTCGCCACTATTGTGGTGATTAATTGTGGATAACCTACTATGTACTGTAAATAACCAATGTTTTGATATGCAAATGAACTTATTATTGTAAGAAGAGTCATGCTTGACTGTATTACCTTTTAGCTTATGTTGTATGATTTTCATATTGTCAAGTTAAAACATTCCTTATTCCTTTTTGCAAAAGAAATAATGCAGGTTTGAAATATTTATTTATTGAAAATACTCAACTAGATATCTCAGATCTTCCCAAATACTTTGAAATCACTTTATATAGAAGACTTGTCTTGAAAAGCTTTGTAACAAATACAAAAACTGTTTTAGTCTCCGTAAAACAATAAAATCATTACATTGATTATGTATCAGTTTTATAATATTTCTCAGGGAAGTTTGATATTATGTTTACATCATAAGAATATTAAAATAAAACTAAAACCCAATTGATTTTCAACGTGTTTTACATTATGTTCAGTTATAGTAAAGTTGAGTGTAGGCCACTTCAGATTTTTTCCTAACATTTTTGCGTTATATGTAAACATTTTTTGAATTTTACTTGATTCTTAAAGCTTGGATACCTTGGTCACTACGTTTTGGGGGATTATAAAGGCTGCCTTGAGCAAAGTGTGCCAAGACACTTACTAAGCTGATTGATTAATTGTTAATAATCTACCCAAAATTCTAAATAATCAAGTTTCGATACAGAAGTGTGTTCAGATGATCTTATTTTAAACAGAGGTTTGATTCTACTGCTTTTATGGTTGTGTAACATACTGTCCATTGTAGTGAATAATAAATAAAAGTCCAAATATAAATCCAGATCAATTTTGCGATAAAATTTTATATGGTTCGTATTCTAAAAAAATGACCAATAAAGTTGGTATTTCGAGTATCAGACAGTCCGGCTACTCTAAAGACATTGAAATCCATGGTTTTGGATTCAAAATGAATGCCTAAATGAAAATAATCTCTTGAGAATCTAGCGATTACAAATAAGTTAACTCCATGGAGTACCTGGTGGCTATAGGTATACAGCAGAGTGAGACAGTGGACCGGCTTGGAACGGTTTTGAACCACACATGGAGGCAACACACTCCACCTTTCTCAAGGATTCTATTAACGATGGATGAAGAATGGTGCAGAAATATTTTGACTGTACAATCATATCAAAATCAATATAAAACATTCATTTTAACTCAACTAAACTTTGTTCTGAAAGTAATAAATATTCAAAGGAGTGAACTAAAATATATATGAATTTCTAACTGGCCATTATGAATTTAACTACCGCTTATGAAAACTGCAATTAATATCGGACTATGAATGCAATCTCTGTCTGGAAGAGATAGAAACTTTTGAACACATTATATGTCAAAGGGGAAGATTATTCTCTATGAACAATTATTAAATTCTATAAAGTCGATTTAAAGTTAATCTTTGGAAAAACAAACAGAACAACAATGGGCGTAGTTGTTGAAAATGAGCCCCTCAGTTTAATAATAAATCAGTTTTTCTAGGACAATGCATCGAATTTTGTTATAACTATTACAATGAATATAGCCTCATTAAAACAAAAGAAGTCATGGAATTGAATGTCTTTGGGTCTGATAGTACTTTAAACGCAGTATTTTATTTATGTTTTCACGATAACCACAGAAAAAAAAAACAAAGCTAAATGAGTTTGATTTTATGCTTTATGATTTTATGCTTACTTATAGCATGTTGAATGTAGTCTACTTGTGATTTGATTAAAATGGCATTTGGTAGGATATGGCATCGAGAGTTGTTGGGTATCTGACCTTGAGGATGGACCAGTGAATTGAGATTATTTTCTGTTGAAGAAGCGCTTTTAAGAAGAAAATATCAACATGGCAACCAGACAAGAAAAAGCAAAGTATAAACTCAGTTATCAAAATGAAATGGTATATGAAGGGAGACTGAAATGTAATGAGATATCATTTTTCATAAGTAATATTAATTATTCCAAATTATGTACGGAAAAAATACATCGTCACTTCCACTTCTGATAACTTGTAATAGCAGAAAAAGTTATTAAGACAAGGGTGTTGGTGTTGCATTTGACTTTTGAAAGCAGGTTACAAAGTGTTGTTAGTTTAAGGACAAATGGCAATGGTAAGTCATAGTGCAAAAGTTAGCATGGTCAGCCATTTTCAAAAAGCATCGTTACTCGGATATGTTTTCAGTGGTTAAGCAACTGTCATGTACATAGAAAAACTAAACTATGTAAAGAAATAATTTAGTAATAAAAACAAGGAATGTTAACTTCTGTGTTAACTGGTATATGCTGTATAAATATGTGAATAAGTAGAAATAAATGTAATGTTTACCTTTCATTTTATATTACCTTTCCATTAATTAGAAAATGAATTTACTTTTACTATAAACTTGTTTAGATTTAATTTAGTTAAAGAAACTTTACGGAATCTGTATGTTTATAAACTCTCATTTTGAATACCGAATAAAGCAAATTGGGCAAAGGAATAAGTAACGAACTGCAAATTAGGTATTGTAATACTTGATTGCGATCAACTTGTTACAAGTTTGAGAGAAGAATCAATAAAGGAGAAGCGCGAGTGAAGACGAAAAGGGGCTATGAAGGTGGCCCTAACAAAGCCCTAGTGGATGGACAATGAAGCGAGACTAACAATTCAAAGGGAAGCTGATCATAAAGGGCTCTTGGAGGCAGGACCAAAGTCCGTTACAGCTGTTAGCTCCAACGTCTCAAAATTAATTCTCGTCTACTTTACTTTACCACTGGATCCTATTCGAAACGCTTACCTGCTCTTTAGCGAAACCAATCCTTACATTATATTACCTTTATAATATAGGTAATTTTAGCTCACGTTTGAAACATTATTTACTTGCCTCTGGTAGACAAGTCTGCTAACTGTTAAACATATTCCCTGTCTCTATCACTCCTCTTGCCACTCTCTCATCCACCTTCAACATTTATATCATCTCTGTCTCTCTATTCACTCTTCTTTTCTCTGTTTCGCTCAGTTACTTTTCCCTAAGTTGGTCTTTGTCGTTGCTTTTCTTTCTCTCCTGGTCTCTAAAGCTCTATCCTTTCACTTATTCTCACTCCATCCTCCTTTCTTTTTCTCTCTCCTCACTTTCACTCTAATTTTCTTTATTTTTAACTTGTATATTTCTATTTTATTTCATATTTCCGTCTACACCTTCTTCGTCCAATCAATCAATCGTTGACACATAACCGCATGTAGACTCTTTCAATCTCTCCGTTTCCTTTTTTTATAATAATCGTGCCTTTTTGTCTGTTACTTCTTCCTTTCTTCTCACCTGTAGAATTGTGCGAGTTTCTTTCATGTTCTTCCTTGATCACTATTTGGCACAGTTTACTGTTTCAATCTCTGTTGTTCTATCATCGTCTATCAACTGCTTGTTCTTATAGTTTTCTAGAATACTGCGTTTGTAGGAATGGGATAGAAGAATATGGGATTTTTTGTGTTATTGTTTATTATTGTTAGGATCTTTACGTTACATTACACTTGGCTTGGACCGACTACATCACCCCCCCCCCCCCCCCTCCCCCCCACATACACACACAGGTACAAGTCCATGAAAACTTGTACTTACAATTCCTAATAGTCTCGCGCTTCCAGGACACAAGACCTACAGCCAGCTTGATCCATTACTTGGGTATCGCCTAATAGTTAATCATTGGTCTACTCCTAGGACAGAACTGAAGGTGAGTGCTTACAACAAAAACTTCATATTTTCCTACTTTTTGAAAAAAAAAATAATTAATACATAAATAAATAAACCGTATAAACGGGATAACGTATTCTCTGTTATACTACTTACAAGTATATGTACTCAAAATTTGTTCAAAAACCATGGGGTCTATTTTAATCATTTCCCATTACTTCTGACTAGATAAAGACACTTCACTATGATACTGAAAGTCTATGAGCAGACCATTTAAAGTAGACGTTAATGCATTAGTTGATAATGGGTTTTCAAGGATGCCTCCTAGCTTAATGGCCACTTTAAAATATTATTTACATTATACTTAAATTGTGATTATATTATATTGTGGTTTGAAATACAAAATCATTTCTAAGAAATGACATCCATTAAATCATATTTTTAATAAAATAGAAAGGTTTATTTTTAAGGTTAAACCTTTTTAATATTTTTCTTTAACTTTAAACAAAAGGATGATGAAAATTAAGTTTCATTCCTCTTCTGTTTTTTCGATTTAATTATTGTATATCTTATGATCACCGTAATTATTTTAAAAAGAATTCAATATAGTGAACACACTTTTTTACTATACACTAAGCAAATCTTCATATAAAGGCATCAATTTCATATAAAGGCATCAATTTCATATAAAGGCATCAATTTCAAGTATATTTTTGATAACGAGAATGATTTCTGAATGAATTTGAATGGATGCGAGGCTATGAATGCCAAACGTTTTTTTGAAGTAACCAAGTTGCACCTTTTGACAAATCCTAATTAAATGCTTTAGATATATAAACTAACTAAAATTGATAAAATAAAATAAAAAAAAATGGGGCATACATCATAAAGTAAAACATGAAAAAAGAAAGTTAAATAATAAAAAGATTAATGGCCAAGAGAATAGCGTTCTGATTGAATCAAAAAGTTAATCATAATCAAAAAGTTAATCTACCTTCAAAGAGAGTGTATCTCCTCAAGAGATGATAAAGTGATATGGGTGTTAGACAGAGAACTTTCTAAGAATTTATAATAAGTAGCAGCGCTTGAAACTGAGTCATTGAGAATTAGCATGAATGAGGACAGTATGAAGTTTACTGCATTGAGTCGGATAACTATTAATACTCAGGCTGTAAAATAACACCCAGACTTACCTTAGTAGAAAGTAAACTAACGTACTCTACACAGGGTGCAGTTCAGTCCTTAGATAGGAGTATAGAAGTCTTAACATTTATCGGGTAATATGATAAATATTACCCGATAAATACATATTATCCTGAGTACATATGATTGTTAAGGAAGAAAGTGTAATATAAATGATAATTTCATCGATAAAAAGATTTCACATAAACACGTGAAACAACAATCAATGATCAAACCACAATAAGAAATGGGAAAACAAGACTAAGATCTTTCAACCGTAACAAGCGGTCTTCGTCAGAGTTGGGTTTTTGACTCTGACGAAGACCGCTTGTTACGGTTGAAAGATCTTAGTCTTTTTTTCCCATTTCTTATTGTGGTTTGATCATTAAATGATAATTTATATGAAGAAAATCTGACTGCTGCAAACTTAACTTGGATGCATACCACAAAGAAATATCATTCGAAGGCTTGGGGAACATATAGGAAAAATACACAGAATATTTAGTGGTGTGCAAAGTGGAAGAAAATTTGCTGAAGATTGAAGCACTAAAATAAGAAGAACCCATTCTATGGCCATTAGAAAAAAGAGAACTGATAAGGGGTGTGTAATAATTTCAATATATCTTAGTCCTAGAGGGACAATGAGTTAAAGTAGACAAGACTGGCCTATTGAATAAATGAAGATGAATAAATCCGTTAATGAAGATTTAAATTTACCTTTTAAGTAGTTAATTTGATGTCGCTTCTGTACAACAATACTGAAAATATTATGAGACCAAGTAGAATCTAAGAATAGCATGATTTGTATGAAGTGGATCTCAGCTCTGAAGCGAAAGTACTGGACGGGCTTATGTGGGATTTATATGAACCTTCTTGAAGAAACAACCACGATCAAAACTGATGTTGATCCAAGCAGTTCTAAGATCTTACGGGAATCTTTATGGCAAAACATAATAGGCAAACATATGATGGAGAATTAAGTAAAGAATGGGACTAACTCATTTTTATGAAAAGCCAAATGAGAAATATTTGCATACGTTAAAATCAGATCCCTCATACTAATACTCAAGTTGCTTTAAAAGCTCCTAGAGAAGATCGTTTATGCCTGGCTGTTGCTAGATTGTCTTCTGGGCTCAATCACTAATTTTTTTTTCATGCTTGTAAGATATTATTGTTCTAATTATAGTTGATTGTTGTTTATTGATCAGAATTTATGATTGATGAATTTATTGATAAAATAATTGATCAGGGTTTATTTTTAAGACCTGATGTTTTATTTATTTTATTAATTTCAGTTGGATTTTTGAATCTGATGAAGACCACTTGTTACGGTTGATAGATCTTAGTCTTGTTTTCTCATTTCTTATTGTGGTTTGATCATTGATGGATATATATATATATATATATATATATTATGATTTGTTTTCTTGACCCAATATTTATATTATGTAATTTTTTTTTTTTTTGAGGTTTGAGGTTGAATGATTTTAAACTAGTCCTTTTGCCGACGTTTTGACATATATTTATGTCATCTTAGTAGTGCTAATTGTAAAAAAATCATGTTGTAGCCCTGAAGATGGCATAAATATATGTCGAAACGTCGGCAAAAGGACTAGTTTAAAATCATTCGACCTCAAACCTCAAAAAAAAAATTATATTATATATATACATATATTGAAATAACTGCCAATGATTGATAGTTAAATTTTATGGTTGGGTTTTAGAGAGGTGTCCTACAGTTTTGTTATCAGTTGAATGCGAAGGTAGAAATCGTTTGGGGATTGATGTTCTGGTGACGAGATTAATGGTTCATGCTATTGAAGCTGTAGCAGTGGACAGTTGTACATTCATTAGGTAGGGAAGCCTGGGTTGACACAGTGCTGTAGAAAACCAGCATTGTTTCTAAATCAATTGAGGTTGGCTTTTGTGGAGGTAGTAGAACTTATTTGACGTGAATCGATGTCGAAGAGAAGAGGATACAGAAGTCAAATTAAAGAGGTGCCGACAATGGGTTGAGTGAACAGCGATAGCTGGAGCAAACAGCGGACATGGAAGGGCCAATTGAATTGCATTGTAGGCTGCTTTCGATTAATGAGCCGCTCTGTCGCACAGACATCAATTAAGCCTTGCTCCCATCTGCCCATCACCCGGTGTGCCCGGCCAGCCAATTAACGCCCGCCAAATTCCTGCATTACTGCCAGCAACTCTCTTTCTGCACTCCCAGTCTTAAAGAAACATCGCTTCATCATAATCTCTAATTCAACAGAATATGTTATTATCTTGTATTAATTATTGGTTATAAACGGCCCAACAAAATAGCACAAGATAACCAATTGTAATCGTAAATACGCAAGAATTTCGGCTCAATTGACACTTGGTCATATTGAAATTATGTAATTCAATGGTATTAACCTTACTGTTGCATAAGCAACGCCTGGTCCAATATAAATAAACTTATTCACAGTTTTTACACTTAATCGAATATCTAAACCTGCTTTTTTATTATTTTGGAATCATTTTTATAAATTAAATTTTTTTTTACTTTTTTTATTATAAATCTTACAGAAAAATAACTACCTTAGAAATACTCGTTCAAATACTTTAGGTAACTACATCTTCCATCCAACAGAACAAACAATACCGTATAAGTGTATGATAATAAGTTTTGTAAACTTCCATTTGTCCAAGGTTTATCGCTAGTAATTAAAAAATAAAACTTTGAAACGATACAACCAAAAGGAAGTCATGTCTTTATAATAAAAGGACATTTTTATGGAATATTAGAAAACTTGGTTTTCAAATCTGAAAGGGAAATATGGAAAGAAATTACAAAGTAATCTCGTATGTACAATGAAGTGTAGAGACTGAAAAAGTTTAATATATAGGTACAAACTGTTTTTTAAAGAGCTGCTGAACCAACATCCATACTCTATAAAGAATAATGAAAATAATTCCATTATTTTCACTGAGCTTGAACATACTGCAAGTCAGAAAATTACGCTTTTTGTAATAGTGAACATCATTTTATAAGTTAAAATAAGAAAACCATGAACAATTCCTATTGATTTTAAGAGAATAGGGGATTATTTCATCAAGAATTTGAAAATAACTGGCCTTCAGAAATTATGTATAAGCACTGTGATACCTTGTATTTTTAAAACCCTGATCAGAGGTATTTGTTGATATAAAAGTGACATTTATGTGTATGAAATGTGATTTTAGTTATATTTACTCGTATTAAAGCCAAGACAAACGTTTGATATATAATCAATATTAATAACCAGGGTCCTTTGTATGTGATTTGTTGAATATTGGAAATGCAATTGGACTAACACCCATTTGACTGAGGGCAGACTAAACTATTGATTGAACTGTACAGGCAACTACTGGAGGTTATTGCAATAACAGGGCTGTCGCATAAATCAAATCCAGAAATGTCTTAGGGGCGCTTTGTTAGGGACCCAGAATTAAGGCCTTCAATTATCTTACTTCCACCTGCATTTATTTCAACTGTCCAGAGACAACTATTTTTTACCATTGTATTAGTATGAAACTGTATTAAACAGTTTCTGTTTAGTTTTTTATATTTCACTATTTTTCTTATTTATCAGAGAAACAGTATCATTCTGATGTGGTTATTAGTAGTACAACTAAAGGACTCTGAACCAGTTCATGATAGTACTAAGTCGAGCGATTGGAATTTTTAATTTCTTAGCCGCCATTCTTTTACAAGTCAATATAATCTGTATTATATTGACTGTATCTTTTTGTACATGTACAAATGAACTTTGTACTAAAAGTTTTTTGATAGAAGGTTGACTTCAAAGAAACAAGTATTGTCGGATCATCAATAGCAGGTTGGTAATGTATAGTGAGCAACATTAGATGACGTCTTCTGGAATGAAGATCAGAAAAACCGTCTGTAGAAAACTGAATGGTAATAAACTGTTATTTCGTTTGTTATTTTTATATTGATAGTGGGTGTAAATAGATTATTTAGCAGTAGCTGGAGGAAATAGTGCCCAGTGAGCAGCTGCCTCCACAATTGACATTTAACTGCTTACGTTCGAAAACCCCTTATCTAGAAGAAGATTCCATGTAAGATGCATGTGAGTGTTCAAGAAATATTTCTTCTCCATTGCTAGAAGGAGAAGTACTCTAACTTCTTCCTCTTATTCTTTAGGTAATCACCCGAGTAGATACTGTTACAAATAGAGATTTTGTAGCTTCTACACAGTTTTCTGTGGGTAACCTTCCGAATAAGCAATGTTTGAAGTAGAGGTGCTTTAACTGGCTCCTGTATTCTGTAGATATCCTCCCGAGCGCTTATTGGCAGAGTAGCTACTTTTGAGCAGCCACTATTATAAGTAGAGTTATTCTGGCTATCTCCTGCTATTTTGTAGATACTTCCTGTTATTATTTGTTTTTTCTGTATGTAACCTCTCGAGTAGCTACTATTAGAAGTATAATTATTGCAACTGCTTGCTGTTATTTTCCAGGTAACTTCCTGAGTATCTACTATTGAACGTAGGTAACCTGTTCAGTAGCTATTATTAGAAGTCGAGTTACTCTGTAATGGTCCTGTTGTCTTGTAAGGAAGCCCTCTAGTAACTACTGGTAGAAGTGAAGATAAACTAGCTTCCTTCTATTATTTCCAGGTAACTTCCTGAGTAGTCACTGTAGTTATAGAGGGTGTTAAACTTCTCACCAACACCTAGTTTAACATTTAGGAAGAAACCACAACCACCATGAGGCCAGCACAAAGTGACGAGAAATACACCTAATCCGTTAGAACTTAATACACCTAATCCGTGTCACACCTAAATTGTGAGAACTGCAATGTCGACTCGATCTGCACAGCTAACATCTGTATATGTTATTTCGTGAGTGACTTGAGCCGTGATATAGGCCAGTTGGGACAAGCCAACTGTTTGAAATATATTCTCAATGTCGTATCGGTAGGTGGCAGTGCTCGTTATGTCGAAACGGGTGGGCACTAATGACCGTGGTCACAGTGGAAGGCCCATTCATAAACATAATGAATATCTACCAAGAGAAATCATGGGCTCGAACAAAAGGTGAGCCAGTCGGGCTAACCTGCCTAGCCCATTCATAACTGCGATCTCCAAATAAAAGTGATTTAAAATAGCCCCCTCGAGCAGAATACATCGCAAGCGCATCTGAATAATGTTCCTATTATTTATTTTTACTAACTTCGAATGACAAAAAACACTTCATAGAATACCTAGTAAGTAATTTTCAGCATGAAATTATAACGTTTATAAATGTTTTTACTAATTCCTTTTAATTATGTTTTCAACATCCTGTAACAGAAGATCATTTTGTAACCAAGATTATCATGTAGTTGTGCAGGAAGAATTTTTTTACTCAGCAAAATATAGTTGCAGGTGTGGTGTAACAGGTTGCACGCTGACCTTTGTGAACTGATTTGAGTTTAGAATCTCGAACATGACCATTTCTTTTTATGAAGAAGATGAAGAAGCTTCTCCTTTCATCCTCTAGGGCAGGGCTTTCCAAACTATGGCCCGCGGGCCACATCCAGCCCACCACATAACTTCATCAGGCTCGACAAACAAATCCCTGTGTAGTGGCATTGAAAACAATAATTATCGTACAACGGGCAAAGGTGAATTATTCAAAGCTGGGGCTGCTGACTGGTGGCGGGCGCAAAACCCGAGTCTGTTTCCCTCTCTCGCGATAATCTGAAGCACAGAGACTAATTTTAATGGAATTTTGAAGTCAAAACGATAGTATCATTCTTCACACTAATTTGATTTCATAAAACTACAGGCAGGATTCTGTATATTTTACTCTGTTTTTTCCAACAAGATATCTTTTAATTTTTCCATGTTTATACTGTAATATTTGAGGAAATTAAATTAGTGGCACTGATTTTTTTTTATTCCTTCGGCCCGCATAAATGTGGGAAGTATATAATGCCCTTACATTGAAAAGTTTGGAAGCTCCTGCTCTAAGGGATGTAATGCAGTTATTCTTTTTTCTATACCTGTGTCAGGTACTCCTCAAAAAACTCTACTCTAATAAACTTGAATAAGGTAACCTTTAGGACTTCAAACATTCAATCAACATGTCAATTGCTGTTGAAATTGGTTACGCACACGCTCCAGTGATTTCCATGTGGACAGCACATCCCGTGGTATATGTCAGTGACCTACCGAATGAACCGCCCTAAAAATTAAAGGAATCTTCAGGTGTTCTTGTGGCCTATGCAAGTGACTTTACTAGCTAAGCCACCGAGTGGGCGGAACCATGGATTAGGTAAATAGAACATACATCTGTATGGTCCATGCAAGTAACCTAAACAATTAAGCAACACCCATATAGCATGCAAAATACCTTACCAATTGAGTCACTCCAAGTCCGAAATTGGTGATACGATATTATATTATAAATGGTAATGGTATTATTCATTTGTTAATATGAATGTAACAGAGCTTTTAATGAATGTATTCATTAAAGGTATTTATTTCATCTTAAAGAATATTTAAAAACCTAATTATCTAATGCTAGATATGATAAATTTAAAATGCCTTTGATAGCTTAATCAAAACGATGTCATTTTATTGGATTAAAGCTTATTTTGTAATATTTTCGATGTAATCGATATAACCATCAACTAAATTTACAGGAAAATAAGCAATCAAATTGGGGTCTATTATTTTCACAGGAACTTAATTTAGTTTTTTTCATTAAGGCTTTTCCTTACCGAATAAGAGTCGTTTATCACTCCTCCTCTACTACAAGGTGCTTAATTTTTTTTATATTCAACATGTCCCAAGATTTTGTTGTTTACTTTAACTGGATGGTGTTCATGTGGTTTGAGACGTGGGATCAAATTAGTGATGCACCAATTCAGATGTTACTATGATTTGTATAATATCATCCTATAAATGTCATTAGCCAAGAGCTTGGTCTTTGCCAAGAGAAACCCCCAAGCTTATTTAACTTTACAGTAAATCACTCTTTGCTATTATTCACCCATATTGTGGAAATAAAAAAAAAAAATGGTTTATAAAACAAGCAGTTCAAACACTTTTATACTTCCAAATTAATAAAGGAATTATAAATATCCTATATATATATAAAAAGCTTTCACATAAACACGTGAAATAACAATCAATGATCAAACCACAATAAGAAATGGGAAAACAAACGCTTGTTACGGTTGAAAGATCTTAATCTTGTTTTCCCATTTCTTATTGTGGTTTGATCATTGATATATATATATAATTAAAGTTGGCAGCAGCTTCTGCGTTGACCAATTTCTTACTGATGTTCTCTACTTTCCTAACTAGTTTTCGGTAACTTTACTGATTCAATTCGGTAACTTTTCTCGGTTCAATACAGAGTTCGAAAAATGTTGATAATATTTTTAAGATAGTAAGAGAGGTCGGTGAGGGGACAGGCAGGTAGTCGGGGTTCAGTGCCCTACCCTGCATGCCCTCCCACTCACACCTCCTTCCCTTCCGCATTATCTTGGTTTTCTATAATAGTTAGTTGTTAACTGCCCTTTGTACTGTACCTTTTTGCCTTGTTTAATATTTTCGTTTTTTGCCTGATGATGGCTAATGTGAGCCGAAAGCTTGTGTTTTAGATTAAGTTTCAAATTATAGTTTTAGTTTAAAGTGTTAAAGTGTTTAGTGTTCAACTTCTTTCCTTTCATGTCGTTACCAGAACTCCTTTGGAAAATACCCGAAAGTTACCGAAAACTAGCTAGGAAACTAGAGAACATCAGTAAGAAATTGGTCAACGCAGAAGCTGCTGCCAACTTTAATTATACCTGTTTAAGAGAAGACCTGCTGCCTTCATACACCAATATTATATATATAGTTTTTGACTCGTCAGAGTCAAAAACCCAACTGATGTTTTATTTATTTTATTAATTTTAGTTGGGTTTTTGACTCTGACAAAGACCGCTTGTTACGGTTGAAAGGTCTTAGTCTTGTTTTCCCATTTCTTATTGTGGTTTGTTCATTGATTGTTATTTCACGTGTTTATGTGAAATCTTTTTAAATATATATATATCAACAACTTCTTATATGATTATTGTTTATTTTTAGGAATTTTTTTTTTACCTTCAGAGCTGTTTTACAGATGGAAATTTTTACTTATTTGTTATTTGGAACCTGGCTTTAGTTATGAACGACTCAAGGGTTTTATACATCGGGTTTCCCAATTTTTTATATATTGAAGTTTGTTAGTGTGGAGTTTTTTAACAAAACCTGGTATAGCAGAGGCTTGCAAACAATAATTTTTTTGCCTTATGATAGACAGTGACCACAAGATTGTTACTTTTCTAGATCAGAAATGTAGGAAATAACACAAATTGAACCTTGAGTAATAGAGGCAATGGCACTATTACTTGAGCGAACAGATCTCATCGTTATAAACATAAAATGTTCTATTTCTTCCATTTTACCTCGATTGTATTATTATTTATTTTAGGAATTTCAATTTCATGTGCGTGCTATAATAATATTATGTGCTTTTCCTAATGTCTTCTATTTCGTTTAAACCTCTTTCATCCCTCTCACACACACCTGATAACTATGCGAACTGTACTAGAAGTTCAATGGGACTACTAAACCAGAGCTTCTTAAACTTTTTTATATTGCGACCCCCTTCAAGCTTAGGAAATTTTAAACGACCCCCTCCTCCATATAATGAAATATATATTAACCGTAGATGTAGATGTAATATCGCACTATTTTACAATGTAAATAAAATAAGGATTAAAGAATACGTACCCATTCATTTCACATATATATAATTATATCAGTATCAGTATCAGTATCAAAGCATCAGATCTTTGCGACCCCCTTTCAGTAGTCTCGCGACCCCCCTGGGGGTCGCGACCCACAGTTTAAGAAGCCCTGTACTAAACTGTTTTTTTAATCCTTATTCCAAAAACTCAGTTGTGTACAGTGTGGTTCCTGTCTTAATTCAAACAAATCGTAATATAAATACAGACCTTTGTTTTTTTCTTAAAGATAAATCATGACCTACTACATGAACGCTATCACTTTATTTTTCCCGCCTTTTTTTCCTTTTCACATGTTTCAGTACTTCAGTACTTAATACTATTGAGTTATTTTTTGTTTTAGATGACACTTAAAGAAGAATAGTAATTGCTTCAAATGTATACTTTTCTTATAAAAATTGTGCATTAAAAAAATTGTGCAACAAATATTTGGTTGATAGAATGTTGACATTTTTTTTGTTCAAAGTAATAGATTACGATGACGATGTGCTTGCGTTGGCTTTAAATATCGTTATTATTTCTTATCAAATCTTTTGTAAGCAATAAGCTTTGTTTTCCGTGAGAGACGAAAATTATTACTCATTTATTGTTTAGCATTCATTTTAGTAAAACTGAAATCATTACTGTATTGATTCTACATTGGGAGTCCTACATTTTGCCTAATTTAATTAAATTTAGAGTAGTGATCTATATTGAGTGCTTCAAATCGTACAGACTCAGGACAATGGCTTAAGAGTTCTCCCAAGGAACGCTGTGGACAATTCTTTATCTTCTGCATGAAGAAATTAAAGGCTAGAGTGGGACTCGAAACCTACATGTACTAGTCCTGTGTCAAGGGCACAAGCCACGGTGTTACCTGACTCCCATTGTAGGACCTGTGTTCGTGTTGCTCTCCCTCATCTTGTTTGGAATTGTTTCGTACTGATTAAATAAACCACACTCCCATATATGATAAAAAAAAGAACTAATCATCACAGATATAGGCTGTCATATTTGCTTTTTTTATTTCAAAATGTTTTCCAGGTAAACTAGTTCTGTTCAATGCATAAACGCAATGTCATCTCCCCATCCGGTTTCAGTTAACCCAATTAAATGAATCCAGTAAAATCCAATAAAACTGAATGCCACGTAAACTCCATTGACCTGAAATTAATTGGTCAATGTTTTATTCCAGAATATTTGTACAAATACTTTTGTTTTTATAAAGTGCTCGCCTCTGGACTGGTCGATCAGGGGTTTATTCACCTTGATCAGGGACTAATTTAATTTATAAATTCAGGACCCCGATTATAAGATTAATAATTATAAACACTTTGTCCTTCTCAAGGAATGTAAAGACTTCGGTACAAAACCTTCACGATGTCAAGTATTCGTTAAACATGACTACTCCAAATAAACTTGAGTCAACCAAAATTTAGGGCCCTAATTTAGAATGTTCATTGTATTGTATCACAAAGTATATCAGTTGCTACTTTACATTTCATGGAAACATTTACTGCTTTTGAGAACCACATTTCAGAAAAATTAAAATTATATTTGTTTCATTAAAAAGTATTAAATTAAATACTACCCTGTAAAAACAGTTCTTCATGTTGTATATGTCGTCCTGAAATGTTTCACTTGGATTAAACAGAAATCTTAACATGTACATTAGATCGGAATTCAAATTGAAACACTTGTCGAGTTCAAACAGGTATCAACCCACATAGATAACTTTACGTAATAAAACAGATTTATTAAAGTTAAAAATCCTCTTGCAAATCTTTTTATTAAGTATAAATCCTTTCACGAAAAATGCATTGCAGGAGACACTCAGCTCTGGTTGTAGAAAAATTAATAAATAAACACTCAACATGATATCAGTGAAAAGAGATTTAACATCAAAGCTTTATTTAATATATTTAGCCAGCAGATCTTCTTTTACACATATTTCATTGAACTGTTTGTTTATTTTAATTCATTCATACTTTTTCAAGATCTTCTCCAATTTTCTCATTAAAGATTTCCAGTTTAAAGAAATCTATAAACAAATTCAGCAAACGTTTCAGATTTATAATCCCTATTTTTTATTTTATAACTATATAATATATAGTCTTATTTAAGTCATAATTTACCATTTACATAATCATAAGTTAAAGTAAATAATTATTATAAAATGAACATTATATATTGTTTTACTTTCACTTCTAATTTGATTTTACATTGTATATTGTTAAAGATGTTCGAAACTAGTATGTATATTAAATAGCTAAGACAGTTACAAAATAAAATTGTCTGATTAAAAAACAAAAATGTTTAGTGAATTTGTTTGTACTCTTCCCTGCCTTTAAAAATCTTAAAAAACAGAAAATAGGAGAAGGCATCAAAATGTATGAAAGAATCAAAACAGGGACTGTTCAATCAAATATATATAGAAGTGTTACAATAAATACAACTGATCCATTAATCAAAGAAACCACCACTACCACTATCATTAGTGGTAATACGAGTTCTAGTTTTTCAAGTTATTTTACTACTTTTGAGGCAACTATTTATCGTTGACCAAGTGATACCAAGCACGCTGCGTTTGTATTTTATTAATGTGAATTTGTGAAGTTTTTCTGTATGGATGTACAGTTAATTTTTTTTAATGGGTGACTGGTTTGTTTAGTATGTTAGGTGAGTGGCATGTTGAACTAAACCACTGCAGAACTCCTCTCTTCCGAGCGCTGCTGTTGGCTAGTAACTTGTCAGTTCAGTGAAATGTCCGTGGGTCGACTGAAATAGTTAGCCATACACAAACTGGCACAGCAAATGATTACCCACCTTCAATTTTTTTCCAAGTCATCATGTCTTCCAGCTCATCATGGATATTGTCAGCACAGAATGTTCTCAAGGTTTTCAACTAAAATTAAATAACAGATAGTCAACAGGTGGAATTGTTTTATGTTTTTCAAATAAATCTAACTAGATACAGGAGTCATACAATTGTTTTGTGATTGTGGCTAAAAGCTGCTGTGATATTTTTTGCTGTTTTTTGATAAGAGAGTGTGTGTAAATAGGTTAGGAGAAGCGTCACTGAATCCACTTGTGCACGTCCTGGTCTTGTGCCGCCCTTCACTCTGTTAAATCTCAGTGCTCGTTAGTCTGTCACTATCATCTTAAAATAAGTATGCGTTCATTCTTTACTTTTGTCTTCGTCCAAATTGGCATATAGCATCTTTATTTCTTTTTCATTTTAGTTTCTGGAATCTCTATGACAGTCCTTTGGATATCACCTTTTTACTAAGCAATAAGTAATATATATATTGATCATGTAGTTCTTTTCTTGCCAATTGTTTTGATATTGATGCTGGATTCGCTGCAGCAACTGTCCAAAGACTTATTAAATAATGCGGTCGGTGCATTTGGTGTGCACCTTCAATCAGAATAGCAAAAGTGTTTAAGAAAATTTGCAATGAATCTTATGAATAGAGATGACAACCAGCAGCGTCATTACCATTCAAAATTAGAAAGCTCGTGGTCAGACAGGGAAATGATCATGAACTATTTTAGGGGTGCGAGTCATATTTCAGGACGATCAAGATTAAACGAAAGGTGGCTGTCTATCTTGAACCTGGTCTACTGAAACGTATTGTTTAGGTAATTGTAATCTAGAAGACTGCTACTCAGCCAAAAAATTAGTCCTGAGGCTTTTTCAGAGTAGGAATTGATAGATATAGGCATTGAAGATATGACTGAAGATTGCCTCTAGTTTCTGAATGCTTATTATTGAAAATGGAAGCTCATGTAGGTGTCGATCTAGATCTAGAGGAACTGAAATATATAGATATAGAAACTAAATATATAAGCTCATGTAGGTGTCGATCTAGATCTAGAGGAACTGAAATTTATAGATATAGAAACTAAATATATAAGCTCATGTAGGTGTCGATCTAGATCTAGAGGAACTGAAATTTATAGATATAGAAACTAAATATATAAGCTCATGTACGTGTCGATCTAGATCTAGAGAAACTGAAATATATAGATATAGAAACTAAATATATAAGCTCATGTAGGTGTCGATCTAGATCTAGAGGAACTGAAATTTATAGATATAGAAACTAAATATATAAGGTCATGTACGTGTCGATCTAGATCTAGAAAAACTGAAATATATAGATATAGAAACTAAATATATAAGCTCATTTAGGTGTCGATCTAGATCTAGAGGAACTGAAATTTATATATATAGAAACTAAATATATAAGCTCATGTAGGTGTAGATTTAGATCTAGAGAAACTGAAATTCCTAACAAGACGCAGTCTTGGAGCATTCTAAAGTCTTGGCTGATGATAGGTGCCCAATATCATAAGCTCATATACAGTCTGGTGATCTGTTCACAGAGGAAAGCAGTTCTTTAGGAATATATACTACCTGAAAAGCTTGCCTGTCGTATGAAATATGACAGTGCAAATTTAATCCCACTGCACATATTTCTACAGGGTGGACATTGCTTGTGCGGTATGGTTTCTCAAACCTGAATCCATTCAGTATGGTATTCCAGTTCAGATTGTTTCCTTATTGCGCATATGTAGGGAATTTCGTTTCACTTGTTTTAGCCAGAATGAAAGGCAATAAAGTGGAAGGTTTATAATCGAAAGGTGCAGTAGAGTTGAGCAATGAGCCCTTGGGCCAAGGCATTTGTATTCCCTCTATGCGACCGTGTCCCCGTCTGGCCCTATTACCCGACTCTCTGTTTTTGTCCCTTTTGTGCCCTTTCCATCAACATAGGCCTCGCGCCAAAGATGCCATTTCCACCTTCTCTATACATTACTCGGCTGCCACATTTAATCTACCTACAACCCATTTCAAATGAATTCTCTTTTATTCCCTTTAACATATTTCATCACTCAGACACTTTTCAATATTAATCAATATTAGTCAAACACTATGTAATTTAACTGTTCATTCAATACTTACTCAGGCTCTTTTTAAAACCAAAGCAAATTATTTATTCAATCTAAACGCTTTTATCATTTTAAATAAATTATATTACAACATATATATTACTATCACTAGCATTAACTAAATTTAAAATTTAAATTTTTTGACATTAAGAGTATTATGAAATATTCTACAAAAATTAAGATAACATACCAAATTAACTTTGTATATTAAAACAGAAAAAAAATTATGTTACTTTCAATAAATTTGTGATTTAACCATCCCGATTATAGTATAAAGCACTCAGATCATTTAACAGTACGAAATGCATTCTTTGACTGCTATTTTGAACAACATTTCGTCTTCAGAAGAATATTGAAAAGCAAAAGTATTTTTGTTTCATGAGTTTTGCTGGCAGTTCTTTGGCTTAGGGAATCAAGGTGAATTGTAAGCCTTGATCCCACATGAGGAATTTTGGAACTCGCACTTTCTCACTGTGCATAGTTGATTTTCTTTTGGAAAGAGTAATTTTTGTTCATATATACAAACATCATTAAAAAAAAAATCAGCAGTTAAATTCTTGTCAATAATAATAAAGAAAGTGCTTATGCAAATCATGAAGGACCGCTATGAATACTAAAGCGATCTATATATTAGTAAAATTTACCAAAATTAATCCATATCAACTTAGTACTTTATTATGACTGTTAGGGAGTTTTATACAATCTAAAAGAATGCGTAGTAACAACGCAATTTCAAACTGCAGCCAAAGAAACCACAGATGAAATATATAAGTCAACCAAAACACAGAACATTCCTTTAGGGAAAACTTGTAAGCACCGTCTGCAGTTAACGACGATGGCTGAATACCAACCCCCATTTGATAAACTTTTGTAACATTCTGTTAACGCTTTGACTCTATTTCAGTTATCTATTCTGTTATGTATCTATTCTATAACTGTGATAAAGACTAAAGTGTCCTGATATTAAAATTCTTCAAGATGATAATAGTTTTTACAAATCTTGTTGATAAGTAAAGAAAAATTACCAGAAAGAGATTTTGTTTGGCTACGTTTTCAATAGAATGAAATTTGTAAATACTTTGCTTTTCAGTATTATTGTAGTGTATTTAAATGTGAAAGATAAAGTGTCTATATTAAAATTTCAATATATAATATTTTTATAAATTGTGTTGTAGTAGAAAATGTCGAAGGATTTACATAGTTATTATTAAACCACAATATATTTGGGAAAAAACGTTTTTTCAGAAAGTTTTAACCGTAAACAAGTGGTCTTCATCAGAGTCAATATACTCGAATATATATATATATATTATATACTTTTTCGTTGGAAATACGATCCAAAACGGACAAATATAGTTCAATATAGAAAATGAAACATAGAGAAATCAAAATAACACACTTACAGTCTCTAATTTTCAGTTTCACCTTCTTCAGGAGAGATAAGACAGGGAAACCAAGCGCACTGGTTCAGAGACGGAGACCATGTATATATAATATAAAATATATAAATAGATAATATAAAATGATTAATATATATTATATATATTACTTTTAGAGAATATATATAGTATATATATATGTTATATATGAAATATATATAATTATATATATATGCCTTTCCTGAGAACGACCGTAAAAAGAGTTAAAATATTGAAAGTTAGTCCTAGGATCTGTTTTTCATTCGTGTTTCTTTCTGTTTTCAAACTATCTACGTTTATATATCTAACTATGTATCTGCCTATAAATAAGTTTAACATTCCTTCTAAACTTGTTATATTAAAGGAACATTTAGTGGAGTTACTTTAAGTTTGTCCCTGGCAAATGATAGTTCTAAAATGAATAAATAATAACTGTGAGGTGTTTGTAACTGTCTCAGTAGTAGTTTGTCTCAATATAAAAGTCCTACAAACATATATGATAAGAGTATAAAAGTGTGAGTTGTGGCAGACAATGCAGGAAGCGGAGGGTGCTGACTTTGGGGATGACTTTGCGATCGTGCTAGAGGGTCTGTCTTCACGACAGTGAACAAGTGCAATTGAGCAGAACTCTTGAATGTGCATCAAGGAGGCAGTCTGCAGCCCTGTCTAGTCTGCCTCTTATGCCGCAGAAATATATCGGAGTTAGATATCGCCCAGCCAGTCGGGCGTCATGCACCACTTCATCCGAAACATTGCAGCCTGCGATCTCTACTGCCAAACTGTTATGTACGCCTTCTATTTTACAGCTTTTTATTCAATATCATAAATAGTTTGTGCATAGCCAAAGTTGACTCTAAAATACATCACAACAGTGACTAAAATCCATGTTTTTAACAATGGAGTGGTTACTGGCAAACCAAATATTGACCATAGTAAAGGTTTTCTTATGACTCGATATAATGTTAGTTTTTTAAAAACGAAATACTCAATTATTTTGAGTATACTCAAAATACACAAACGTGTCCAATTATTTTCCTGTCTATATCAGAATATCGAAAATTGTTACGAGTTTTTTTCTTTATATTACTGTGTTTCATGTCCAGTTAAGAATTAATAATTCCATTCTACATAGTAGGCACTGTACACTACTGTAAGTAAAGTATTGTAAACATGGAATATTTGATATCGAGGGATTTACACGTTTTGTTGACCTCTGCTTACCTTTTTTAGGTGTTTTTTTCAATATCTGTACTTTGGTCAGTAGTGAGTAGTGATCTTTCCAGAAGTTTGTGTCATCGCTATAAGTCACAACGTTTCATAAATCAAATTCATATTGTACCCAACATAGCGTTTAGAGTTTAATTCGCACGCATGGTTGCTGGGCAATATTGTATCATGGGTAATTCACTTTTTTGTCCATTATACGGTTTTGATTCCATTTATTTTCTTCTAAACTGCTCACTCTAGTGAAAGTTTGAAAATTTCAAATTGTTATAAAAATTTTGTTACGTCAACGGGAAATTTACTGGAAATTCAGAATTTTCCAGTGGCAGGACAGTTTTGTGTTGTATTAAAGAGTGAAAATTTACTTTTAACATGAAATCATAAGGTTGTGTTGACCTAAAATCGGTAGCAGATAAGCTTATTACTTAAAGTTATTAATTCTTGCTACAAGGGCAGCTAAGGCAAGTAGAAAACAGTCTTCAAGATCCAACTCCAGCATAGGGGAAATTAATTACACTTGACGAAAACATTGTGCACGTGGAAACCTTACGAAAGTGACACAGTACAGAATTAATTGTTCAGATACTAATTCCTTTGATAAGTTGAGCTTTAAAATACTCAACACCACTAATTAGGTATATCAAAATGAGCTAAGCAGCCTGGATGATTAGAGATTACCTCTGTAAACAGAGTAATGACCTCTAAACCAACTTCAATAATCGCATACGCAAGTTCACGCTAAGCCTCCACGCAGAGGAATCTTTCTTGTACAACAATCAGTTGTGTGTGTAATTTCAAGTCTTGAATTAACGCACAACTAATTAATCAGCTCAGCTATTATCTCCACTAAGCCTGGCTTTTTATTCGAAGCGACTTATAATCTACTTACTGAAAATCCCAAATTACTATATATATATATATATATAAAATAAATTCAAAACGAAGGAAACACACAGAAAGACACAGACATAACTCACATCGTGTATATATATATATATATATATATATATAATAAAGATTTCACATAAACACGTGAAATAACAATCAATGATCAAACCACAATCTTAGTCTTGTTTTCTCATTTCTTATTGTGGTTTGATCATATATATATAGTTCAATATAGACAAAGAAACATAGAGAAATCAAAAGAACACACTTACAGTCTCTAATTTTCGGTTTGAACCGTCTTCAGGAGAGATAAGAGAGGGAAACCAAGCGCACTCAGAGACGGTTCAGAGACGGTTGGAGACCAACAGTGTTGCCGCATGCGCGCCCGGTCACAGAAAATAAGGCAGACAGGAATCTATTTATAATTACATTAAATTAGTGGAATATGAAAACAATAAATAAATAACAGAAAAAATTGAGGGACGAACAGAGAAATTGATACATAAATAAAAGTACGGACTAAGCTATGATAGAATAAAATAAAACTGAGAATACAAATAATAATGATATTAATAATGATAATATTATTATCATTATACTGAGGTATAGGAACCAGTGCGCTTGGTTTCCCTCTCTTATCTCTCCTGAAGACGGTGCAAACCGAAAATTAGAAACTCTAAGTGTGTTCTTTTGATTTCTCAATGTTTCTTTGTCTATATTGAACTATTTTTGCCCGTTTTGGATCGTATTTCCAACGAAAAAGTGTATATATATATATATATATACAAGATTTTACATAAACACATTAAATAACAATCAATGATGAAACCATAATATCTAATGGATTTAACGGTTTTAACGGTTTAAAGACCTTAGTCTTTTTTCCCCATTTCATATTGTGGTTTAAACATATATATATACTTCCTAAATAGCAGTACTTGCTGTATTTCTCATGTAGATTTGGTCTCCAAATTTATATTTATGTGGATTCACTCCAATATAGAAACCATATTCACTCCAAGGTAATCTTAAACAGTTGGTATATATTAAAGAATAGCCAAAGAAAAGCTATACAACAATTTTGTTATATAAACAAATACTTTGAAGCTTTTTATTATTAGCATATTAATTAAAATTTACATTGCATATAGGTGTTGCAAATATTGTACCCTTATCTTACTTTTTAGCCCTGGTGATGATCTAAAAAAACATCGAAATGTTGGCACAAGAAGTATATTTCCAAGACCTAGTTCTCAAGAATGCTTACACAAAGCCTAAAAATTACTAAGATGTACTCTCACTATCAGTGTGAGATATCTTTCAACTAATTGAAAGATCTTAGTAGTTTTTTTAATTCTCGTACTATGGTTTTGATATTGACTTTTATTTTACACGTTTATTGTGAAATCTTGTTATATGGTATATGTGTATTATTTTTAGTTTCGTTTCAAATTAAAAATGTTTTATCCAAAATATTATCAAAAGTTAAATATTTACATTATCTTATGTAAAAATATTTACAAATAATCAAATATAAATTTGAAAAAAATATTTGTTATTTTCTTTTATCAGGAAAGTTGTATGCTTCCTGACAGTCAGGTAACAGGGTTAGATTAGCCTGTCCACCCGATTATGAAGGTAAAATAGTTTCCGTCTTGCTCTCTTCATAGTCCAAAATATTCTTTTAGCCACATGAAGTACCTTGATTTTTATGCAATGCAGTCATGTCAAGCAGGCGGACAAACAAACAATAACGATAACTTGAAATCAGTCAGTTCTAAGCAATATGCAGACAAAACCTTTTTCTTATTTATATAGATAGAATTGTTTTCATTTAACTCGGCTTGAAAGATTTATTAAATTAAAAACATTTTTAAAAATTCTTGAAGAGCTTTAAAAGAGGTAAATTGAATTGAAATTGTTGCAAATATTTCAAACTTTAAAAGAAAATACAAATTGACTTCACATGGAGAGTATAGTTCGGTTGTTTGTGTCAAGTCAAAGAAATGTTGTAAAATCCTGTGATTTCAAAAATTATTTTAATTTTAAAAAAGTAGATGACAATAAACATGAAGATAATAAATTCTGCCAAACTCACGAGTTCACACATTCATTTAAAATGAATTGCATAATTGTATGTTATACGAAGATAATAAAGAGAAAGAGTTGACCATAATGAAAGAGACAAATTATCAATAATAGATGGAACTATATGATTAACACTTTCTCATGAATACAGTCAATAAATCAATCTTCAAGATCAGATTGTATTAATTAAATTTAAACAGATGGCAAAAATATGTCTTACTGGTATATACAGCCAATAGGAATAAGCTTCAAGATCAGATGGTATGGCAAAATTATGTCTTTCTGGTATATACAGCCAATAGGAATAAGCTTCAAGATCAGATGGTATGGCAAAATTATGTCTTTCTGGTATATACAGCCAATAGGAATAAGCTTCAAGATCAGATGGTATGGCAAAATTAAGACCTAATAAGCCATACAAGAAAAAAAAGGTTTGCAGGAAGGTTGGCAAGGAGAAAACATGACTTAACAGTGACTATTACGGCATCGAAAGCACTTCTAGATAAAATTCTCAAACATGCATTACATGCTAATTCAGAATAGTTATAAATGATAAGATTTTGGGGAAATTTTCGAAGTGTTTTGCGGGGTCCTGAAATGTTTAATTAAAATTTAAAAAATATAAAAAAATATTCAACTGTAATTGTAGTAAAAAATAAAAAAAAGTACAACTCATAATGAAAAAGTACAGTAGTTAGTATTAGAAAAGAAAATACAGGAGTCTGCTTGTATGATCGAGAAAGATATCAAACAACCAGTGACTTGCTGGGTCAAAATATATTCTACAGCATTAAATTGAAGGTTAATAAAAACTATTAAAAAATATTCAATAAAGACTAAAAATTAATGAAAAATATTAAAGCATAATCAATTCTAACAAGAGAATAATAAAAATATCAAAAAATAGAAGTCAAAAATAGGCCTTTTAATCTATAAATTAAAATAAAGGATTATTCTCTCTCTGTGATAGTTAAATATAAAAAAAAAAGAATTTTTTTATTTTATTTACTTGCATTATTATATACTGTACAATACAGTAAGGGTATAATTCTTTCTCTCTTATAGTCGGTAAAGACGTAATATTTTATTAATTATTTCTTATTTTTTTCTTCTTGTTTTTCATTTTTATTTACAGCGCAGTACAGTATTCAGTAAGGTCAGGATTCTCTCTCTGTTGGAAAGGTCGTTGTTTGAGCTTTAGAGGCTTTTATAAAGGTGGGTCTATCATTCGCGGATTTTCGCTTTTCGCGGGTGTCTTCGGTCCCCTATTATCCTCGAAAATTGAGGGATTACTGTATAATTACGGCGAACAATAAAAATTTCAAAAAAAAAAGGCAGGAAGGAATTAATATTAATTACTTAAATTAAAATAAAAGATAATTGATGTAACTGAAGACAAATATAAACAGAAAGAAAATGCTTACAAGAAAGAACATATTAAACATATGAGACTTGTAAATCAGATCTCTTATCTCAAACAGTATAAAAAGAAAAAAAGGAAAGAGATAATATCTTTTTTCAATCAAAATCAAAAGAGAACTATTACAAAAATCCTGATTTACTACCACAGGAGGTAGTAAATTACCAATAGAATATATAAAATACAAAACAGAAATTTCTAATATAATTTGCTCACATTACGAAGACTTGTATGTTAGAAGTTTACTATGATGCTTAGAAATAAATGAATAAACCTTTTTTGAAATAAATTCAGATTTACTGATTTTGAGCCCCTATGACCCATTTGATAATATTATCCTGATGTCATCACACCTTTGATGATAAGATGATGAAAATTCATGAATGTGTTGTAACAAAACTACATGTCTTACTGTTTAACATATCCTTGTGACATTTTACAAACATATAGTGCTTTGTATAGCAAGAAATCTTATTATTTAAATAATATTGGATACGTTAAAAATGCATTATCATATTACAACTCAAATCACTTACTTACTTCAATCCATTCTTAATATGGATACATATCTACGAATTTTTAAATGTTTCATGAGGAAATTTTGGACGAAAAGAAACAAATATTAAATTCTACCCGTAGTGCCTAGCAAAATTGTAGTACACGATGATTACATTTGACATAGTCTCATTGGAATAAAATAATTGAAACTGTAAACTTACACCAGTTAATTTAATAATATATTCACTTATAATGAAGTTGTGTGAAGACCAGTCCATTTTTTGTTGTTTGTTTTTGTTCTTTTATGTTTTGTTTACTATTGTAAATATTTTGTATTTCTATTTCATTCATATATTTCCGTAATTTAGGTGTATGTACAGAAAATATCGCGGTTGGGTCAATGATGACATTTACATGTTTATGGAAAGTGGAAGCGGCAAACCCTGTTCTTTCAGTCAAGTTATGTGAGCTTGGCTTTGAATAATATCATAAACTCTATACTTTAAGCCTTTTCAAACTTATATAATTTGTATGTCCCATTTAATAAATTAAAAAAAAAACTCGTATCCTTATACATAATTTAAAGAAAACTTTACAAAAGGAAACTTTTACAAAATACCTCTGCGGTAAGTAACAAGTACGCTTGTTTTAATATTTTATAATAATTTTCTAGTACCAGGAGTATACTTTTTAGTTGTTTCATAAACTTCGTTCAATGACTAATACTTTTTTGAACTTAGTATGTTTTCTTACTCTTTTTTATCTAAAATTAAACTGAAACAAACCAGAATCGAGGGAATTCCTGGCTCATACGGAATATCACATAGAGACTTCTGGGTGTTTATATCCCTGTTGACAACCTTTGTCTGACAGCATACTATAGGTGTTTGTTATTGTGTTTTTATTCTTGAGTCAAGAATTAATTCTTAATATAAACTTGTCAAACTCCTAAAACATTGTGGGAAACACGTTGTTTTTTGCACTAAGTTGACAGCCACGTGCTAATAGTAAAATTAAAAAATGAGATACAATCATTAGGATGATTATATTTTTTTTTAAACTCAATTTCGTTTATATAAACGAAAAATATTTTACAGTTTATTGTTTATCATTACATGCATAGACATTCTATGTTTCATTTTACTTTTTACATTGCAACTATAAACATTCAACAGTTAAAGGAAAAAACAAAACAAATAAAAGTTACAAGAAACAAAATTATAGGTTAATACTACTTGAATAATATATTTTAATTCGTTTGTTGCAAAGAAAGTCACTAATATTTGGTGGGATATCTCGAACTGATCCAATTGTTAGAATTTTCAAATATGATGATCGGTTAATTCTGACCTTCATGAATTATTTATCATTAAAAAAAATAGTTGTTTGCATAAATAAGTACTTCCGAACATATACAAATAACAAAAGATAACATTTAGGAACCTGATCTACGGATAAATGTGCATGAAATTCTAGAATTCCAACTTCCTTTTTTCCTTCAACTTCATTCCCTAGTGGGTTAAAAACATCAGCCCTTTCCTTTTCTTGTTTTATTGGTGATTCTACATTGGCATCTTCAATGTTACCTAACTCAAGTGTAGTTAGAGTAGTGCCTGATATCGCATAGGCTCGGGACCGACAGCTTAACATCCTCTCCGAAGATGACGTATTCAGATTTGTTCATCTTATGCGTGAATAAATCGAAGCCCCGGTCGGCATCGAACCCAGAGCCTACCAGTTTATAGGCGAGCACGTTAACCACTGAGCTAACCTGGCCAATATTAGATATTAGTCGATTCCATTTGTAAGCTTTCATCAACTATATCAATATAGATAAAGCTGATGTAAAAAGACATACTTCAGATTGTGCTTGATAGGTTTTAAAATCAGTTAAACTAATTATAAGTAAAGACACGTTAGGTTAAGTTAGGTTGCAGTTGCTGTCTCTGAGTAATTTCACATAGGCAAAAGATAGTAGATACGAAACAATGAACATTTTTTTACATTTTGAGTCCTACATTTTGCCTAACCAAAGAATATTTAGAGAGTAGGGATCTTTAACGAGTACCTGACATTGTACATGCTCGGAACTGATGTCTTAACGTCCTCTCTGAAGAACGACGTGTTCAGATTTTTTTCATTTCCCCATGTTATTAAATAGAGTCCCAGAATAAGTATCCAATCCTGGATCTACCAGTCGAGAAGCGAGCACGTAAGACACTGAGCTACGCTGGCCAAGTGAGAAGATATGTAATTAATCGGATAATCCCTTATAATTAAATGAAACTGACCATTGCAACTCTATTAAGCTGAAATGCTTGCAAATAAAAATAAAATTTACTTTCAGAAAATAAATTAATATATTTAAAGAAATGTACTGAATTTTTCTCAGTCGATTGTCCTAACTTATTGAATAACATTCCTATTGTCTAATCAATAGAAAGCAATTTCTATTAGATCACTCATAGTGTTTTTCTTTAAATAAAGCATTTTTAAGGAAAGATTTGAAATTGGTTTTTGTAAATTCGTATATCTTCTGCAATTCACATCTAATGAAATGACTTATTTATAGAACTCTAAATTGAAGCAAATTAAAAAATATCCAGTAAAAGGTAAAGTATTGTAAATACATTAAGGGGTGCCTGCCAAGAAAGTAACTAGATATTTGAAATTTGAGAATGCAGAATTTGATGATTCTGAAAGATTATGAAAATTTGATTTTAAAATAGCTAATTAGGAAATTATGAAATTGAATGACACAGTGCGCAAAAACACTGCTTTCTGTTTTACGTTAATATTAAGCCAATGGTTTAATTGTTTAATGAATATAAATCAAATATAAAATATACAATTTGGTTTTAGTTAGCAATACTTTAGTATCTTTTACTAAATGAGGAAATCTTTAAAAATAAAAAAACAACAATTGAAATGGAATAGGGTTCTAAAAAGATAACAAGAAAATGGAAACCAATTTATTAGCTCTTTTTTACTATACAGGTAAAGGAGGATGAATTTATTGAGGGATAGAAAAACAATTGAAAGGGAAATAAATACAGGGTTTGAGAGTAAGTGGAAAGGCGACGTTAGGGTCTTTGTTGAGAGACCATTGTCATTCGGGGTTTCTCAGCCGAATCACACGTCCATAGCAATAAAACATGCCATTGTCCACCTGCGAGACCTGCCTCTCACCCTCCCTCTCCCTATAACCTTTGACGAATTCACTTCAACAGCAGTCTAAGTGTATAGCTAGTTAGGTCAAAAGCATTGCCTTTTAATCAATTAATCTTTAAAGAATGCCAACTTTTTCCTATTTATATATCTTGCAATAAAAACGTTGAATAGAATAGCTGAACTAATATATATGGTCTGGCTTGGCAACAAACGTGAAAACATGAAGATGACCGAAGTAAACGAGTCCAGAAAAACTTTTATTTTTATAATATATATATATATATATATATATCCACAATAAGAAATTTGAAAAAAAGACTAAGGTCTTTCAACCTTAACAAGCGGTCTCTGTCAGATCTTAATCATTAAATCAGAATGGTTGAAATTTTTTTTTCCATTTCTTATTGTGGTTTGAATATTAATTGTTGTTTCACGTGTTCATTGTGAAATATTGTTATATATATATTTTTTTTATATATATAGTTTTTTAGTTGACTGTCGTCCCTCCGTCAATCCATTTCTTCTCCTGAGGACGACCGCCATTACGGTCGAAATATTGAAAAGTGACTCATTTGTTATGTTTCAGTCTATGTGTCACTGTTTGCTTTAAGTATATATATATATATATATATATATATATATATACATATAAATAAATTCAAATACGAAGGAAACACACAGAAAGACATTATGACATAACTCACATCGATATTTCGACCATCGTCGTCATCAGGTGACGAAGAGCGAAGTAGTCGCTGCAGCGATAGACAGTGGCTTGGTACAGGAGTGTATTATATATAAACTAGAAGTTTCTACAGAACAGACAGAAAAGGAATTATTGAAACTGACTTCTATATTTCGATGTCCTCGTCGTGAGGAATAGAAGTAAATCGCTTCAAAGGCTGATAACCGCTGGCTTGCATTCAAAAATAAGCACTTTATTACCTAGCTTATTTAGTGTTTTGTTACAATTAATATAGCATGTATTGTTGTTGTATTGAATGTATTTTGATTGAAACTTCAATTACTTTAATTATTATTTCTGATCTTTTGTTTATTGCTTTATTTTTCTACGCATATAGTATTCTTCCAAATTCCTTTTCTTTACCGTTTACCTCCTTGCATATTGCATATTTTACTGAGTATATATTAAAAGATGACATTCTGAAACTTCTCTACTATGATTGAATAATTTCTCAGCGTTTTATGTGACATTTTGTCGCGTTATGCAGTGGATATTATATATGTTATTATTAAAACGACGAATAACGAATATTATATATTCGTGTATTAATACGAAACAAACATAGTTTGGAGGTCACGGGGTTGCACATTTAGTTTGCACATAACGAAATTAGGAGCAAAATATGCAACAACTCTAACTAATCCACATAAACAGAGACTCATTATGAAAATGGATTTACTGAGAAAAATGAAATGAGCGGTCGAAAAAAAAGACTGGCTATAGGAGGAACCCTTGGCATAGCAAACGAATTTGACTTAAAAATCTTGAGAACTAGAGTCGAAAAATGAGTAGACTTACGTGTACCTCAGAAGGAGCGGGATGTGTGGTGAAGTTACGTACTTCATATACGTATGTTACAAGCGCCTGCTGAGAGACGTCTGTCTTGTTTGAGCAACACTGTCTTTAGGCGTGTAATCTCCGGTATCCCATAGCAAGGGCTTATAATGTTAATGAAACTCTCCTATAGATATTTACGTACTTACTGCTTGGGATAGTTGTGGGTCAGAAACAAAAGTTAACTTTGAAATGGTAGCAGTATTCATTGAGTACTTGAAACTGCTTGATGTTAGCATTATATGGCCAACCTTCGTAAAGAACCACAACCACTCACAAGCAGCAACTGATGTCGGGAACATGGACAAATAAGCTGAATCATTCTGGTTTCCATAGTATCAACAATGTTAAAGGCGTGTCCGGATCTGCGAACCTTGTTGAATCTTCCAGGGGTGCTAGAGGCCCAAGAGACCTTTCACCTCAGCCTCCCGCTTTAGATCGTTTAACTTCAAAGACAGTAGTCGCTTCGTTGCACAGCGACATGGCCTAGACATCTCTGCTAGTCACATATTAGTAGTAGATCGACATCTACTTAAATTCAATACCTCAGTCATGGAAGGGTAATAATAATGCTTTGCTACCTAATTGAATCTACTTGTGTAAGTAAAATTGTAACTATACGTGTTGAAAATGAAAGCAAAAAAAAATTCTGCTTTGAGTAACATAAAACTATTTGCAACAGAACTAACAACTTAACAACTCCATCTACTTGCCCTTTATTATTCTTGCTTTTGTAATAAATTAGTTAAAACGCTTTAATCAAGTGCTGATATTTATGAGAGAAAAAGTAATCAATGTGTTATCAACCAGTTATTACTAGTTACGACATGAATATGACATGGAATATTAGTCAATAATTATGATGGGAATAGTAATTAATGCTTTAAAGAAATCGTTCTCTCGGATGAATGTAAATATATACAAATTTAATGCCCAACTTTAAGGGGTTGTTAAAAAAAGCATCTGATTTTTACCATTATTAATAATCAATGCCTTTTAATCAGCTGTCCCATTATCATTAAATCATTTTAAAACTCTTAAAGGACAATGGACCTCCTCATAAATTTCCTTCCTTTCTTAACTAGATGTGTATTTTGTCCATTTCCATGAGTGACTTCATTCTGAATGAATGAAGTTTATTCCCAGTCTGACGGAGGCAGTCTCCTTCTTGGTATATGATGGAATACTTCGTGTAAGGAAGTGTTACTGATGGACTTGCAAACTTCGTCTTTCATAGAAAGAAATATTACTATTTCACTACTCAAGTCAAAACGCTGGGCGGCAAATTCAACGCATGTTTTAAATTACATTCTTTTGTATTTAAAAAATACCTGTACGAAGATTAAATTATTTTGGGAATAATATTGTTCTTAAAACAAATTATTTACTTTCATCTGCTAATTTTCTTCAATGTACAATCAATCACCTTCAATTTCTGCATTTGTAATAAGTCATTTTTTTAAGGGTTTTGTGTTGTACTTATGTGCAAAGAACTTTATACATGACGATGTTTGTGGTCCTGAAAATATGTTCCACTTTTCTCTTTGACAGGAATTATGTTGTTTATATTTTATTGTACAATATCTTTAATTAAATTATCGTCTTAATTTCGTAACTTTTTCATAAATGAAGAGATAATATAAAGGTAAGAAAAAATGTATTTATTCTGTTATTAATTAAACAATCTTAAAGTAAGCTCGGGATTTAATTAAAAGTGAAACATGTAATTAGTTAATTAAAGTGATTTGAATTTTTTTCTGAAATTCCGCACTAGTAGCAGGTTGTGAAATGACTTCACTGCAATGCGGATAGGAGAGTTACTCACCCATGTATTTAGTTCTTTGATATGGAACTAGTAGACACTATGAAATTCTCCTTGGAATCCTTTCGGGATATTTATAGTAAATTAGCGGATAGATCGAGTAATGCTCGTGGAGTGCCTAGTAATCAGGGAAAAATCAGTAGTCTTAATGACATTAATGATAATGTAGACTCATGCGTCTTAATATTTTAATGAATGAATACATCGTGTATTGAGTTGTGGCGTACTCGTACGTTTAGAGGGTAGGGGTTTCGAAAGCAAATAGTCCTCATCAGTTCATCACGACCCTCTTCTTAGAATAATGTTTTAATAATTATTTTTAAATATTAGACTCATGTGACATTGTGTTTTTTTCCGACGCCCACTTACTGGCTTTACCTTCAATGATGTTCTAAAGGCTGAATGTAGCTGTATGTTATTTGGTACCCATTTTCGGGATAGGTGAAAACAAAATTAGATACCTAAAGTGGGAAGTTTAGAACTGGTCTCCCGTTGCCAGTCTAGCTGGATAGCCATCGCACATTACTGACCCTGAGAGGGTCTTCATACAGGTTTATCTGTCAAATGCCCCTCATAGCCCAACAGTCTGGAACAGTATATGTGCCACTGTCATTTAGGTTATCCTTGTGCCTATGTACACACTTAGTACCTAAAATCTATTTCAGCTATTGAATAGTTGAAATGTATTAATAATTATATTAGTTCAAAATCCAAGTATAGTAACATACAGGGTAAAGAAAGACACTCACAAACTCAAATTTTCTGGCAATCTGTCTTCAGGAGAGAAGAGAAAAAGAGACTAAGCACATTGTAGATGTAGCAGAAAGTAACCCATGTAACACTTTAGGTCTACAAAGTGCTTTCCTTCTGAAGACAGAATGCCTGAAACTATGAGTTTGTAAGCGTGTTTCTTTAGTCTGAGTGTTAACTCTGCTTCGAGTGTCAACTCGTATTATGTCTAGTTCAGATCGCCTTTCCGATCTTATACTGAATTACTAATTATATTGCTTTATGAGCGACTGAAGTATCATTACTGTTTTCCAATGTAGCCATTACATGTTTAAACTAACTCTTGTATTGTAATATTTCATAGTTCACTTTCAGGATTACAGCTTTGTTGAACTGAAGAAGAATATTTTAAAATAAAACTGGGTTATCGTTTTTAAAACCGTAGGCACCGTGAATCTATCGGCTGGTGTGAATCTCTAGCACTTCTCAGTTAGAAGTCATGACCAGGTTGTCGTTGACGACAGCGTGCAGCTAATGAGGGGAAACATTATCGTCATGCTAATGGAATGAGTCCTGATGTTGGACGCCCTCAACAAACTTGTTTCCTGTTTGTTATAGAAGTAGACCTTTCTTCTGTAATCCTCATAACTATTTATAGACATTATTTCTAACATACATTTTCTTTCATGATATAAAACATCGACAAGGAGAAAAAATACTGATTAATGTGGTATATTTGTCACTGGAAGGTATTTGACATTGGATATTTTTTATGAAGCAATCAGTTAACGTCATTTTCCTTGATTTTGCTGTATAACTCATTAAGGTAGGAGCAACACTACTTCATTTTGCCAAAATTATGGAATTTAATAATATTATATTTACGAATTATGTATAAAAAGATATACAATATAGTTCTTGGGTCTTAAAAAAGGAAGTCTATATGTTAAGAAATTTCATTGAAAAAACAATTTATAGCCAGTATGCAGTGCATAATGCATACTACCTATAATCTTGAGGTAGTATAAAATATAAATAACAAAACATCGACAATTAACGTATTCAATTACAAAAAATAGTAACAATAATAAATTTAGAAACAAAATACTAGTTACAAGGACTGGGCTAAGGAAGTAAATGGTTTTAACATTTAACGTTTTAAGTTAGATATAAAAAGAGAAAATTAGTAAGGAGGATGAACAGATGTTATTCCCAGAAAGAGAGCTATCTTTTAATTATGGTAAGATTAGGTTATAATGAGATTATAACAAACGGAATTATTATTTAATAAATATTGGTTGAATGTAAACATTTTGAGATATTCATGAGATTTTTATAAATGTTTATATGAACCTAAGAGTTCTTATGATTTCTGATAATTAAAAGTCCGTTTGTTAAACGCTATGATCTCATTTCATGATCATAGCCTTGCCATGATTAAAAGATACCTCGGTTTCTTGGAATATCATCACTTCATCCTCACTATCACTTGTCACTTGTTATCTTAAACTCAAATCAGATTCTTTAACTTCCTTAGACCGGTCTTTATCGCCTTTCCACTAGATTAGATTTACTTGAAGAGAAGGGTACTGTGGTAACGTGCAGTTCTCAGGACATATAGATCCAGGGTTCAAAAATCACTTAAACCCACGATTTATTTATGCGGAAAGTGAATAAATCAGAGCATGCGTCCTCACAGAGGACGTGAAGCTTTCGGTCCCGAGCCTTTACGATGTCAGTTACTTGTTAAAGATCCCTAGTCTAAATACATTAGAGTTTGACAAAATTTAGATTTACCAATATAGAGTCACCAGGTAATATTACTAAAATATGTGTTAAATAATAAGTGATACACAATTTCCGCCCCTATAGCAAGGGGCCATTACTTTCACTAAAAGGTGAAAGCCTTATAAGTATGGGCGTTGGAAAATAAACAAACAGATTTACCTGAAGAAGAATACTAGTCTTCGAAAAGTGTTGTTTTTTCAATATCACATGATTATAGGAGGCTTCCTGTACAATTTGCATGAAAAGGTCAACGCCATATAGCAACTGATTATACAACTATTCAAATCACATTGTATATAGTAATTAATTTAGTTTAAAAGTGCCGCTGAATATTATTTGTGCTCTTCGGTTAATGAACACTATTTTCGAAGTCTTGTTACACTGATACTAGTAACTCAACTGGTTATTAACTCACCAGTGAATAACACTACTGGGGTTCAGAATTAAAGTGGAATAGATTTAATTACAGAATTACTCAGAAGCAAACAATTTGAAATTGCCTTTTAGTAATACATGTCAACTTGTTTTACGCTTAATCGTTTTTATGTTACGCATTACTTGTATATTTATTACGATGTTATTTTATGCAATCCGATAGTGGAAATAACTAGAAATGGGTGCCGCGTGACTTTGCCGGCAAAGCCGCTTGCGTCAGTCATTGAAGCGTGGGTTCAAATTCCGTAACCCTTCCTTGTTTAAGTTGCATATAGATATAGTGTAACTGAAATGTTAGAAGCGTTAAAAACCTCATATATTGACAGGTCTTTAAAGCACAAAAAGAAATTAAACACTAAAAGTGAACAGTATTGTACAAATCATTTTTCATCACTGCGATTGATAGTATTCAAAAGGGTATGCTACACTTTAATCAACTAAGTGTGCATAGTTCACAGGTTTTAAGGTTAAGTAATTTTTTTTTAATTATTTAAGTTGTTGCTGAAATAAATGACTAGAAAGGGAAAAGTCACTTACTTCACCCTCCAAATTACTACCTACTTAAGTTTCAAAGCATTACTTGCAGACAGGGTTCTTTGTTACTTTGAGGAATAAAGTTTTTAAACTTACCGTAACTCTAATAAGAGGATATTATAAAGAGATTCAAGTCCCATTTAACAATAAGGCAACGCTGTGGAAATGCAAAGGACTTAGCTAAAAGTCATTTTAGAGAAATTATAATTGCTTTCAGAGGAAAGTACAATTTATATCTACATAAAAAGTAACGACTGTTAAAACATGTTCTTTCGAGTTTGATTTCATTTTTTGTGACATTCTTACACTTGCGTAGTTGTGCAGGCCTTAGCAAGTTATTATCTGTTAATGTTTAATAATTAATTTTAACCATTTATATTTTTAATATGAGACAAGTCTTTAAAGTTAATTATTGCTTCCTTTTGATATTTACACTGCTACATAAAGAAGAGATAATCAATAATTTACTAATTATCAAACAAAAAAATAATATCAAATTTCTTATATGTATGACATTGTTAGTAAAAAATACATCCTGACACTGGGGCCACTCTAGTCTGAACAGTGACTCATTTAGGATGGGAGGGACCTCATTATATTTAGCAATTTAATGAAAAAAAATCCAAAATACAGGTTCTCACCAGTCACTCTATGTTTTCTCTACTTTCCTATAAGTAAAAACCATCGGAATCATGAAAAAAAATTTTTTTTTATAAGGGAGAAAATGTTTTGACGTCGTCAGCACAAATGTTGATATTTCTTTTGATAATGCTGTCTGAATGAGTGGCGGTATATAGTATAGGAGACCCTTAATACGGTCAAAGAAGTAAAGTTGTTTTAGGATTACACTAATGCTCCTACGAATCTGGTCAATTCCCTCCTCTCGAAGTCGGTTCGAGGGAGTTCTATTGCCTTTGGAATCACGACTGAGGCGAAGGGGTTCCAGTATTCTAGTACATCCACATTAGAACTTCTTGATTACTGTACTAGAGACTATTGTGCTCAGAGCACACAGTTTCCAAGCCACTCGAGCTGGCCACGGACACAGAGTGGAAAATACCATGTCACAGAAAGAACACATAAAAACAACTGACGCAACATCTTTGTGCATTTCGACTCAGACATTTCACCATTAGAAATACAAATGGTTCACTTTGTAAAGTTTTTTTTTCTTTGCTTGCTCCATATAGTATATTACTTTTATTCATTTCTCCTTTCTTTTATACTATATTGATCTTTCTTTTCTCTGTTGTGCTTGGTGGTTAGACTAAGGTGTACAGTCAACGGTCAACTTTGATTTGTTATTGAAGGCTTAACATCACTTCCAGATGATAACGGGTGTCAAAATATTGAAGTGAGTTTGTTTTTATTTTTGATGATATTTATAAAAATATCATACACTTATTAAAAAATATCATTACACTTATAAAAAATGAGAAGTACATCTAGCGTGTTGAATTATGACTTAAATAAACAAACATAATAAGCAAGATATTCATATCTTATTTATGACCAGTGAACATTATAAAGTACCCACTTGTTGCTAAAATCTTCGGTGTTACCAGGTCCGACAAGGATCAACTACAGCAGGTGGTTGCTTAATAACATTTTTTCGGTTCAACCATCACCAAAAGGAAAAGGTATTTTTTTATTCTTTTTAAAATAAAGTGATGTATAGCGACTCAGCATAGAAGAGTCTTACTGAATGGGTGTTGTGCCGTCATTGTTACCCAGGAAATGGCACCGCCATGACAGCTTCCAGTACATAAATTCACCTCACCATTCAACCCTACTATAAGTCCATTAAGCTCTTTGTTCTAAACGAAACTAGTTACTTTTCAAAAGTTGATAATAGAACACAGTATTGAGGGACGGACATTCTTATTGATTTTTTTTTTCAAATCAAATTAGCAGGTAATTGTCGAGGAAATTGTGCTTTGTCATTTGCAGTTTTTGCTCTGAATAGCTCATTAGGCTTTCTACTCTGGATAGATTTTGAAACAACGATTCGCAACGGCAGTCATTTCTTCAAAAATAAAAAACTTACACGATTTAAATTTTTCTGCACAATACAAAACAGCTTCAGTCACCAAGGTCATCAATTGAACTCAACATTTGTAGTTTATTCCTAATTAATGAATTATAATTTATACTTTTTATATGCAAACATCTTTTCAAATACACTAAGAAATCTAAAAACAAAATCCGTTTACCCTAAATTAAAGTGATAACTGTTTCTATTATATATATTTTGTAATAACTGCTAATTTATATTTTGTCTTATCATTATATTTTGCCTAAGTTAATTATGCCACATTTATATTTGCTGTAACAGCAATAAACTAAAAAGTCTGCTAACATTAAAAATATGTTTATATTTTGAATTAAAGTAGGCAGTAGAAATCAATTTTGAAGATTATGTAAGTTTTTTAGATAAGGCATTGAGGTATGCAGGAGTAATAAGCTTTCATACAGACCTTACCTAGTCTTATCACGTACTTGCTTTTTAAAAAATTGAAAAGAAAAATTTGAATGTAGAAAATATGGCTCTCTTATAAAGATTTCCTAAAAAAACCTTCAGGCATATCTTGAATGGGTTATCTCTCGTTTGATTAAAACGAATATATATTTGTACGGTACTAATAAATTTTACTACATTTTTGGAAATGTATTTAAGGAGAAAATAAATTTTAAATCTTCGTTCCTTTTTTTTTTATAAGCAGAAGAGCCTATATAAACTTATTGACGCCCTTTTGGTTATAGATAAGTCATTGCTTATCAATGTACCTGCCAATTAACTCTATCACTCTTGTCTGTACTATGTAATGAAGTACCCCTCGGATTCAGTGGAATGATATAATACTGAATACTCCATATTGTGGTTATCGAAGTTTTTTTGGTATCATATACATATATTTATATATCTTTATTGTTGAGGTGATGTTCTATGTTTATTATTTTGTGCTATTGTCCTGCTGGTTCGCATTTATTTTTCAGTTATATATATATATATATATATATATATATATAACTTTAAATTACACAAAGCACGACACAGAAAAGAGAATACAAAGAAAACTTACAGAATTCAATATTTCGAACTGTTGTTCGTCATCAGGAGAGTAGACTAGAAGAGAGGACGAAGTGAGAGAGATCTCCCCACGTCGAAGAACGGAGCGCGAATCATATATATATATATATACAATTAAACGAAACGGTCCAGCGGACTTTTTTAAATAAAATGCGATTTTGAATTTGAACAATTTTGAAAGTCAAAATAAATATTACAATGGATAGGTGATTTCAAAAACGAAATAGAAAAGATGGGCTCGTCAATTGTGCGCTGGCCACGGTTTGATTAATCCCACGCCTTTATACCACGGAGCACATTGCAACTTACTAACCGTAGTTAAATTAACATCAAAATAATACTCAATTGATTGTCAACGAGAGTAAATTATATTTTCTTATACTATAGTTCAGTGTTTGCAACTCCTGATTGTTGTTTATGATGTTCACAGTGAGGTAGACACAACCTCATAAATGTTCATAAAACATGTCTTATGAAATTACTATAAGAGTAATAGATTTTGTTAAAACATTGAATATAGACGATTCTTTTAGAACGAAAAATGTTTTCTACACTACTTTTAATTACCGCTACAAAACTCTATTTTAAGTAGGGTTATATTTTAGGTGAAAAAGTCGGTAAATATCAGTTGACTTGGAACTTATTCCCATAAAATTAAAAAAACATTACATTCGTGGTGGTGGTTATTTTGGTAATTTACTTGGTATTTTTGTTTTCACATTATTAACTGCATACCATGCTGAACTCTGTTTCCCTTTAAATATTAGTTGCTGCTTCCTAAATGTTTCTCTTAATTCAGGCTTGCCCCATTGGTTGTATTTTTTACTATTGTTTTTACATTGATGTTAATGCAGTGCTTGGTTTGCGATACCTTGTCCAATGCCAGCAGTGTAATATTAGTAACATCATTGCCTTAATTTATGTCTGTTTACAAACATTGTCTTTACGGTCGTGTTAATGAAGTCATTTATTTGTTTCAGGTACGTGTTTGACTGATCTCAAAGGTGATGGGTTTCTGTCAGTAAGTAATTTAATTAATTATTGAACAGAAGAAGAAAGAAATAACTGATACGAAGAGTCGCTTTTCTAATGAGCATCACACATTTTAATATATAAAACTGTATAAATAAAATTAATATAGGTGCGATAAATGGAGTAAATCTTTAAATTTACTATTCAGATAAGTGTTTTAATATATTTTCTTTCTTAAGAGATTTTGAACTCCAAAAAGGAAGAAAATTAAGTAACTTTTGCCATTTAAAAGATTTCATATCAAATCATGTTAGTTTCTTAATCAATCAGTTTTAGCTGACCTACCTGGTCAATACATAGATAATACATTTATTTATTTATACAGTGGCACTGTATATAGAGGTTTATCCGGGCAATGACCTAGAAAGATCAAACGCTTGATCTGTATACTGGAAACACTAGTATGATTGTATTATAAAATAACAGCTGTGTGGAAATGAAATCTAGAAACCGTCTAGAACAGAATAAGCATTTAGGAGTTAGATTATCGAAATAAACAGTTATAAATACCAATTCACTGCACTTTATCAGCAGTATATTTTGAGGTGGTGTTACAAAGATTAGTGGTGTAATCAATTAGCGGTGCATTTGTAAATTTATAAGACTATGGAATAAGGGGGTAAAATAACTGTGAAGATTGCGGTAATGTGTAACTTTATCTATACCACTTTCTATAAAGATCTATAGTCAAAGCAGTAAAAGTTATTAGCAGACCGTGAAGATATCGAGGACTACTAAAAAGACAAGTAGTCATGCTCAATTTATGTACGAGTATAGTTCAAAGCTAAAAACACACAATTAGTCTCTAATTTTTGGTTGCAACCGTCATGAGGAAAACAATTTGAGGAATAACTAAGTACACGAAGCAACGACGACTTGAAGTCAACAGTCTCTCCATGCCGGTGCTCGACTAAAGAGAACTAGTAGAAGCAGGATGGAAAAACATGAAGGGAAAAGAATGAACAATAATAGAATGCGGAAAACTGAAGAGAAAATTAAAAGGAGAGAAAAATTATGAGTAAAAGAGAAACTGAGTGGGAGAGTGTGTACAGGAGAGGGAGAGGTAAAGAAAGAGTGAGTGAGAAAGACTGACTGTAAAAAATGAGGCTGTTTTTTCGGAACTTTACACTTAAAAAAAATTTTTTTACGACAGAATATTTTTGAGAGAAAAAATAAAAGAATTTTGAGTTAGAAGGATAGAAAATTGAGAAGAAATTTCAAAATATCATGTTGAGATTAGGAAGGGATTAAAAGAAAACACTTGCAGCAGAACAAGTATTAGTGGCGAAGTTTTAATTAAAACCAAACCTAATGCTAATATAAGATGTCTAGTACGTCTGGAACGAATTTTTCAACTTTTTCAATTGTCGAGTGATATCGCGACAAAAAAACACTTTTGTTCAGGATTTCGCTTACTGAAGTCTTAATACTGAAAATTAGTATGAAAAAAAGGAAAATAGATATTTCTATAATACCTGGGAATATTCTTAATATATACCTGCTTATCAGAAACTCTATCCAAGTTTATAAGTATTTTGATTAATTTTCAAAATTTTGATTACATCTGAGCATGAGAAAATTAAAAGCCCTTCACACACTATGAAAACTCCCCTCATCAACTGTTGTATGGGTACCTGTTTACCAGCAGATCATTATTTACACCATTTTTGTACATGGTACAAGCTAATAAGTCAATGCTAGCCAGGGTAATGAAAAACATCAAGAAAATTCCTATAAAATAATTATTTATGCAAAGTGAGTTGAATTAAGGGACCAGTTTAACTTAGTTTAAACTAATGCAGATAGTTTAATACATAATACAGAAGTTTCGCATTTTAGAAGACAGACAAGATACAGGTCACTGACAACAAACAATGAGCGAAGATCATATATATGGTGGAGGAAGTAATGTTTAATTTCAACATTTGAGGGGTATGGGCTCTCCGAATATTATGATCTGATGACAGCAGTGACTCTACTATTTGTTCATGTTGTCTTTATGGGACAACACTATCCAATAAGTCAGATTTTCAATTTCCATTCGGATGGAGGTAACCCAGAAGGCAGACTGCTATATACACTAATTATGTAACTTGTTGAATGTTAGTTATTAATGTTGTATATAATAAACTCATTTTTCCTTGAAAATACCGAAAAATGAGCTCAATTCATGAAACATTTAAATAATAATAATGCAGAAAGAGTATTAAGATGACAAAGGGATGCAGGAGGCTAAGTTTGAGTGTTGGAAATATGCGCCTGCCTGCCATTGCACCCAATTTGCGCCATAAATCACTGCTTATCTCCCCCCAAGCCACTACACCAATTGTTCTCCGCAACCGGACTGGTTTTCTCTTTATTTCCTTCCCTTTTAATCTTATTTAATAACTCCAAGTGTGTTTAGTTACTCCCTCAGTTTGGCATAAACATTCTTTTAAAACTACTTACTTATTAATTACAAAACTTGTCATAGTCTTCTATTAGCTTTATATTCTTACCCATTATTGTATAAAACTTATTATCTTTAGCGCTTTTTCATGCAATACAAGTATTACGCTAAATAAATGAAACTCGTTTTCATTGCCAATTATGATGGAGTTAAACAACCGAATATTGTCTATAAAGATGTATCAACAATTAAACCACAGAATGAAATTAAGAAATGTGTTGACGCTCTTAGTAGATCACACATGACTTACGAAGACCACTTGTTTTACTATATATATATATATATCTAATGCCAGAAACACGAATGAAAACAGAAACTAGAACTCACCTTGAATATTTCCACCCTTTTAACGGTCGTTCCCAGGAAATGATGTTGAGGCTTGATGAAGTAGCAAGAATACTTGAACCAACTGGACAGCTTCACAGAATATGTACAGGTTTGCCACAACTAAAACAAAAAAAAAGTAGTAGGAATGCTGAAGAAGAATAGCAACGAAAAAATAATTTTTTTTTATTATTAAGTTTTTTAATTATATATACAACAAGATTTTACTTAAAGACGTGAAATAACAATCAATAATCAAACCAAAATGTGAAAAGGGGAAAATAGTTTAAGATCTTTCAACTGTAACAAGTGGTCTTCGTCAGAGTCAAAAACCCAACGATGGGTTTTTATTTTGTTGGGTTTTTGACTATGATGAAAACCGCTTGTTACGGTTAAATGATCTTGGTCTTTTTTCCCTTTTCATATTGTCGTTTAGTCATTATATATATATATATGTTTGGAAATGTGTTTATGTATCTGAAAGTGATGGAATTCCGAGTATACATAGTACTCACTTTCACTAGTAATAGAGATTAGTTGAAGAATAGTAACTATTTGATACATATCCAATATAATTGAAATAATTATAACTAACGCTATAGAATCTATGAATGGATGAGTTTGTTGGTAAGTTTATTTCTTAGAAGTTTGAGGGTGACCGCTTTACATGTTTCATTTAGAAGTTATAAATGTCTAATTTTATCAAACATCTAAAAAAACTAGTGAACTGATAATGCCAGAAATACAGCGGGCTATTTACACATTTAATGCCAAAAGCGGCTAAAAGTAAGGGAAGACTGAAAGGGTAAGTAAGTGAGAAGAAATGTTGCAAGTAAAAGAGAAACAAGTTAAGAGGCTTTACAGTGGTGTAAGTAGAGTGATCTAAGTTGATCAACCACTGCAGTCCACACCCTGCCTGCTTACACGCCCGCTTTCTTCACCCTCCGTCTTTATTGCATTGTTCTAACAAAGCTCTTCAATCCCTCTAAATATTTCTTACTTGTTTTCCCATTGAATTAAATTTCCATTATAAATTAAATACTTTAGTACTTTGTATTTGAAAATAGAGAACATTGAAGTGTTTTTATATGTTTAACTTATTAATGGAACAAGTTTTCTCCGAAATACAACATAGCAGTTAAGACAGTAGCCTCTAAACGCAATCAATCATAGACGATCTATTGGTTTTGAATGATATTTTCAATGATAGGAATGATAAGAAACCATTGCATTTAATTCTGCGTAAAGTAACTAATTTTCTCTGGTATGAACATTTACGGAAGGATAATCATTCCATTGTTGTCATTCCTGACAGCTTACTGGTTTTCTTTTAATTTTCACGCAGTGAAGAATCAATATATGCGCTAATGGGACCTGTGGAAGCCAAAAGCATTGGTACATAGATATGAATGACTGCCATATATATATATATATATATATATATAGTTCACACAGGAAAGAGAAAACACAAATGAAGACACACACAAAAGACTCACAACGATATTTCGACAGTCGTCGTCGAATATATATATACCTATGAACAATACTCATCTACACTTAATGCTACGCATTTCGTCATTACCACAGAGGTTAGTATTATTAGAATTCAACAAATAATATACCGTCTTACCGGTATACAGTAGTGTACACTCGGCAGCAGTGTACGAGGTAAGAAGGTATATTATTTGTTTAATATTAATAATACACTTAATGACTGGAGCATGCAAAAAGTAAACGGAAAAGGTACACAACACGAGATTAACTAGAAATATGCTGGTGACAAATACAAAAGAATTGGAATAGAATGTAAATATGACAAACTGAAAAATTTTAAAAGACCCTCTATTAAGAAAAGGTGTCCAGATTTAAATACTCAAATATAGCGTAAGAATAAAATATTAAAGCTTTTTGTATTATATCAAGGGCATGCAGTGCCTTCGCATTTAGTCACTCAGACCGCTAAGCACTCGCCTATCAGGATCAACAAATAACTTATTTCAAAAAGGGGCCGGCTTGCGGCCTATCTGTGTTCTCTCTCGGGACGGCCACTGTAACCTAACCTAACCTATTTCAAACGTATGAACAATAACACTCACTGCTTTCACTTTGTATTTATTTACGAGAAAATTTTCCCAACAAGTTGTTGAAGTACTATAGATCATTCATGATGACTGTAGGATATATGCTATTACTGTTTAGAAGAGGTAACGAGCTTTCAACATTCATATATATGTCAACCTCGGGTTAATACATTTTCATGGTTAATACATTCTCATGGTTAATACATTTTCATGGATAATATATTTTGCATTATTCTATAATATCTAAAACTATTTTAGAATACTTATCATCAATAAATGCAGAGGTTTTAACAGATATATACCTGTTACCTTTCGAAAGTAACAGGAATATATCTGTTTCATTTCTGTTTGTTCTTTGTGTTAATATAGTTTATATTCATATATATTAAAACGAAATATACTAATAGAAAGTATTAATATTACGGGGAACATCTTAATGGAACATATTTTATTAAAAAGTCACAATCTAGAGAATATTATGGATGCGATGGAAAAAAGAAGAAAGAAAAGATGATCCAGACATACACCAGTTTTGTTATTAATCATTTCATTTTTAGCCTGCGTGATTTTGTATAAAATGTGTTCTTGACAAGAAAGACGACGATATAAGACGTGTTAAAGTGAAACGACTTGTGAAGCCTGTCAGTGTCAATACAGTGAGCATGCTCGTTCACCTCGCGACAGTAAATTATTTCAAGTCTAATTAGTTTTGCAAGATAGAACAAGTTTGAGTTTTCGTCAAGAACAATGCGATTAGTCAAGCGTCAGCAATGTAAGGGTGTGTTTAATTTAAAGAGATGCTAAGAATGTGGCAGAGACGTGAGGTAGAGTTTGTCAGCACTGATGACTGCCGTGTCACCTTCACGCGTCAGACCTCCCTCAGTCTAATATTCCCCCTGTCGTCTTTTCCTGTATAAATAACCTTTTCTCTCACATACTTGCCGCCCTTGTTTTACAAAACTCTTTAATCTTTCTTTTTTACTTCGTGCAAACTTATTTTCGTTTTCAATCAAATAAATGATGTAAGTTTTAATCCATATTTTTCATCAACTATCCAATAATATCTTATGCCAATTACTTTGCACAAATACTTAATGATGAAATTGATATCTTTGCCTAATTGGAGAATGAGACAATCACCTGTATTCTGCTTGTACATTATAAGTCATTACAGTTTGTTATATTGTATCAATCATATTTCAATAATCAGAAATTATTTGACTACTTTATTGAAATAAGGTTAAGAGGTACGTGCCGTTGCTTCTCCTGCTTACTTAACCTCCCTGTCTCTCTATTCTTCTAAAAACACGTCTCCTAAAAAATTGAGTAGTTAAGTGTGTTTATTTACTCTCTGTGTTACTCTTCTTCGATTTTGATCTCATTTGACGTTCCATATTTTAATTTTTAAATCATTATAATTATGAATGTTATATCTATATCAATAAAGCAAGTTGATTCCAAAATTAAACTAATTAAAATTATTTTAATTTATTTTAAAAAGTTTGATACTTTTTTCAGTTAATGCTTATTTTAATTTTATAACAACTGCCTAATTTCAGTTGTCTAGTGTTTGTGGTTTAAGATAACAAAATGATATGTAAAAACACATAATGGTAATACAGTGACTTTCTGATAAAGCATGTTGCTAAAACATAATCAGCTCATCTACTCTACATATAAGTCCTATTTTTTTTAATACAATATCAAAATTATCCATAAAACGGTGTGATGTTCACTAATTTGTGAATACATACCTACCTTCAACGAATACAGACATATATGTAGGCGACTTTAAAACATGTATCCGGCAAAACGCTTAAATAATCGTTCCCATAGTTTCTATACTTTCATTATAGTAACTCCATACTATTGGGGAAAAAATATTGAATACATATGCGATATGAATATCTAATACTTAAGAAAAATATTTTACGTATTATTTCTAAGTAATTCAAACGGGCTAGGCAAGCAATTTATTTGTATAGTAATAATTTTAAATAAAATGTATTGTGTATAGTTACCATTTGTATATGCATAATGTATTTTTGTTTGTAAAAAGATAATAAAAAGTTGCTTGTTGTCGCAGATGATTTCAATGATTGTGTTTTTTTGAAGGGGATTAAGTGTGTAGACCCGGTGGAGTTGATGTAATCAAGTCTGGTAGCTGGTTGTTGCCAAGGGCTTTCATATTTGATGGCCTCAGAGGCCAAGAAGAAGTCTGTTTCAGCGGAATAAAAGCCACTTTGCTCACTTTGTAAAGCTTGATCAATCATTTCTTGACTCCTACACTCCCAGACTTCTTGCATTTTTAAAATCCCTAAATGGAATTGAAGCTTACTTTTAGGCCCAATGTTAACTTTTCTTTCATCAGTCGAGTAGAAGAGGTTTCTTAAAGAGTCAACGTCACTTACGGTTTTTTTTTTAAACCATGTAATCAAATAATTCTGTTTACCGTAATTATTTCGCCTGCTATTAATATGCCTTCTAATATTTTAAACACACGTTATTAAATATCCAATGACTCAAGCACTGGTTTAATAACAGTTAATTATAAGGTGTTATTCCACTATAAGTAATGTCTGCTATTATTAAAAAAAAATATTTTCAAACATTGAAGGATTTACAAGTTTTAAGAGCTCAAGAGTAGGTTTTTTGGTTTTGTTTTTAATGATTTCTGTATGTGTTTGTTGATGTTTTTATAAACCCCCTCTGTTGGGAGTATACTAAGAGTTCTGAGCTCTGTACTCTATTCGTAGATTCGTAAAACTGTATCAATTGTTCATTAATATAGTTGATGTCTATATACTTTACGAATATTAAGATATAATAAAATAACAATTTCAATAAAATAAACAAAATTACGACTCTGTATATTCTGCACAAAAATAGCCTTTATTACATAGATGAGATGTGTTTTTAGAGCAATACTTCCTCATGCAAATTGCTTCTTATTGATCTTAACAAGTTTTTATACTCTATTTTATTTCTCCAAAACTACAAACTCTGGGATATTAAAATGTGGCAGTTATTATGTAACTGATAATGCCATAAATTGAAAAGAATCTTTACATTGTTTTGATAACGACTATCAGTTTTGTCTAAAACAGCAAACATTTTGACTTCTGAATTTCCAATCTGAAAACTTCTAAATAAGCTACTGGTCATACCGTTTGATGGACCATAATGAAATGATAGAAGAAAATAGTTAGGGAAAGTATTAAGTCTCCATACAAAAAAGTTTATTACAAGAAACTAAACAACGTGTTTCGAACACTTGATGTTCTTCTTCAAGTTAGATCTAGGTATATATATATATATATATATATATATATATATATATATATATATATATATATAATAAAATAAAAAACGAAGGAAACACACAGAAAGACACAGACATAACTCACATCGATATTTCGACAATCGTCGTCATCAGGAGGTGCGAAGAGCGAAGAGTCCCGCAGGAAGACAGGGCGGTACAAGAAGAGTACCGCCCTGTCTTCCTGCGGGACTCTTCGCTCTTCGCACCTCCTGATGACGACGATTGTCGAAATATCGATGTGAGTTATGTCTGTGTCATTCTGTGTGTTTCCTTCGTTTTTTATTTTATTGTAAAAAAGTCCGCTGGACCGTTTCTTTTAATTGTGGTATATATATATATATATATATATATATATAGGCATTTAAGAGCATTGGGAACATAGGGAAAAATCAGTTGCTATAAAATGAATACATGTAATTTGCCCTTATGTTTCCAAAGCTCTTAAATGCATATATATATATATATATATATATATATATATATATATATATATATATATATACTTTTTCGTTGGAAATACGATCCAAAACGGACAAATATAGTTCAATATAGACAAACAAACATAGAGAAATCAAAAGAACACACTTACAGTCTCTAATACTCGGTTTGAACCGTCTTCAGGAGAGATAAGAGAGGGAAACCAAGCGCACTGGTTCAGAGACGGTTGGAGATCCTCTCCAACGGTCTCCAACCGTCTCTGAACCAGTGCGCTTGGTTTCCCTCTCTTATCTCTCCTGAAGACGGTTCAAACCGAAAATTAGAGACTGTAAGTGTGTTCTTTTGATTTATCTCAGTTTCTTTGTCTATATTGAACTATATATATATATTTTCTAGATGTAGCCTGAAGAACATCAAGTGTTCGAAACGCGTTGTTTAGTTTCCTATAATAAACTTTTTTGTGTAGAGACTTAATACTTTTCCTAACATGAGTAAATACCACACAATAACAGATTGCACCGTTAGTGAAGTAAAATAGTTCTTTAAAGATCTTGAGCAGCATAGTTTATAGTCTTTCGGAAGTAAAATAAAAAATAGTATATTATAGTATATTTTACGAAACTATATACAAATAAATTCGCTAAACTACTTCAAGTAGATTATAAAAAGATTAGTACACCAGCTTTACAAAAATAAACTATAAACTAAAACTATAATAAAGTATGAAAAATATTAGGTAATTGGAAAGTAAGTAATACAAGTAAGTTTATATAGCCAGACAAACGTGAAACTCAACTTTTAATGACCCATGCCTGTCCTACTCGTTGGATTTTTTTCACTTTAACTTAGAAAATTCGTCAACGATATCAAGGGATTTATAAGTTGTTAAAGTTAACATAACAAAAATCTTATAATACTTTTAAGGAATTAATTTTAATTTTGCTAAAATGAAAGTACTTTACACTAATAACAGGTTATTATGATATTATTATGGATGTTATTTTCAATCCTGTATAATCGGGACGTAAACATTTTGACCAGTCAAAATAGTCCTTGGCTCTTTGCACTGATTTGAACCCTGTTTCGTTTGATATACAATCATTGTTACACTATATTTACTAGAACAATTCAATTGAAATACAATTTTTACTTCATTGCAATTAATTGCAAGCATTTATAATTGTTTACTAAAACGTATACCATAGTTTTAGTATGATATTTCAATATTTCAATTTTTCCATATTTCAATTTTTAAATAATTTTTATTATGAATGTTATAAGTATATCAATAGAGCAAATTAATTTTAAGATTATATAAATTCAAATTCAAATTATTTTAATTTATTTTAAGAAGTTTTTGATACTTTTTGAGTTCAAAAAAACTTTCGTTAACAAATTTCGTATAGAAATCACGAAAATCTATACGTTTTTATTATCATAGAAAAACTTTAAAATATGAGGAAAGTGTAAGGTAGAACAGTTACATACAAGTATTGAGTATCAGTGAGACTATAAGGGAGGTCATTCTGAAACGTTATATATATATATATATATATATATATGAATTAATGATCAAACCACAATAAGAAATGGGAAAACAAGACTAAGATCAGTTGGGTTTTTGACTCTGACGAAGACCGCTTGTTACGGTTGAAAGATCTTAGTCTTGTTTTCCCATTTCTTATTGTGGTTTGATCATTGATTGTTGTTTCACGTGTTTATGTGAAATCTTTTTATATATGAATTAAATACCACAATAAACTAATATATATTAATTAAAATGCTCTAAGGTTTTTCGTTACAGCATCATCAGAGAGCTAAATGAAACAACCAAAAAATATAATAATAAGTTAACCTGGCTGATTGAAGTCTGAAGTCAATCCTGAAGACTTCAATCAGCCAGGTTAACTTGTTGTTATATTTTTTGGTTGTTCATTTAGCTCTCTGATGATGCTGTAACGAAAGGCTTTAGAGCATTTTAATTAATATATATTTGTTTATAGTGGTATATAATTCATATATTATATCAATACTAGCAAATGTACCCGTCTTTGACGGAATCAAAAATTCTATTATACTTGGTATTCCAAAATATCAATTATAGTATTATACTAATACTATAATTAGAAATTATAGAATAGTAGAAAACACCATTATTAGTACAGTGTTAAACAAATGCCTCTGTATACACTACATTAGCTGTCTGTCCTTCAGGTTCATGGAAGAATAATCAGTTGAAACCTCTGACTATTGAGCAAGTAAACTACAGTTGACCATGTGAGAAAAACTTGGTTTCGCTAACTTGAATTCCTGCGTTAGATAAAGTCTCCCTTTGCGACTTAGTTAACGTCATTGCGAAATAGACTCTGACCGGACTTTGCAATCATTTCAACGTAAACAGACAGTGGCTCGGATTCAATGGTATGTGTGGTATACACACAGACTCCCCAATACAACATCTAGTCATTATGTCCGCCTCTATGGCATATCTGTGTAGAGCACGAACTCAGATTCGTGTCCCGTTGCACAGTTTTGGGGCACTCATGTTTCGTAACATGAAATTTGTTACTGCTACTAAATTGCAGCATGATTGGTTCTCCTACTTTAAGTTTTTAGTCATGAGCAGACAGTCCAGGAGAAATAAATTCAGAGTCAAGAAATTCAATTAGATAATGAACTGCTTCTTCGTCAGTAATCCGATTTCTTTACTGACTTGTAAGTTCTTTCCTCGGTATGATATAGCGTAAGAACTTGTTTGTTGATTTTTCCTGCCTGTTCGTATTAAGAGTTGAGAATTGCTCGTTTACAAAACTATTTATTCGTAATAGTACATCCTCAACTCTGGGAAACACTTTTTCAAAGATGTCAAATACGCAGTATATTCATATGATCCAATGAAATTAAAATCAGCTAACAATACCTACTTGCTTCACCTGTGTATTTTCAAAACAAACTTGTCTGTGAAGTTAGGAAAATACAGCTAAAAGCCCCATAACTTCGCTTCTGTACTGAATTAATAATCTATTTAGAGCCCATATTTTAAGTTAGGCACACACAAATCCAGTGTCAATGTTTCAGCTCGCTATGTCTTATGGTGGCTGAGTTTACTTGTGACAAACATTTTTGCGTTAAACGTCCATAACTTCACTTCTACGTTGAATTTCCAATCAATTCATAGCCTATATTTTAAGTTAGACCTACACAAATCTACCGTAAAAGTTTCAGCTTTATATGTCTTATGGTAGCTGAGTTTACCTGTGACAAAGTTTTGCGGACAAACAGACAAACTGACAAACCGACAAACCGACAAACCGACAGAAATTTTTCTAAGGGTGAATTCGGTTTCTCCAATGTATGAAACGTAAAGAAAACTTGAAATGAGTTAGTTCTAAGCAATGTACAGACAAAATCATTATTTTATTTATAAATATTGTTGATTATTAATTTATATATATATATATATATATATATATATATATATATATATATATAACTAAAATAAATTCAAAACGAAGGAAACACACAGAAAGACACAGACATAACTCACATCGATATTTTGATGTGAGTTATGTCTGTGTGTTTCCTTCGTTTTGAATTTATTTTAGTTAAAAAAGTCCGCTGGACCGTTTCTTTTAATTGTATATATATATATATATATATATATGATTGTTAGTACATTTTTCTGTTTCCCAGTTGTAACTTTAATTATATATATGGACTGAAAATTATGCAGAGTGTTGTAAGCAATTATTGAGCATGAAATCGTAATTAATTTAGAAAAGTAGGTTGTGGTATATCATGTATAATATCAAAAATGAAAAAAATAAACGATTTAGGGCTAAAATTACCTTTTTTTTTTTTTAAATAGCCTTAATTAATGGTGTTGAGTAGAATTGAAATATTGTTTACAACAAAGGATGTGACTGGAGCTGAGGCGGTATTAGGGTAAGAGGGTGTTTATGGGGAAGTGGGTCGGGCTTGATGGCCTCCCTGCACAGTCACCATTACTGTAATTAAAGCCGCCTCCCCAGGCCACCTTTGATCTCCACCCCCTAGACAGCCGACCGCCTTTCAACACCACCCCCTCCACATAACTCCTCTTTTTCCAGTATACCATTTAACATACTTTCCTTAGTAATCAAAAAAGTCCCTAAAAGGCATTACTTCTCAATGGACTTATTTTCTAGACTTTGCTCTTTCATCTACTATGATTAGGGCTCATAATTTACTTCTTTACATTCTATTGTTGACTTCTTTTTCCAGATTTTCTTCAAGATAATTTTTTTTTTCTAATCCTGGTTTAGTTATGATTTATTGATTGTCAGCCATAGTAATCAATGAACGGATCTTGTTAATATAAATTAAATCAATTTAATATCTGGCAATAGGTAATACTTTGTCACCTTGCGTCGACTAGTTGCCAACTCTACGTCTTTAAGAGTGTGTATTAGACAATTCGTGACAGAAGATCGTGTTCAAAAGCCATTAGAAAAGTTACTGTTGATGTTAACATCATTACGCGGTAAACATCCTCAAATTGATTATGATTACATTTAAAACAGTAAATAATTGTTCTAATAAAAATTCTGAAAACTGTAGACCCATAGAAGTATCGAAAGGTATATTTTCATCTTTGGAATTATGATTTTCTCTTACTGAGTGTTAATTAAATTTCTGGTTTAAAAAATTTGAATATTTATGTCTGTCAGGAAAATAATACTGCAGCCAGGAATATTAAATTCATTTTGATAAGAATCCCACAATTTTCCTAATAATCAGTTTAGAGCAGAAATTGAGCTAGGATAATAAAAAAAGGTCATTTTTATATAGATAGACGTATTATGAGTGTATAGGTGATAGAGTTGTGTGTGTGTGTGTGTGTGTGTGTGTATGTGTATGTGTGTGGCACAAGTGGTGTGTACCAGTGTATGTTTGTGCGTAAACATTTGTCTGGAAGTTTACATGGCTTGTTAGTGAATGTGGTGTGAGGGCAGGCATGGGTGTATGCGGGGAGGGGGTGCGGGTTGTGTGTGTGTGTGTGTGTGTGTATGTGTGTGTCGCAAGTGGTGTGTACCAGTGTATGTTTGTGCGTAAACATTTGTCTGGAAGTTTACATGGCTTGTTAGTGAATGTGGTGTGAGGGCAGGCATGGGTGTATGCGGGGAGGGGGTGCGGGTGTGTGTGTGTGTGTGTGTGTGTGTATGTGTGTGTCGCAAGTGGTGTGTACCAGTGTATGTTTGTGCGTAAACATTTGTCTGGAAGTTTACATGGCTTGTTAGTGAATGTGGCGTGAGGGCATGCATGGGTGTATGCGGGGAGGGGGTGCGGGTTGTGTGTGTGTGTGTGTGTGTGTGTGTATGTGTGTGTCGCAAGTGGTGTGTACCAGTGTATGTTTGTGCGTAAACATTTGTCTGGAAGTTTACATGGTTTGTTAGTGAATGTGGTGTGAGGGCATGCATGGGTGTATGCGGGGAGGGGGTGCGGGTTGTGTGTGTGTGTGTGTGTGTGTGTGTGTGTGTGTGTGTGTATGTGTGTGGCGCAAGTGGTGTGTACCAGTGTATGTTTGTGCGTAAACATTTGTCTGGAAGTTTACATGGTTTGTTAGTGAATGAAGTGAGGGCATGCATGGGTGTATGCGGGGAGGGGGTGCGGGTTGTGTGTGTGTGTATGTGTATGTGTGTGTGTGGCGCAAGTGGTGTGTACCAGTGTATGTTTGTGCGTAAACATTTGTCTGGAAGTTTACATGGTTTGTTAGTGAATGTGGTGTGAGGGCATGCATGGGTGTATGCGGGGAGGGGGTGCGGGTTGTGTGTGTGTGTGTGTGTGTGTGTGTGTGTGTGTGTTGTGTGTGTGTGTATGTGTGTGGCGCAAGTGGTGTGTACCAGTGTATGTTTGTGCGTAAACATTTGTCTGGAAGTTTACATGGTTTGTTAGTGAATGTGGCGTGAGGGCATGCATGGGTGTATGCGGGGAGGGGGTGCGGGTTGTGTGTGTGTATGTGTGTGTGTGCATGTATTGTTCCAATAACTTGAAAGCAACAGTTTTCATTATTCCTCTACGAGTATGTTACTTACATAGTTACTTACATAGTTGGAGTAATCTACTTGTTATATAGACAAATAATAAAAGCTTTCTTAGAAACTGAACATAGTTGGTTATTTGGGGCAGAGGTTGCTTTCTAAGCAATGCTGATTGCTTTCTGTAGTCATTACTAATGCAACAGCATGCTGTTATCTGACAAGGATACTGAATAATAAATAACACCAAACCCAATGCGAACAACAAAGAAAACAAAACATTAAGGCACTCGTTTTTTTTCAAACAAATGAACTTCTAAATTTATTGTTAAAGAAATGTTGAAAAAGAGAATCAAAAATGATAATTTACTTTTGAAAACAAAGGTCTGCTTCGAAAGTAATTGTAAAAAAATATATTGTCTGCTACCATTTATATCATTTACTATGATTTGACTGATTTATAATTGAGCTAACTTATGTAACTTTATATTGATTTTTCAAAAAGTTAACTATTCATTCACGAATTACGCTTGCTAAAATTATACTAGGTTTAACAATATTATATTTACACTTATATATATTTTCCTTAAAACCTGTGAGTTAAAAAATGAAGCGTGTCTATCTGTGTGTGTCTGTTAGAACTATCAAAAAATAACTAATCACATTCATTTTGAATAGGACATGTCATATTTTTATGCAAAGTTTATCTTAAAGATGCCATGAGATTTTTCGTCCATGTATATTGATATAAAGTGTTAATGCATAAAAAATGTTTTTTTTTGGTAATGTAGCCTAGTGCTTTACAAAAAAAATTGTTTGAATTCGCAAAATATACTGTATTGGTAAATGTTTTCTGATGCCATTTTGGTTCATTCTCTTAGAGCGTGATACTTTATGTTTAATCATTATGATTTGTCATTATCATTTTCTTTAAAGAATCTAGCCTTACAGGAAACAAAGCGTACTTGAGTGCATACTTGGAGTAATGATATCTGATCTCATTTTTCAGTGTTCAATTTTGAGGCAACTTTTACAAACTATTTTTACAATCAATAATGGCAGTGTTTTGTCCAGAATTAGATTGGTGAAGAATGATTAAAATAATGAAATGTTGGAATTTTTCATAGAATGAATTTGTGTAGTCCTTAAGGATGTACTGCGCTACCATCTATTTCAATTTCTCTATGTGTTTTGAAGAAAGCTGACTTGTAAGAGACTTGAAGTCATCATCAGTATCCTCAGCCAACGTCTGTTCTTGGCCGTCAGCCATTCGATGCCACGCCACTGATACCATCACCAGCCACGTCCGTACCCACCTTGTGTATTCTCTGCAGTCTTGACGTGAATACTGAAAATCGTGGAAAGATTTTCCACTAAATGAGTTAAATATTTTTTAACCAGTTAGTTGAATGATATATGATACATGGATATTTTTCGATTAATTTTTTTTTTATTTATAGTTGATACGTGCATCGTCTACTAGGATATTAGCACTGTCTAGTTTTGTGTGATTCTCTATTTCCTCATATTTTGTTGTATAGCTTTATTTCCTGTAGGACTAATGTCACTTCACTAGAATATTTATCATCAGAGGCTAGTCTTACTATCAATTTTGCAGGTATGCCCTCAGACATCCTTACTTCCTCTAATTATAAGCATTCTTCAATTAAATGGGCCACCATCAACACATCTTTACATTTTGGGCATGAGGTTTTTGTTCTTTAGATAACAGGTAACTATGTGTAGCTCGCGTGTGACCTATGCATAGGCGGTTTAATATCATATTCGTTTCTCGATTTCCTTTTCCAGTGTTCATTGTTGTCCCAATTGATCCCATTATTTTCCGAAGTTGAGTGGTTTCTTCATTCCATTCGGTTTTCCACTCTGTCCATATTGCTTTTATAATGTTCTTTCTGATATCATTCGGCCTCACAGCTATTATATTTCTAGTTTCTCTGTTGGTTGTTCCTTTGCTGCTCTGTCTGCTTTATCATTTCCTTCAATACCAACATGGCTTGGTATCCAGGCAAATGACACTTGTCAATTAATTGTTAATCATATTCTTACTAGTATTCTGTATTTAATATTCTTACGCTGCTGCTATTTCATATTTGTCCCCTGACAATATTCATAGTTATCACGCTGCATGAATATCAGCTTTTAGACATTCGATGAAGAGGGTGTTTACTACCTCAATTTTTAAGGAATGATAGTTACATTGGTATTGATATTGTTCTATCTATAAATACTCTCATTTTTCTTCTGTTTCTATTGAGAAAGCTATAAAATATGTTATAAGCAGTTTTCCTATATTGTAACCGAATCCTAATAGCTTCGCCTTGTCAGCAGTTAATTTTCTGAGCTTGCTTTCATTACATTAATGTTGATGAAGTAATACGTTAATCGTAAATTCAATTAAAAAAACTGAATTTAGTGATATTTATAAAATTCTGCTAAAATATTGTTATCGAGTTTATGCAGATCAGATTAGTAAGTTACTAGAATACATCTAACAGTGTGTATGTGTGATATTGCCAGTAGATTAATCTAGTACCTTCCTTGCATATATTAACAATGAAAATCAATAAATTGTGTAATGCAAAAATAATTACTGGCCAGGCTTCCTACATATGCCTTACAGTTTAAGGACTACGACAGGATCCTTATGAATTCGATCGATCCCTCCGAAGAGAGCAATGCCCCTTACCCCGAGACCAGGGCTTGCTACTTATAGTTAACCTGACCCCATCAAGGCGTCATTATGGGGTGTTTTTAGTTCCATAATGAACGACTCATAGAGAGATTGCAAATTTCTCGTTAGTTAAACGCTACCTGGTTCGTGTCAATAAAGAGTTGGATAGCCTTTAAGGTTTCTCTATTCGTAATATAAAGGGCTCGCGAGAGGGGTAGTATCTAATCGTCCCCACTCTGAGATCCCGTGAAAAGCCAGAGCCTCTACCAGGCATTGAAAAGCAAGCATCCTGCCGAGAAGTTACTACTTCTCACACTGAGACCACAAAGGTCTACAATGTGGGTGAGAACCAACAGTCACTACGAGTTAGCGGGAAGGAGAAAGAACCCCTCCATGGACCCGAGGTACCTGCTTAGTTTAAGAGTTTCGGATCAAACTCCGGATTAATGGTCCTACTGAACCTGCTCAGCTGCAGGTAAGGGAGTTGCCTTTGTAACCCCTGGTTCAATGAACCTGAAGATATATGTAAGCCAATGAAGCCTGCGGTGCATGACCCAATTAAGGGTGTGTGTAATGCAAGAATAATCATGCATCAAACATGGACATCGTTACGAATCATTAACTAGTCTCCTTGAGTTCAATTTAGGTTTCAGATGAAATACTGAGCACACACTGTGTGTGGCTGAATACACTGAGCCACACACAGTTAGCATCATTATAAATAAGTCAGACATCACTCTACACAAGCGATACCGACTTCTTTCAAGAAACAATGCAACTTGTATTCATAATATGATTAATTCTATTTTAACAAAAGAGCAAGTATTTAATGAAAAACTCAAGTTTTTATGTAATTTTGTTTAAAAAAAAAAAAAGAGATATTATGTTTCCCAGATAATCTCAATCTAACGTATAAAAAACTTGTAATCAGCTTACACGAAGCGGCACTCAGATGAAATTATTATTTCCTCAGCATCAAAGAATTTATTTTTAACTACTTTTCCACCCCTAATAATGACTTCGTTGTTTATAAATGAAAGTTTTTTAATCATATTTACAAAGTTATTTTGTCAATATTTCGTATTCTTTTTTGTACTTGGAAGTAAATTGATAGGTAAAGTTATAACGACGCAATTACAAACTTTTAAGCTAAGAGATTTTTATCCTTGTAAAAAATGTATTAAAATTTAAATATATCTTATGTAATAGTTTATATGAGCTAGATATTGATACATTTATATTTGGTCTTGGTATGGTCTATGCTTTATTTTCTATATTATTTGTCCGACAATATAATGCCTCTTTTATTATTGTTTATACATAAGGCCATTAAGTGTACAGTCATAGCTAATTTGAATTTTCTAATTTCATTTTATTTCTTCTTCATAAATTCATCTCAATCTCTATCTGTTGTTTATCTTAAGGGGGAATTGTTTTAATTCCTCAAATGACGCTCTTTTATACTAAATATTTCAAGGTATTCAAAATACTTTAGAAATTTAAGCAGTTTAGATCCTTCAGGGTTGAGCGAAAAAGAACAAATAGTAAATAAGATGGTTAAATTTACATTTTACGTCATTTATATTAATCTCTGTGGGGTTGTGGGGTGATCTAAGGGTAATGAGATTGCCAGCATTGATTTTATTAACAGCGCACCTGGAAGTGTTAATAGCTTGGGTGGTCTTCAGGTCAAAGCATTTTTTATTTGAGTGTAAGTCATTTCTGGTTATTAATAATTGCAGACCTATGTAAATAGCAGTCAAGTACTCAGTGCTCAATCGAACAAGTCAATGTTTACAGAGTTGTGCTAATAGGCAATTTATCTATCTAATGATAAATCCTGACATTTAGCTACCTCTTGGTACTGTACGTATTCCCTCTGAGAGGCCAATTGTTACTCATTCAGTGATTCATACTAACTTAGAAGAGTCACTATTCCAACATCGCTTGACAAGGTCATGTACGGGTCGCGAATAATTTTCAAGCGACTTTGAATGGCACTCTGGGTCATAAGAATTCCGCGGAATATACAATTGAAAGTGGGTAACCATGGGTATTAACATTTACTGAACATAATAAAGAAAAAGATTCTAGACACATTCTTACGCGTATGTGGAAACATAACTTTTGTCAGAGTTACGTAGTGAGTAGTAGACGTTGTGATGTTCTAGCGCTTATGCTACGTCGTCACGCTTTATCTTTGAGAGTATACGACCTATAGAGAGAGTTGTGCTAAAGGTCAACTGAGCCGCTGCTACCGCACACAAATTCGAGACACATTTTTACGCGTATGTGGAAACATGACTTTTGTCAGAGTTACGTTGTGAGTAGTAGACCTTGTGATGTTCTAGCGCTTATGCTACGTCGTCACGCTTTATCTTTGAGAGTATACGACCTATAGAGAGAGTTGTGCTAAAGGTCAACTGAGCCGCTGCTACCGCACACAAATTCGAGACACATTTTTACGCGTATGTGGAAACATAACTTTTGACTGAGTTACGTTGTGAGTAGTAGACCTTGTGATGTTCTAGCGCTTATGTTACGTCGTCACGCTTTATCTTTGAGAGTATACGACCTATAGAGAGAGTTGTGCTAAAGGTCAACTGAGCCGCTGCTACTGCACACAAATTCGAGACACCTTTTTACGCGTATGTGGAAACATGACTTTTGTCAGAGTTACGTTGTGAGTAGTAGACCTTGTGATGTTCTAGCGCTTATGCTACGTCGTCACGCTTTATCTTTGAGAGTATACGACCTATAGAGAGAGTTGTGCTAAAGGTCAACTGAGCCGCTGCTACCGCACACCAATTCGAGACACATTTTTACGCGTATGTGTGAAACATGACTTTTGACTGAGTTACGTTGTGAGTAGTAGACCTTGTGATGCTCTAGTGCTTATGTTACGTCGTCACGCTTTATCTTTGAGAGTATACGACCTATAGAGAGAGTTGTGCTAAAGGTCAACTGAGCCGCTGCTACCGCACACAAATTCGAGACACATTCTTACGCGTATGTGTGAAACATGACTTTTGACTGAGTTACGTTGTGAGTAGTAGACCTTGTGATGTTCTAGCGCTTATGCTACGTCGTCACGCTTTATCTTTGAAAGTATACGACCAACAGAGAGAGTTGTGCTAAAGGTCAACTGAGCTGCTGCTACCACACACAAATTTGAGACACATTCTTACGCGTATGTGGAAACATAACTTTTGTCAGAGTTACGTAGTGAGTAGTAGACGTTGTGATGTTCTAGCGCTTATGCTACGTCGTCACGTTTTATCTTTGAGAGTATACGACCAATAGAGAGAGTTGTGCTAAAGGTCAACTGAGCCGCTGCTACCGCACACAAATTCATTGCTGGCCTTTCTATGGTTATATCACACACTAACACTATCCACACCACTGTCCTACGACTTTAGATATGTAGATAGGAGGAATAGCGTCCCTTTGTGAGGAGCATTACATTCTACCGTAGTTTCCTGCTAGCACGAGTGATGACAGGAGCATTGTGAGATGTAGCATTACTTATGAGTCTATAAGAGAACACTCGTGGTGAGCGTTGCCTGGGCTCTTGACTGACTCTTACGAGTTACCAAAAGCAATCGTCATAGAGTAGTCAAACAAAACTAAAACCAGCAATGCACTCAACTGGTTATTTATTTACTAACAAATGTAAAGAAATAAAATAATAATTGACTATTTAAGCTTAAAATTTATATTAGAAACAAACTAGTTTTTATCTTTGTATAAGCTAAACAAAAAATAAAAAAAATGGCCAACGTGGATCGCTCTGTAATAAAGAACACTCAGGGGTTCTTGACAAAGCATGTAATAAATCAAGGGTTAATATACAACACATTCATTCACAACGGATTTTTCCTTGCATTGATTTCTATGTGACATAATGAAATGAAATGATATTTCATGGCTCTGATAAAGCATTATGGTTTCCCTTAATCAAGAATTTCTCGTTGCCCCACTCCTTGTTTTCTCTGCATTACTCCATGATTGCTAACTAAGTGGTTTTGTTATAGAGCTTAACAAAACAAGACTCAAAGCCAGTTTTGATTGAATCAAAAGTTTGTTTCCAGGAAATTGCTCGGAACCCTATTGACAGAAAGCTTTGAGTTTCCCATAATCAGAATCGTGCTCAGTTGTCTTCAACTTTTATCATTGTACTTTTTTATCTTTTCTTTCCTAAGAATGTATATTGTTACTTTTTATTTTTTGAAAATAAAACATAAATGTGTTTGACGATTTATCAAAGAGTGTCATTTTAAAATGATAAACATCTTAGGCAGTAATAATATTACAGGGAGCACATCTTCTGTTAATTTTTTTTTTTAAATTACTACTGTCTCGGTGTTAATGATCTCATTATTAATGTTTTCTATTCACTATGATCACGGGAAGGCTATAATGCAATACCAACTTTTTTTTTCAATTTACCTATGATGATGGAGAATTTGTTAGAAAATTGGGTAATATGAATTAAATCATGAATAACAACTATATGGCAAACTTATGCTGAAAACTGTAATCTTTTTATATTTATGCAAAAGTGTCTAATATATTCCTTTGCCTACAAAAAATTAACTCAACATGGAACCTACAAAATAACCTCACACTAGTTTTTGACGTTAATGTTGAAAGAACAAAACAAGCACCCATTAACAATGATTACTGTTAAGACTCGTATGATATGATTTGAAAAGAATACCTACAGTCAAAGGAAAATAGCCAATGTATGAAAGCACTCCTGGGAAGATATGCAAATGACTCTACATGAATCAATATACAGAGTAAGACAAATTATATGAGAATGTATTAAAAACTCCAAGCAAAGGCATTACAAAATGCAAAAATAACAATAATAAAGTGATTGTAATTACTTATTATATAATTTAAATAGTTGGCAAGCTATTCATGAGATATAATAAAACAAGAGCTCTGCACTGTGAGAAAAAAAGCTACAAATGTAATTACGGGGACTGTATAACTAGAAAAACTCGTATTCTTGGATGACTACGACTATAATTTTGAGAAAACTTACTACGCATCTAATAACTTGAGTAGGAAAAAAAATGCATAACACAAAACTAACAAGAGAAATAATGACAGTCAAAGAAAAATAATTAATAAAAAAAAAGATATATGCTAACCACAAAAAGCTTGCAAAAATATATGCTAAATATATGCTGACGAAATTTTAAAAATATTTGTATCATATCAAATTCTGGGAAGATTTTTTTAGTTGATCCCTCAAGTCGCTTAACTGACTTAAATACATGCGTTATGAACAAACATATCTATCATCTTATCTCGTTAATGACCCTTAAAACTACTATAAATGATTTTTTATAACAAATATCATTTATTTTATGATGATGAATGGTGGTGAACACTCTCAACATGTTGAGTATTAATAATATATTATATTATATAGAAGAAATACTAATAAGAATGTTATTTTAGAAACGTTTTAGTTCTTCCGAATAAACTTTTTTACAATCTTTATACGTTATGCTGATTGAAAGAATGCTTGATAATTAAATCGTCTCTGTAGGCTTTGTAATATTACCTATCGGATTTAAAAAGTGTTTATCTTTCTTGTTTTATACAGACCAGGAGTTTTTCCAGGGAATTCTTTCTTGATGACTTTTTTAATTGCTTAGACAAACTTTGAACAGATGAAAATATAAGAAACTTTTTCTTGCATTTTAGATGAAAAAAATACTAATGCTCTCTTTTAATTTTTGCACCCTCCAAATGGTGGTTGTCAGGAGAGGAAGGGGGTAGAGAGAGGAGACGACAGTTAACTTATATATATATATATATATATATATATATATATATATATATATATATATATATATATATAATATATATATAGGTGTATAATGTAATCGGGATTCGGTCAATTTTCCAGGATCAAAATAAAACTCTCAATGCCGACGTTTCGGTTTTATTTAAAACCTTTTTCATAGGCCTACAAACAAAGGATGACAAGAAATCATATATAAACATCAACATATAACTAACATCAAAATGGAATATTACAGTTGTGAAAAAACAAAAATATATATACAAGTAGAAGTAATAGAAAAGCAATAAACATTTTTATGAACTTACAGAAGTCAGAATTTTTGAATTAGAAAAATGATGAAATTTACATTATATAAAATGAAGTAACAATAGATAGTTAGTGAACTAACATCTTAACTGGTCAAAAACTTGGACCAGACTAACTGATTACAATTACATGTAAACCGAACACTGTTCACTCAAAGAACACAAAAGGAACTAAGGAAATTAAATTTCACTAAAATCAACTTAACACTCCTGAATAAATAGTGTTCAAATTTGTGTTCTTTGAGTGAACAGTGTTCGGTTTACATGTAATTGTAATCAGTTAGTCTGGTCCAAGTTTTTGACCAGTTAAGATGTTAGTTCACTAACTATCTATTGTTACTTCATTTTATATAATGTAAATTTCATCATTTTTCTAATTCAAAAATTCTGACTTCTGTAAGTTCATAAAAATGTTTATTGCTTTTCTATTACTTCTACTTGTATATATATTTTTGTTTTTTCACAACTGTAATATTCCATTTTGATGTTAGTTATATGTTGATGTTTATATATGATTTCTTGTCATCCTTTGTTTGTAGGCCTATGAAAAAGGTTTTAAATAAAACCGAAACGTCGGCATTGAGAGTTTGATTTTGATCCTGGAAAATTGACCGAATCCCGATTACATTATACACCTATTCTATCCAACGGTTGATATATTATTAAATTTGTTATATATATATATATATATATATATATATATATATATATATATATATATATATTGAGTAACAGTTTGCTTTTTGATATATTTATATATTGATAAAATATAATTGATAAAATATGTTTTTATATATTGATAAAAGTATCGACTGTGGAATAGAAACAAAACTAAGGTTTATCGGGACTCGGTCAGAGCCGATAAACCTTAGTTTTATATATATATACACATAAATCAAATGAAACGGTCCAATGGGCTTTCTATAACAATTATAACGAAAGTACGACAAAGGTGAAAGCGGTCATAACTGACTTCTATTTCTTTTTATTATTATTATTATTACTAATTTTATTATAACAAATTTCCATTTTTTTTTTTATTCATTCAGACTTTCCTGTTTGTTTTCTTCCCCTTCCCTTTCCGCTGGGTGTTGGTGGTGGTACCACTGAGTGTATAACGGTTGTGAGGTTGGATTTCAGTCATCAACCTGCTTCTATGCGGGACACTTCATTTACTGTTAACGACAATTGTCGAAATATAGAAGTAAGTTATATCTGTGTTTATGTTTGTGTTACTTTCGTAATAATTGATATATACATTTATATATTTTGGAAGCTGTGAACTATTAGATATATTCGAATATTACGAAAAAGGAAGCCCAGAAAAAATTTATTTCACTTAAATATGTTCAATAATGAAGAAATGTACTAATAATATTTATAAATACTATTTTATACATCACATACTTGTTTTACTGTTAAAACTTACTAAAATAATCTACACGCACATAAATTTATGTGTTAAACAACATTTATGGGTCAAGTAGTGTTCTGTTTGTGGTATATATGAAGAATACAATAACACCAGAGAGGTTATAATTTAGCAGTATATCTATGCTACTAAATTATAACCTCTCTGGTATTATTGAATTTTTAGATTTAAACATGAAGAAGAACACTGCGTGTTTATAACGCGTTGTTTAACTTATGAAACATCTGTATTTGGAGGCTGTTTGTATCCCTTAATACATGTATATATGATTTCACCACCTTTGAACTGACATCACTTATTGTTTTTTAATGTCCTGAAGCAAAATTGTGAGGGTTTATTGGAATCGTTAACTAAACTAAATCGTTAACTACTCCAAACAAGTAAGTGTTGCTTACATCAGATTTATTCCCTTATGTGTCTGATGTGCATTTTCTAGATAACACTTAATCATTTATTTAGTTTGCTAATGATTAGGCTGTTCAATGTCTGTCAAAAATGATACGTGTACGTGTGAATTGAAAGGGCGGTTACTGGAGGCTATAGAAGTTCAAAAACTGTTAGGCAACTTGATAGAATGGTTGACTTGTCTCAATAGGTTTTAATCAGGAGCCAAGTGGATGGTTTCGGCCAAGAAATCGGGCGGCATCGGTGACTGGACTCAAATGTCTCCCTTGGCAAAGAGCTTTGCACTCATCCATTTTTCGAAGGCTAGCACTTGGAGACTTAAGTTACAGTAAGTTCAATTACATAATGTGGATAGGTAATGCACTGTGGCGGTTGGTGGTGTTTGATTGAAGTACCTCAGTATATCAGGCACTAGAGGTTTAGCGATGACGTTGATCCCAGTTCAATGAGACATGCAGTCAATAGAAATTGCTTTGTTTAGCAAGGCATTGGTAACTCAGCTGTCAAGAATAATTGATGATTATTCGTACAGATCAATTGTCCTGACACCCAATCAAGTATTACGTCTATCCCAACCATCAGAGGGACACATAACATTATACCCGTCATGAGGCTTTCGTCAAACGACTCCCAACTCAAACAGGGACCATTCTTGGCAAATAGAATTTAATTAATAAATAACTTTTCATTGTTAAATAGCATGCAAAAATAAAAATTAAAAAAATTTAGAATAGAAAACGTCAAATTGGGGTATAGTATAGACAAAACGGATAAAAAACTTATATAGAAATTTGTGGAGCTATTACTACGTGCAGCGACTAAAGGACCCAATACGACGAGACCTGGTTTGATTAGACATGTTTCGCGGCCTTTCAACCATACCATGATAATGCAGACCACATTGACGTCAGATATTTTCTAACGTCATGAGAGATTAACGGTTTTCCTCACAAATTAGGAAAACAATGGAGTCCAAGTGAAGTGAACAACGCGAAGGCGGGCTTTCATGATTTACATTTACAAGACGTATAAATATAAGTATTTTAGTTTTTATATGACTAATGGTTACTTTGCAAAAGAGATCATCAACAGGTGAAAAATGAGAAGGAAAGAAAGAAGAGTTACGAATAAGATGGAGTTGAAGAAGATAGGAAGAATAGATAAGTAAAAGAAACAGTAAGAGATAAAAAAAATGTATCACAGAAGGACTAGTGAAACAGACTATTCTAAAATTGGGAGGAATCCACTAAATGCCTTCTAACAAAGGAATATTTTCCTAGTGTAAAACAAAGACTATCAATGAAACACTTCCAAATAAATTATAAAATATCCCAATACATGACAGGGCACGGGCTATTTAAAGAATACCAGAACAGGTTGAAAATTACTCCTAGTCCATCATGCGCATGTAACGCGGAGACCTCCTAGACACTTGGTGTATGAGTGTTGCTTGAGGGGACCACAAAGACTGGCTCTCATACGTAAGGCCTTGGTTTGTGGAGAGGAGTGGCCCGTTAGGCTTTCCTCATTAATTAAAGAACAATATTACAAAGAATTTGTAAAATTTTTGTACAGTGTTGACTTATAAGAAAAATAAATTATTATTATTATACTGTAGAATTAAGTACCATTGTAAAATAACTTAAAAGAAGATTTATCGTATTGTAAATGAAAGAAATATTGTATACAATTTGACGTTAATGCATGTATAATATTCAGTTGATCATGCTAGAATAAAATATAAAATAAATAAAAAAAAACCAACCCCAGACAAGCAAGCCCGCATAAACCTTAGGCGTCATGGACAACAAAACCTGAGAAACTTCACTAAGGGGCGAAAAAAAATTTTAAGAAATACAGGTGGTAGACTGAATATAAAAAGGGAGTACTTACCCTCAAGCGAGTATACAACCGAGCAGACTTTGCACCCAAGGGCGCGCGTCCAAGAACACAGCATCTGAGAAAGCAGTTAAAGCCGCCCTTGTGCTACCACAATGAGATAGAAGTCCTGAAAAAAAAGGCTGATATAATACAGGAAAATATTAAAAAGTGACACTGCTCAAATACCAAACACACAGATAATTACAACGTGTTTAAAGAAGTAGCCATAAGTAAATTGTAAACAACTAAATCAGTCTACAGAAGTAAGATATTTGAATGAAAACCTATTTATTTTAGATTACGAGAGTAATAAATATAAATATGAAATAACGGCGTTTAATCACCTAACTTTATAACTTGGATATATCAAGATTTACTGCGAGGAATGCATAATTAACTGAAAACGAATTTTTTCTATGTATTCAAAAAACATTTTTCATAAAAATTACAAGAAATAGCTACACTATAAGTTTATGCATATATAGCATAAGTCATGTAAATATTTTATGCATTACATAAAATATAACCGGTTATAAAATATTATGATTTTTATAAAAAGAAAGATATACTGATATTGAATTTTTATGTCGATAACGTAGCGTTTCATCACAAAGCGAAGGCTATAAGAGTTGATGAAGGAGGAAAGATTTTTTAATACAGAAATATGGAAGGTAAGAAAAGCCAGCAAACCAAACAAAAAAGTGGGTTAAACTCAAAACATACTAACTTTGTGAGAGAAACAAAAGAAAATATAGTCATACTGAAACTAATAAAAGAGGAGATGTACTTAATCAAATTTAAACGCTCAAAACTTAACACATAATTAATAAAATATGAAGGTAGAAGCCAAATTTCTTGCATGGTTGATCGGATCCAAATATCTCTATGGCATCCTCAGGGACTCTCAACGATATACAAATACCACCGATGGTTACTTGGTTTATAAGCTGAACTTCGAAATGTTATCGAAGGAAAGACCATGACTTTTAGGGTGGATAGGAACAGGAACTGTATTGTCCGGCGGAATCCCTGTGGCAGTCAAGAACGGAGTACATTCCAGTCAGAAAATCCAGTTCCCTAAAGTGAAAGCAGAAAAGGAAACGGTGATTTTACTATTCTATCCCTATGATTATGTTGTATCATTCGAAAAGGAAAGTTAGACAATAATACAGCCCTCTACTGTCTCTACTACCACCGAGTCCAAAAGTACTGACCATATTATGGGGAAAAAGTTTCCTTGTTTAAGGCTTTCTGATCTTAAGAATTTTCTCAGTAGAGACGGAGAAAGTGGTGAAAATTTAAGTTTCTGAGAACACAGAGGAAAAGAGGGGGAATAGTTTTTTGATAATTCTTTCAAAATTTCAGAACTGTTGAAGTTATGAAACTTTGGTGAAGCAAGATGGTTTTCAAAGAATGGAGAAGAGGTAGATTTAATTTTAAGCTGAATATGATACTGCTCGTTTCAAGGAAGCAAAATTTGAGAGACTGGCTATATTATTAAAATTTCAGTATACTCTTTGTTGTTACGGGTAGAAAAATCTTGAATTTGTTGAAGGTATGAAGGCTTGTTGAGCAAAGCGTGAATTTATCTTTAGAAAGATATTTTGTGTCAAGCAGGTGTTACTAGTCCCAAAACTATAAGTAAACTTAACAAATGAAGGTCATAAGTAGCTTAATGGCTTTCCCTCTGATCCTAAATCAACAGAATAATTACCTGTGATGTTGATTAGTCGTGCCTTGAATCTTCAAAGGTATGTACTCAACTAAATGCATCCTACCCTTAATAATACTCGTATATATTTTTTTCATTTACGGTTAAGTGTGAAAAAAAATCTTTAAAAATCCCTTAAACGATTAAATATAATTGAACTTCTTATGAAGTATACGTTAATTTTAATTCCCAGTGTTGATCTTATATTAATAAAACAACATAAATTAAAAATTGAATGATAAAAGAAATGATAACATTTATACAAAACATATTTTTAATTAGTCTAGTATGGTCACAACAAAGAATATTAGTTCACCTATACAAATCGTAGAATTGGTTTAATTAGACCATCTGAGTAATTAATATTATTAGAGATTGCTCTAAGGGCAGAATGTATATCGATATTATTGGGAGTAAGCGTGAGCAGGTACCATGTGTCGTACATTAATCAGTACATTAGTCGTGAATTAAACAAATTATATTCTATATAACAAGCATAAGAAACTGTCTGACTGATAGCAACGCTGAACGTAAGAGAAAATGATAATCTCTTGAAATGAAAAATATGTAGAATTCATGATATAAAAAAAAATTAACCTTTTGCGATTGATAACCAGTTTGGTGTCTGACACACTATAGCTATGCCTCGATGTCATGGCGTAGTGCACGCTATATCCCCTGAAACGAAAAAAGGCAGAGTTAGTCTTCCTTTGATTGGGTTTTAGCACCAGGGTTGCTTTGGCCTCTTACCTCTTACCTCGTTGTTTAGTATGTCCGACTCCGTAAACATACTTTTCTTTCGACCTACTTTCCTATAAAAGGTGGTGTACTACCTCATACTCTGAACCAAATATGCACACACCTGCATCTCGAACAATCAAAAATAATCGAACAAATGAAGACATGTAAACACTGATGGCAATCAACACTGTTCGTTCATTCTTCATTGTTCAGCTCATTAAGAAAATTACTAATAATTTTCTCAAGCCATAGATTAAATAAAAGAAATATCTATTTAATAATTTACTTATTATTAAAGTGGAATTAATTGATTGAGTGTACCCGGGCGAGAGAGGATGCGCAGGAAAAGTTTCCAGCTTGTTTAGCGGTAAAGACAATATAACGAAGAATATCTCACCTGAAAACCTTTCCGTCTCACTTTTCTCGACTCCTATAAAAACTTTACTCAAAATTAATTTACCGCCATTCCTTTATTTTTCCTTCCTTCTTTTTATAAATTTTAAACGAAAATACTTTTTTTTTCCAGACTATAAAAAGAAAGAATACTTTGTCGTTTAATTTGTGTAAAAGAAATGAAAGAAAAAAGAATATTAAAATGGTTTGCCTGATTAACTCCATCTATTTATTGTTCGTTTTGTTAAATGTGTATATAGAACAGATAAAGTGAAAAAAAAAGAAACTTCCGATACATCTCTATAATGTGAAAAACACTGTCGCTTCCTGTGCAGAATTTATGTCAAAGGTTTCCAAAGCTCTGATTTTGTCCATTTCAGAATTAAGCGTTTTCGTCCTATCGATTCTTCATACTAATATATATATATATATATACGCTTGGTTGAACACGACAGAGTAGTTTCTGTCTATAAGTTTCTTCTCGAGAACTTCGATTTGTCGAAAAACAGTTTCTTCGTTGTTAGAACAACGATTGAGGTGGTCAGCAATTGTAATCGACTCGTAGGTGGTTAGCAATTGTAGTCGACGCGTAGGTGGTCAGCAATTGTAGTCGACGCGTAGGTGGTCAGCAATTGTAGTCGACGCGTATCGAATTGAAGTTCTCGAGAAGAAACTTATAGACAGAAACTACTCTGTCGTGTTCAACCAAGCATGTCTATCCGAAGGACTGCTACCAAAGTACACTAATATATATATATATATCGACTCGGGTTACTTTAAGAGCTTCAGAGGAGGCAATTATCTGTCTTCTCAAAGCTCGCTCTCCTCCTGGCCTTAACTTGTACCGTTAATTTAATTTTTTTTTTTTTATTTTTATTATTTTATTTTATTTTTTATTTATTTATTTATTTATTTTAAATTGTTTATTGCTTCATTTACTATTCTTCTCCTTCTGTTATTTTTATTTGTTTTTATTTGTTCTTTTTAGTTATTTTTCTCTCTGTAGTTAGTAGCTTACCTAGGCGGCCGGCAGAGTGCGCGCGGGTTCGTTTGCATTCGGCCTACCACTCAGTTAGCTTCAGCTACTCAAAGGGACTACTTCTACCCGATGACGACGACTGTCGAAATATCGTTGTGAGTCTTTTGTGTGTATCTTTATTTGTTTTCTCTCTTTCATGTGTTAACTATATATATATATATTAATAATGGAAAAAAAAAACTTAATTCTGCAGGACCAAACTGTTTTGGCGATCGATGTTTCGGACAACTCTTCGACATTTGTTAAGCAAATGTTAGAAGCAGACTGCCCGTCAAAATTAATGGATCTTCTCACCTGAACCTTTCCTTATGATGAACTGTTGTTCGAAATATCAATCATCTTCATATAATGCTTAGTTACTTTCTTATATTTTCTTAAACAGTATAGAATGAGATCAAGAAATTTTCAGGTCTCAATACAACATTTTATGTAACATAGGCGCGTTTCGAACAGTTAATATTTCTGCATAAGTTACATCCGCTTTAGTAGAGAAATGTGGAGACTCAAGGAGTACTTTATCGTATTCTAATTATAAGCACATACCACACATAAAGGATCGCATAGCTCCTGACTTAAAACAGGTCGGTAAAGCTGTAGCAGTGAATCTATTTTACAAGTTATCTTTAATGAGATCCTATTCACTTAATATAAAGAATGACAAAGATTGTCTTGCTGCTAATGTCATTCCGAAGTACATGCCACTATTTTCTGTATGAAATTATCATGTGATCTATTATTCTTCATAATATTTTGTTTAAAGAATAAAACTAACGTATAATTACTAACAATACAATGGATATGTCCTCATATGAGTTGTCCAATATTTAATTATTATTATGTTAGTTTAATTGCTTAAACAATTAAACTAACATATATGTATTACTATACTTGTATAATTAGAGAGCAGATTTCCTTTCATACAGATTTCATTAAACACTTTTTGCACCTTTGTTTTAGTTTCTTTTCTTGTTAACTTTTCTAATTTTCTAATTAGTGTTTTGATGTTTTCTGGGAAAATGAAATATTAACTGTCAAAAAGTTTTATCTTTAAAACTCATTGTTCACAATATACACTTATTAACAATTAACCGACGTTTCAGTCTCCAAGGACCATCTTCAGGGTATTTTTTTTTAAATTTAACAGACTAAGGCTAGAAATTTATATAAACTAAGATTAAAAAAACTATACAAAAACAATAACACAGTCGACAAGCATAATGGTTACATCAAAACACTAATTAGAAAATTAGAAAAGTTAACAAGAAAAGAAACTAAAACAAAGGTGCAAAAAGTGTTTAATGAAATCTGTATTACGATACATATATATGATAGCAGTTGACGAAGACCGCTTGTTACGGTTGAAAGATCTTAGTCTTGTTTTCCCATTCTTATTGTGGTTTATCATTGATTGTTATTCACGTGTTTATGTGAAATCTTTTTATATATGAAGTATAAATGGTATGGTGAACTGTTTTACAGTATGCTACTTTCTTTACTTTTATACTGTTTTATATTACTTTACATTTTTATTACATTTCATACAAGGGATGAAAGAACTGTCTAAGGAAATACCAGAAAGTAAGGGAAAATATAGAAGAACAAAAATTAGCAAGTTGTTAAGCAAGAAAATTTGAAACGTTTTCCTGATGCGAAAATATAATTAAAATAATATATATGGGACTCATTAACAACTGTGAACCACTTTGCTTCTTCTCTCTTCTGTAATCCTGATTCCTATTGAAAGAGGCGTATTCCCAAAATTATTGAGAATGAATGTTTGTCTTCTTTCTGTGTTTCTGACTTTAATTTTTTTAGAAAAATATGTATATAAAATCAAATAGTTGTAAGGATGATTAATAAAGAATAACAAAAACAACGAATAAACAGGGACCTAAAAATTTAGGCAACTGTTGTCATCAGTAGGAAAACTTCGTTACACTTTTTTTTGTGTATTTTATTTTCCTTTCTTTATTTAACTTATGTTCCTCATTCTTATTGTGTTATGAGATTCCCTTCTTTTTTCCCTGTTGGTTGTGGTAATCAGAGTGTGGTTGATTGCTTTTGACTCATCTTTGAAAGAACTGGTGGTTACTAATTTCACTATATATGCTCATAAAGCTTTAGAATTAAATTTGAGATTCATATTCAATAGAAAAAACAAGCACAAATTTAAATTTAAATGTATTCTCAAAGTAAAAATGAGTATAATTTCAGAGAATTAAGTTTGTAACAATTCTTTCTGCATATATCATATAAAAGTAGAGAAATTAATCTGTAGAATTCAATCAAAGGAAGAAAGCAGAAGTAAATCAAAAACTCATTATAATAAAAGGATAAAAACTGAGAAAGTAAGGTAAGAATTTCATAAAATAATAAAAATGTACACATTAAATTTGCGTAACAAACTTTAGAATGACGCATTAATGTGTTATCATTATATTGTTGATATATTCGAAAAACTGTATTATATCATTTAAATTAAATGTAGCTGACTAATATTTAATTTTGTAATTTAAGCGTCGTTCCGAGTCATACGGCAAAAGGGATTTGCTTTTAACAATCTATATAAAAAGATTAGTTAGGATATGAAAGGTTGTGAAGGCAAAATGGTTTGGTATGATTTCACACCTAAAGAAAAATAGGAGTTGAAGCTTCAGACGAAGTAAAGTTTTGCTAATCATTTCTGTGAAAGGAATACATCGTTAAAGGAGAGGCTAAAGTACATTAGTGTAAAGAAAAGTAAACTAATTGTGACTAAAATTATAAGATATAAAGGTATATATATTTCAAGACGAAATTAACTTAGTGAGGGGAAAATATTTAAAGCTAGTTGAAGTAATACTTAATATCTTTATAATCTTGAAATAAATCAAACTGATTAATTGATTTTTTTAAGTTTGATATAGATATTTGATTAACATTTCAAAAAAATGTTTATTAATTTATGAAATTAAATTTTATTGTAATTATTTTTATGTTTTTACATTTAAGCGCGTTCCAGCTCCCGCATGTAGCAGTACAATGTGCTGAAGCTTATTTCCAAGTTCCGCTTGTAGAAGACGCACTTGTGATGTTAGGAATAAGTGCGGGTTGTGAGGTGCATATGCATTCGCGTGGCGAAGGGAGTTGCTATAAAGGTCGTGAAGTCGACTGCATGGACACGGTGTCACTTGTCACGAAGGAGTTTTCAAAGTGTCGCTGGATTTGGCTGGTCGAGGGAAAGCCCGTTAGGAGCAGCCCTAACTTATGACTCCTATTAATGTAACGAGGCTCCTATTTAGCAGCTCTTATCTCCTAAGGAGATCAAGCGGGCAGCATGGCTTTGTCAAGTCCTCCATAAACCCTCTTACTTCACTTGACATTCTGCCCCCCCACAACACTGCATTACTCACGCTATCGCACTTTCATCTCATTTCCCATTTTATATTAACATAAAATAAAAAAAAAACAAGTTTTCTCTGGTGTTTATGACCCAATTATTTTAAGAAGTTCCTCGTTACTATAGTGAATGGGTCAAATAAAACGGAATGAATGGTTAATTTAAACATGATACCCTATCTGCTCGAGGAGCAGTCTTGCCATCTAAGTTATTTACTTCCTTATCTCTCCCAGCCACCTTCTCATCATTCAGATCTTAAATTCTAAGTTTAAGACAAAATTTTCCCCCAACGCCCGATTTAGTATGTGGCGCTTCAAAACCTTTTCTATTCATCTAAGCTACTTGTGTTATTCGATTACATAGTCTGCTTGTATAAGTGGAACCTAATGAACCAAAATACATTAAAATTAAAAACTACTTATACAATGGAACAAGGTGAACTACCCTGACCGTTCAACGAAATAAAAATACTAGCAATATTAAAGAAGACACTTGGACACATGTGATCATAAAGCTATAGATAAAACAATCTTTCAAAAAAAAAATTAACCAACAAACTAATAAAATAGATAAATGCGACAAAATGAACCTAAAATGAAGCAAACTGTAGAATATATAGATATATGTATAATATATATATATTTATAAGGGCTAAACCTTCAATTTTCGGATCTCAATCGGCATCAAGAGGGTTAATAGAGGCACATCAAGAGTGCTGATGCATATCGTCGCTACATGGCTGGGCTTCTCTTTTTTGAAAATTTCTTGAAGAATTGAGCTACTTATGTTCGCTTCGGATCAATTTCTGTTCGATGGATGTATATATAATATAAGCAAAAATAAACAAGATTATACAGGAGATATTTGAAAATATCAACAGCCAAACCACAATAAGACGTTCTGAAATGAGAAAGGTCTTTTGACTGAAATAAATGATTCTCGTTGAATGTTACTGAATAGGATTAGTTATTATGGTCGAAAGTCTTAGCCGCATTTCTTAATGTCTTAGTTAGTTTACATGTTTGTATATATATATATATATACATATATATAAAAAGATTTCACATAAACACGTGAAACAACAATCAATGATCAAACCACAATAAGAAATGGGAAAACAAGACTAAGATCTTTCAACCGTAACAAGCGGTCTTCGTCAGAGTCAAAAACCCTTAGTCTTGTTTTCCCATTTCTTATTGTGGTTTGATCATATATATATATATACACATACATAATATATATTATGTATATATATATACATAATATATACATAATCTTGTATATATGTAAACATATATATATATATGTGAGATTAAATTTTCTGCCCACTTTTGTCTTAATTAGTTTTTTGGATTTCTTTTCCAAATCTCGAAGTCTTACTTTCATTTTACAAAAGTGGGCAGAAAATTTAATCTCACTAATTAAGACAAAAGTGGGCAGAAAATTTAATCTCACATGTATAAATGAAGGACTGTTCCCCAAATATACGAATTTCAAAATATATATATATACCATGATAAACGAGAAACGGTCCGGCAGGACAGATAACACTTAAAATAAACTCTGACACATTGACTGAAACATAACAAAGACTCAGTTTTCAGTCTACCTGTCACAGTTTATTTTAAGTGTAAGAATAGAGAGTGAGTGGGTGTGTGTGTATAATATATATATTCGCCCTATACACAATACACAATATATATTCGCCCTATATATATTAATATAAATAGGCAGTAGATCCTCTTTTAAACAAGTATCATTAAAATTAACCGCAGTCTCGGCATTTACAATCTTAAGACTGAGAGATTCGATCCTACGAACTAACCTCCTGCTAACAGAGTTCAACTGGAAAAAGAGTTGTCCAAGTGGCATGTTAAATTAAAATCGATGACTCATGCTTAGTCATTGCTATAAATAGATTAAAAGGATAGTACAGGTTAATATAAAGAGAAGGTCAAAGGTCAATAATGAACAAGAAACAAGCGGTTAGAATAAAAGAGTTGAAAGGTCAACGGTATAACTGGACTAATAGAGAATAAATAGATTAAGAAAATTAATAATAAAAATGATAATAATAATAATAATAATAATATTGTTAATAATAATTAGTAATAATAATAATTAAGATTAATAGTGAACTAGAAAAGATATATTAAATAAAGAGTTGAAAGAAAGTAAGAATTAATAGGGAAGGTATAGTTAGTTAGAAAACAAAGATATATATATATAGTGAATGCATGTGTGTTTGTGCTAACTTGCTCAAGCATGTGTCGTTTGGTGGATCTTTATTCAAACATGTCCCAAGTTTAACTTGGCAATTTTCTTATTTGTTCTTTTTCCATGATTTCCAGCCTGCTAGAATAGTTTTCTTTGCTTGATTTGAGTCAAATCATTCGGAGTTTAGGTGTCAATGCCAACGTAAGCGATTACTGCTCCCAAGAGTATTCTTTGACTGAAGGATCAACAGTACTCAGATTTGTCTGAAAACTGTTGACCAGTGTTCAGAGCAATTAATCAAGCTCGAGTTGACATTGAAAGAGGAGTTGAAATTTGTTTTCGAACCGCTTTGTAGGAATTGATTAATTCTACATGGATGTGGTCGGGACGCGGTCTCAGTCTAGATGTTTGGGCGATATTTCGCTTTGCACGAGATCGACGATAAATCAAAGACAAAGGGTAGGCATTTCTATTCCTTTCTCTTCCCCATACTCCAACTGACTTTGATAAATAACCCGTATTCTGACGTATATGGTCCTGCAAAAATATACACTTTTTTTTTTTCTTCTATATCTGAAAGCAGATGTAAGAAGGGTTTGAGATACTCCCTTCAATTGTTTATTTCTGAACCGTACAGTCACAAGCATATTACTTTTGTCGAATTGACAGCTTAGATAAATGTGTATACACTGGCTATTGGACCATATGTCTTGTAATGCTGACAGTTATAATTCTGCAGAATGTTTTATGCTTTATCCCTGTAGATTACTATAAGGAGTAAGTGTGTGTGTGTGTGTGTGTGTGTGTGTGTGTGTGTGTGTGTGTGTGTGTGTGTGTGTGTGTGTGTGTGTGTGTGTGTGTGTGTGTGTGTGTTCGTGCGTGTTTGTGTGTGTGTGCATGCGTGTGTGTGTGTGTGAGAGAGAGAGAGAGAATGTGTGATTGTGTGTGAGTGTGTGTGTGTATGTGAGTGTGTGTTTGTGAGTGTGTGTGTGTGTGAGACAGAGAGTGAGTGTGTGTGAGAGAGAGTGTGAGTGTGTTTGAGAGAGAGAGAGAGACAGAGAGAGAGAGAGAGAGTGTGTGAGAGGGAGAGTGAGTGGGAGTGTGTGTGTGAGAGAGAGAGAGAGTGTGATTGTATGTGAGTGTGTGTGTGTGAGACAGAGAGTGAGTGTGTGTGTGAGTGTGAGTGTGTTTGAGAGAGAGTGTGTGTGTGTGTGTGTGTGTGTGTGTGTGTGTGAGAGGGAGAGTGAGTGGGAGTGTGTGTGTGAGAGAGAGAGTGAGTATGTGAGAGAGAATGAGTGTGTGAGAGAGAGTGTGTTTGAGAGAGAGAGGAAGAGAGAAAACCAGTGAACTGTATAAAACTGAAAACGGTGTATAAGAAATTATAAACACTTGATCAGATAAAACACTGTTGTTGATAGCTTTGAGTGTTATTCTAAAAGCCTGGCACATTTTTTTATTTGCACCATTTTAGTTAGAGGTTTTTAAATGAGTTATAAGTATTTAGCTATGAGTGACTTCATTACCAAATTGATTATCCATTAGGAGTACTGAATTTTGCTTTACTCAGTTTTATTTCAATTGCTATCTTTAATAAGTATCTTTGACATACACGTACAAGCTGTGTATTCCTGCTTTACGTCTTCTACAACGATTTGAGTGAAATGAACCTCGCATGAAAAATGTAGAGTATTGGCAAAGAAATAGTTGATACTCTGCTAAAAAGGTATCTAATAACATCTGTAATACTACCATTCATATGATTATTAAAATTCAATTACATATATCTTTAAAACCAAAATCTGGTACCATAGAGGCTTAACAATTTAAAAAATTGTTAATCAATTAAATTCTAAAGTTAGCTCATATGGTTGTCTTCATGATTTCAGACCCTATTTATCATTACCACTGTTACCAGTCTTCTTATTGATTACACCATTCTCGGTCTGTACATTAAGTTCTGCTTGTTATTTTCTCCCATTATTGCTTTCACTATATTTTTATAAAGTTACAAAGCATTGTTGGTTTAATGAAATGTATGTAGAATTTTTGTTCTGTTTCGTAACGTTAGTAAGTGGCGTGTAGTAAGAGATTAAACGACTTCTGGTCTGTTATTCTTTTACTCACGCTATAATAATTATTACTGGACCCATTGTTTTGCTGTACATGCAATCTGTAAGAAATCATGTGGCAAATAACTCCCTTAAATTAGGGGGTGATACCGTAAAGAAGGACAAAATCTTGATCATAAACCAAAAAGTTTATCTTGAAGGAAGAATCGTATAGATTCTATCTATATTTATTGTTTTGCCTTATTCTTAGTTAAATAAAGAGTTAAATCAATGTCCATTGATTTTAAAGTTATAAAAAAATTAAAAAAAATGTTCAAGTGTTCCATCGAAGGGTGAAGTTTTACTCTTCTAGTAAAAGAAACCCGATAGAAATCTGATTTATGTGGTAGATTTAGTGTAAGTCTGGCTAAGTTAAATCTTCCTTCAGCACGGTTATCTTTTAGTGGATATTACTGTAAGAAAAACTTTTCTTTTTCTTTAAATCAGATTGTAGTTTTGTCTGACTACAAGTATTAAACATTCGTCAAGAAAACTTGTTGAGAGTGTAACTAGGCAAACTTGACTTTGGACCCAAGTATTGTTTAAATGTGCAGTCACGAACTGGCTTTACTACAGGGCGACTCTAACCTTTGCTCTACCACTGCTTCAAACTAATTGTATATTTTATCCTAAGAATACTACAGTCATATTCTTAATAGGTTTTAAAAATTAAACATACAAAGAATTTCATTCGACTTTAGTTATTACTGCTGAACATGTTAGATCACAGACAGGTTTATATTTATACTATTGGAAACATACATACAGCAATGATAGCCAATGTCATTATTATGAGAGGACGTAAAACTGTCACATCTTGGTAGGATGGTCACTCAAGCATTATCTGAGAATCACATAACCTTTTGTTTTAATAAGTTTTCCGTAAGCAAAGCTTCGACTATTCTATACACTTTACAAACCCTAGCATTCCGTTTGTCACTTTTTTTGTTCATAAAGTATTTCTTTAAATATTTTGGTAACTTTTCTTACTGGTTATTCTGTAATACGTTTTACCTTTTTTCTTGTTTATTGAACTGCATGAAGTATCCAATAATTTTTGCTACACTTAATCTGTTTTTTATCACTTTCCATCTTTTGTTTCCCCATTATTTTTTATCATAAATATTTTTATACTATATCCTTGTTTTTTTAATTAAATTCTTTGTTTGATCGCCATTCAAATTTCATTTTAAATTCTTCTCGGAACAGAAATTTATTTAGAGTAGGGATCATTAACGGGACTTATATCTTACATCGTACAGACTCGGGACTGACGTCTTAACTTCCTCTCTGATTGTCGACTTGCTCTGATTTATTCACCTCTCACGTGAACAAATCAACGGCCCGATTAGGCATTGAACCCCGTATCTACCAGTCCAGAGATGGGCACGCCGCTAACACCCCACGTCCAGGACAGTATATGAGTACCTATTTTTAACTGTCACCACTTTCAGACTGATCGCATATACACCTGACCTTATCGGATCGCCTTGCTCATTGACAGGTTTTTCCATTTGCATAGAACCACAGGGACCTGACCACCTGCAGTGCCTTCATCAAATAGTAGAGTTCCTCTGGGAGGGATACCCGCAAATGACTCAACTTCCAATGACGATCAATGTTCTATGTAATCGACTGCAGTATGTCTAGTCCTTGATAAACTACAACTTACCTGTGTAGTGATACTTTTCGAACCAATAAACATATTTCAAAATAAAACAGTTTACAAGACCATAATAGAAGAAACAGACCAGCAAACAATCTTACAGCATAGATAGATTCATTAGCGTATAGTAAAAATAAAGATAAAAGTTAATTTCTCAGCAGTAATAGAAAAGATAAAAAAAATCGAATAAAAGTAACCTGAAGAAAATATCTCATAGTTATTGATTGTACAATATATTAATTAAATTTAATTATAAAAATAATAATAAGGCAGAAATAAAAATTAAGTTAGATGTTTATTAAGTTAGAGATAAAACGGTTTGGCGGAGATATATTTGATTCAAGCTGTGGACTTAATACTCAATGCAATATGGTTTACTTTATCTTGATTATGCACTGCGTTGCAAATGGTTTACATGTGAAGAAAACTTCAAATGTTGAAGAAATGTGAAGAAAACTTCAAATGTTGAAGAAATGTGAAGAAAACTTCAAACTTCAGTATCAAATTGATGAAGTAATCAAAGAAATGTTATTTATATATAAACGGATTTGATTCTTGATATTATAAATAACGTGCTCATGCCAAGGTAGGTTGCAGATTAGACACTATATATAGCAGATATTTACAGTCTTGGTCCCAGATAGTCTTTTATTACGCTTGGCTGAATATCGTAGATGGCCCGCTGAAAAGTTAATGGTAGTTGAGAAGGAGACAAGTGAGCTGGTTGCCGCAAAATGTTTGGCACAATTGAAAAGATCCACTAGACCTGTTTCCAATTGCCTATCCAGTAAATAGGCCGTTTTATTCCCCCAAAATAAGATTTATTGCTTGCACACCAAATGAATATATGGTTGGGACCTGTGGTTGAAATAAACACATTAGTCACCGTTAGAGATATATGACAAGCAATCGCCGAGAGCGCTTGAATAGCGACTATAAACTTGTTTTTACTCCCTTGCCTGCTCTTTTGTCAATCGCCAGTCTTATGCATAACCATCATCAGATAATAGTCATCATATTTACTTTATAAATAATATCATTGCTTTTATCAAAACTTGATCATCTTAATATTCAAATACAAAAAAACAATAATAGCCCGAAGATGAGACGGTAAATTCCTCAGGTCTGCTGTATTCAATAACAAAAGATAGTTCCATGTACTATTTTTTTTCTAATTTGACGCTCCTGAATAAATACTGTTTAGTTTGCAAAAACACTTATATATTCAAGAAATAACTGATGCTTTTTAAATCATTAGTTGTGCAATCCGTAATTGTGTAGTATTTACTCATTCTGAGGTAAAATGGATGAATAAACAAAAGTCTACATACAAATGAATTTTTATTCAACAACAACGCGTTTTGAACACTTTGTGTTCATCATCAGGAAGACACCAAGGATGTGGTGCTGAAGGGTTGGTCCATTGAAAACAACTACTGAACCAACACCTACTGGTGTGGTTGTTTTCACTGGACCAACCTTTCAGCACCACATCCTTAGGAAACATACGTTCATCTTGTTTCTTAACTATAATTCTCACCTCTCTAAACTTTTTATAAAAATTTGAATTTCATTGATTTCATTTCATTTTCTTAGCTGTCAAATAAAATTTCTCGTTTTTTTTCCTTTGGAATATAATTGTTCCTAAACTGTTTATTTAAGAATCAGCTTAACCTTGAAGTAAATTCGGGTTAATATCTTGTAATAATTGTATTAATTGTTTGTGATATTGGTCAACATGGTTGAAAACATTTTTTTATTTTGATGATCCAGATATATTTCTGTTTTATTCGATAAAATATTGGCATTTGCATCTAGAAAAAGTTTTATATCCAGGAAAAGAGGATTTTTTTCTTTTCCTAGATATGAGTCATCATTTCTCGTCTCAAATGTGTATTGTAATATAAATGGATGATATTTATAACATGTCATACCTCGCTTTATCAATAACTGAAGTGACATTATTATAAACATCTACCTTTTCATGTTGTTTATTTACCTGTCATATCGCTATGTCGGAAAACTCTTTCATTACCAAGAGAGAACTCAACATTGAATTTTATCATACTTCCCGTTGATAAAATGGCCATAGAAAATAACCCTCAGCCTACAATTATTAATCTTTAATAATCTACAATTAGATTGTTTAATCCAATTGTAAACTAAATATCATTGAGTTTTGAGATATATAACTTGAAACAAAAATATAGTAGAGAAAACTATACTGAAACAAATTAAAAGAAAATGGAATAAAATAATAAATCAAATAAGAACAATTTATAGAAAATAGAACTAGCTAAGATTGTAGAAATGAAATTATCTTATAACTGCTGATTACGGCAGCTGATGAAGCCGTTAAGAAATAAAACCAATTCTTTCGTTAATTGTATTTTTTTATGAATTTTATATGGTTATAAAAATTTCTCATATCTCGTCAATCGCTGTCTTTGACTTGAAGCAGTAGGATTACTTGAAGATGCTCTGCTTTCTTAACCGTTATTTACAAATCTCTTTGGTACTAACATTATTTATGTATTTTTATGAATTATTCTCATTTTGTTTAACATTTTTTTCTCTCTTCTCATCTTTATTCTCGTAGCCATCTATTATCGTGTAGCTGGTTTTTATTTCTTTCAGTCAGTCTCTACAGGATTATTCATTCCTCCTCGTTCACGATTGTGATGTTGGCTGCACTTTGTGTCACCATGTATCAACCATAGACGCCTTCATTTCTTCACTCTTGTCCTTCCATTATTCTCCGTGGAGATAGCGAAATGTTAACATTGTAGATATAAATGATTTTGTGTTTTTAACAAAGTTCCCTGTAAGCTGCGTGCATCCGCAATCGCGCACTGCTCGTGCATGCTCTGCGCACAACAAAACTAATCCAGCGCACAAAAAAGAAAGTCAACATACAGTCGCCAAAAAAAAATTCCTAACCTTTGAAAAAAATGAAGTAACATTTTGAAAAGTAAAATACACCATTTTGCTTATGTTATCAACTTAGTACAATCGTGACATGCGCTTTTTTTCTAGTTGATTTTTTTTTTAAATTCAATGGGATACAAAATAAAATCAAGAACAAAAAGAATTGCAAATTAAGTATTTTTAAAAAACTTCCTATAGTCACTTTTGTTTTTTAGACAAGACATTTTTTAATTTCATTGATCATATTTCAAGGTCACAGAAATTACAATTTTCTTGTGAATAATATATATATATATATATATATATATATATAATATCACTTACTTTGGTCCCTAGTCTCCTCAGAGAGCTTGTGTGTGTGTGCGCAGATGCATGAAAATTTAGAGGGAACATTGCTTTTTAAGTTCAAATTTTAATATATGGTATTTGTCCTCTTGGAACGTATATCCAAGAATATAAGAATTCTTCTTAATATACAGACACAACATTTCCACATCTTAACGTAATTCTTGTTATAATTAAATACAGTGTTCATATACTATGTACAGTTATACAAATAAAAAAATTAATTTGGAAACTTTAAAATTTATAAATACATCAGAAAGATTATATTCTCATGTTTGAAATAAACGTTCAGTAAAACTATGTTATTAAAGCTGAATGGGTGTCTGAAAATGTATACTTGAAATAAATTTTATCTTGAAGTTTTATTCTTAGTTGTATGGTATATAATCAATGACGTGTAGTATTCATATAGTATAGAAAAGTATAGTATGCAATGGATAATCTAGGAAAGGAAACTATTCATCCTAGAGCAAAATTCAAATATTACTGATTGCAGTTTATTTCCTATCTCAAGTTTCTTTCCCAACAAAGAGTACATGAATTCATAACACAGGATATATATATATATATATATATATATATATATATATATATATATATCAATGATCAAACCACAATATGAAAATGGGAAAACAAGACTAAGATCTTTCAACCGTAACAAGCGGTCTTCGTCAGAGTTTGTGTTTCAGTCTTCAGCATCTAGTTTTTCAGTTGGGTTTTTGACTTGATTTCCAGGATTGAAGGTAAAAATTATAATCAAAACTAAAAATGCAAATAAAAGGAGCTTAGGCGTAGGGTAGAATCAACGGAAGGTAAATGACCAGAGGTCCAAATAACTACCATGGGAACACCAAGCCCTCTTCATGATCAGCGACAGTAGAGGGTTGTGATGTCCATAGTGACAAAAGGAGAGTGTAGTCCAGGGTGCCATGTAAGGTTAAGATAGTTTATAGAGAATGAATCTAATATTTGCAGGAGGGAAGGCCCATTAACTATAGACTGCATCAGCAATAGTATCACTACAAAGACAGAAACTAAATCTCTCCAAAATCTTGAGACTATGGGTATAGATGATCAGGTATCATGTCCGGTGTAAAGTTCGGGGAGAAAACACAGGCAGCGATAGTTTTGGGAACTACGAGAGAAGTTTTTCTTTCTGTTTTTAAAGTATATACATAAAGTAAAAATTAAATAGAACACAAAAACACTAAAATACAGTATATGTATAAAGTAAATGGCATAAAAGAAATGTGTTTCTTCTTTTATATTATTTATCTCTTTATGCCGACCAGTTATTATTAGTAAAAATTATTGATTATGATTTTATAATCATAAGGGTACCTTACATGGCACCCTGGACTACACTCTCCTTTTGTCACTATGGACATCACAACCCTCTACTGTCGCTGATCATGAAGAGGGCTTGGTGTTCCCATGGTAGTTATTTGGACCTCTGGTCATTTACCTTCCGTTGATTCTACCCTACGCCTAAGCTTCTTTTATTTGCATTTTTAGTTTTGATTATAATTTTTACCTTCAATCCTGGAAATCAAGTCAAAAACCCAACTGAAAAACTAGATGCTGAAGACTGAAACACAAACTCTGACGAAGACCGCTTGTTACGGTTGAAAGATCTTAGTCTTGTTTTCCCATTTTCATATTGTGGTTTGATCATTGATTGTTATTTCACGTGTTTATGTGAAATCTTATTATATATATATATATGATCAAACCACAATAAGAAACCCAACAGTTGGGTTTTTGACTCTGACGAAGACAGCTTGTTACGGTTGAAAGATCTTAGTCTTGTTTTCCCATTTCTTATTGTGGTTTGATCATTGATTGTTATTTCACGTGTTTATGTGAAATCTTTATATATATATATATATATATATATTAAACAAAGAAGAAAGAACGAAAAAACATTTAAATTGGCTTGTTAAGTGGTTTGAGGTAGGGGTGACGAAATCGATAGGAAGGCTGTTAAAGGGTAGAATTATCATTAGGAGTTGGAACAGATGCCAGGGAAGGGCAGGCGACCATCCATCTCTAGCCTAAGTGTGCCCTTTGTCAAGGACCAGAGCACAGCCCCAATGGCCACCCTTGCCCTACCAATCGCCATTACCACTTCCCTAAAGCCTAAACCACTAATTCATAACAATGTTTTGCCTCCACCATGTAATTATAATATTTTTCCCTCTAGACTGTTTTACTAAATTCATATTGATGTTTCTAAAATACAGGGGGTCCCTTGTGTTTATCATTTGGATTGTCTTTCTACTATTTTAACGAATAACACGTGTGATCATATAATTTCATTCATTTTAAACATGAGTTACTCAAATTCTTTTCAATAACATTTATTCTCTATAATAATTATACAATGTGTTTATGCGTCCGATGTGTGAGTGCGAGTGTGCGAGAGAGATATCTCAAAAGTCAAAAGTGCTATAGTAAACAAACTTCATATTTAAGTTCCTGTTAGCGCTAAGAAAGACAAATAACTGTGTAGCGCCTCATTACTATTATTCCTTGGTAGAGAACAAGTAAGAAATTAGATTACAATTTTGATTAAAATCGCTTTGGGTATGGGTTTTTAGTTGACATTTAACATGACAATGATCTGATGTGCGTCTTTCAACCATTTGTAGACTGTTCTCGAATAGGGATAAATTAGTCTTCAAAGAGTTTTTATTGATTTGATCCTGATATAAGATAGCAGGTCAGAAGAAGTACAGACAACTGATAGACAGAAATCAAAGAATTACTCTTTAGTAAATACTAACTTAAGCAGTTGATACGAATATGTCATAATTATTATTATTTATTATTTTAATTTGTGGTTAAGATGGCAGCCAACCATCTAAATTTCTAAATACAGAAGTTTAGTGAGTATTTACATTGAGAGAAATGAACTTTCTCTAGCTTGTCAAAGTAGGCAGTAAGCCGAATGATAATGTGAAATTACTTCGGTTATTTATACCAGGACCAGACATGCAGGAGTAGAGGGAAATGAACGAGTAGAAGACCTTGCAAGGGAAGGTCCTCGAGAACCGCATATTGGTCCAGAACGATATCGTGGTATCGACCAACAAACTATACAATAACTCCTTAGAAAAGAGAATAGAGAAAACAGGAAGTAATACTGGGATTCCCTTCAAGGATACAGACAATCAAAGATAGTTCTCAGAAAGTTTGAAAACAGTCCAATCTTTTATTGAATGAAAAGAAGCCGGAATATTCTAAGAATATTAACCAGGTTTCTAACAGATCACTGCAAACTTAATGACCATCTGCGATGAATGGGAATTATCAATGACGGTTTGCGCAGATTCTGCAAGGAAGAGGAAGAAAAACCAATGCACCTGTCGGCTAACTGTGCAGCCACTGTGCTACACAGAGGCAGGTGCTTCGGGACACTCAACAAAACTATAGAAGAACTTTTACCGCTGGACCCAGCAAGGGTGCTCAAGTGCTGAGCTTTCTGTACTATAGTACAGAAGTACAATAGTTCTAGGACACAGTACTATAATCATCATATATATAATAAATAAATAAATAACGTGTCAAACCAGACTTTCTTCCTGAATTATTAACGTTTATTCTGAATAGACACACAAGTGTTACATGCGTTTGAATTACAGTAGTTTATTTTATGATACAGAACCATAGCTATACAAATGATGATTTTTTAGAACCATTATTTTATAATTATGAAACTTCATATAGAATAACATAATTAATGAACTGACTGTTATAAAGAATTTAATAATTTATTAATGCTTGCAGTGATTGACCTAAGGAATGCCTATCAGCGATGAAGGATTGAAAATAAGACTTGTTTGCTCAAATACTTCAGAGAAGAGTCATCTCAATCCATTTCTCCAATCTCAATCATCACATTTACACAACACATACATTCTAAAATATTTATTTTAAAATAAATTCTAAAATATTCGTTTGTGGTCCAGAAGAAACACATGTGACTCTATAATTAAGAATGATACGACAAAGTAGTAAATAACTAATTTGATTTCAACATACTAGTAAATTTAAACGTTCTATGTATTAGTACTAGTTCATGAGAAGTCCATCGTTTAAAGTAACATTATTATTTTGCCTTAAAGAAAATTATTTTGATATCTTGATTAACATCAGCCACGGTTTACTAGATGTGTATTTTGTAAAGGAAGTCACGAGATAAAGACTGTGTAACAACCGTCTTTCTCTCCATTTCATCTTGACTCCCTTGGTTTTACTCCCTCACCAAATTGCTTCCCTTGTTTTTACTTTCACTTCTTTCAGAACACTCAAAATCGCTTACAACTTTTTTTTCCCTTTCCTTTTAATGCTTTTAGTGGTAGTTTTCTACCACTAAACAGATATATATATTTTGACCCACTTAAAATCATGTTCGTAGTTGCCATTTATATAGTTTTTCACACTTTCTATAGAAAGCTCAATACACCACTGGTAATGCTAGTCTTTTTATTGGTCGCAAAAGTAAAAGACTGCGAATAACCCCTTGTCTCTCTAAACCAGGGGTGGGGAACCTTTCTTGGAGTAAAGGCCATTTTAGCACCGTCCACTTCCCCAAAAGGCCACCATGAATAGATAAGCAAATTCTTATATAATAGTTATATTGTAAAATACTTGATCTATCATTATATTACTAGATCAGTACATCTAAATCTGTTTTGCATCTTTCAAAAGATTCAGTAGTGTCCTTACTGTCTTCGTTTATTACATTTGTTAACCCAGGAAAATTTATTTTCCATAAGCTTAGACTTTTCAAGCAATGATTAATGAATAGTCTTCTTCCTAAATGCCAGAATTGTTTGTCTTTATTACCATAATTATGATTCTTTATATTTTGAAACATTTTTCTCAACAAACTGTAGAAGGCCGCATTTCACGGTTCAAAAGGCCACATGCAGCCTTAAGGCCACATTTCACGGTTCAAAAGGCCACATGCGACCTTAAGGCCACATTTCACGGTTCAAAAGGCCACATGCGGCCTTAAAGCCGCATTTCACGGTTCAAAAGGCCACATGGGGCCTTAAGGCCGCGGTTCCCCACGCCTGCTCTAAACACTTTACTAAGTTAGGGATATATACATGAAAGGTGCCAACTAGCTCAACGTGTGATGTAACCATGGGTTCAGTAACAATTACAACCTGTATATTGTAAGTGTTATTGTTGGTAATAAATGTTCGATGAGAGGTTAAACACAGCCAATATAGATATATCATAATAAAATTGACTTTTTTATAAGGAAAAAAACTATATTCAAATTAGCAAATCAAATTTCTAAGAAGAGAAACATGAACAACAATGTATAAGAGACTTTACAATTAAATACAATTGTATTTAATCACAACTTAATAGAACACAATTAAATTATCTTGAAGAATAACCATTTTAAATGAAGTAGAAAATAGAATATAAAATAGCAAAGTCTTCTATTTATAATAACCTTCCACCAGACATTACTTTGACAAAGAACGCTTCACAAAGCCCTTTAACTTCTAAATCATAAAATGCATCACTGCATTGAAAAGGTTTGACCCCGTTAACCAGACTAACTAGGTTATACAACATAATAAATAAATACCGAGAGTAAAATTCTAACGCCTTAATTTTATGAAAGATTGTAAAATTGTGAGGTTTCACAGTGGCCATGGTTATCTTCCGTCTTCAGTGTTGAAGACAGAGCATACTGTCTTCTTTGTGCTTTTATACCAACTAACTCAACGCTTGAGGTAACCATGCGTTCAGTTACCTACCCTCACTTTTCATATTTTCTTTGTATAATTTCAGGATTCTTGTATTTACTTCCACCTTTGCTATTTTTATAACAGGATGTTTTTCTGTTATAAATATGACTTACGTAATATGTAATCTTGTGTGATAGTTTTCTTTTGTATTTTACCTGCATTGTTTGTAACCACTTATCTAGTTAATTTAATCCCACGTACAGTTAAAAGCATGTCCGAAGTAAGGTCTTCGGTTCTTGTAGAACCACATTGTAGACCGTAAGGACTCACAGTTCCTATGTTGCATTTATTCTCATATACGATTTTGGTTCGTTGGAGGGTTGATTTATCCAGAAGATTGTTACTGACCACCATGTGTGATGCTGTTGAGCCTGTGTAATAAATCTTCAGTTTAAGTTGGTCTTCAGGATTGAGACATGTTGTGTTGGACTTAATTATACCCTTATTATTCGTTCATCTGTTTTTGAGACTCTGAGTACTGATTTGTACAGTACTCTAGTCTGTTTTTGATAACATTTTGAAGGTTACTATTCTGGAAACTTTTATGGAACTTCTTAAGATGGAGTCAAACTATTTTATTGCTATAACGTTTATTAATGAGAACTTCTATTAGCCTTTCTGCCTCCTGCTCAAACAGAACTTAAGAGTATTGAGGATACTTTGTATGCCCTGTGCCTGTCTGTCTTGATGATTCCGGGCACTCGATTCCACTGTTCAGGGGAATCCCACTATTTGTGGGCTTCATAAAAATCTGTTTTTTTAAACTGTATGATATCTTTATGTATTTTAATTTTAAGACCCAAAAAGTTCAAACAGTTTTAAGTACTTATTTCTTGTGTAAATTTCAAAATGAAATGAATCGGTCCATAGGACTTTAGAAAAAAGTTATAACGAAAGCAACACAAAGAGAGACACAGATATAAATGACTTCTGCATTTCTACAATCGTCGTCATCAGGAGGTAATGCACCTCACAGTGAAGGAAGGTATTAGTTCCCGGAAACTTTTATTCCTAACGACGATTGTTAAAATATAGAATGGAGTTATGTCTTGTAGAATTTTGTTTAACTTTAATCAATTTTTTCTTTCTTTTACTAAGTCGAGACAAATTCATATTAGCAGATACTCTTTTGTTTCGCCCAAGACTGTGAAATAGTCACTAAGATTCTGTGTAAGCGGAGAGAGGTGTGTAAGAGTTTAGCAAGTCAGAGGCTGGCTTTACAACAACTAAAGTTAGGTAATACGATCTGCATATTTTGAGCAAAATTATCGCCAAAGTTCCTACCTACTGGCATATGGAGTACAATCTGTTATTATTTTGAAGTTCCATCTATCAATGTGCACAATATTGTCGAATTATTAAAACAAATATATCTATTCAACTGGTCCTCTCAATAATTTCAACTTCATAATATTGTAAGAATAAATAAGAAGTAAATGACAGTTTATATATCATGCCAGATGATAAATGTAAAATATCATGTGCATTATATAAAATTTATTTGTAAAACAGGATATTTTTTTAATTTAATGAGTCTCTGGATGAAGAACCCATGTTGTGTTTCATAGAACTCGGAGTAAAGCAATTTAAAGTTGTTGCATGGACTCAATAATCAAAACCGAACTGAATATAACATGCAACGTTTCGACTGAAAAACAGTATTAATCGATTTTATTTCAATTTAATTATTAAAAAAACGGTTTTTTGAAGTTTGCTTTTGCATATAAGACTTGTTATTTGTTAATAATTTTCTACGTTGATTTGTTAGAAGGTCATCCCTTTATCTTGTTTTTTGTTCAATCTGGGATTATTTAATAAAAAAATGATGATATAGACACCTTTTTGGGGTTATTCATCAACGTAGGAGATGTTAGGTGCTTTGCGATAAGCCAGTCAGTCGGGTATTAACTTTGATGCTGTAGGTAACAGCGGAAATACAAAAGTTGGCATTGGGTAAGAAAAAAAAATATATTTTTAGTTAGTCTAGTAAATAAAAATAATTGCCGACATTATTTACGTAATTATTTGAAATTTTTGTTATTTTTTTTTTGAAGATAGAATAAAAGAGAAGAAATGTAAAAGATTAATTTAGGGTGGTGGGAGAGTGAACTTAGTAAACAGACAGATAAAAGATTAGGTCCTTGCTGATAGGACTTGCAAATACAAGTTATCTAAAGGCTGCCAGCTTGGGTCTCCTTAATCTAGAATCCTTTGGCAAATTAAACTTGCTTCAAAACCCCGCCAAGTCCCCTTTCATCTTGGACTTCTGTCTTTGATATGAAAAAATATATGTCCTTCATTCAGCTTCAACTGAAACAACTTAATTCGATATTGGAAGTGTTTAGATTTCTGATTTAAACACTTAATTTACTTTTGTTTATATTTTATGTAGTCTGTTATTATTAAAACTGTATTATTAACGGGAAAAGAGACACAGAAATAGAGAGAGGCTTCAAAGCAGAGAGAGATGGGGAGATATATTAACAAGTTTAATTTCAAATTTCCTAATATGAAATAATGATTAAGTCATTTTTTATGGAAATATAAAAGTTATTATTAATATATAGTCATTGATTTTTTTAAAAATCATTTTTAAAAAATTACTGTTGAAGTAGTTAATTCATAAATTATTACTAAGATAATGTTGTACACTTTTTATTTCACTCTTATTCATTTAGCAATAAAGAAATAACGGACATGTTGAAAAATTATATAAATGCATTCTAATGTTAAAGTCTACTTTAACTATTGTTCCAACAATTTCTAAATTGGTGGACTTGATTTTCTTCTATTTATCTTCTTGTCACTTCTGAAACCGGAAAATCGAGACTGTAAGTGTTAGACTTTCGTTATTTGTATCACTAGTCATCCTAAAACTTCCTTTCTATATATTTATAAAGGCTTGTAATTTTGTTAAGGATAATTTTAACTTTTAAACGGACAGTATAGTCCGTTTAGCTTCTACTATACTGAGCACTCGTACGAATTGTCACAGGACTTCCGTCGGTTAGTGCAGCAACATTCCTATTGCCATCCATGCGAAAGATTAAATTGCCTATACTGCCATTCATTTTATTACTATTATTTTATTTATTATTATTACTACTTTAATCATTTTATTATTATTACTACTGTTCTTACTATTCAGTGATATTATTCACTATTAATATGTCTATTAAATACGCCTTGCTTTGTGTTGCTTTCAGTTTGTATTGCATTCAGTGTGATGCTTTACATGTGTGTTCAGCTTCCATAAGTAGTTGGCCTGCGTATGAATGACCACAGTAGTCTGCTGGTAAGCGCAGTGGCCTTCCCAGTACCACTAATGCCGGTTCTCATGGATTCAGTTTCAATGACTGTTTCCGTGTACAGGTTCTTGGACACATAAATGAAACTAGTGCTAATGCCACATTCAGATCTTCAAAAGAAGCACTCATTAGTCATCTGGTAGATAGGTCAGCTTCTGGACCTAACTCCAGTTGTTATTTGTTCTCTTTTATTTAATCTTTTATTTACTTACTTATTTTATATTTATAGTTGGTTTTTACCAATTTTTATATAGTTTTTTATTTAATTGTTTTATATATATATTATTTATCTTTGTTGTTATATGATTATATATATATATATATACACTCTTTTTCGTTGGAAATACGATCCAAAACGGACAAATATAGTTCAATATAGACAAAGAAACATAGAGAAATCAAAAGAACACACTTACAGTTACGGTCTCCAACCGTCTCTGAACCAGTCCGCTTGGTTTCCCTCTTATCTCTCCTGAAGACGGTTCAAACCGAAAATTAGAGACTGTAAGTGTGTTCTTTTGATTTCGCTATGTTTCTTTTTCTATATTGAACTATATATATATATATATATATATATATATATATATATATTATATATATATATATATATAGTTGACTACCCTCCCTCCATAAGTTGGAGGCCTGATTGAATGCCTCTTCAATGATCCTTCACATCAATCTTCACCTGTTTTCGGTGTGAATCAATCTACTCATATCTTCTTCATTACGAAACAATGGAATTATAGTAGCGAGTGTCTGTGATTTCTTTCTGTGAATTTGGTTTTATTTAGTTCGTGGAATCGTTTCATTTAATTTGTAAATGTATACATATATAAATTACCTAAATATAAAAGTCAGTTAAGTATGTCTCTGTCTTTGTATCACTTTTGTTCTAGTATATGTTTAAAGTTTTTTATGCTATGATTTAATTGTGCCTAAGCATTCAGTTTATAGTAGTCGTATCCTCGGTCTATGAAATATGTTCTATATTTTACCTGTCGTCGCTGTGGTCCGGCATTATTGTGAAACTTCAATATCTGTCTTTGTTTTTGTGTTAATGTTTTCGGTTTATCTTACTGTCAAGTTACCATAGTTATTTAAAAAATTAATTGCTTTGAGCTGTTTAATATTATAATAAGTTTTGATTAAATTTAAATTTATTCGTGAATATGTTTTAAGATAATAAGGCATGAATAATTCATCATTTAAATGAAGATAACTATATTTGTGTAGATATATTATTTGAATGAATTATTCATTTGGTCCCCTTAGAAGCAATATAAACATGTTGATCTTGTAACAATATGAATAATTAAAAAAAATAAGTAATTAAGTCATTGTACATGAACTTAATAAAAAGTAACAAAAGGAAAATACCTGCACAGTTGATGTGTTTATCATATGGTGGTGACTAGCCACTTTGTTTTATTTGCTTCGTGTAGGTTAGAGTGTGGTTAGAGCTCTAGAGGAAGCTCCAGGCCTAACAATTGACACTTCACTCCTTGTACCTTATCATTTAGGCAAAATTAATTCAACCTAAACTATCATTCAATGCTTTGAGCAAATCTCTCTGGAATACTGGAAGATTGAATACAAGTGGCATTCTTTGAGGCCCGATACTTCTACGCACAGTAAATATTCAAAGCGCCACTAGATAGTGTGACGCGTCTTTAACGTAAATTGTTCTCCTTCACATTTAACGACTGAAATGCCAACAATTGAAGTGAGGAAAAGAACAACTCTTTAGAGTATTTCCCTTCTATACCATTGATCTAAGACATTCTTCTTCTACTTAAAGCTTTTTGTTATAGCCCACATTTAGTATCCCATTGATTATTGTATGTATCTTTGAAGTCAATGTTACTTTTGCTGAAAACTAAAATATACTTTAGTAATATATATAATTAGATATCAGTGTAACATTTATGCTTGCGTGAATGCCAGCTTGATTTAACATTCTTAGATCTCAACTACGTCGACACAAAGAAACCCTGGTAATTCGATTGTTTTTAAAATCAAAACTTAGAATTCTATCAAGGTGGGAAACAGCTGTTTATCTGTGGCATTAGAAAGAACAGTCTTCCTCTTCAGTTGGAAGCACAACATTCAATTGAAATTTTGTCCATTGTTGTCCTAAATTCAAGGAGAAGTTGGCTGCTCGGGTACCAGGCCGAATGTAAAAAACAGACAACTGCTAGACCATTTATGACTACCTTAAGGTATGAGAGATAATGGAAAGAAAAATGGACATGAATGTTCAGAGTCAAAATAAATTAAGGCAAATGTTATTAAGGAAAATATATTACGTCTTCACCACAAGGAATTTATTTTACTACGCGTTTCGAACACTTACTGTTCATCATCAGGCAGATCTACAATATGAAGACAAAGTGTATAAAATTTTTTGAAGTTATATAAAAGAACCAACATTTTACCTAAATTTGTCTGATGATGGACACTAAGTGTTCGAAACGCGTCGTAAAATAGATTACTTGTGGTAGAGATGTAATATATTTTCCTCACTATCATGACATACCACGTCATGGTATATTACATAGAGATATAATATAACTATCAGCATAGATTGTGAGGAAGACAATGTCAGGAATCGTAAATTATAAAAATATTAATACACGAAATATAGCAAAGTTTAAAACTATTGCTATTTAACACTTGTAATCCTCCTCATATTAAGGTTACCCCTAAACATTCGCTTTTTGTAGAGCACAGTAACTTTATAACCCGTAGATTTCAACGAAAGCACTTAAGGGACAATTGTTCTGAACTGGTCGTAAGCCGTGTTCTACCCGCCGAGGTACCTCAGTGGTCTGGACTCCGGAAGGACGGGAGTGATTCTTCTTTATCTATCACTCCTTATTTCCCAGTTGTCCTCTTGACACTGTTATTTAGGAGTTTGTCCTATTCTTTCTTCATTTCCTTGCATTACTTACGTCTTTATTCATCCTACCTCTATATATTATTCCCTTCCTAATAACAACTTACAGAATATTTTCTGTAATGTCTCCCAAGCCTCTTAATCTTATTAGAGAAATTGACCAATGAGAGCGACGCGGCTATCAAACTTGCCTTATTACTAAACCTAGGACTTCCATTTAGAATAATTCTTATATCTCCATTTTAGTATCGTCGACCTCTCCACACTCTGTCTGTCGACTGAACGGCTCTCAAACCGATATTTTTATGCCAGTTTGTTGCAAATTAGCATTGGTGCCCAGACTTTAAACCTACTGACCCCTTCACAAAAAATATGTTTTCGCAACAAAAATTGTATAAGTTTAAAAAAAAATATGTTTGAAGTTGAAGTAATAAAAAAAATTACGAAATAAAGGAAGAGTAAAAATTCTATTGATTGTTTACTTGAATATAGAATAAAAATTAGCATTGCTGATGTGACTTACACAGAAATAAATACAAATCCATAATGAGTTCTGCCATAACTCACATCTAAGTTTGAATATCAGTCTTCATCCTGAGAAGTGGTCGGCATTGTATGCTGGCCCGGTCACTCTACCTAACAATGATAGGTACCAATTGTCGGTACCGGATCATATTGATTACATTAGGTCACATTTAAATCTGATCACTCTGTAAGACAGAGTGATATATTATATATATAATATATATATATATATATATATATCAGTCGTTATCAGCCTTTGGAGCGATTCACTTCTTTTCCTGAAGACGAGGACATCGAAATATAGTAGTGAGTTCAGTGGTTTCCTTTCTATGTGTTCTTTTTTAAATTCTAGTTTATATATATATATATATATATATATATATATATATATAAAGATTTCACATAAACACGTGAAACAACAATCAATGGTAAAACCACAATAAGAAATGGGAAAACAAGACTAAGATCTTTCAACCGTAACAAGCGGTCTTCGTCAGAGTCAAAAACCCAACTAAACACTAAAGCTAAAACTAAAACTAAACTAAAACTAAACACTAGATGCAGAAAACATCTGGTGTTTAGTTGGGTTTTTGAATCTGACGAAGACCGCTTGTTACGGTTGAAAGATCTTAGTCTTGTTTTCTCATTTCTTATCGTGGTTTGATCATATATATATATATATATATATATATATATATATATATATAAATTGATTAAATAAATAATAATGCCACCCAGAAGGACTATAAAGACAAAAGTAACACAATTAAAGAACATCTTAAATAAAACCCATTTTTTTGAATATTTCAAACTTCATAGTGATATCTGAAGAAACAGGAGTGATGGATGGAACGGATGATAGTCAACTGAAAAACTCTTTCCTCTAGGGATATATACAATGGTATAAGAATGAAAGATAAAATATCTGAGAAGACTGGAAGGGAAAGCAAGAATTGTAAAGTATTCTTAAATTTATAATACTATATCGACTTTTTTGGTAATTATCCTCTCATTGTTAAAGTACTTAATTTCATTCTCAGTTTTTTTTTATACCCTTAGATACTTTAATGGGCATTAGGCAATTAGCAATTAATGGTTAGAAAATTGAAGGATCATTTTCTTTAATTTTTCCCTTTTCGCTGCAATCTCGGCGTTTTCTCCTTGAGTAACTTAATTTAGGTCAAACTTTAAGAACTAAAGACCAAGTTTCCTTTACAACTTAAACTTGTGTCCAAGTTTTCACATTTTCTTCCAGTTATTGGAACTCGATTAGAATATGAGCAAGCTTTCAAAACTAATTTAATGAAACGTGGAATCTTTGGAGAGAAGAAAGTTTTAAAATATATTCTTACGCTTCATAAAGGAAATTAAGTCATTACTGGTTTAATAAAATCTGCTTGAGTTGAGGTCTGCGTTTTCAAACTGAATTTACAATTCATTATGTGGATTGAATTTTAAAAAGTACTGACAAGCTTTTTGAAGTTTGTATTCATTTAGTTTCATCTGATTTTAAATAATAATTTTGATACTTATATAATGTATAATTATGGTCTAGATCAGGCGTGGGAAACCTGCGGCCTTTTGAATCATGAAATGCGGCCTTCTGCGGTTTGTTGAGAAAAATGTTTCAAAATATAAGTAATTATAATTATGATAATAAAAGCAAAACATTCTGGCATTTAGGAAGAATACTATTCATCAATAATTACTTGAAAAGTCTAAGCTTTTAGAAAATGATTTTCCTGAGTTAACAATGGTGATAAACGAAGACACTGCTGAGTCTTGTGAAAGATGCGAAACAGTTTTAGAAGAACTGATCGAGTAATATAATGACAGATTCAAGAATTTTACAATATAACTATCATATAAGAATTTGCTTATCCATTCGTGGTGGCTTTTTGGGGAAGTAAAAGGTGCTAAAATGGCCTTTACTCCAAGAAAAGTTCCCCACCTCTGGTCTAGATCATATTCAAGATACATGTCATGTTATTTTGGAAATACGTTTGAAGAAAAAGATACTACGTAAAGTTAACATGTATCTACGTTGTTCTTATAGGCATGCGTAACTTACCCTGTTTTGTTCAGATGCTTTTGAATGCCCGATCAATAAACTTTGGCTATTATGATCCATGTACTCGTATGTGAATACTAAATCGCAAAGGATATCAAACTTGTCAGACGCTTCTTAGTCACCCATTTTGTCCGTGAGTTAATCTGTTTTCAGAATTATTTACATGAGGCTCTTATATCTAAAAACAGCTCTAAAATTGCAATACAATATTTCTTTAAAAAAAACCATTTTAAATTATTTGTTTATTTGAAATAAAATAAATTGTTTGTTTTAATAAATGAAATGTTTTTTTAACCTTTGTATAATCTCATCGGTAAAAGGGTTACCTTTGGTCAAGAGCCTTTATTATTTTTTATCGTTATAAAGGTATTATTTTGTTACTAAATTAAAAGGTATTTTGTTAAGACTCGATCCGCCTGACACTATCCCATAGAATTTATTCAGTTCATCTCACAGGTTTACCACAACTTCGAATGCTATTCGTCAACATTCATTCTATAGTGCCTTTGCAAACGTGTTCAACATAGTCACATACAGCTGTCTTGATTATATCATTTGAATATATTAAGATATAGTGAACGTAGATTGTTTGATATTTCTTATTCTATTCAACTCTTTTGCGAATTTTACACCCTCATAGACTGAATTTCGAATATCATTCGTATCTCTTGCTTATGTTATTAGAGGAATTGGTTGTTCCCATTTCATATCTCTGGCATCACAGTTTGGGCTCTGCATTCATCTGTCAGCAAGCAGTCGACTCTAAGTCTGCCCCGGTGAAGGAGTACTATGTCCTTGCAGATACCATTCATTATGTTCTATAATGAAATAGAACTAGGAAAAGGATTAAGTCTCCACACAAAAAAAGTTTATTACTAGAAACTAAACAACGCGTTTCAAACACTTGGTTTTCTTCTTCAGGTTACATCTGCTCTGCTGGGGTGGTTGTTGGGGAGGTGAGACCAAACAAGGACTCATTGAGTGAGACCAACAGTCCTTGCTTGGTCTCACCTCCCGAACAACCACCCCAGCAGAGCAGATGTAACCTGAAGAAGAAAACCAAGTGTTTGAAACGCGTTGTTTAGTTTCTAGTAATAAACTTTTTTGTGTGGAGACTTAATACTTTTCCTAACATGAGTAAATACCACACTATAACAGATTGCACAGTTAATGAATCTATATATGTACTACCTTAACGAAAAAAATAAACTTCACTATGGCCGTTACAATGAAAAGAGTGCATAATATTTTTTTTATTTTACATGGAAAGTTTATGATTTGATTGAACTATGAACTCCAGACCTTCACCAAGTACTTATGACAACTGCAGTGTACTTTTCACAGACAATTATGTTCCCAAATATTTAATTTTTTATTATAATTTACTATTTTGTGGGAATATGCAGTAATTCTCTTTTCATAAGTCGTAACAAAAGTATGTCAGCTATTTGATCTGTCAAACTAAACAGTACGTACTTAAATCAGTACTAGACGACAGTTGATGTTGTAACATCAACAACACAAAATGTTGTTGGACTGATCATTTTAGGTCTGATCTAGTCTTATTAACACTTTATTCATAATGTGGTATCGTCCAATCACTTCTTCAGTACTAAGTATCTGATACTCATGATATTGGTACCTAATTTACAATCTGATATTGCCCATTAACTTCTTCTAGTACTTAGAATCGGTACTTCAACCAGAATATGATATCATCCATTAACTTTCTCTGGAACTGAGTATTGTGCACTTTTTTTTAAAATCTGATATCATCCTATCACTTCTTCGAATAGTATATACTATATTCATCTTAATTTAGTGTATTCTTCTACTGGAATGGACATATGGGCTTCTGACAATTCAGTAGTAACTTGATGCTAGGTTATATGTATACTATACAATAGCATACATATAAGTTCGAATAATTGAGATGCTGCGACATATGTGTTTTGTTATGACCGTGTAAAATCTATGATCTCTTCTTTGACTTTTTTTCCATTTATCTTTGGGTTGACATGTTGAGGTTCTTGGAGAATACGAGTTTAGTCTTCCGAATGCTTTCTTTTCTGGTAAGTTTTATAAACTTTATGACTATATATAACGCTAATTAATTTAATGGCATCATTTTTAAATTTTACTTCACACTTGAAAATTTCAAGTATACGTTTTTGACCAGATAATGCAAATAGGATAAATTATAGATTCTAGTAGAGGTAGCGTAAGTTACTGAAGAGGACAGTTGGATTACAGACGAGGAGGCGTTACCGATAGAGCAGGAACACTGAACTTTATAATCAGGACACCATGCCTGTTTTAATAATGTCAAACGAGCTTTACAATAGTCAATTTTGAATAGTTTACACCCCAAGTCAGTAAGTTTGATGTCTTTTATGCAGACGTCCAGATTTTATTAAACAGCTTTATTTGAGAAGCAAAAGCCTGCCTTCCACTTAGTCCAGATGTTCTACATCTTTATCGAATTCCCGGCAATATTGCAAAACTTTACTATTTCATAGTATCCCTTTCAGGAAAAATTCTTGAGGACAAAATAATAAAATAGTATCCACTGTCAGTTTGATCCAAATTGGGTTACAGAAGGGAAAACTGGGTAAACTTTATACATTATTCAGACTGGGTCAAGGAAATATAATACTGCTATGTTCAATTTATTTTATTATCTCTAAAGGGTAGGGGGTGAAAAAAAAAGCAGCTGCACTACAAAAGATGGAAGAATCTGAACGTGACGTGTCTATTAAACAGACGTGATATTTCCAGCTACAAACTTTTTTTTCTATTTAGACAATAAAAAAAGACAAATTGACAGCCTGCATTGTTGAATCGATTCAAAGTCCATGGAGCTCGCAGGACTCTCTTGTCCTGCAGGCTTTTAAAATTCCAAACCCCAATAAACTATTTCATTTTGCCTCGTCTAGGGAAATGCTTTATTGAATGACTCTATAAACTAGGACGACACATGGTCTTTCAATTTGTTTATTGAGCCACCAGTTAGTACAAAATAGCGCCATTTAGCCTTTGTTTTTTATTTGAAATCCAACTTTTTTATATAACTGAAATTAAATAGCTCATGTAGGAAGAAATATTTCAAACAAAACAACCACAAATATTTTGTTTAATTAATTGTATTTGTATTATAATTATTATCTTCATAATTGGAGTACGAATACATCTTATATCAATATTTTTGGTAACAGTCCAGATTTGATGTACGAGTATGTCTTGTTAAATAGTACACCATTTATAAAGAGCATATTATTGTGTACCAATATATATATATTCTTTTATAAGACTGCAGTGCTGATAAATTGAAGTCCATTATCAATGCACTATTATTACTTCATTAGCATCTTTTATTTTCTAACAAGTTTTCTGCCTCTACTCCCGAAAACTTTAAATCGTATGTAATGCCTGTAGTAAGTGAGGTGAACAGCAAGCTTTATTGATGATTGATATATTTTGATTATATATATATATATATAAAAGTTTGTAATTTGCAGTCTAACCGGGGATTAAATAGAAACATAAAAGTAATATCTATGTTTGTGGACTTGTACTACATGTACAGAATGGGTGATCCAGGTCCCTACTCAATCCACGTTGGAGTCTTCACAACGTGGGCAAACGATGGACACATAGTGATAGATTATTCATTATTATTATTATTATTATTAGATATAAATATATAAAAGGCAAGGTATCCTGGTGGCAGGGAACGAAGGAAGTGATGAGTTGGTGACGATACCGGCTGGCTGGATATATATTATTCGATAATGTCTTCCAAGCCTATCTTTAATTTGGTTTGCACTGACTTCCCCACCTGCATTACTCTACCGGTGTGAAATCTTATCATTATGAGAGACATTCACGGTGGCAGTGGGGTCGCAGTGGAGACTGACACAAGGACAGGTGGAAGAATTGTGGGGCAAGAGTGACGAGGGTGTGTTCAGGCGGGGAGACGCGGTCTGCGGTGATGGGACGCAGGTCGGCCTGAGCATGGGCCAGGTGGAGCCCCAGGTCAGGCTCAGGGCTCGCATGGCCCTGTTTGGCATGGTCTGGTTGCTCAGGGTTAGGGCCCAGCTGAGAAAGCACCCGGCCTCTCCCCCTCCTACCAGGCAGATCTTCACGCTGGGAGGCAATCCCGAACATCCTTCTTTCTGCGAGGTTCACGGCCTTCATTCTTCTAAGCATCAGCATTCAGGTATATCCAAAAAAACTTTATACAATCTTAGTTATTACAGTAATTTTAGTAATAGTTGTTCATTTATACACAAAAAATTCTAGCATATTGTGATTGACTCATTACAAGTATTCGCATTAATAGAAATTCATTCATTCATTCAGAAATAAGTTCATTCACTTATATGATAATAATTTCATCTGGGTGAGTAACCGCCTTGGCTTCATGCAGGACCCTTCCTCTCCTGATGACGACTATTGTCGAAATATAAAAGTTGATTATGTTTGCTTCTATCTTTATGTCTCTTAGGTATAATTTTTATGTAAAGTCCATCAGGCCGTTATATATATATATATATATATATAATATATTTCATATATAATATATTTTATAATATATATTATTATTATATATATATATAATATATAATATATATATAATATAATATATATATATAATATATATATATATTTCTGTTCAAATCATTAAGCTAGTGACCACTGATGACCGTAGTTTGACATTAAGAGCGTCTGAGGAGGCCCACATATGGTTATTGGGGGCCCGATCAGATCCCGGTTTAAATCAGAAGCGTTAACTTTTATTTGTTTTTCCTTTTATTTTTAACTTATATATTCATATTCATATATATATTTTTTTTATTTTATTTATTTTTTTTCCTTTTTTTTTATTATATATATTTTTTATTTTATTTATTTATTTATTTATTTATTTTTTTTTTTTTTATTATTATTTCCTTTTTTATAATTTTTAATTTTATAATTTTATCTATTGTTTTTGCTTTCTCCGTTCTCCGACGTTTAGTGCCTAGCTCCTTTTTTACGCTAGTGCTGCTCTCTTCGGTTGACTCTTTATTTCTTCATTCGCGCTCCGTTCTTCGACGTGGGGAGATCTCTCTCACTTCGTCCTCTCTACTAGTCTACTCTCCTGATGACGAACAACAGTTCGAAATATTGAATTCTGTAAGTTTTCTTTGTATTCTCTTTTGTGTCGTGCTTTGTGTAATTTAAATATTTATATATATATATATATATATATATATATATATATATATATATTACATCAGACAAAATAATGATACATCAACAACTCTCAATAGATTTCTTTAGTGATTGCATTGCTATAAAAAGGAAGAATATTATTTGAGCCTTGTCAACTATGACGACTAATTAATTTAATGCATATATATCTAAATTTACATATTTACATATGTATTGTAAATTAAATTTAATTTAAATGTATTGTAATTTAAATATGTATTGTAAATATATGTTACATTTACATATATCTACATTTAATGCATATATCTACCAGAGTTCAGAACTATTATACATTAAAAAATAGTGTTGTTTTTTCTAATCTAATGGAGTTAATATTAATTTCTTTTTAACATTAAGGACAAATTCATATTTATTTTTGTCATAACAGTTGGAAATTGTAATAAATAAATTTACATAGCGACCATATGGAAACTCTAACTTAGAGTATTTAGTTAAAATTATCCCATAAAGTTTAGTAATTTGGTATCGACAGTCGGCCGTCGCAAACTGTATTTTAATTACTTGAAATGAATATTGATGACCACTTCTGATGAATGTGTCTTCATTAATTTTGTGCCCCGTCAGAGCAACTTCACCGAGCAGACTTGAAGCAATGATCGAATCAAGCCTGCCCTTCAAACAACTTTGACTACGTTACATCAATAATACATGGCATAATAACAACAGGTGAAAAATATAATGGATCTGTGAACCACACTTTGCATTTTAATCACTTGTTGATTATTAGTATTTATCAAAGCCTTTACAGGCTTACAAATATCATTTTCGCCTCTTCCTTAGTGTATTTTTTTCCTGATTTTTTTTAGATTATTTCATATTTATATAAACACTTTCAAAGAGGCACAAGAACCAAAAAAAAAAAAAATAGACATCAGGATTAACTTTCAATATTTTGACTTTTTTAGCAGTCGTCCTTAGTAAAGGAAGTCATACGGTGAGAAGACGAAAGCCAACTGGGCAGATTCACAAAGTACATTCAGATTAGCCGAAACACAAATGAAAATAAATCAAAATAAATATATAAAAAAATATTTAAAAAAAACCTGTACATCTTAGAATACAACTTCACTGTTTAGGTTGATCCCGGACGTATATAACCTCCTACAAGCCGTATATGGGCTTCTTCAGAAGTTCTTCATAGATATACATAATTTAAAAAAGTTTAAACAAATAGGAGCAAACTCTTACAATAATCGATATTTTGAACCACAATTTGTTTTCAGGAAGAAACTAGAAATGAAGACGAAGAGCAAGTCTATTCCAGATGAATACAATTGCTCATCTAGGACATTAGCTCCTGTTCATTTTCTCTTTTAATCTCTACCTGAGGACAATCTGTACTGTCGATGACATTGAATATATATCAATTTCACCTCTAAATATTAACTTATGTCAGTGAGTGACGCATATGAAACACACAAACATATAATTTAAGGAAGTGTATCTCCCGAGTCTTACATTCACATAGTGTAATTATGAATTTGTAATGTTGATGGTTGACTAATAACTACTGTAACCATAAGTCTCTGGAAATATGTATGATGCAAACACTAATCCATCATTTATCTTTTACGACTATCTTAGTTAAAATATCGAGCAAAATGTATCCAGCTGACATTAGTAACGAAAATAGTAGATAAAGCAGCGATAACCATTGTTTTTATTTTCATTATTATTTTATAGATTTAGTTGTTGTTATTATATAGGAATAAGAATTTTAATGCAAAATCAAAAAAAATTGAAGATATGAACAGTTGATTATTTATCTAGCTTGAAAATCAGTAAGGTTGCCAAAGGCGACTTAAGAAGAGAAATTTGAGTTAAATTTGGCAGTAAGGTTGAGAATGAGACGCAGAATTGGCGAGCCTTGATTGCCATCGATTTGAGGAGAAATAAGAGCCAATATCACTCAAGCTTTGTCAAAAAGAAATGAGTTTTGCTGTCTCATTTCAGGCTGCAAACTGAGAATGTTAACAACTTTTGATGATATGGTATTGTGATGTGCTTCATTCATGGCGTCACAAGCCAAGTGTGCTAAACACTTGAAATGTTATGTTTTATTCATGGACTTACAAACCAATAATATCAACCAATAGTGTTAACTGTGTATTACGCTCTATTATGACTGCCACACCGAACTGTAATATGGTTTTCTCTTGGACTCACAAATGAAGTATTACAATTATTCAAGCACTGGTGTGAAAAATATCCTTCATGAATGGACACGCAAATCATGAAGGTTAAATATTTCAAGGGCAGGGCCCCAATTGCCCTTTAAAAGTAATTAGGATCCACTTCTAGTGATAAATGACGCAAATGATGAAGATATTAACCTAAATTACCTAGAATTAATCATAGGCAAATATAGGAATAAAGTGAGGGGGCCAGGCTAGCTCAGTGGTTACGCACTCGCCTCTGAACTGATAGGACCGGGGTTCAATCCTCACCTAGCCCTCGATTTATTCACGCGGGAGGTGAATAAATCTGAGCACGTCGTCCCTCGGAGAAGGACGTTAAACCGTCAGTCCCGAGCCTGTACGATTTCAGGTACTCGTTAAAGATCCCTACTCTAAATACAATTGAGTTAGACAAAATTTAGGACTCCCACTGTAGAATAATTCTTCATTGTGTGGTATCACAAAGGGCTTGGCCTACGTGTGTTCCCTTGTGGGACTGCCACTGCAACCTAACCTAGGAATAAAGTGATATTTAAAATATCGAGGAAACCTATAACAACTGGCAAAAAACCTATTTAATATAGTTTGGTTGGTACAACATAATTTAATGTTGTACTTCCTTACATGCTTTTACAACATCTCATGGATGTTGTTTTTCCTACGCTAGGGAAAGAAAAAATGTTCATTAGGACTCAATATTTCCCTTGTTGTAGCCCAATATATTTGGCTATTAGTCAGTAGACGTTATTTCTAAGAGAAGCTGACTAAATGTGAATTTAGAGGGTGTATGTACAATAAAGTGCTTTAGCCAATACCTTGTACGAGTCAGTTATCAAGGCTGTAGACTAAAATGTGTATGGTTAGAAAGTGACTACCTTAAGGGGTTTGCATACGACTTAGTGTAAGTGGTATGACCGAAAGGCTGAGGTACACATATAGATCGACACAAGTGACTTAGTGACTTGAGTACATGAACTGGAAAACTACTACACAAAAGAGAGAATACCTTAAAAAAAAGACTGGTTATCACTAAAGCAAAATCAAATCAAGGTTCAACTTAAAACTTTCAGCGGAAGATGTTTTGTTTTTCTTTGAATAAAATATTCAAGCATTAAATTCCTTCAAAATAGTGATGAAGAATTACACCGATGAAGAGCTGATGATATAGAAAGGAGTAGAATAAAATTAATATTATATCTAAAGAAAAATAAAGCTAATTCAAATGAATTTGACTGATTGTTTTGATAAAGCATTGTAATACAGACTGGGTTATGTCAAATAAAAGCTAAAAAACATCGACTCAAGGGGTGGTCAATTATTCTTTATTTTTCTTAAAATTATGGCACAGAGGAACATTTTCTTAAAAATAGATGAAAAATTACCAAGAAAATATCATTCGTCTGTCTGAAAATTATTAACTTACATAATGCTAAGAAAGACTGTATACTTTTTTAAAAAAATCATATTGATTTAGTAGACAATATTCTTCTGTACTTCCTCGAAAATATTGGCAGTGATAGTGTAACTTGATAAAAGTATTAGTGAACGTCTCGTAAGAGTAGACCCTGATGAAGACCCCGTGATTTGGTTGAAAGACCTTAGTCACATTCCTGGATTTCTTACTGTCAAATTGTATGTTAAGAATTGATGTATGTCTCTATGCTTGCATTAAGCATGTAGTATTCTTTATAACCCTTTTTCAAATAAGTTTATTTTTTCCTTAGTTGGTAGCATAACATAAAACCAACATACGTCTGCATGATACTTTCTAAAAAAAAGTTTGTTTAAAGGAACACTTGTGAATAAGATTATGCTTGTTGAAATTATGCAACTTCAATAAAGATTAATTTGAACGTCTCAAAAGAGAATTTACTACAAAAGAAAGGTGTTATTGTATGTGCGAGTTTCCGAAAACTTGATAGCAAGTATAATGGGAAACAGAGGTATATTTCTTTTTGAAAAGTAATTCGAGCTAGAAGCATTCCAGTGTTTTCACTTTGCACATATCCGTCCCTCCCTTCAATGCCACGATTTCCTCCTCTTTATTACCTGATTCACGTTATAACTCCAGCTTTTCTAATTCCTAATATACTCTGAGTGCCTTCAAGCAATAACTCTAACACAGTACAATCCACTCTCCACTTTAAAACACTTTAAATATTCTCAAACCTACTGCACATACATCTTTACCCTTTACACAAATCATGGTTATCTTCTCCTGCTTTTGCTTCTGTTATCACAACATTGCTGGATCTCAGATTAGCTTTCTTCATGTATATATATATATATATATATATATATATATATATATATATATATATAACAGATTCAATAATATATCGACCGTTAGATAGAATAGGTGTGTTCTCTAATCGGGGTTCGGTCAATTTTCCAGGATAAAAAATCAAACTCTCGTTGCCAACGTTTCGGTTTTATTTAAAACCTTTTTCAACAAACAAAGGATAATAAGAAATCACATATCAACATCAAACATATACACAATATTGTGTAATTTTTTTACTGTTTACTTTAACTATTATATATATATAAAAAAAGATTTCACATAAACACGTGAAATAACAATCAATGATCAAAACACAATAAGAAATGGGAAAACAAGACTAAGATCTTTCAACCGTAACAAGCAGTCTTCGTCAGAGTCAAAAACCTGTTACGGTTGAAAGATCTTAGTCTTGTTTTCCAATTTCTTATTGTGGTTTGATCATTGATATATATATATAGAAATGGCTTTCTTGATAATGGCTGAAGACAGCAGAAACATGTGTTCATTTAGCATGTCGATTGGTAACTTACTATATTCTGTGGATACAGTAACGAGATCGTTATTCCGGAAACTCGAGAGACTTATGAAAAAGTAAGTTTCAGCTAAATTTGGACTAATTTTTAATTATATATATATATATATATATATATATTTCGCACTCCGTTCTTCGACGTGGGGAGATCTCTCTCACTTCCTCTCTTCTAATCTACTCCTGATGACGAACAACAGTTCGAAATATTTAATTTTGTAACTGTTCTTTTTAATCTTTTTTTTGTGTCGTGCTTATTGTAATATTGAATATTACTAATATTAGTAATAAGAATATTAGAATAAGAATATTCTAATACTGAATTTTGTAACTGTTCTTTTTATTCTTTTTTCTGTGTCGTGCTTTGTGTAATTTAAAGTTATATTTAATGGCATGTGAGCCTCTAAGTAAAGTAACTGTTCCAATAGATTAACATATTCAATCATATAAATCAAGGCAATATATGTATATAGTGTTATAAATCAAACTAAAGAGCAATTCTAAAGGTCTTAAAAAGCAAAGGAAGTAATTGTAAGATTGCGTGTGTTCTAATTTGACCCTTTCTTTTCTGCCCTCGTGACAAGTTGAGACTGCAATAACAAAATGCTGCCCAATTAGTATCTGGGCTTTTCTTTTCTTCCTTAGCACCGAGCACAATCCGACACCACCGTTGATTCATTCAAACGCCACTTCCTTGGCTTAACCTTTTTTATTTTTCCATTTAAAAAGTTCTGGTTACAATCAATTCAATACAAATAATGTTTTAACTATCCTTTTTTGAGAATAAGTTAATTAACAATATCAATTAAGAGGGAGTTAATAATTAATGGAAATATTAATTAATCCAATATTATTCCATCTAAATTTCTCCATATTGTGCCCAAAATTATCAATATATAAAAAAGATTTTATGTTTTTAGGAATAGAACTTCTCGCTATCATAATTAAAATTGAAATCGATTTTATTACGGATCAAGATTACAATTAGAGAATATTACTGAAGCGAAGTGTTAATGAATTTCCAGTCTTCTCTCTTTATTTATTCAACAGCTTCTATAACTTGGGTTTAATTAATATGTACTTATTTGATTCGAATAGTTTTTATAAAATATTTTTTATGGAGTATTTTGTTTATTTATGAAAAGAAAATCCAATCTTAGCTTGTATACTGTTGTTGGTTATGCCAGACGGGTATTATACGTTGCTATCTTTAAGGACAACTCAGTATAAAAAAAATTGACAATTTGAACCGCTTTTGATGATGGTCAAAACCGGTTTGAAAACAAAACCTTTTTCAAATCAAAAGATAGTTTTGATTATACGGATCATAAATACGTATATATATATATAAAGATTTCACATAAACACGTGAAATAACAATCAATGATCAAACCACAATAAGAAATGGGAAAACAAGACTAAGATTCAACCATAACAAGCGGTCTTCGTCAGAGATTACTGACGAAGAGATTAATGATCAAGCGTATACGTGATTTGATCATTATATATATATAGGTGTCTTATCTAATCGGGATTCGGTCAAATTTTCTAGGTTCAAAAAACAAACTCTCATTGCCGACGTTTCGGTTTTAAAATAAAACCTAGAAAATTTGACCGAATCGCGATTAGATAACACACCTATTCTATCAAACGGTCGATATATTATTGAATCTGTTTTTTATATATATATATATATCATATATACGTATCATATACGGACCAGCAGCAGTATGTGATGTTGACAGTATCCTTCTATCTTAAATTCACTTGCATAATCTGATATGGTATGAGCAATGTCCATGATTATTTTTTCTTGATTCAGTTTCAGTGATCGCCTTGATCGAATCCCTGACTAAGACCACATAGTTTTGAATCCCTAGGTAGGATTCAGAGAAGAAAAGCACTGACAATGGTACAAATTATTTCTTCTCTACGGTAGAAGACAAAGTCCATAGTTCAGGATATTGTATAGGTATTTAACCTTTCCAGAGACTAATCTTACTTTGTTAGGGAAGCAGAGCAGTCAAAAGTCCAACCAAACTACAAGAGCCTTGTTGTATTCATAGTACAGTTTACATTTTATAGACATTAGTCTGATAATACCAAGCACAATAATCCTTACTATGACACCTTTTATGTATTAAGAGTCCAGCAGTGTGTCTATCTTCCAAAGATGAGGAAATTCAATACAGTTACTTGATTGATTGATATTTTATTTATGCTGCGGAATAGAGGAGAAGTGTTCTCCCCTGCTGTCCATAGTCCTGAAATAACAAGATTTTCCCTAATCTTAAAATCAACATAATTATTTTCAACAGCTTGAGGCGGTGCCTTTATATGTTTTTTTTTAAAATATAATAATCTTATTATTAATAATTATAGGGGCCAGGTTAGCTCAGTGGTTAACGTACTCGCCTCTAGGCTGGTAGTCGTGGGTTAGGTCTGATCACGCCGGAGGTGAATAAATCTGAATATGTCGTCCCTCGGAGAGGATGTTAAACCGTCGGTCCCTGGCCAATAGGATGTCATTTACTCAGAGATGTTTACTCGAAATGCACTTGAGTTAGGCAACATTTAGGACTCCCAATGTATAGAAATGTATAAATAAAGTGTGAAACATGTAAATAAATCGTAAACAGTTTAAAGTGTTCTCTTGCTGAACTGACTGATTCGACTCCTTTTTCATTTTGTTGCTGATTTTTTTTTTTTTTTTTTTGGATAGGGCCTTACATTAGATTTCTTTGTAAAAATATGTTCCTCCTCTATAATAACTTTTCTTCATTTGTCATAAGGTCGTTCTGGCAAGTCACTTTTAGATATTTATGGAATATATAGGACTATAAATATATAAAAAAAAATAACTAGGACATCTACGAAATTAATCGAAGTTATGAATTCACGTCATGTGCAATCTGTGTAACTATAATAGGATTCTTTTAAGTCACTAAATAGACAGATTAGGTTAGGTTAGGCTACAGTGGCCGTCCCGAGAGAGAACACACATAGGCCGCAAGCCGGCCCCTTATGATACCATAAAAGGGAATTGGGGCTATTGTCCCCCGTCCCTGGTCCACTCTAACCATCTCGAGAGAACAATAAATCTAGACAGATCCCTGATACTAGTGGATGCTAAGTTCTCAAGATTGTCAAAGAAGTATTCTCCTAATGCTTCTTTCCTTCTTTGAGCCAAACCAGGGCATTGACAGAGAAAGTGAAGACTGCCTCTTCTTCTTCATCGTTCTGGCATGCCTTGCACACTAAATAGTCAGAACTCAATCTATATTGCACTCTAAAAACAATGATTGAGGCGGTGCTTTTATATTTCTTTAAAATATAATAATCTTATTATTAATAATTATAGGGTCCAGGTTAACTCAGTGGTTAATGTACTAGCCTCTGGGCTGGTAGTCCTGGGTTCGGTCCGATCACGCGGGAGGTGAATAAATTTGAGTATGTCGTCTCTCGGAGAGGACGTTAAGCCGTCTGTCTCAGGCCTCTACGCTGTCAGGTACTCGTTAAAGATCTCTACTTGAAATCCACTTGAGTTAGGCAAAATTAAGTAATTCCAATATATATTCTGTAGAATCACCGATCAAAACTCTTTTTATACGTTTTTATAAATTCGATTTAGACTTTCCTGAATAAATGTGACCCACTTTATTATACTGTATACACCAGAAATGACAATCCCCAACATTAATTACATGGGGGAATCCTTTGACCGCTAAACAACTCGTTACCTGATGAATTGATTGCTATGTATCAAACCTTCAGTAAGTGTGCTTACAGAAATACAAATTATCATAAATTAAAATCAAATTCTCTTTGGTTTTAATGGACGCTGAAAAGATAGCATAAAGTCGTCTTAATTTTCATAAAATCATTGAATGTCTATTTGTGTATCAGTTATACACTAGGTCTATTGACTTGACAAGTCCCCAAGGTCCTAGCACGGTTATCATAACATTGCTATGATCAGGTAGCATTAAAATAAATGAAATATATAAACTGTAATTAAAATCTAATTAAAGATTTATATAGCAGCCTTAGAACTTGCAATTGCGTAATGATAGAGCATTATTGGAAAGGTTGGCTTAAGTACGAATAGTATAAAAACTTTCCATGAGCACTTATTGGTCTATTGTTCGTATTGTATGCGTTATATTTTAGGATGACTTTTTTTTTTAATATAACTTATAAAGTCTCTGACAAATAAAGAATCAATACTGATATCCCAAAATAAAGAGTTAATAATAAAGAGTTAAATTACATTTTTTTATTTGAGTTGACTTCGTTATACTTTTTCAGAGATATTGGTAAACAAGAATGATTTCAATAGACTTTACTTTGATTAAACAGCGTTCAGTGAAACGAAAAATTTGAAATTACTTGAAGATCAAAGTGAAATCAGTCACTATTGAATTTATGAGTTACTAAATAAAAATAAAAAAAAAAGGAATTTTTTTTTTTTGAATTGGCGATCGAGGAAATGATGTTTTTTGATGTACGAATAAACGGGTTTAATAAATATTTATACATGGACAAGGTTCATAATTTCAACTGCTCCAATATATTCAATGCAATTGGAATGGATACGTTCTTCACGACAGTGGCCTTCTTCTTGTTGTATTTATTTATTCCCAATTCATGCCTGATCTACATGTATTCCACATTATTGATACAATACTGTTAACTGCCAAGAGGAACATTCAGACTAATTATTTATTAGTATAAATATCAATTAATTGAATTAATTCGAAACTTCTTGTAAATAAACAATTTTTTTATTATTATTCTTTATTGGAATCTTAAACAATTAAGTTTTAAGTTACAAGATATTACAAGTAATACTTGGTATTGTGCTTTCAATGTCATTCAAAATAAAGGTAAATAACATCAGGAAAATACAAAAAGGTCATATTAGAGAAATAGTTTCTGCCTTAAAGAAAAAAAAATCAATATAAAAACATAGCGTTTCGACCACATACACTTCATCCTCAGACTTTGCATGAAATATGAAAAAAATTGAAACTAAATTGAGGGCTTACCTAACAGCTGTTGACAGTTAGGAGAGGACACTAGTAATTAGAGTGCATATTTAGGGGGTGCGAGGGATTAGTGGGGCTAGGCTAACTCGGTAGGAGAGAGTTAGCGGTCAGAAGAGAAGGGGATGATGCAATAGTAATGGCCCTGACTCATCAAGCTTAAAAACTAATTTATTTCAAAGATAAATCTAAAATTAGAATTTAAATGTAACAAATAATTACGAAAGTGAATCTGGTTTAACAAGCGGTGTACTTACTTTCAATACTGAATATAGGGATTTGAAAGCATAGTCTTAGATTTGATTAGCGTTGACACACATCACAATGTTGTACCCTTAAATCATGGATGTCAGTCACACACGTACTCCTCGTGATACATATCATTGGCATAGATCACAATGGTGTGTCCTGTAATCATGGATGTGAGTCACACAGGTACTCCTCGTGATACATATCATTGACATACATCACAATGGTGTGTCCTGTAATCATGGATGTGAGTCATACAGGTACTCCTCGTGATACATATCATTGACATACATCACAATGGTGTACCCTGAAATCATGGATGTGAGTCACACACGTACTCCTCGTGATACATATCATTGGCATAGATCACAATGGTGTGTCCTGTAATCATGGATGTGAGTCACACAGGTACTCCTCGTGATACATATCATTGACATACATCACAATGGTGTGTCCTGTAATCATGGATGTGAGTCACACAGGTACTCCTCGTGATACATATCATTGACATACATCACAATGGTGTGTCCTGTAATCATGGATGTGAGTCACACAGGTACTCCTCGTGATACATATCATTGACATACATCACAATGGTGTACCCTGAAATCATGGATGTCAGTCACACACGTACTCCTCGTGATACATATCATTGGCATAGATCACAATGGTGTGTCCTGTAATCATGGATGTGAGTCACACAGGTACTCCTCGTGATACATATCATTGACATACAGCACAATGGTTTGTCCTGTAATCATGGATGTGAGTCACACAGGTACCCTCGTTATACATATCATTGACATACATCACAATGGTGTGTCCTGTAATCATGGATGTGAGTCACACACGTACTCCTCGTGATACATATCATTGATATTACGAGTCCTGCTATATCATTGGTATACATCACAATGGTGTGCTCTGTAATCATGGACAAGCGTCACACAAGTCCTGCTCGTAATACATATCATTGGCACACATCACAATGGTGTGCCCTGTAATCATGAACATGTGTCACACAGGTACTCCTCGTGATACATATCATTAGCACATATCACAATGGTGCATGACAAACACGTACATCACAGTACTTTCCATTAGACATATAAATTGGTGTGTTTTGGCACACATCACACAGTCTTGAAACACAACACACTGCTATGTTATGAAACATATCTACCGGTATGTCGTGGGACAGAGCACAATCTCTGATTTAGGACGTGGATGCTGTAAATTCCATAACTAACTGACATCATATGGAATACATATTAAACAGTCTTAATTAAAGCCATAAATTACTAACTTGTTAAGAAAAAACCAGTATTAGTAAGTTGATTTGAAAGATATATATATATATATATATATATATATATATATATATATATTGTTATCAATAAGTTGGTTAAATTCGCATAATGCAAGCAAACAACAAGAAACAGAAGTCTATTGAAATATAACGAGTGTATGTTATTGTAGTGTATCTAATGTATGTACGAGTGTATCTAATTGTAGTGGTGACAATACGTATATATGTAATGAAAATGTAACAGCCGAGATGGGCATTATAAAATGAACTGCGCACTTGGAGATCTGTTGAAGAGTCAATCTTCCTAGATTGGAGTGTTGAATTTGAAACAAAAAAAAAACACGGCCATGTTCAGTCAACCTTGGCTTTAAATATTACAACAGGAGGATCGTCACACCTTTCAAAACAAAAGCTCTGCGCTTGAAATATATATGGAATACTATGAAAAGAAGGACTTCGCCTTACTTTTCTTACAAGGAATTCTTACATTATGGAAAAAAATAAGTTTTAAGTAAATTTCATTTAGACTCGTCAGTTATAAATTTAGTTATAATGTAAATTAAAATAGCGTTAATATGCAGAGAATTTTGTTTTTTCTTTTTGGCCCGAACACTCAAGTAATCTCTTTAAATACTTCTTCAAGAGTTTTATCGTAAAACCTCTAAGATTGGGTCTAAATAACCAACTGACATAAGCTGAAAACGTGAAACATCTAGTCAACTGCAAATTCTGTCCTGTACAACTTTTTTCTAAAAACATTTTTCCCTTCAAACGTTACCTGAAGTCACAAAATTTTAAAAAAAAACTGTAAAACTGTAAAATTGGCATTTATTTCAGCTATTAGTTAAGTAGATGTTCTTAACTATCAAATTTTATTTTTTTTCTGGTTTAATGTCCCGTACTGTTACATTCTTTTTCAATTCGTATAAAGTATTAACTGCTTCTAATTTTTACTTTTATTTTTAATTTTACAGATTTTCTACTCAAGTCTTGTTGTAGGGCGAAAAGTTTGGCCCATTTGCTACTTGTCATCCATTTTAGTTATGCGTGAACCACTGAATGAATAATAGGTATTTTTAAAATTATTCTTTTTAAATTCTCTTCTGTAATCGTAAATTAATATTAATTTAACGTCTAATAATTTGTTATCTATTAATAAGAATTATTGTGGTTTATGTTTATTCTTTTAATATGAACAAATTCCGATTGAAGAGAAATGCAGATTAATTTTTACATATAGAAATGAAATGAAACAAAATTATTCATTTGCGTAATATATTTTTCACTGAAGTGAAACTGGATGTGATGTTAGTTTTTAATAAAATGCTCCACTACTTCATTATTAATACTATTACAGTGAGATAATAACAAAGTTCTCTAATACTTAAAAAGTTGATTTAATTAAAAGAAAATAATATTCACTAGTGAAATAAAAACTATAAACTCTTGTTTGAATATCATTAATTAAAACTGATGCTAATGGAAAAGTAACTTTTAAAGAGGAATATACTGAGACTTGTTATAGATGTATTTCCGTTATTTTCAAGGGTCATGCTTGAACGGTATTGATTATCTCATTGATGTTATTTTAAATGTATGCTATTTTGATTGATGTTTTATTTAAATTGCAGGTTTGATAATACATATAAATTTAAAGGGGCAATGTCTGTAAAGTAAGAACACTATTTGGAAACAAGTTGAACAGAGATGTAAGTAGAGGGTAATATATGACTGGAGATATCGTTACAGGGGCTGCACTCCATTAAAGGTGAATTTGAATCGGCAATCTATATACGCAACCGACCTACAGCCAATTCTTCAACAGAACTAGAGAATTGGAGAATACGTATCAATGAACAGAAAAGTGTTCATGTAACATTCACACTGAGGCAGGGTACATGTGCTCCTGTCTTTCTTAACAAAATTCCTATCCCTCAAGCTACTGCCACCAAATACTTAGGACTGCACCTTGACAGAAGTCTTACTTGGAAAATCTAGCAATGCCCAGAGGATACAAGCTCTTCAGTCAAAAATTCTTAGAAAAATTCTTCATTGTCCCTTTTACATACCAAATCAAACAATCTATTCAGACCTCAGGATTCAACGGTTCCATCAAGTAGTAATATCTTGCTACAAAGCCTTTCATAAAAATCTTTGTAGCAATAACAATCCCTTAGTCCAAAACATCTCCTCAACAAATATCCCAGGAAATCCCCGAAGGCGCCTGAAGAGAAAGTGGCCAAGAGACTTATTAGTGTGAATTACTCTAGTGACTTGTAAATTTAATCTAAGTTTTATAACTTATTTTTCACGCCAGGAAGTATAATTACTGGATTATTTCTTCCCTCCTGCCTCCATGTGTAATATACGAGGGTCGTCCAGAAAATAAGTTCCGTTTTGGTCTGTAGGGCGGTAGGAGTGGTTTTTGCCAAATCCGGCAACACCGCTCGAAAGAGGAGAGGTGGGGGAATAGAATGAGAGGTGGGGGACCTCAGTCGGTCAATTACCAACGTCAGGGGAGGTAGTTGAAATGGAGCCCTCCATGTCACGTCCCGCCACCTCGATCCCCGTTCCCTCTCGAGTTGTTTTGCGCGGAGTGATTCAATTTCTTTATGCACAGGGTTTCAAATCAGTTCAAATTCACGAACAGCTCATTTCTGTTTATGGAGAAGGTGTAATGAGTGAATCAATGGTGAGGAGATGGGTACGTGAATTTAAGGCGGGAAGACATTCAGCTCTCTAGGGACCCACCGGGCGGAAACTTTCCGAAAGTCAAGTTTTTCCGAGACGATCTCATGGATGAGGGATCGTGAGATGTCTGGGAAACTCAGGTGGAGTTCATCCAGGGTTGAACGACGATCTTTGCTAATTGCATTGTCGATTTCTGCGACAATTTCGTCCGTCACAACTGAGGGTCTGCCTCTCCCACTTTCATCCTCAAGTGAATGTCTTCCCGCCTTAAATTCACGTACCCATCTCCTCACCATTGATTCACTCATTACACCTTCTCCATAAACAGAAATGAGCTGTTCGTGAATTTGAACTGATTTGAAACCCTGTGCATAAAGAAATTGAATCACTCCGCGCAAAACAACTCGAGAGGGAACGGGATCGAGGTGGCGGGACGTGACATGGAGGGCTCCATTTCAACTACCTGCCCTGACGTTGGTAATTGACCGACTGAGGTCCCCCACCTCTCATTCTATTCCCCCACCTCTCCTCTTTCGAGTGGTGTTGCCAGATTTGGCAAAAACCACTCCTACCGCCCTACAGACCAAAACGGAACTTATTTTCTGGACGACCCTCGTATATATTTCCTTCATCATTGTCACTGGTAATGTTACATTTACATTGTTGTGACTATGTAAAATTAAAAAGAAAAAAAATAGAGAAATGTCTTAAAAAGCAAGACAAAGCGTATAATAGCTTCTGATGTAAAACCCGGCTGCTAACACGCTATGGACAGAATCATCAGCAGTTGTTGACTTTCAACATGATGTCTACTCACTCACAAAGTGTTTAAAACTTTCATCTTCATCGCTGACTCTCCTGTATGTATCACGTGTTTCTATCAAAAGAAAAATAGAAGGTCTTATCTCATAATTTACCTTCATCACTCTACGGGTTTCAAATCCTATCTCATAAATTTTCTTTATCAGTTGACCGGTTTCAGATCTTATCTCATAAATCCTTCATCACTCGACTGGTTTCAGATCTTATCTCATAAATTTCCTTCATCACTTGATAGGTTTCAGATCTTATCTCATAAATTTCCTTCATCACTTGACCGGTTTCAGGACACCATATAGAGGTACTTGTAAATTGTTATTTTAAGAAATAAGTATGTCATCGACTGAAGTTTGTTTATGCATAAAATGAAATTGTGGGCTTTTATAGGATTTTTTTTTAAAATCCATTTATTTAGCATGATCCATATATATATATATATATATGATGTAATTGTTTTTTTTTTTTGAGGGTTGAGGTCTAACGATTTGAAACTAGTCCTTTTGCCGACATTTCGACATATATTTATGTCATCTTCAGTGCTTGGAAATCTGCTTCTGTTGCAGCATACCTTAATTTACTCTGTTATATGATTAACACATGCAGGCTACTATTTCTTTGTTATATATATATATATATATATATATATATTACATGCAATCAAATCTATTTAACAATAAAATACATTTCATTAAGATTAAATTAAACTTTTCCTTATTTAAACATTGAGATACACACTATCAAAGTGGCTTTTATAGGATGTAACGTTCTTATTATATTCCCGCTCTCTTAACCTGGGCTTACGTCGGATGTATCAATCCGGTTGAGTGCGTTAAAGTGATAATCATTTTCTTGCTATATTGCAGATATATATCAAGCGCTTTTGAACAGTCCAGGTTTTTTTAACAGTTTAATTTTTAATAACATTTTGTTAGTGTTAATAAATTAAAACTTTATACTTTCTACTTCTATTTTAGTGTTTATTGATACCAATATGGCTTTCATATTAGGCCAGAGTAGCCATTGCATACTAGTCTCTGCAGTGCTGGATGCTGGTTGGTTTCTTATTCTGTCCCTCGCTTATTTAATGCAGGTGATCAAGATAGTCTGAGCACATCGTCCTTTGGAGAGAGATCCCATTAACACAAGATTTAAGATATATTTCTAATTTTTTCTTTCTTTTAACATTATAATTTCGTTATAATTGTTTCAAATATGTTTAAAATCTCCACTTATTGATATGAAATTCTTTTAATTAAAAAGGAAATAGTAAGACTTTAGGTGACACAATATTTTATTCACTTTATGCTTTATTTGAAAATATCTTGGCTATTCGGCTATCTCAAGTTACAATTTTAATAGTGGCCGTAAAATGCATACTTTTGATAACTTCGATGTCTTGAAATGGTTTGTGGAATAAAGAGGAATGGAATGAAACTGCTTGCTTGCGTTGAAGGTTGCATTTTTTTACAGCTTAACTAAAACTCCAGTTTATATTAGAAATAGGTAAAACCGTCATACCTCGTAAGATGATCCTAGAGTTGGAGCGCTTTCAGACGTTGTCCATCTTCGATCACAACAAACCTACTAGAGTAGGTATTAGTTGCGATCGAAGATGGACAACGTCCGAAAGCGCTCCAACTCTAGGATGATCTTACGAGGTACGACGGTTTTACCTATTTCTAATATAAATCATACTAACCTCAGTGGTATTAACAATATGCATGTATTTAAAACTGTAGTAAAAACTCGTCGAGTGCAGTTTTGTAGATATATTACTTAAATAGGATTGGGAAGAAGACACTAAGTGGTTGTGGTATGAGTGATTTGCCTGTGTTAGTGTCGGCTGAATGAGTGATCGAGCCCAGCGAAGCGGAATATGCAAGCGAGACTGGAGGCAAGTGCTCAACCTGTTGTGTAACCTGAGCGATGCGTGTAAGCCTCGCACCAACAGCCGGTAATCCGATTATGTTCTGTCTCAGTTCACCTTCTAGCCTTGTCTTCAACAATAGAAGACATTCATAGAAAAATGTACATATAATAATCGGATCATTTCATTTCTGACTGCTTTGCAAAAAAAAACAGTTTTTATCTTGATTAGCATTGCGCGAATTAAGTGTTTTTACTTTCTAAGCAATTTTAATTATCCATAAAATCATATTATGTGAAAATTAAATACCAAATTTCGTAATTAATCTTGGCAATAATAGAACAGGGGATTTGCCAAACACGCACACACATACATATCATCACAAACATTTAAACAATAAATCGTGAGTGCTTTACAAAGCCTTACGATTAGAAGTAATTGTATTACCAAACTAATCGAAAATCAACAACTTCAATTAGTTTTTGCTTTTTTATGAATTATGGCCAAAATGAATTAATACTTATACCTATACAGGTATACAGAAATGAACGTATACTTATGTGGCACCATCTGACAAGCTACTGGAGATGGAAATTATAAGTTGTCTTTTTTATATATTCGCACTTCCAGCAGTCAAATTCATGAAATTCAAATCATGTTATTCAGAAAGCCTTTAAAGTTTAATAAATCTCTTTAGCTTGAATCTGAAACCGAATTTTCTTCCAAGTTAATGCAAAGCAACCCGACAAGAGGCAGGTAGAGATATTCCGGTATTGAGATTTGCTTCTTTTAGAGAAATGTCGTCTCTTTGATTCTTCAAAAATACTTGAAATTTGTTCTAATATAATTTCAGTGTGTGTTTACACGCTAAATTCTAATAATCATGCAAGATTTTGAAAATAAAATTCATTTTTTTTTTTGCAAAAAGAAACTTTGCAGGTCATCCTTTGATAAATAGCTATTTTGTGTTCAATTTCATTATGATCTGTCAAACAATCAAGTTTACAATTATCATTTACGTCCAATTTTTAAATATTAAAGCAAAACTTAAGTTATATCTTATGTCAATTTTATATTCGATACATTTCAGTTCTTCATGTTAGAGTAAGTTCAGATGAAAAAAATATTTATAAGCTATTTATATAATTATATATATATATATATATATATATATATATATATATATATATATATATTATGTATAAGCTATTTATATATTATATAAATTATATAATTTATATAAGCTATTTACAAACTATACGTCACATTTGCATTATAGAGGATGTATTTGGATATAATAACGAGTTAAGTCGCGTGGTTTGTTACGTCTTCACTAACTTTAGTAAACATATCCATCTATCCAACGGTAGAGGCACTGCCATTTTCAAGAAAACTTGAAAAATGAACTAGTGCACCCTAAGACTGGTAAATATGTTATATTGATCATGAATTTGGTATAATTACTGCACCTTACTATAGGGAAGTTAAAACAGGTTGTGAATAGAGGTTGACGTGTGCGGGGTGAGAGGCAGGCGAAGTGGCTCTGCAAAGCAACCTCACCTATCAAATAAAATTTATACCCTTTATAGAACAAGAATTATAATCGTCTTCAAGTGTTTAATCATGTCATTCAACCGCTTATTATAATCACAAATAGCATTAGCAGCCTTTCCTTTCTTATCACAACGACATCAGCGCTAAGTTCTCCAATTAAAATACTTCAAAATGAATTCCTTATCAAAACCAGCCATTTTGTTGCTATCATCAAATATTTTAAACTGACTACCTTGAATATAAACAAAATAGAGTTTCATTCCTTGACAATCTGGACAAAGTTTGATACAAACAGTTTTTTATGTGATATCACTTTCAAATATTATTTTAGTAGTTTGCATTTGATTTCTTTGATGACATATTCTCAATCTTCATAACAGTTTTAATTGTAACATCATAATTGAGATTTTTCTAATTAAAAACAACTTCTTTTGTACTGATAATTAATATAAGTATAATTATTTATCATAAATACAGTAAATTATTTATAATAGTATATTTACTGAACGTAGTAAATATTTAGTGTGAGTAGAGTTTTTGGCAGTATATGATTCATCAGGTGCTGCAGAAATTCAAATGTCTAACACGTACCGATTTTCTTGAGTATTCCTCCTGAGGAGATAATTTTTTTTACGATAGGGGCTTGTGTAATTCTTAACGCAATGTCAGAAGATATTACATAGTTTATAGAAAAATACAATACAACTGTGTATATTTGTATTCTTTTTAAACTCTACAGTTCCAAGGAGCAGTGCTTTAACATTTGCTAATGCTCACGTAGTGCCCATCCTGGTACTAGAAAATATTTCATTTATTTTTCTGTCTGTGATAAAATAAGTAATCCAATAATATATACTGTTGTAGCACCTCCATGAACTTAGCTTCGATCTGCCACTAATTCTAAGCTTATAGAAATAACTCATGATGCGAGTTAGCCATTGAACAGTGACATCTTGTCAATCAAGAATCAGAGGAACTAAATTATATAGATCAGAAATAAACTGAAGGTTCAGAAACGATGGAAAATATACATTAAATCTCTGTTTCGGTGAATCGTCTTCAACAAAAAGAGCGAAATTTCAAGTGTGAAGGTGATGCAAAAGTTGGTTTTGATGCCATTCTTCTTCTTCTGACGATGTTTCTCAGCTCACAAACCTCACATTCATCCAATAATTTGACACAAGGTCTAATTGTGGAAGAAAATAACTTATTGTACTCAAGCATTTCCGCGGTTCTCAAACATTCTCTCATCAGACTGCATTACTTTATTATGTGAATTTATCATCGCGCTTTCGGTATAGACCAGGGGTGTCAAACATACAACCTGCTGGCCGGATTCGACCTGTCCGGGGGTTTAGTACGGCCTGGAGAATAAATCTACATTATTATAAAGAAAAAAATGAGTTTACTCTAATTTTCTTTAAACCTGTAGTTCTTATATTGTCCACTAGAAGCGAAAATATTAGCATGCTCAGATAACATGAATGCAACACTGTGACTTATATTAGTAAAAGTGACCTACTGGTCCGGCCCGCTTGAGAGCAGATTAAGCTGGTCCCAAGCTTAACTAATTTCGTCCCCAGACCAAAATAAGTTTAAAACCCCTGATGTAGACCATGTGAGAGGTGTTTTCCTAGTTCATTAAACAAGGGCACATATAGAAAGTAAGAAGAGTTAAAAAGTGTTATTGGAAATGTTATACTAACAAAGGTGCAGCAAACTTGTTCAGTAACAATGTCGTATTTTCTTTAGAAACATTTTAAAATAGAGGGAAAAATATATCTTTTTATACAAGTTTTATGAGAAAATGGTCCAACGAGTCTAAAGCAGGGGCTGCAGGCATGAAAGAGGCACAGAGTTACCTAACGTTGTTATTGAAGCTGTTTTTACCCTTTCCAAAAATAACAACCCCTCACTTCTTCACGTCCGACATCGCTACCACTCAGAGTGCACCTCTTCTCGGGGCTAATAAAGTATAACTTTCACCTTGCTATTTAACATTGTACAGTATCACTACTCAACAATATAAATAAGCAATATTATAAATGAAAAGTAATTCATAGAGCACAATTCATGGGTGTATGGACGAAATTAATGCAATTTATAATACTTTTAAGACAAAAATTCAGTTTGTAAATATCCATAGGAACTGTTAAGTTGCTTAACCAATCGTTTACCGATACATAATTTTATAAAACATATACAGGTATAAAATAAATATTTAATCTGAAAATAACTTTCACAAAAAAATGTTTGGTCTTGCTGTTGGCTATTGCTTATCCCCTCTTCTGAGTAATTCATATATGAAAATATTTGGATCTAAAATGCACTTATAAGAATGATAGATACTAAAATATGTGTATCTAAAATGTTCTTATAAGAATAATAGCTACTAAAATACTTGGATCTTAACTGCTCTTATAAGAATAATAGCTACTAAAATATTTGGATCTGAACTACTCTTATAAGAATAATAGCTACTAACATATTTGTATCTAATATGTTCTTATAAGAATAATTGATACTAAAATATTTGGATCGAAAATGTTTTTATAAGAATAATGGCTACTCGTACTAAAATATTTTTGGATCTGAAATGCTCTTATAAGAATAATAAGTACTAAAATATTTGGATCTAAAATGTGCTTATAAGAATAACAGCTACTAAAATATTTGGATCTGAAATGCTCTTATAAGAAAATAGGTACTAAAATATTTTTATCTAAAATGTTCTTATAAGAATAACAGCTACTAAAATATTTGGATCTGAAATGCTCTTATAAGAATAATAAGTACTAAAATATTTGGATCTAAAATGTGCTTATAAGAATAACAGCTACTAAAATATTTGGATCTGAAATGCTCTTATAAGAATAATAGGTACTAAAATATTTTTATCTAAAATATTCTTATACGAATAACAGCTACTAAAATATTTGGATCTGAAATGCTCTTATAAGAATAACAGCTACTAAAATATTTGGATCTAAAATGTTCTTATAAGAATAACAGTTACTAAAATATTTGGATATGAAATGCTCTTATAAGAATAATAGGTACTAAAATATTTTTATCTAAAATGTTCTTATAAGAATAATTGATACTAAAATATTTGGATCTAAAATGTTCTTATAAGAATAATAGCTACTCGTACTAAAATATTTTTAGATCTGAAATGTTCTTATAAGAATAATAACTACACGTACTAAAAATTTGTGGATCTGAAATGTTCTTATAAGAATAATAACTACTCGTACTAAAATATTTTTAGATCTGAAATGTTCTTATAAGAATAATAACTACACGTACTAAAAATTTTTGGATCTGAAATGCTTTTATAAAAATAATAGTTACTAAAATATTTGTATCTAAAATGTTCTTATAAGAATAATTGATACTAAATTTTTTGTATCTAAAATATTCTTATAAGGATGTTTTTCGTCTTCCCTGCTGTAGACACAAGGGCGTTTTCTTTGGTCTCTTCCACTGAGAGACGTTTCCCTCAGAATGCTTGCTTCACCAAGCTCCTATACTCTATACTACATTTCCTATACTGCATTTATATCTGAGATGGCCTCAACACTAGACTTCGATCAGCCATTGTGAGGTCCTGTTTACTTTCAACAGTTTTTCTCCACATTTCAATTATCTGATCTTAAAGAGTGTTCCAAACCTCCAATCTTCAGCACTAAAAGCAAGTATCGGTTACACTAAAGATATTAGTAGCGATGCGTACTCGTACTGGTGCATATGTTCTACTACACTGGGCCCTTACTTATTAGAAAACTCAGTATAGACTGTAGACTAATCTTACTTATTTTTGTGACTTTCAGTGAAATGAGTTTGAACATCTCTGAATTAAAAGAAGGAGCTTTTTTTATAAAGGAATGTAAAGAAGTAGAGTAGCGGGGTGATTGGAAAAAGAGGTGGAGGGAAGCGGTGGCCATCTGGCGATGAAAACGTCGCCGTAAATAGCGACTCGGGAGAGCTTTGGGTGTATGTTGTATACATTAGACGGGCTTGGGTGGAGACGGTTTGGGCGAGGTGACCCCATTAGTGAGCTCTTGCCTGCTCACAATTAGCACCCCTACTCCTAAACACTCAACCCACCCTCGTCCTCTGCATTCCTTTTCTCAAACCAATTCCCTTGCTTTAGCTGCAAAGCCTGCTTCTCAAGTCCCAAACCATAAACAGACAGCAGTCATCAATACTTATGCTTGGCATATCACTCACTTGAGTCATCAGGCTCTCAAAACATGTTAAGATCCACTTTAAACGAATGTATTTCTGATCGGCCATACTTATCAACATACCTGAGTATCACGTCTAATATCATGCAATAGTACACTGCATTTACTGGCGTTTACCTACTCTATGTTAATCCTAGTAAAATGCATTCTGCTGTGAAATATTTATACATTTACATTTAATTAGAATCTCTTTGATTTACGAATAATTTCGTAAAATTTAAAAAAAATTAATAAATTAGCATTTAATAAAATGCTAAAATTTTTATGAAAAAACTCATACTTTCATAAACAAATTTGACAAAAGAAACAAATCTTGTATATGAGTATTCATGTAATATCAGGAGCTGCGAGGCCCGTAAAAGCTTATATGTAGGAATAACTACGACTTCATTGTCCGGAAGAATTACGATGCATTTTTCTGCCGGAGCGCGAAAATGTAATACAACATCAGTTAATAAGACAAAACTTACATGAGAAATGATGGTCAATTCCAAAAAAATGATTGCTAGAGAAAGGAACTATTTTAAATTACAATTAATAGAAGCAATAATAATTCAAGAAAAGCAGCCAGCCATAAACATCCGACTTAATAATTCTTGTGGAATTTCAAAACTATTTTCCAACAGCCGACCATTAGCCAGGTAGTAGGTGAGTCCAACCACACTACCTTAATCCCCCATAATACTTCCTGATCCAAGAGCGATGTCCTGTGAACATTCCAATACCAATCTACCTCTATATATATAAACTGACAATCCTACTATTATTCTCATTATTGTCCTGATGATGAATGTGGTACATTCGAAACATGTCGACTAGCAATATTAGTGATAAGCTTTATAATTTTAATGAAGAGACGAGGAAGGAATTACGGAACTGGAGAAATTATGTAAGAAACAGATAGAAGCCAAATATGGGGCGTTATTTAACAATATATGTTTAAATGAAGGACTGCTTTTACAACTTTTACAAATAGAGATATATTTATATAGTAAAAAGATTACACATAAACACGTGAAATAACAATCAATGATGAAACCACAATATGAAATGGAAATCTCATCTTTTTAGACTAGGCACTTGCGAACCGACGGTTGGAGTGCTCTTATCTCTATCTCTCCTCTCCTGATGACGGTTCAACGCACTGGTACAGAAACGGTTGGAGACCAACAATGTTGCCACATACGCGCCCGGTCACAGAGAATAAGGTAGACAAGATTCAATTTAAGGTTAATTTAAAATAGGAATATGAAAAATAATAGTGAACACAAAAACAAATAAAAAAACAAACAAAAACAAATTTCTCTATGTTTCTTTATGTACTATGAACTGTATTTGTCCATTTCGGATCGTATTTTCATCGAAAAAGTATATATATATATCTCAAGTAATATTGTTGGTTAGTATTATAAATTTTCAACATACCTCAAAACTTGTTGATGGTGTCATCCGACTGGTTTTGCATAGTCTGCATCATCGTATGGTACTCCTAATATTGTTGCTGGCTGGCGTGATTATCAAATGCCATTAGAGTTTAGTTGTACAGGGATGTAGTTCGCTTAGCACTGATGTCATCTCGTGCAAACAGACCTTTAAGAAACACAAACATGTCCTTATCATAATGAGGTTAATTAAAATACATAACTTAATCTAACAAACATTAACTTTAATCCCTTTATCAGTTAACGGCTTTTATTTCATTTTCATAAAAAAAAAGTGGAAGAAAATAAAAATTAGTTCAATTAAGAGTAAAGCGTTTTAAGTTTTAGAATTTCGTTGTAAGTAAAGAGGAGGCTGGAGGAGTATTTAGCGACGATGGAGATAAGAAAGCGGCAGTTTTATGGTGGCGTTATCTGATTGCCGGGCGGGAGACTGCTTCTTTCTCGACCCAGCTCCTGCTAAACTCCCACTTAGCTTCCAGCTTATTATCATCTTGCCCTTTGTCATTCTTTATTTCAGATCAGTCAAGTCCAACTAGCGAACCCCAGCCGCTCCACGTGGCCCTTTAATCGCTTTGCTACACGGCAAATGAATAAGTATTCATTAATAAATGTACAGTAATCATATTATGACCTCTTAACAAAATGTTTGCTGATCTTTAGAAGAAACAAAACAGAAAACATTCAAAATAAATGTGCACCATTCAAAATAAATCAGAAATTCCTGTCACCTAAACGATGTGATAGATGTAAATATACCCTACGATAAAATAAAAGTCCTGTCATTTCTAAGTCTAACGCAGGAACAACGACAGTCTGCCTTGCATCTCAGAAACGCACCACTGTCACCCCGAGCTCAACTTAAACTTGAAGGAGATGTGGCCGAACCGTAAGGACACTAGCCAGTACAGGAGAAACTTAAGTTAACTGAACAAGAGGAATATTAATTATAAATGAAGGAGTCACCTTAAAATGAATGAAATAAGGGCAGATTCCGGTATTGTATGGAACTGCCTTTTGTTAAACAACTGTTTAGGAAGTAAAAACTTGCAGAATTGTTAAAAACTAACTGACCTAATTGAGCATACTATTACTGAAATTAACCTAAAAATTAAAATTACGCAATTGTGACTTTCTTGTTTGAAATTAACTTTTAGTGACTAGTAGGTTGTAATTCAACCGTGGTTGATTATTTTCTTCCAGTATTGTATTGGTGTTACTTGAGGCTAGTCTCAAGAAAACACTGATGCTTAACGAATTCGCCTCTAAAACTACGGTGTATTAAACCTCTCAGACAACGGTTTCACTTTTGTACAGACAAAGCCAAAACAGTTTTTGCAAATTAAAAACAGGCTGTTCATCTGTTTTACTTGTCAGACGTGCAGTCTGACAGTAAACCCTGTCAGACTGCACGTCTGACAAGTAAAACACCCATACAAAACCCCTTCGGACAACACCATTACTTCTAACACACTACGGATAAAACCACTAGACCATGAGTGGAGAACTTGCGGACTTAAGGACGCATGTGGTCTTTTGAATCATTAAGTGCGGCCTTTTGCAGTTTGTTGAGACAAATGTTTCAAAATATAAAGAATTAAAATTATGGTATAAGACAAAAAAGTTTGGCATTTAGAAAAAAATAAATTATTATTCATCAATCATTACTTGAAAAGTCTAAACTTCTAGAAAATCATTTTCCTGATTTAGAGGTAATAAGTAAAGGCAGTTGAAGCCTGCTGAATCCTTTAAAAGATGCGAAACAGTTTTTGAAGCACTGATCGAGAAACATAATGATAGATTAAAGAATTTTACAATATAACTATTATATAAAAATTTGCATATCCATTCGTTGCGGCATTTTGGGGAAGTGGACGGTTCTAAAATAGCCTTTACTAGGCAATTCACTTATAAAACATAATGTACTGGTTGTTATTCGCTGTAAGATTGCTCAGTCACTATAGTTGTGTTTATTCAATACAATGGCACTCTTCTATAAATCGGTGGTGCATTCAATGTCGTGATGATCATTCAAAATAATTGTTGCATACACTTAAATAATATCTACATTCATATTAACATAGCTTCTCGGCCACTAACTCTTATAATTCAAAATAGGTTTCATGAGCATTAAGTCCAAAGACTAACTACTCCTGATAACAAGCCGACGTTTCGCTGAAGATTTTTGGGCATTATCAAGGCTTTTTTCAAGGAAAAAAACTATTTCAGGGATTTATCCAACAGCATCATAACCAGGGCTGAGGAGTCGGACATATTATGGCCGACCCAGTCTCCGACTCCGACTCCTCTATTTTGTAACAGCCGGCTCCGACTCCTCTATTTCGTAACAGCCGACTCCGACTCCAGTACCAACTCCAGCTCATATTTTTATTGTTAAAAAACAGATGACAAGTGACTAATAATAAGAATTACTACTTTGTAATAATAATGATAATAATAATTAGCAATTTATAAAAAAAAATCGTGAACTTTTAATTACCGTAAAGTTCAATAAAACTCAATAATAATAGCTCAATATTTAGCCTGGACTAATGGATCACCTGCTTGCTACACTTGTTGGATTTGTTCACATTTATTTACATTGTTTATATTGACTTGGAAATTTTTTAACTGAATAGAGTGAAATAAAACCTATTTATCTATTTACTGTTATAAAACTCTGATGTTGTAGTTTAAATATTTGAACATGCTCTAAACTGAATGAAATATTAGAAATTTCGTGGAAATTGGACCCACGTCCTTGTCATTGAAGGTTTAGCGCGCTACCGTCTGCACCAGAGGGACTTTTGCACAGTAAGTAAGCTTCAAAAATCTGATATAAAAAGTATCAAATTAATATTAGTAAAATATTAACACCACACAATTATGTCCTTAAATAAAAAAACTTATTAAACATTATTATGTCATAATGCCTATATATTCTTCTTTCTATTAATCTATTACAATAATTAAAAATTATTTTTATAAATCGGTTTTATAAAATATATTCTATAATAATTTTAAAATTATTTAAAAATAATTTTATATAAAAATTATTTTTATATAAATTATTTTTATAAGTAATTATTTTTATAAAATTGGTAGTAAGTTGGGTGATGTAACTATCTATGGATTCCATTTTCAAATCATGATGAATACCCACAGTTCGGGCGTACTAAGGAGCACTGGCTATAAGGCGGCCACACTTATTCTGAACGATCTGGATACAAGTCTTGTTCGTTGGTGCAGCTCTAAACCAGACTAATATAGGCATAGCCGAACGAACAACCTCATTATAGACAAGGTCCTTGACTGAGTCGACTACCAGGAATGGAAGACTAATACACATCTTCTATTTAAGCATTTATATTATGTCTAAATACGACAATACATAACAAAGAAGTTTGATATTATATTTACTTATAACAAAGTAAACACTGAACAAGCAAGGCCAGATATTTTGTATTAAACTAGCCATTTTGTGTTCTACCATCAAATGTCCAATTATCATTTTATCTCATTTTCATGTACACAATTAATAACTAGGTGAGCAGTCGGAGTCGGAGTCGACTGATTTTTTTCGACTCCGACTCCTCCAGGTAGAAAATATGCCCGACTCCGACTCCGCAACTCCGATTCCAACTCCACAGTCCTGATCATAACAGACAGGAAAACAAAGGGAGAAAACTTTTTTATCCTTTTTCAGCGAAATGTCAGCCTATAATCAGGAGGAATTAATCATTGGACCTAATCCTCTAGTAACCTATTTGAATTTTAATACCTACATTGTGTAGGTCTAATCGTGAGAATACCGTTTTGAATTCCAATTCATTTGGAAGTTCCAAAGACATTTCATTAGTTCAATATGAAATATAGATGGATATTCACTAATCAATTGTGGACCTTGTTATAAACAAGAATAAAAAAAAAATCCCAAAAAAGTTGACTTGCAGAATAAATTTACTCTTTCTTCCAAACAATTGGTTCTTTCTATTTCAAATCCCCACTGTGGCTTCTTTGTCAATTTCCCAATATTTATTGAATAATGCATTTTCATACACCTAGTTCTGGTGGAAGTGAGTAAATCAATGCTGATCCTGATTTATTTTTCCTGTCAATCTTTTTAGAAGTAAAATAATATGTAAATTCTATGGGGCATACAATTTTAGAGATGAATTGGAAGTTACTTCTATTGGAGGGTCGTGCGGGAACAGGTGGGATTTCCATGTAAAAGACAGGAATAGATTTCTTTTAAAGGAAACCATGGAGTTATTTCATTTGCCCTTTTTTTTAACCTTAGGTTTTTTAATTTAATAAATATGATTTGAATAAATCAAGTAAAAAAGGCCATAAGCGTATAATAAGGTGAGATAGTCATTTAAAAAACAAACAAAGAGCATAATTATTGACTTTTGTCGTAGTGGTAACAGTAACGCCATAATACATAAGTTTGTATTCCGAATATCTTAAATAAATATTATATAAGATACTTTGTTTATTTTCCAGCCTTAAGCATATTCCTAATAAGATAGATGTCCAAATAATAACACCATCATTTTGTCGGTTTTTTTTATATGTTTTTCTTCTGCTTGATTATATATTCAGGTTTGTTAGCTTTAGGTTCAAGGTCGTAATGTATATACCTTAAACCGAAAACAGAATTATATACTTCTTCTTTCCATAATATTCATTATTTATTTGTTATTAGATATTAATTTATCCGTTATATTATTTAAGTTCTAGTTTGTCAATCTTCATTTTATTCTATACTTTTTTTATTGTGTTTGTTTCTTTCAACTCTTTTTAAATATGCAGAATGCTATACTTCTATTCTGATCAGGCTCAGGGGTGGTTGACACCCTTTGCTATATCAGTTCATTTAGATCTCAACATTATTAAATATTCTAAACTGGTCTTTGCCAGAGTCTCATTGATATTAAAACAACTCTAACGTATAAGTATCAAAAAACTCTCATTGTTTGTATCAAGGTCTAGACACCATCGGGAAAGTCGTCCATGGTGACAAAAACAATATAACAAAACTAACACTTGGATAAACCCAAACAAACTCAAGAAGATTATTTGTTGTCCCCTTTGACTATATTTTTCTTGCTTAACTTTTTGTATAAACCTACGTGCAAATATATATATATGAAGATTTCACATAAACACATCAAATAACAATCAATGATCAAACCACAATATGAAGTCGTAAAACAAGACTAAGATCTTTCAATCGTAACAAGCGGACTTCGTCAGAGTCAAAAACCCAACTGATCCATTTCATCTTCAAATCAAAGAAATTGGTTCACTGGTCATCGCTCTTCATTCAACCAAACTTGAAATGAAGAATGTTCTATGTCGGCCACAGAACCACACTTAAGAATAAGGAAGGATCACATTTTTCGAGAATTACCGCATCGGTAAATTAAGAGGTTAAAGTCAGCGAGTACAATGCCATATGATTTATAGGGAGAGTGAAGATAATTTTTGAGTCACCCTTATAATTTAGCAGACGGTTTGTTCTAAAACGCCTACAAAACAAGCCACTATTTTATTAATCTAACAGCTGTAGGAGGTATTTTGTTATTTTTTTAAATGGCTGTTAGCAGTGGAAGATATTTCTTCCGCTGAAGAGGCCGTTTGCGAGGCAAGGCTCCGGTCTTTTATAATAAGCGACTGGTTTGTTTGCATGATCAACTGCTCGCTCATTATGTCTCCGTCTTAAATGTTACACTTATGCTAATGGCTTTCTTGCAACAGTCTGCCTTTATTGTATACGTCTTGGTGCTCTCAGCCATTTGCAGTCTTATATTTAAACAAATTAGTTGTTGCTACAGTTCAGCTTATTCTGCGAGCTTCATTCTTTGAGATGTTTTCTCTTAAGTGATTAACAGTCTAAAGCGAGTGACGGGCCATTACCTCATGGGATGGTATCTCATCTGCACCTTTGTAACGCTCCTACTTCATTGCATTTATGTCTAGTAGGCCACCAGAGGAAATGCACAGCGTCAGTTTCATGTTTCCATCTAGCATCTGTACGAACAAGTTCTTCTTAAAGGTGATATACTCCCCATAAACTAAAAGTTTTTGTATTTTTCAAAAGGCAAATTAATTTAATTGATACACAGAAGGATTTTAAGCACAGACTTGTGCTGTTTTTTAATTGATTTTCTAATGATTCTGTGTACCTTGAGAATATTTTTAAAATCTTTGGTATTTGAGTTTTATGCTTTTTCAACCAAAATGAGAGTTTTTTTTATTCAAGTGATAAGAATGGGACACCACCATTAGGACATATGCCAGAACTGTAACATAATGAGGTGAGACATTGTCTAAGAAAGACTGGGAAGCATAGATCTAAACCAGGGCTCTCAACTTTCCTAACCCATTCACCCTTCTCGCCATTCCAACATCATCTTTTGCAAAAGTTCAATTCAAATTTTACACAAATATCCTTTTATTTTTTCTTTATTAGTTTATATATATATATATATATATATATTTACAACTGTTCATAGACTGTGTTGATTGTACAACTTAAATGCTACTTAAAAATATTTATTGCATTGCAACTTTAATTCAATTAAAATAGTATTTTTTTTTTAATTTATAATGAAAAGATTAAAAGTAGTAATTGCTTTCCTCAACTGATAGGACCGGGGTTCAATCCTCACCTGGCCCTCGATTTATTCACGCGGGAGGTGAATAAATCTGAGCACGTCGTCCCTCGGAGAAGGACGTTAAACCGTCGGTCCCGAGCCTGTACGATGTCAGCTACTCGTTAAAGAACCCTACTCTAAATACATTTGAGTTAGGCAAAATTTAGGACTCCCACTGTAGAATCAATCTTCATTGTGTGGTATCACAAAGGGCCAATGCTTGGCCTACGTGTGTTCCCTTGTGGGACTACCACTGCAACCTAACCTAACCTAATTGCTTTCCTCACCCTGTAAAGTTACTGTGGAAACGATTAACCCTCTGAAAACCCAAAACTCACCCCCATTGAGAACCCCTGTTCTAGCTAAAGATCTCTCCTTAGAAAGTGCTTCACAATGACTTGAAGAGTTTGTTCTCCCATCTCTGCTTGTATTGATATTAAGTTAATATTGAACACAAGTGGCTGATAAGCATAATAGTGTACCGAACAATATTGTTGGACCGGTCAATAAATAACCTTTTATGAAACGCTGGCCTTTTACAGAGTATAACTACTAACTGATACCCTCTAGGAGATAAGATACACTCAAAATACACTTTTGTTAAGTTAGAATGTGACTTTCATTGGGTATTTTTGGTGTTAATGATATTAATGTATATTTTTGGGTAATATTCTAAAAGGTATCGTAAATGGGTGGTACTTATTCTGTGATTAAATTACCCACTGGTTTTAGTTATAAGTGGTGTTAAGCAAGCAATACTCAAACATCTCGTCAGGTTAAACATTTTTGAGACACTAATCCCACTCGCCTCCATTGCAGACCACTCCCAGTAAAAGAGTGTGCTGGGGAGGGGACAGGTTGTGCCTAGGAAGGGGCAGGTAACAATTCTGATGGCAGGTTAGCCCTGAGTGGGCGGCCAGGCCTCCATTTTGCCTGTCACCTGGACGCCACGAGGGAGGGGAGAGTACTAGGCCACCTAAACACGCATCACCAACCATTTCATTCTTTTAGACGTCTTCCAGCATTGCTGCTGGTGAAACCAATCGTCCTCTGTATCAATTAACTGCAGCGTATATTAAGAAAAAAAATTCGGACCATTTGGAATTTTTATTATCCTGACCAAACATGCAAAAGAAAAATAATTGAGAGTAAAAACCAATCTATTTGTTTGACTTTTTACAACAGCGGATGTTTATTTAAAATTATAAGTATATATATGAAACAGAAATTAAATAAAAAAAACGTATTTAAAAAAAATTATATAAAAGTTTAACCTTTGTTCATAAAGAGATATTTCGAAGTCGGGTATAATTTCAGTTTTGGTGTGAAATAGCTGATATGGTGAAATTCCCATATCATAATCACTCTATGAAATTGTGCTATATCATGATATAAACAATCTTACTATTGGTCTTGGATATGAGTAGACATGTCTTGAGGTCATTTCTACCTCAGTATTTAACCCATGGCCAAAGGCCAGTACAGTTGCAAATTATTCGTGTAGAAATAATAATCAAGCATTAACTGCAAGCAAATTAATATATAATAAATTAATATCCATACGATATCAACCTATAAAAAAATGCATTTATATGTAGGAAGTGCTTTATTAAAAGTTTTGTAAAGTAATATAAAGTATTTTAGTATTCTTTGGTAATTTATTATTGGTGAGGTGAAAGGAGAGATCCATTGGTTTTGTGTTGCCGCCGGTGGTTCAATATATAACGCTTCATAAGACCCTAGCGGTGTGGAGGTTACATACCTGGTGCAGGCAGTTAGCCCAGCTCTGTTAGTCTCTCACCATACCTGCCCAGTCCATTACACAGTGAGCTTTAGCTATCAATATATCTATAATATTAATAATATACTAAAACCCACAACTGTTTTGTCTGGCGTCACTCCTCTTCGAAGGGACTCACATCCTTTTACCTCATGAGTAGGCTTAATACATTTAACATGGCTTTTTATAATGCTTTTCAAGACACGTTCATCAGTTTTATATTTATCTGTATACTGGTTCTTGTAGAATATTTTGTGGTTTGTGCCTGTCTTTAGGCTCTTATTGTCTGAAGTGAATCTATTCTCCAGGTAGCGTCTTAGAATGTTGTCGAAATATTTGTTTCAGTAACTATTGTTGATTAGCGCTTGCTTGGTTGAAGAAATATTACTGTTAAAAAGGTCCCAGGATGAGGCGGTCTTGCACGTTCTGTGGATGAGGGATCTGATAGTGGCGTCTTTATACCGTTGAGGGCATTTACTCTTCGCATTTAAGTATGATGCTGTGTTCGTAGGTTTTCTGTAAATAGTCCTGTAAACTAACAATCCTACTATTATTCTCATTATTGTCCTGATGATGAATGTGGTACATTCGAAACATGTCGACTAGCAATATTGGTGATAAGCTTTATAGTTTTAATGAAGAGACGAGGAAGGAATTCCGGGAACTGGAGAAATTGTGTAAGAAACAGATACAAGCCAAATATGGGGCGTTATTTAACAATATATGTTTAAATGAAGGACTGCTTCCAACTTTTACAAATAGATATATATAGTAATAAGATTTCACATAAACACGTGAAATAACAATCAATAATGAAACCACAATATGAAATGGAACTCTCATCTTTTTAGACTAGGCACTTGCGAACCGACGGTTGAAGTACTCTTGTCTCTATCTCTACTCTCCTGATGACGGTTCAACCGAAAATTAGAGACTGCAAGTGTGTTCGTATCTTTTCTCTGTGTCTATACTTTACTGTGAAACGTTTCTTGTCCTTTTGTGGATCGTGTTCGATGCGCAATCGCGCCGACCTCTGGTTTCCCTCCTCTCTCTCTCTCTCTCTTCTCTCTCTCTCTCTCTCTCTCTCTCTATATAATATATATATATATATATATATATATATACATATATACTACATTAACATATAGAACGCACAGAAAAGAAATAGAAACTCACTTCTATATTTCGATGGTCTCGTCATCAGGAGGATAGAAACGAGTCGCCCTACAGGCAGACCACACGAATGTCCGGTGGTCTTGATTAAACACTCAAACAATGTAGCCAACTTACGGAGGGATGGGATATATATATATTTATTTGTATTAGTCATAAATGTCGTTGTAAACTTGTTTATACGTTACCCCTTCTGTTAATGAAACAAGCGTGACACTGAAAAAGCTTACAAAACTGCTTTTGTTTGAATTGTTTTATGTCATTGTTGTTACAAGTATATTGGCTGAAAATGATTATATTGATGGTTGAAGCATATATTTTTTAACGCACTTAAATTGTTACTTTTAATTATCAACGAGCTCATCAAAACTTTATAACAACAATTAAATTAACTTAATAAATAGTGAATAAAAATAAATTATGAAATCTAACTAGTAACAGAGACTAACAAAAAGTAACGTGTTCTTAGATAAATTCAATAGTCCTGTAAACACGGTGCGAAACCACCGTATTGTGTAGGGACAAAATGTATGAGGAAGGACTAGTTGGTATTCCAACAACTCAGCTGTGTAAGCTCTGTGGGATTTAGCACCTTATGTGTGAATTCAGAATGACAAGTGCATACTATTTACTCTAAAACCTTTTCCTATGTTAATTCATCTTTTATTCAGATAATGGTTTAATCATTGCTAAAATATTAGCTTAAAACTTTTATGATATTATATTTTAAAACAATTAATGGTTTAATAATTGCAATTAATGTTATCAATAAACTCCATTTACACTGAGATATAAATTAACTGTCTTAAGTAGTATGCTGGTAATGCGGTAGTTGAACAGGTTTTGTACAGGTTCTCTTCAAGGACTTGAAGAAGAAGAGTTGGCTTTGGAAATGGGCAACGAGCGAAACTGTGACTTAGTGTTGGTCAATAAGTTTTGACCAACTGCAGCTGACGATGTAAGATGGTCAATGCATCTCATAATGTAAATACTCGTAACGTCTGTAGTACTAACAATACTAACTAACTAAAATACTAACAATGTTTATGTTATCACAAGAAAGTTCAGATGGTTGATGGATTTTGTCCTTTTAAAATTCTTATAGAATCTCCAATTTGTAGTATTCCTTCTTATGTGAAATCCCCTGTTACTTACTGTTCAAACATGTTCAGCTGCCTCGTTTCTTCCTTCCCCAGAGACTTTCGAGTTATTGCTTACTTTGTTCCAAATTAAATTAGCCAGGTTACCACCAATGCCGCTGGAATTGGAACTGAATTGAGAAGACACAGTATATTTATTTGGTTTTCCTTTACTCTACAATACAAACTCAACTTCGATCATTAGGTTTTAATATTAGTTATAACAATTATATTTACTTTTCATCAAATAAATCTAAAAAAACATACTAACTTAATTGTTCTGAATATTACATTAATTGGAGATATAAACGCTATTTGTTTTTTCTAGCAAAGGTCCTTGGTTTACTTGGAAATTGGGCTCCAATTCTGCGGGCCAATTAGATAATAATTTGCATTAAAAAAAAGTATTTTTAGAAAACGGCGCAGATTTAGTCCATCTTGATCAACATTTTATTTTATGGTATTAAGAATGGTAGATTACTTCATTGTTCCTAAAACAGTAGGTACGGCTTATCCTTTTCTCTTCCTCTAACTTATATTTACCTTTCTTTCACTCTTCTTCACTTTCTTTTTTGTGTGTGTGTGTGTGTGTAGTCAAGACGAATTTTCAAACCGAAAATTAGAGACTGTAAGTGTGTGTTTTTAATGCCCCTATGTTTCTTCATCTGCATTGATTTTTTTTTTGTCCTTTTCGGTTCAATTTTCATCGAAAAAGTGTATATATATATATATACAAAATTGTCACAATAACACGTGATATAAATATTCAGGTAACTCACCACAAATGAATGAAGATAGTCGCTCTGAGGCCTTTCGTTTTCACGTCGTCAGAGAGCAAGTGAATACAAGTTGTAGGCAGGTTATGAATTTTGATTTATAGTTGGATTAAGATTGGCATTATTGAGAGTATTTTTCCCTATTACAGTCGAAATAGTCTTGATTTGTTTAACGATTCGTTCAATTAGAAATTCATCTAATTTTAAAAGGCCTGGACCAGTGTTGACTAAGCTCTTAGAAAAGCCTTTTATGAGGGCGCTTTCAACAATGTTTCTTCTTCTTCTACATGATATAAATACCAACTCCTTTGCTTCTTCCCAGTTAATCAAGTGATTTTTTTCTGTAATGTGTAGGAACAAGGCACTTTTATCGTCTTGTCTTCTAAGAGAATACTGATGTTGCTTAATCCTTGTGTCAATTCCTTTTCCTGACTGTCCAATGTATGCTAACTCACAATCCTTGCAAGGAATTCTGTATACACAACAGTTTTTCCGGCTTCTTTTAGAGTTATGGACAAGTCTATTTTACAAAATGTAACTGAGATATCTAGCTTCTTCAAAAATATGGTACGTCTTTTAAACATGGGCTGTAGGGAATTACTAGCAAATTCCTTCTTGAAAAGCATTCCTCCCTTTCAGATGACATCAAAGATGTTTAGTTTTTTTCATAATGTTATCAATTAACTTTTTTGGATACATTAGAGATGTTGAAACTTTGTAAATATATTTCATTTCTTCTCCTAAAAATGGTTCACTACAAATTTTGAAAGCTCTCAATAACATGCTATTGAAAACAGATTTTTTGACACTGAGGGGGTGTGCAGAGAAGAAATGAACATAAGAGGATATATTCAATTTGTTATTATTTCGGTGCAAAAGTACATCCAGGAAAGGGAGTTTATTATTATTTTCTAATTCTATTGTAAATTGAATAGACGGAACAAACATATTGAGGGTATCCAAGAAAGTGCTAACATTTTTATCATCTGGGCAAATACATAAAACATCGTCAACATAGCGAAGCCATTTAGCATTGCTAGGTAAAATTTGAGGTAGGCATGTAATCTCAAAATATTCCATATAAATGTTGCTTAAAACAGGAGAGAGACAATTCCTCATCGCCAAACCAAACTTTTGCTTGTAAAATTTTCCTTCAAATGAAAAAGAACAATCTAATGTACACAAACGAATTAAGAAAACACTCTTACAGAAACAGGTTATGTTTGTGAACGTTTGTTAAGTTCTGTTTCTAGAAAAAATAATAAATCTTCAACTGGCACATTTGTAAAAATTGCTTTAACATCAAAGCTTAATAGCATACTATTCTGAAAGGAATATGAATTTAGCTTTGAAACCAGTTCAATGTTGTTCTTGATATGACTTTGGTAAATAGTGCCTACCAATGGCGATAAAAAATATACCAACCATTTTGATAGCTTGTAGTCTACTGAACCAATGGAGCTAACAATCTGTCTGGCGGGATAATCATCTTTGTGTGTATTAATCAAGCCATAAAAAAATAAAATAAAAAAATAAAAATAAAATATAAAAAACATAAATAAAACTTAATCCTACTAGCTATCACTATAAACACTATACAGTTCTTAAATTAACACTATAATCTTCGATAACATTCAGAAATAATTCTATCACCAAAATAAACATTTTGTTTGAAGCAGTTTTAGCCACCTGTCATAATCAGGTGTACCACTTAGCTTCATAAAATGTCTCTAGGTTCCATCTGTTGGGTCTTCAAACTTGTTTCGTGTTCTTGCGTTGTTCTAGAACAGTGTTTCTTAAACTTTTTTACTTCAGGGCGCACCTATGAAACCAAACCAAAACTTTGGAGCGCATCACTGATTTTAATATAGAGAATTTGTCCTTAGATTTAATAACAGAAAAATGATTTGAAATTAAAATATGTAGTTATTTTTTTAAGAAAAAGAAAGAAAGAAAGAGAGAGAGAGACAGAGAGAGTGAGAGGAAGGGAGGGATAGTAAAAATGATTTAAATCCCCGAGTAAAGGCAAAGAGGAAGTATTATCCATTGATGCTTAAAGATTAAAGAAATTTACCTTCCAGTTCAAAATATGAAGTGGCCGAGACTTGACTCAGACTTGAAAACCACATATTTGGTGTTTTCTCAAATAAATTAAAATGATGCAAAAACTAAAATATAAATCTGTTATATAAACTTAATCTTCCATTATCATGGGCGCACCTGGATACCTTCCAGGGGGCACCAATACGCCCGGGCGCACCGTTTGAGAAGCACTGTTCTAGAATATAATTTTAACATCCTGTTGAATCCTGTGGTTTGGTTGTTCATATTTGGTTTCAGTTCTATTATCTTAATGGTTTCAGCAATTTGTAGTCTATTGTAATCATTTTCATGGTATAAAACTTCAGTGTTTTTCACCAGCATTTCTCGAGTCAGTTTGGTTTTATGGTCTTTTTTTTTTTATAAATATGATGAACTCTGAAGATGGTCAAGAAGTCCGAAACATGTCAGTTATAAATAATAAATCATTTGGAGAACTAGTGTATTTAGTACCAGAATGATTCAAAACAGAGGTGAGAAAACTTGAAAGATGGACAATGAAATGTATTCATGCCACAGTACAAAGGTCATTCAACAAAACATATATATATATATCATTGAACAACTGACCGTATTTCGCTGATGTCATTTTCTTCACTAGTTTTTCAAGGTTTCTGAATACCTTCTTATTTCCTTCATCCAAACGTTGGAGAATGTTAATTAAGTGGGTTAATTAAAAAAAGAAAAATTATTAGAGTCTTTAGAGTATGGTATATAAATAATAATATATTATATAATTTTAAATGTATATAATATATATATATATATAATCTCAAAAAATTTAATAATCTCCAAAATAGAATAAACAATTTAACAATAAACAATAGAATAAAGTTTTTTATAGAATAAAATAATATAAAGAATGTATATTTAAATAAACGGAACAAGATTACAAGAAGGAAGAAAAAAAGTAAACAAACGATTAAGGTATGCGATTAGAATCAACTTTTAATGTCAAAGGTCACGTCCAAGAATACATTTTTGAAGACCACCCACAGTCCAATTTGCTTAATTATGCCTTGAATTAAAAATGTATTTAGTCAAAAATTTACCCATTACTTGAATTGATAAGTTTCTTTTTACATCAAAAGAGAGAAAGATTAATTCATTTGGACCTTGCCATTTTATGAAATGAATTTTTAAATGAACATGTTGAGGGAAATCACTGTCTTCTAATAAAAGACAGTGGTAATAAAAGGTAATAAAAGTGGTAAAGGTAATAAAAGGTAATAAAAGACTATTTGGAGATTAAATATTGTTTTGGTAAATGTATTATAGTTCTTACTCTAATTTTGGCCCTGAAAATGATGTACAAATACACCGAAACGTCGGCCTAGGAAGGAGTTTATTTTCTTATATTTGACCTAGCCCTCAATAACAAAATATATAATATATATATATATATATATAATAAATTTAAAACGAAGGAAACAGACAGAAAGATACAGACATAACTCACATCGATATTTCGACCATCGTCGTCATCAGGAGGTGTGAAGAGCGAAGAGTCCCGCAGGAAGGCATGTCGCCGCCCTGTCCTTCCTGCGGGACTCTTCGCTCTTCACACTCCTGATGACGACGATGGTCGAAATATCGATGTGAGTTATATCTGTGTCTTTCTGTGTGTTTCCTTCGTTTTGAATTTATTTTATTTAAAAAAGTCCGCTGGACCGTTTCTTTTAATTATATATATATATATATATACACCACATTAAGAAATTGAGGATAGTTCTATCATTATAATAACTAATTTCATTGAACCTTTCGATTATCAAGCAAGCCCTCAGACATTCGTTAAGTTACTTGATGGAAATATCCTACTCCAATTTCTGGATTTACTCGTATTATTGTTTGTCAACCTTGTGTGTATATGTATACCCTCTCTTTTTTACCTGAAGTACGAGTATGTTTATCAATAAATGGTAATTATGTATCAGGCCTAATGTGATTATTCGTAACAACTATCCTACATATATCTGTTTAATGAGAACGTTTGCCAATTTCAATTTTCTAAACCAAATGAATGCTTTAAAATATATTGCATTATTCAAAGGAAATATATATTTTTATGCCCAAAAGATATATATTATAACTTTGCAAGTAATTTATTCCGCTTAGAATTTAATGCGAGTAGAACTCTGTTTCCGGACTTTAATTATTTTACAAGTGTGCACTGATTTATAAAACCATTAATATTCCTTTGATATGCCTGGGCTTTGAAAGACAGTAGGCTTATCATTTGCATGTCGGCCGCACTTCCTCATTTCAAACACAATACATTAAAAGTACCCACAGAGTTAGCATTTCCATAATTACAAAGATAGCTGTATTTTTTGCAATACTGTTTATCTTTAATGGGACAATTTTTGAAAAAATCATATATAGCTTTTCCCTTCCTATTTTTTTTTTTTTAAACTGTAATGTCAAAATCATACCCTGAATTAAACTAAAAAAAAGTTACACTTAAAATTTTAGAATCTATTCGAGTTAACCTTCATGGATTTGATCAATACTGTAAGAGAATTACAATCATTCCATCAGAGGTGGGAATGCAGAAGTATTTCACAGTCCCTTGTTTATGTGTGTGTGAGAGAGAGAGAGAGTAAGGGAGAACAAGCATCTTTTTACACATTTTTTGAAAGAGAGAATAGTGATTTTTGACACTTAAACAATTTTTTTTTTATTTTATATACATGTAGATTTTTATAAATGGCAAGAAACAAATAGATTTCATTTTTCCAATGGTATTGGAATTTGAGTTTACGATTTTTTATCTGTGAGTTTCTTTGAATTTTTACACTATTCAATATTAAGTGCTAAGCAAGAATACAATTAGGTAAAGTGTATAAAAACACTTAAAGGATCTGAACTTATTGTTAAGAATTTCAAAAACTATTTGAAATGACAATAAACTTACACTGCAAAGATGTCGAAGAGAGTTGTATCAGCAAAATCTAAAGGCATAACAGTGAAAAAAAGCACTTTAATAAACTCAACGTGAAGTAAACAACTGCAAAATGAACAGTTGAAAGAGCTGTAATTGTAGCCTAAAACGTTCAAATAAGACCTGAAAGTTCTAAAGGGCCAAGATTCAAGCTCGGCAACTGTAGGAGAGGGCACTTTACTTTGCCACTACTAATGCCCACTGGCGATGCAATTGTTTAGGTACGAACTATTGGTCTGAAAATATCAAAACCAATATAAGAAATTGCTCGCATTAACTTTATAGATTTTAATTTTATTTCTTTTTAGGAAGAGTTTGAACCTCTAGTTACTCATGCACCCTGTTGTACTCCCCCTGTATCACTGTTGATCAGTGTACTTCATTAACAAAATACATAGTTATACGAAATTGTTTACAGGACTTCTAAAATGTTAATGGTTGTAATTTATGAAGTTACTTTGATGAAATGTTGAAGGAGTGGACAGAATAGTGACGAGGCAAATTATACTGTGCCTACCTGACGGCCTTCAGTTCGAAAGCGACTTCTGACAACTAACAAGAATCGACATTTCGGACACAAAGTTATAATTGACAAGCGGACCAACTGACTGAGAATGTTACAGCAGGCAAACTCAGCATTCAGGTAACGAGGCCTGGTGGAGGGAAAAACTGTACCGCAAAGATACTCAGCAACAGCAACATCAATAGCAACATCAGATGAATATTAGTCAATATATTTTAAAATGCTGAAAAAAAACTCGAACAAATCAATTCAGTTTGATTCATTTCATTTGGAGGTGTTGTCAGTTCAGTGTTGCCAATTAAACCTTTTATTATTAAATCTAAATTATTTAAAGAAAAAAGTTTCAATGTAAAATTGAGCCTATAAAGACGATTTGGAGAATAAAACATATATTTTGAAAAAATCTTAATAGGATTTTTCATCAAAAAATCATCACTTTCATAAAAAGTGATTCTGGATCCGACATTCGTTACATTTAAAGGACCATTATTTGATGGAGTGGTGTACATATTCTGTAAATAAAGTAGTGAGACTGAAATTTTTTAAATTTTCTATTCAAATATAATTACAATGTGATATTGTCACCTTCAAAATAGTTCCCTTCGGAAGCCACACAGCGCTGGAGACGGTCCTTCCAATCATTGTAGCATTGCTGGAACTCGGATTCTGGAATGGCCTTCAGCTGGTCGGTTACAGCAGTTTGTATGTTTTGTAGTGTCCCGAAATGAGTTCCCTTGAGGTGATTTTTCAATCTCGGGAAGAGGAAAAAGTGATAAAGACTCAAGTCTGGTGAATAAGGAGGCTGAGGAGCAACAGGAATGTTTTTACTGGCCAAAAACTCGTTTTCTTTTCGGAATTTTCGGAACCATTTTCGCACAAATTTTTCTCATCTCCAATTCATTGGTCAAAATGTGATGAACGGAGGTGTGATTCAAATTCAACTGTTCCCCGATCATTCTGACTGTCAAGCGTCGATCTGAACGCACAAGGTTCCGTACTCTGTTGACATTTTCATCGGTGTTTGCACTTGAAGGCCTTCCGCTTCGTTGTTCATCTTCAATCGACTCTCTTCCTTCTGAAAATTCCTTAAACCACCGAAAAACCTGTGCCCTTGATAAAACACGTTCTCCATAGGCCGGTTTCGGTTGCATTATGTCCAAGTCTGAAGCAAAATTTGATTGCACACCGCTGCTCAACTTTGAGGTCACTCATTTTTAAAACGCTCAAGAAAAAACCATTTCACGAAAACCAACGCTACGGACAAACAAATGACTGTGGCGAGTTCAGATTCATACTGGAGGCGCATCACACGTGCACCTGACGCTACTCAAGGCCACGCGTCTCCAGCGTTGCCAGATCGAAAGCGACGTTGCCAGTCTCACTACTTTATTTATACACCTCGTATAACATTTTCTTAAGATAGCACAGGGAGAACTGTGACTTGTAAATTTTTTTTATCAGTTTGTATGGATGAGACATTTATGGCAATAAAGCATTGCCTGACATCCATTGATCTGCAACGCCTGGACAGTCCATTATGACTTCCGAAGAGAGCTCTTCTAGATATATAGATATAGTAATTGGGTGAGAATTGTCATATTTCTTCTTCCAGCGCATTATGGATTCATTTTCCTGTAATAATTGTGCTTTCGCCTCTTTGGGATTATAGTTGGCACTTTACTGGATTCTGTCCGCAATACCAATATCTTCATATTCCTGAATTTTAAATACCTTTAAGTTGAGATAGCCAGAACTTATCCACTTCTCACCGTTCTAGAAAAAGATAACAAGCCATATTCTACTTCACCTAGTGAAGTAAATCATACTAACCTTAGCAAGCTTAACTTGTTCTTAATCCTAGGAGACTTCGGTGCCTGTATAAGACCCAAAGTAAGAATATAGATGTTTAATTATGATATTTACTGAGAAAAATGTATGCGAAACAAATACATTGCATACTCTTCAGTTATTTAATTTGTTGATAGCCCATCATGTGTTAATCATAATTTATTGACCAACCTATGCTGTTACATTGTAACTACTGAGCTGAGATCTCCCTAAACTATTTCTATTAAAAGCTGCCAAATTGTGAGAATAGTAGCTTATTGCTCGACTGATTTAAGGAAGGGTAGATGTTGTTTTGTAATCTCTAAAGATTAGTATTTACTCAAAATTAATTAGTATTTTTTTAACTGGAGCGAAGACAAAAGAGCAAAGATGCTGCCATTAGATAATAAATACAAATATTATTTAATATAGATTGCCCTTCTTCCAAGTAATTTTTGACACTTTTTGAACTATTTTGCATTTTTTTTTTGATACCTACTTACTTTTTTTTTATATTTTTAAAAATGATATTTATTGATTCAAAAATGTACCATAATGCACCTTTATCTATGATGAAATTGTCTAAAAAAAAAACAAAAGAAAAACGAAATTAGGAATTTTGAATTGAATTTTCTCTTGTTGTATTGAATGTTATTTTGATCGGTCGAACGGTTTTATAGTAGTGTTCAAATAATTTCAAATTCAATCTTAAGTCAACAGTGCTGAACCTTTTTTGAGTTAATGTCATTTATAGTTCCATAAAAAGAACCAAAAATCCAATTCAGTACAAAAGTTAGTAGTTTATGAGAAGAGTATTATGATTTTCATGAATGCAATTTAATTTCTATTGAATAAAGTTATGCAATAATTGTTTTTGCGCTTGAAACAACTAAAATTAACTACTAAGCAAAATTACAAACAACCATTGTGGTAGATTCCTAATGGTCCTACTAAATTCTCTAAAAGGAAGCCAGTAAGCAATGTAATTGGGTCGACACAATACGGTGTGCAGATAACGCGGAATATCATTTGCGTATTTACTTTGGTCGTCAAGGTAAAACAATAATTATTTTAACAATTTAAACAAACATATAAAAAACACTGAAGTTACTTTAAATAAAAAATTGCAATTTACATAAAATCAAATAGGAAATATAGCATTAAATATTTAAATGTTTGGCAATAACGAAATATAAATAAATCAGAAGTCCAAATAGAAATAAAGACTCTAAAAAAAGTTCAATGGTTATGAAAAATGCATGAACAAATTATAAACAACCGCTTCAGTTATTTTATACGTTAATAGGAAATTTTATTTCTAATGATGAAAATTAATAAGTAATTCATTGATCTTAATTATTTTTAAATACATTATTGAAATTAATGATAGGTAGAAGAATTTGCTTCAAGTAAATTACATATGAGATTTTAAAAAGTTATATTAAATAATCCAATTATTACATGAAGAACTGATTGTTTTTATTTTCTTTCTTGTAGTTTGCAATAGTAAAAAAATATTATCTCGAAATTTTGAAGGATTTACGGGTTTTGAGATTCGTTAAAGTCCTTTTTTGACGTTCTTCTAATGACGTCTCTCTCTCTCTCTTTCTCTCTCTCTCTATCTATCTTTCTCTTTGTTAGTATGTTTGTATGTGTATGATGAATCAACTTCATATACTTCAATGAACCCTATAGTGTAAAGCGGCAAACACGTTCCTGTTGTACAATCCACCCCACCTTCCACAATGTATAAAATAGCATTCCAAAAAAATTTAATTTAGTAAAAAAAAAATAAATCTTCAAATAAAGGATTTAATAATATATGCAGAATATCTAAGGGGGCGTTACTCTCCTAACGACCGCTGTGCAAGCTGTAATTAACATGATACGAGCAATAAGAATATGTCTGGAATATTAAAATATTTATTAGCCTTTATAAGCATAAATATTTTTTATAAAATCATACGTAAAACCAATAGAAGTGAGAGACCTTCCTAATCAAGGTTTGAACTTCATTAAAGAAGTAAAATATAATTTTCATTACGAAATTACATAGAAAAGCATAATAGAGCAGAGATGGCAGGTTATTATACGAGATGGCAGGTTATAACAGAGAGTAACAGCATGTCCAATTTCATTGATCAATGACTTTAGACTGATTAAATGTATATGCTTTCATTAAACAAATGAAATAATTAAATTATTTATGTATTAGTCTGATAATATTTTACAAGAGCTTGTGTTATGCTGTGTACACAACAGCCACAACGAAATGAAACCAGAACTCAATTGATTGTTAATGAGGTTGATAGTAAGCTTCCTTATATTAAAGTTGAGTGTAAGCCGCTTCAGATATTTAATGATGAAATACCTATGATAAGTATTTCAGTGTCAAAAACAGGGAAAAAATATGGACTGTTTTGACATATGGTAGGCAAAAATACCTTCATGAGCTTAAAATAACAGGGATCTATACAGGCATTATCAAGCAAGATGGATTATAGAGCACTTAATATTTAGAAATGAGTTACATTTTTTTTAAATTAATTTTGTTTGTGATCACTTTATAACTTGGCTTACGGTACAACTAAACGATTGTACCTAGTGTGCTTTGAGATAAGATGAACATATACATTGTGGTTTCCAGCTATATGTGAGGCCAAAGCAAGCTTTGTTTGTGTTATATCGGAAATTACTGATCTAATATTTGCAGGTAAACTGAAACATAGGTGATTAATCGTGCAATGAGTGCTACTGACAGCTGCCGGCGCTGCACCGAGGACCGCTTCCCTGCCACAGCACACGTACGCTAAGCCAAATAATGTGACTGTACCAGATAATTGCTATCTACGGCTGACACTAATTATGACCTAATTACATCCCACTAGTCATCTAATTACCACACGCTCTTATTCCTTAAGTACTCAATTTGTGGAAACTTTAATTATTAACATTAAACTGCTTCATCATATTAGCAGTATACTTCAATAATATTTCAACTGTCACTCTATATTAATTAACCTCATATCTATATGTATGATATTGTCTGTATGTATGTTCATTTATCTATGAGCCGTGAATTCTCAAATGGTTTTAACTTTGAAAACTTTTACATGTTAACTCAAGTAGCAACCCATGGGTTGGTTTACACTGAAAATATAAGTTTTCTGCCCTTACCTACTGTTTCCTTACGTGTTTATATTCACCTTTAAGTCAATGAAAGTTTTGTAACAAGAAATAACATGAAACAATATTACTTAAATTACACATTTATCTTCAATCACAAAAAGTTTATATTATGAAGCTCATACAAAGGAAAAAAGCTATCAGGAAACTCTCTTTCAAAGCATTTAAGAAAAAAAGACATTTAAAATGAAATGTTGGTTGAGAAATGACCGATATGTAACTAGAAATGAAAAATTAACTATATCAATTAAAAAGAGTTTTCATTGCAAGAATTGTGTGACTTGAAGGCAAGAACGATAGTACAACTAGTACACTTCAGTTATGGGTCGAAAACTGAAACATCCAAGCGTTTCACTTGAAACCCATTAGAAAGACATTGAGTATGCGTGAGAAAGAGAGAGAGGATCATGTCTCTAGCTAATTAGCGAAACCTGGTTATAACAATTTATACACTCAGGTAATTTCAAAAGGTGTGTTTTCATTGTGAACTTGATATCAAAATAATGGTCGGAAATAACTTTGAGTATGTATGTAATATTATTGTAACCTCCTTGACCATCAATGGTAACCTCTTTGAATAATAGTTGCTGCACTGACCGCTAGGGTTGATAAGTTGTGATATAACCTTATCCTTTATGGCATACTCTATGTAACGTAATGTACAATCTTAAGTTTTGTTTATTTTCAAGTAACTAATTTTCATTTATGTTTTAATATGTTTTTATCATTGAATCATGTTTCAATAAAATATATTAATTTTTCAACAAAACTGAACTTAAACATTTAGGATTGGCAAGTTAATCTCCCCTACCCAAAACCTCCATATTATATGTATATTTGAACAGTATACTAATAATGAAGATATCACTGCAGATTTTAGGTGTATTAAACAAATGCATTGAATGTTGAAGAACATATTTTTCCTCAGAGACATTTTTTCTCCATCTTCTGATAAAATGTAAGGGTCTATCTATGGCGAATAGAGCAAAGGGAGGGTCATTGTAAATAGCACAGGCCAGCAACCCTTGCAGGCGCTCTTCCCTAATATATCTGCCTTTCGGCCAACCAACGGGCCTCTAATGGCATTCATTCAAACCCTTCGACTCTCTTCTATCTGCCATCACCAAAGTACTTTTGGCCTTTAAAACGTCCCAGTCTTTTCCTCTTAACTCACATATTTCTTCTAGATAAGGAATCACTATTTCAATACCAAAGATTTATAGAACTGAAAATGTTAATGGAATATCATATACATTGATACGTGTTGCTTATTTACAGTCATTAAACAATAATGACTATCTAATAAATTGTAAAATGAAATAAACCTTTAACTTCTTTGTATATATGTAAGCTCAAAACTAAACTAAAAAACACACTTACAAAATCAAAATTTTCAGTTTAACCGCCATCAAGGGGAAGAAAAAAGAGAAAACACAATGAAGGCGCGCTGTGTTTTCTTCTTTTCTTTCCCGTGATAAAACTCAAACTGAGACTTTGATACTGCAAGTGTACAGCATATTTCTTTACTTATTTCTAAATTTTTTTGTTCGTTTTAGATTGTTTTTCCATTTATAAACAGCACTGATACATATCAGTCCTTTATAGGAAAGAAATGGTGGTTGTGCTACCTGCAGAATTTATGTTTATTCAGGTGATAGTGTTCTCACTTTTATTAGTTTCCCACTGGTGTCTTTTCCGTAACAATAATTGTCTTAGGCTCTTGATGCGAAGTAACTGTTAATGGTGTATCTGGCCAGCACACTACGCAGGTTAGTCGGTGTTACACACAGACGAATGTGTCAATTCGTCACCGTAGCGGATCCCTTTTGCGCTTGATCTTCTCTGTTCCTCTGGGGATATTCACATAGAGGATGAATATTCAATCAAAAGAACGATTCTGCATGACATATTGCTTGCTATTCCAAAGAGGTCATTTGATTTCTTGATCGACATCGTTCGCACCATAAGACTCTTTCGAAAGCATAATTTTTGTTTGGACAAAAAACTTATGTTGCGTTACCCTGACACCAGTCATCAAGGTTTAATCAAGCTCTCGTTAAAATATGTCAGTTAACTCCCTATTGATTATTTCTAGTTAACAGGACAGGAGAGCAAGCTCATTTGAAGCCAGTATTATCTTTGATACGGACTTCTTTGAAATAAAACTCGCCTAACCTTCCTTTTCCTTTCAGCATCCAATTTCTCCATCCATTTTACCCTATTAGAACTCAATACAGTCAAATCTTTCATTTCACACCAATTGTCGAAAAGTCATTACCTCTTTCATTTCTTTTAGATTTTTCTCTTTTTGAAATCTCAGAATACTCCTCTTTTTAAAGGTTTTACTTGCTGACTAACAACTTCATACTCTATAATCAACATTATATCATTAATATTGTTTAAGAAAAGAAACCAAAGTCATGCTATATTTGGACGTTTTAGTAATATTTTAACAATATTTGTAAACATCTATATAGCTCCAATGATGGTGATGGCTACAGGTCCAATTGCAAAGTGTTTTAAGTTTTTTTTATGCATTATTACTACTTTACATACGTCTGTTTTATAAACTGTTACTTATCGGAGACAGTTGACAGTTTATTATTGTTCTCATTTCTCTGTATATATGAAAAGAATAAATTGTAAATATTTTTATTTTGGTTTTTATTATTATGTATCCTTTTTTTCTTGGGTTATATTATTTTTTCTATTTATTTCACATTTTTATTTTTTTTTTTTGTTTTAATTTAATTCCTTCGTTCCCCAGTTTGCTTGGTTATGGACTGTTGTTTGCCACTCTCGTGTGAGGTCTGCAGTCAGTTTTCTTTTGCCTTAAGTCATGCAAATCTCTTCATGATGACGATGGATGTCTAAATATTAAAATAGTCTTGCTTAGGGTTTTTCTCCTTGTTTTTTAATATATATATAATCAAACCTCAATATGAAATGGGAAAACAACACTCAGATCTTTCAACTCTGACGAAGACCGGTTGTTATGGTTGAAGGATATTAGTCTTGTTTTACTATTTCATAAATTGGTTTGATCATTGATTGTTATTTCACGTGTTTATTTAAATCTTTAGATATATATATATATATATATATATTTAATTAATATATATATATATATATATATCCATAAAATCAATGATCAAACCACAATAAGAAATGGAAAAAAAAGAGGTTTCTGACTCTGACGAGGACCGCTTGTTACGGTTGAAAGATTGTAGTCTTGTTTTCCCATTTTCTTATTGTGGTTTGATCATTGATTGTTATTTCACGTGTTTATGTGATATCTTTATATATATATCATTTTAAGATGATGAAGAATTATTTAAACTGCGCGAGAAATTATGTGCTACGGAGAGTATATATATATATATATAAAGATTTCACATAAACACGTGATATTATATAATCAATGATCAAACCACAATAAGAAATGGGAAAACAAGACTAAGATCTTTCAACCGTAACTTAGTGGTTTCTTCGTAGAGTGTCATATGTTAATTTCATCATATGAACTGATTTATACATATATATATATATTATATACAAATCACCAAATATATATTATAAATATATATATATATATATATATATATATATATATATATATAAAACAAAGGTGTTATATTCTTAGCTAGAATCATATTCAGATAGTTGATCTACCAATTTTTTATCATTACATAATTATTTTGTAAATGGTTCTTCTTTAGAATTTGTTATTTTAAAAAATTATTGGTGAAATAGAAATTTTGAATATATTTTGGTAACTGTTTGTATAAATTATAAAACTGTTCGCCAATGTAATCCTAAATGTTATGTTGGTGTATGTTTTATAAATGCAATAACAGTTTAATGCCAATTATGAAAGAAATAGTTGCAAAAAAGTTTTTTCCTCTTGTTATTGGAGGGATTAGAGGCAATTAGGGAAAGGTGGTTGTAGGATGGGGGGTGGGTTAGCATGAAACATGATTAATGCTTATTAAATTGGCGAGATGGTTAGCTGAAGGTCTCCGGACTGCGTCTAATTATTAAACTTTGATTATTCTAGGCTCAAATCTGCGACAAGCTTCCCTTGACAATAACTCCCCCATTTCCATTCCACTGGTAACTTTGGCCAAGGAGACAACTTGGCGCTAACCTTGTCATCCTGTCCATGCGACAAATTGTCTTCCTACCTTGCTTCTCTCTGCTCCGCCAAATCTCCCTCCTTTTATTATTTAACATGCTTTTTCAAACTCGATTCCGACATGCTGTGTTCTGAGATAATCCAAATTTAATTCATTAATGATGTGCACTGCTTTAATCAGAGAGACAACTTGGAATTCGTTGCTTTTGATTACACTGTACAACCACTACGAACAGTACTATTTCGTGTTGTAGTAGGATTATTAGATATATGGTACCGTTAATGTTTTTCAACAAAATAATTGTTTGTTTTGCGCCAAATTGACCTAGATTTTTTCCTATAACAAAGCTACATCTAGCGCATAGTGAAATCACGACGAAGGATCTTCTATAGAAGAAGACGTCCTGGGCGTTAGCTGCCGCTGCATGTCATGTCCATGGAGCTTTTGGCTCTTCTGAAGACGAGGAAATACGAAAATTAGAGACATATGTGTGTGTTTTTGTTTCGTTTCTGTTGCTTAACTACCTTTAAACTATTAGAGTACGTCTTGAATCGTTTACACAAGTACTTACAACTAGTATGTGCGTATTATAATAATTTCGTCTTCCATCCAAAATATTACGACCAGGATAACTCAGTGTTTGATCTACCTATTTTGTTGATAACAAATACTCTTAGTCTAGATCATTCGATTAATTAACCACTTTTTTTATAGTCAAATAAAAAATATAAAAAATAATATAGAATCTATTGTTCTACATATGAAAACTATAATTTGGTGTAATGAATAACAATGCAAGGATAAGTGAATGTGAGGACAGTAGAGTGTCACACAGTCTATTCATATCTAGAACCTGGAGCTGGCACCAAAATGGCAAACGAAATGTTCATTTCTGAAGACGACTAAAGAGCCGGCCGATTGGAGCAGGGAGCCAATGAACAAAAGAAGGGAATAAACACCCTCTCAGATAACACTCAACAAATGTACTCATGCCATACTCTGTGGCTTGAATTGGTTAGATTAGAGCTGCCTCAGATATGCGAGAGAACGTTTCGAGTATGAGGTGAATACTGGTGGGTTTCTGGAGAATACATATAGGGCAGAGTTTCTAACGTTTGTCTACGCTATAGCAAGAATCAAGAAGACAGCAGGAGTGTTCCTCACCTGACCTCCCATACAGACGAAGAGATTTTTTTGTTTTGTTTACTTTTTTACGTGTTTTTCTACCAGAAATTTATTTACTTTGGTTCTAAGTCTACTTATACCTTCTTTATCAGTATATTTTGTTTGTTTTAGTTTTTGTAGGACATAAGAGTTTATCCATGTGATGTAGGGTCGTGGAAGCTTGCCTCCGCGTGGTCCACCTCGGGCATATCTCGGATGGTTTGGTTTGTGTTTATCCTCGGCTCGAGCTTGTATCTCCCGAGATAGGGCGAAAGAACTTTCTCGTAAAACAATTATCAGTCTGTTTTGTTGTTATTATCCGCAATATGACTGAACAAGCTGGGAGCGCGGAATTATACCAAAACAGGTTAGAATAGAGCATGGAATGACTGTGTTGCAGAGAGCTCAGTGAAATATTATGAATAAGTTATATGTATAATCGGTAATGTTATTACACTAAAATAAAGGATTGAATAGATTTCCAAATTGGATTGTTATTCATGGGTTCGAGTTCGGTTTGAACCTACAGAATGTGGTTTTGAGAAGTAAGAAGCCAAGTCGAAATCAAAGGGCCAGAGTTGGTAACAAGCTGAGTTTAGGGATGGATTGTTGGCATTGTAGGATAAGGGACAAGTTGACAGGGTTTCAGCTGAGTTGAGGAGGCTCTTTTCAGTCCCTGTGGCCTGCCTAGTAACGACTTGCCCAAGACCAACAATATAGCTTCACAACCTTAAGCGTGCCTTTCAGTGTATCGGTCAAGTCTTTCCATCTCATTGTACCAAAATCAGTCAAACTTATAATCCTTTAAATTAGAAACTAAACTAATTTAATTATAAATTGTCACCAAGAAACTGTGAGACAGAAAGAGTTAAGAGATTGCTTACTTTCTTACTACTTTTGAACAACTGATGGAATCTGAGAACATACACTATTCAAAAGATCTAATTTTTGTATATGCAGACATGTGTTATATTTTTCTACCATTTCTTATACCTATATAAACCTACAAAACCGATCATGATATTTTTATGGCAATAGAATGTGTTTTAAAGAAATATAAGATGTTTCGAAACATCTTTAAGAGAATATAAGATTCACATGTAAAAAATTTTACAAAAAAAAAGTGTTTCGAACCGTGTTCTCCTTTCTCAGGTGACATCAGATAATTATAAGAAGGAGTATAGACTTTATTGCTAAAAAAACCCTTTTTGTGAAATCGGTGGCTCACTAGGCTGACATTAATAATATAACCTGTAATGACTGAAATACAACAGATTCATTGCAATAATTTCAATCATTTTTCATTCAAGCCTCAAAAATATTGCTTGAAATTAAATGTTATTTATTTATTGTTACATAAAATTATTGGTTAAAAATGTAGAAATTGTTTGGCAATTTTTTCCTAGACTAACAGCCTGAAACTATCTAACATAAATGATAAAATTCCCAAAGTAATCTAATTTATGTTACGTCTTTATGATAATTAGTAACAGAAAAGTTATAACTTGTAGGAATTTACGTCCACAAACAGAATATTTATTAAACTGACATTTTTTAACTCAAATGCACTGCCCCCTAAATTTTGTAGTGTTACGAAGAAGAAATGTTTATAATTACAAACATTGTAATTATAAACATTTCTTAAATGTCATCTTCATTATCATTTTGTTGTCCTACTTTAGTACAGGGATAACTATGGCATATGTGAATGTTCGTAAATCTGTTCGTATGGGTAAGGTTAGAAATATAGATCTATAATATAGATCTCTTTTCCATTCTATAATATAGTATATAGATCGGAATGCAGAAGCCAGACCTCTAGCTTACAGAGTGAAACCTTTACTTGTTTATACATTGATAATATAAGTTACACGTAATATGTTATATGATCGAAAAATATATTTTTTGAATCATTAAATAACATTTTTAATTTAATGGATTTAAATAGCAGCAATGGATTTCGACTTAAGATTTCGAATCAAAACTGTTTGTATTCTTTGTTAATCGGGTCGTCTTGATCAATGGTTGATTCTAAATTCCACTAAATGGAACATTTCAATCACTAAAAGTTAGGATGGCACAGGAAATTGAAACTGTAAGAGGGAATAACTCGTGGATATAAAAGTTTGTAGAATATGAGTTTAAATGTGAGACAGTATTAGGAAAAAAGGACTTCAGTTTGAACAAACATTGTAAATAGTGAAGGGTTACAGTACCCAGATCTTTGGACCAGGTAAAGGTTTAACCATCTCTAACCTGGAGTCCTGATTTTCTGATCACCCTATATAATAAAACTTTTCAAATTATATAGCTGCCTATATGATACAATGTGCATTAAGTTCTAAGAATACAGAAACAATGCTGACTTAACCTTTACTTCATTTAGGTACAAGTAACCCAATTTGGGATGAAATTGCGAGGGTCTCAATCTAAAGCAATGAAGGCAGCCTCGCCCCAAGTCTCTACAGTAGCCTTCTTTCAAACTCCCCTGGCCTTTTCAATACATCATTTCCGTTATCCTACTTTTGTCTTACAATTTACAGTTTAATTACTTAGAAAATCACTTATCTTGCAATATGTTCATACAAAATTTGAATTCATAAATTGTAAAAAGTTAATTTTTGTGGTAATAATTTTAAGTTGATTGACCATAAATAAAACCCTTTAACTTAGAAGTTAATTAATAACTTTTCTTCATATAAATTTGGACCTTGTTTAATCTAACGTTTTTCGTTTAAACGAAATCTAAAGTTTTCAAGGCCAGTAAATTCTTGTTATTGTTCCAGAGTGTTGAGTGGCAGCATTGCTATGGTAACCTGATTTTAAAGTGACCGCTCTGTGAACGTCCTCCTAGAGTTTATACCAAAAGAGAAACTTTCCATTTTATAGTTTTAGTAGCATTTAGTAATTATAACATCTTCCTTATAGTAGTGTTTAGCAGTAGTAGCCGACTGATCTATTAATTGGAAAGTATTGATTTATAAGTTCCTTAGTGTGAGACCTCTCATGCCTTTACTTCTGCGACTGTATGGTGTGATTATTCATTACTTTACACCATTCAGTCCTGACTGGCTTGAGTGGAACTAACATAGCAATTGTGCGAGAGTGTGCTCCACTTTGCTAGCTTGTACTAAATAATATCAGCAATATCTATAACCCTATTCTTAAGCGATTCAACCAAAGGCTCTTACTAATTATTTTTTTTAATTTAATAACATTGATTTTAATTTCGATACCAGGATGGCACTTTCAAGAAAGGAAGTGAAACTGGCGATTTCAGGTTGAAAAGGTTATACTCGTACTGGTAAAAGTTTTTTCTTTTTTAAACTCTTTTGCCTTCAAAAGTTGGAGCTCTTGTTAAAACTCGTTTAAGGAAAGGCCAGATGTTTACTAGAATTTCTTGATCAATTCCAATAGTCCAAGTTAAGTGAGGGTCGCAATTTAAGTTTTGAAAGGAACCTGGTTAAACGGATTCATTATCAGGTGACGCCGGGCTGCCGCCGGCAAAGCCCTGATTGATTCCAATTGTCCCAGAATTCCCCTCTCGTCATTTTTGCTCTTTCCAATCGCCTTGAGTTTTACTCCAGTTCAATTATTCACACGATGCACTAAAAACTATCACTTTTCCACTTTTCTTTAAAAAAAATACCTATCTCTTTTTTTCTATTCTTATTATTATTCGTATAACAAATTACTTTTCTTTATATAATACTTTCGAAATATTAAATAAAGAGTCATATGAACACTTTTCATCGTTATATTAATATAACATAATAATAAAATATTTTATCAATCTCTCTCTATAATAGAAAGTTCGGAAAAAAACTTCCATTCGTCTCTTGTTCAGGCCCCCTTTTTTTCTGAATCGGTCCTCTCACTCTATCACTCTCTCTCTCTCTCTCTCTCTCACACACACACACACACACACACACACACACACACACACACACACACACACACTACACACTCTCTCCCTCTCTGTATCTCTATCGTCTCTCTCTCTCTCTCTTTATTTATATATATTTCAATGTACATAAAGAAACATAGAGAAATTAAAAACACACACTTACAAGTCTCTAATATTCAGTTGAAAATTTTCGGTTGTTAACCGAAAATTAGAAACTGTAAGTGTGTGTTTTTAATTTCTCTATGTTTTTTTATGTACATTGAACTGTATATGTCCATTTCGGATCGTATTTTCATCGAAAAAGTATATATATATATATATATATATATATATATATATATCTTTTTTTCGGTTACTTGCCGTTGCTTCTACAACGTGCTTGGTCTCCCTTTCTCTTTTCTCCTGAAGACGGATTTGAGTCTGTAACTGTATTCCTTACTCTGTGTGTTACTCGTCCTGAATTTTTAACTCGTATATATATATTACTTTCTATCTCTCACGCACGCTCCCTTTCATTACCCTTGTCCTAATCTTTGTTTCTGACATGTTATTAATTACATACATACTGTCATTTCTTTATTTTGTTATTCACGATTCTCTTTTAATAATTATATTAAAGTGGTCATTTTACTGATATACCAAAGTGTACTAGTTAATGCTATTAAAAATCTCCACCTTTCGAAAGACTATCTTTACTTGTAAAACCTACCTGTTACCTTACTGTGCATGTTATAGCAAATTCAATCTCTCCAACACTTTTGTTCTCTTAATGAAACAGTATTTACACAGACTGTCGACTAGGTGTACAAACCCTAACATTCTTCTGCCTGGTGCTGACTCAATTAGTAGAGTAAATTCGTTCTAGGTTTTCACTTTTAAGGAAATTCTGCTTTCGCAAATAAAGAAGTTGATTGTTCGAAAGCAAATCAGCCTGACATTGACTCATGTTTTATTGAAATTCACTATTATCCTTTATTCAAAACTTGCTTTAAAAACGCGCAAACAATATTTGTATATTTCTCCCTAGTGTTAGCGACCTTGCTATGAGCACTGATGATTGAAGATCAGATGTGGTATAGTGCTACTGTGCTTGGCGCATTCACTGACGATTGGAGGCCACGTGTCGTCTAATGTTAGAGCACTTGCCTTACTGACTGCTGATTGGATATCGAGAGTGGTCTATTGTTGGTTGCTTGTCGTATCCACTGACGATTGGAGGTGAGATGTCGTCTAGTGCTAGCTTGCTTAGTACATGAACTGACGATTGGAGGCTACGTGTCGTCTAATGTTAGAGCGCTTGCCTTACTGACTGCTGATTGAATATCGAGAGTGGTCTATTGATGGTTGTTTGTCATATCCACTGATGATTAGAGGACGAGTTTTAGTTTTAATGTTAACTTTCCGTTGACTTCCGTTTGTTCTGTAGTTTTGAGTTTGAAATCCATGCCATAAACCTATATATAATTCATGTGCGAGTCGGAAACCTTTTTTTTTTATTGTTAATACTGACTAATAGTAGACTGTAATAAAATAAGATAAAATTTATGATTTTTCCTTTCAAATTTGACTATTTCCATATCTGATTTGAGATAAATAGTAATTTTCTTAACCTCACTTGCTCCCGCAGGAAGGATGTCAGCCCACCGGTGTCCTCCTTTCTAATAAATGTTCTCCTTTCTTATTTCTTTTTTTTTATACGAGGACAAATCCTTTTCTTCATTCAAAAGGCCTTTCTTGACAATGGCACCTGCTATCATTCCAGTACCAATTTCTTGGTAAATTTCCTCAACTAACTTCTTAACGAGACATGTTTCCCACAAATAATTTAAAAGAAATTAGTTTTCTTTAGAAGTTTTATAATGATTGGTTTTTGATCAAGTTTATGATAGTTAACAAAAGAGCTTATTCCCATACCAGATTAGGAATAAAATAAAACCTTGAAGATACCTAATACATTTCGCATGAAATGACCTTGGATGTGGTTGATGTCCATCGAGACATTATTGGGTTGATACGTGGGTTGATGTTCATCGAAAATAATTAAACACTCCACAAGTCATTTGACAAACCTTAGTCATTAGACTTAGTGTAAGAAACCGGCCCGAAATATGAAAAATATACATGATCGTTCTTTAAGTCTAAACAGTTCTTACTGTACTCCTAGTCTTGCCTGAATTTGAACATAGCTTATAATAATTTTACGAAACGATTATATTGAATGAGGGAATATTACACTAAAAATAACAACCATGAAGCTTTACCTTATATACAGGTGAGATTGTTCTTGAACAAGGAGTCAATGTTTGTTATAACTGACATGAAGGAAAGAACGAAATTACAATAATTTTTTACTGAGTTTAATAATATGTAACTCAATACTTGCGTAGTAATTCTCAGTAAATCCCACTCCAGGTTTTATCTTTTCATTTCCTTCTTTTTTCTGTTCTTAAACGTCATAAATGACCTTTCTTCACTATAGGGATTGAGGATTTTTCTTACGATATTCCTAAAGGGTTCCTCATAAACAAAACAACCAGATCTGTCTTGTTAATATTACAGCCGAAACGGGCCAGGTAATTGACAAAATGAAGGAACTGAACAGTACTAGAAACACAATGCCTTTATCAGAGACTGCGTCTATAATTAGATTTAAAGAAACAATGCTTGATTAACTAAATTAATTTGAGTTAGAGCAAATGACTGTCTTTCATTGAGGAAAAGCTTCGATACTAGATTTGTTTTTCAAAAAGCTCTACCAAAGTCATTTAAGTTGCAGATAAATCTCTATTCCAGTGGCTAACTCAACGCCTCTACAAAATACCCTTGATGCCTCTTTCTTCCCATTCACTTCCTTCCAAGATTAAACCTCTTCTGAAATTGGATCCATTAATACATTTAAAACTCATCACATTTGATTAAATTTGTTTTCAATCTACTTGAAGTATTTCAATATTATCAACAAAGAAATTAAACTTTATTAGTTATAAAAATTTATTAAACTTATATTTGAAGAGAGCTGAGTTGAGTGATCTGTATTTACTTAGAGGTGAAGGTTTTGAAGGAGTTTAAACCACTTGGGCTGGTAATATGGAAGTAAGACTTCTTTCTGAAAGGGGTATTCTACTGATAGAAAGGAGAGGAAAGGCTTTAAACAATCAGCTGAATGTTGGAGCAAAAAGGGTGAAAGTGGAACAAGAAGTTACGATCTGTAAACTAAGAGCAGTGGAGTAGTAATAACTGAAGAACACCGCTAAAACACTGTAGAAGAACACTGCTAAAACACTGTAGAGGGGCTTTGCTTTTGTGTAACAATCAATCAACGGGATTTTTTCTATAGCAATATTATGTTAAACTAGACTACCCGTGACCCTTTGTGTCACTCAGAAATTATAACAATAGGTATTGAAATTAATTCACTGAACATGCTTGACAGGGATAATTTCAATTGTTGTTTCTTGTTATTAAGACAAGGAAACAAATTCTTATATGGCCCAAGCTTTTGATATAGTATTCTTAACATGATTCAAGGTATATACAGAGTAAGTATATTTAGCAAAGTAAAAATCATTTAAAAGGTAAAAAAATCATTTATTAAACCATATATATAAATAAAACTTCAATTCAAGTTATTTAAAACAAGCAAAACTTGTAAATTGAAATATTCAATTTATTTATCTAACATAAAATAACATTTGATGTATTTACGTAGTTTATCTAATTCTTTTAGATAAATCTTTTAAAACCTCAACTTAGATTTTTATGTATCAGGAAATTAGATATTAGAAATAGCTTCAAAGGCCCTTAAAACTTATAATTCTGTCCAAATCAAGAAATTTATTATTTTTCAAATACTTTATTAGTATTTTATTTTATTAATAATGAGACAGTTTGTAGGACTGGAAACCATTTATTATAAATACTTAGGCGATTTTAATTCAAGTAAAATACACTTGTAATGAATAATTTATTACATAACAATAGTTAATAAAATTGGTGGATGTCCAGGAGATATTTTGCTGCCGTCCGTAAGAATATTTACTGAGTGTTTGTTACAACAATAACATCTCAAAACAACATGTAATATCTACTGGTACTTATAAATCTTCATTCAAACTCCTGTTTGAAATATATAATTTGTTTTTCATATGGCATCAAAAAAATTCAAGAAATCAGCTTTTAAAAGTTAGAAGCTTATAAAAAGGTAGAAAGTTTTAGAAAGGAAAAAAGTTTTTTTTTTTTGTTAAAAGGAATTTAATGAAATGTTAAATTAAAAATAAATATTTTATTTATTATTATATTGAAAGTAAATTTAGCATTATTATTTTCGTATTTTTATTATTTGAAAAAATTTAGTATGATCTTTTGATATATGCATATATAATTAAAGTTGCACCTAAAGATCACAATAATAAGACTAACACTCACGATTCTTTGATATTATGTCTTCCTTACCGTGTTCAAGAGAGGGGAAGAATAAACACAAGTGTTGAAACATGAAAGGGTTCAAAGACTGATAGTGTAACCAGTTAAACTTTCCTTTTGTGGATTCTGACGGAGGTAAGATAGCATTGATGAAAGGAAACATAAAGCCTAATTAAGGAAACAGGAGCACCTTGTAGACTGAAGCGTAAGGACCTTTCCTCAGGCCATTGTGGAGCACTCCCAGGAAAGCCCACTATTTCTTACCATCCAGCTAAATTAAAAGTTATACTATCATAGTTCCCTTATGAAGAAATAATCATTCAAGTAATACTTGAATAATACTCGACTTTCCACCCGCGGTCACCTGCCTAACAACTTTTGCTCTCAAGCTAAAGCCGATGTTGTGCCACCACAGTGAGAATACTTGAAGGAGACTGGAGCATTAGCCGCCATGACTGAAAGGTTGGCCAATCTCACAGGCAAGAATGCGATCCAGTGGACCTTCCGCCTGGAGACTCTGACCAAGGGCCATAGCTCACCCCACCGCACCTTGAAAGAGCAAGTCATGCAAAAGATAAGCGTCCGGCACACACGACTTACAAGGATGGATAGCCCACCAAGCCAGAGCGCGATCAAGAGAACCCTTGGTTACCGATCCAGGTTAACCGTCCTCCAAATTGTACATTTTTTAGTTCACACTGAGAAGGAGTAACCACCCAGACATTTTAAGCCCTCTACCATGACATCGTGAAGCCACATCTGAGAAGCGGGCGTTGTCCCATACCTGTAACCTTTTTTCGATGTATAGTTACATGTTTATGCTATGAATAAAGCGGACCAGGTTCATGTTTCTTACATGAATCTGATTAATTCTGTCACTAGAGCAAGCATCCTCCAAGAAACAGTACACAATATATGCTGGATGGACTGTCAGAGAATCTAAAAATATCATTATGTCCTTCTTACTTCCTATTATAAGGGAAAATCTCCAATCCAACAAGATGGAAGAACATATAATGGCTGTACCTGTAGCGAAAAGAAATAAAGCAGTTTGTCGAGGCCTACAATTTTACGTTCTCTGTTTTCATAATTTCACGAATTACTGTTTGATCTATTTTTACTTCACTTTAGACTAAACCTTTGGAAAAGTATATACGTATTTTATAAATAAACTATATCTTGTGTTTTGAGTTTGAATTGAGTTTCCTTCATTTGTGTATAGGAAGAGATAATTATATCATAAGAGACTCCTGCACGTTACAGACTTAATAAAGATTCATTGATGTTTGCCCAAGTAGTTAAGGCGCAAGAGTGATGAATCCTCAACAATGACTCTGCTAAAAGGCATTCCAAAGTTTGCTGTCACTTATTGATTACTTACTAAGTTTCTAGCCCCCCCCCCCCCACTCCCCCGCCTCAAAACGCCATCAGGCAAACAATCACCTACTTACATCAGCCTTATTTAATTAATAGCTCAAATGAGAATTTTAATCCACCATATCGTTTCTCTTCATCAGTGATGACGTACGTTAAATTACAGAAATGGAATAAATTGAATCCCTTTGTGCCAAAGTCGTTAAGTCCAAGTTTTGTTAATTAAGTTCCTAAAAGGAGTTAGGAGATTGGCTTTCCAGGGTTATGATTAAGGGAACCTCAAAATTAAGTTTGTTTTCATGACCTCAGACCCCTGACATAAAGAACTCCCCCCCCCCCCCCCACCAAGAGAACCAATCCATCGTAATTTCCTCCTTTAAAATATGTATCTCTATTTAACACTCGCAATAACAGAAATTAATGTTAAAATCTGTTAAGATTTAACTATTTAACAAATTCAATTAGTATTTCTGAGTTTTTGATTGAAGATTGCACAAGGTAAAAGCTCCGCACAATTTGCTAGCATCCAAGGATGTCTCATAGGCCAGACACATTCAATAAAATCCAATAAGCTGGTGCACATTAGATGTCCCTTCCCTCCTCAGTACTCCCTCTTTCTTCAACCACCACTATAACACCTCTCCTTCCATCTTCTCTCTTCCTCTATTTTCTGCCTCTCTATTTACTTCTTCATTTCGTCTAATCTTTGCACTTCTTTTCACCTCTTCTCACTCTTTCAAACCTCCCTCCTCTCTTTCTCTCATTTTCTCAACCGTCCGCTTTCTTCACTCCATTTCTCCCTCTGTCCCCCCCCCTCTTTCTCTCTCTCTCTCTATTTGCCTTCCATTCGTTCTTCCCTTCCTAATCGTCTTTCTTTGTAATCCTAAACATCTTACTGGAAATATCTCTTAAAACTCTTTTCTTTAGACCATAGTTTGCGAACACGGCTCTATTCATAGACTTTCTCATTTACTAACTTTCTAAAATGCTACACATATAGTAGCACATAATGTCAGCATATATTAGCATCTGCCCTGCAATAATTACGACATGCACTACACTTCTCATGCATGTTCCCTACTGGCTGGAGTTTATACTAATATGTAAAAATACCAGATTTATTAAGCATTAAGTACCATTCGCTATTTTCAATTTAAAAAAGTATACAGATAGCTTGCAAACATTACGAGTTTCATAAACTTTTGTGTAGTGACCTCTATGTTGTATTTGTGAAGGACTGTTTAGGCGGGCTCAAAGTCAGCGAGGGTAAAGTTTTTTGCCAGTCCTTGGTCAGCGGGTTAAGGCAGGTTGTTCCTTGATTTTATCTCTTTTATTCTTTCTTTTTTTTTCTTCTTGTTGTATTCTCACCACTTTTACCAAGCAGCTGCCCTCCAACAATTAAACTCCCTCCCCCACCTCCTCCACATTCTGCCTTAATACTACTTTTTTTTTTTCTTTTGAACAAAGTAACAGAACAACTTTTCTATCTTTCTCTTTCTATGGGTATACAAAGGGAGAAAAACCTTTACTGACTCTGAGACTAATTACTTGTTTCTTCTTTGAAAGATGATTCTATTCTCTCTCTGAAAACTAAAAACATTTTCTTCTTTTATTTTACTTATATTCAGTATTCCTATTTAACTCGCAGATATTTTGCAATTATCTAATACTTTTTTTTAATCTAATCTGTATTTTTGAAACAAATAAAGACACTTAAAAACCTCAATATTTTACAATGCATCCAAACGGACGCTGACACTAACCAATTCTATTTTTTGAATGTTGTTTTCATCAGAAGCAGTCAATTTGGCCGCCAGTCAAAGATTCTTTAAGGTACTTCAACTCTCAGTGACCATAAGAATTGACATATTTTAGTGATTAGTTTCCATATTTTTCATCAAATCCTAAAAAGTTATTAGCCTTATGCTAAATTATTTAGATGGCTGATATATTGATTTTTACATTAAATGTTTATTGTGAAATGGTGATATAATCATACCAGCGGTGACATATATTTTCAAAAGTAAATATCATGAATTCTTTCAAACTTAGCTTGAAATGTACAGAATGTGCAAGAAACTAGCATTTTGGCCTAGACATCCCAGACAGTTCGATATTGTTGGAGTATCCCCTGAACATACTCGCAGGTTCCATACAATGTCAACTAATTAATGATTTCTTTTTCCTCTATTAAAATTTGTCGGTGAAATCCAACAGAAAGTTTAAAATTATTCACAATTATGAAAGACTTCGTGCTTGAGTTATAGACATTTATATAGCCTTGAAGGGAAGAGAAGACAGTGTTCCATGGAGATTGACCAAAGAAAAGATGAAAGCTGGGTACTCATATTCCATTCATGGCTTCAAAAGTCGTGGCTTCAGAGTTATAAGCGTATTAATATTTAAAGGGCTTTATGCTTTTTAATTTTTTCATTAATAGCTCCATGGCCACGAGACCCTGAGTGTCCCACACACTCTCATACCGTTCACCATTACCTCTTTCTTATGCTTTACGATTTCTAACTCCCAACTCGTCCAAGATGGACTCCTCTTTATATCGTCAACTTATACACGGCTTTACTTCTTTTTCTCTTCCCCAATTTTTTTTTGTCAATGAAAATTCTTGGCGGATTCTCAATCGTCCTTAAATTCATTCACTGAACTGTCTGCCCAGTGTAACTAGAAAATAAAGCATTTGGGCCATAACGAAATAGACCAGTATGACCAGTATTTCTCTTATCATCACTTAAGAAGTAAAAACATATATACCAATAACATATACATATACCAATTTTTATATACATTTATATTGCCTTAGGTTACTATTTATAAGAGGAACTAATAAAAACGTACTGAGTCAACTAATTGAGAAGTCAACCAAAATAAGTTTTAGCATATGAAGAGTGTGATCGAAAACAACACGGGTGATTAGATAGCACAAAAGAGAGATCTGGAGACAACATTAGGGGAAATGTTATTTAAGTTTTGTCTTATTTGACACAATTTATGGCATTTACTATTGCAATGTTGTATATTACACAACTAAACGTTCTAAAATAATTCACTCTTAACTGAGTTCAGAACAAAATTATGAGATTTAGAGAATATAAGTATGTCTTTTTTATTTATTTGTTTCTTTATTACATTGAACTTTATATATATATATATATATATATATATATATAAACTAGAATTTAAAAAGAACACATAGAAAGGAAATCACTGAACTCACTACTATATTTCGATGTCCTCTTCTTCAGGAAAAGAAGTGAATCGCTCCAAAGGCTGATAACTACTAATATATATATATATATATATAACAAGGGGTCTTTCCCTATGGGTTTTGGAGTCTGACGAATACCGCTTGTTCGAGTTGAAAGATCTTTGTCTTTCTTTTCAATTTCATATAGTGGTTTGATCATTGATATATATATATAAATATATATATAAATATTGATGAAAGTATCGACCGTGGAATAGAAACAAAATTAAAGTTTATCAGGACCTGGTCAGTTCTTCAGGTTCAAAGTAAACTCTCATGTTTACGGTCAACGTTTCGGTCTTTATTTAAAATCTTTTTCATAAACAGAAGTATTTTTTTTTAAACAGAAAAACTAAGTAATACATTACAAATTATATTACTAAAGAAAAATAGTCTGTAGATTTCGACAACAACTGTGGTGCAGTGCAGTTTGAAGAACCCAAACTGAAGTCAAGTAAAGGAGGAAATATAGATAAAGTAAAAACTAGACTATAAAAATACAGATATATATATATATATATATATATATATATATATATATATATATTGTGTGTGTGTGTGTGTGTGTGTGTGTGTGTGTGTGTGTGTGTGTGTGTATGTGTAGAAAGAGAAATGTTTTTTAGACAAAGTTAATGGTTCATTTAAAGTTTCATTAGTGGTAAGTCTATTAAGAGCATAACATCGGATGATGTATGTATGAAGTTATGAGTTCTGTTAGTTGCAATTCCATCAGAATTATATTTATTATTACACTGGGAATTTAGCTGTTTTAATGATTTGAAGGCATCTATGAAGGTTAGATGGAGTATATATAGGGCTTGTGTTTGCATAGACTAATGTATTCTTGTATGTTGATGGTAATGAAACTTGTTTACAAAGCGAAAACAAGGGTTAGAGGAAATGAATGTGGAAAGGGCAGTTGATAGGGATAAAATGCAAGGTGTAGCGAGGGTTGAGGGAGGGGTGGGTGTCTGATAGTCGGCTCACAGGGCGGCAGACAGCTCCGCATCGCTTTCCACTCGCCTCGACCATTCAAAGTCCTCGCTCAATCACCCCGCCCATTTATTAACCAAAACCAATAAATTTCATTACAAAAACACAACGACTTAACTCCTGCCTTGCATTCAATGCTCCACTGCTTTTAAAGGCGGTCCAATACCAAGAGAAAATTTCAAGAAAATTACCCACACAGAAAAAAGTTTTATAAAAAAAAATTTCTACATGTTCAGAACATTAATGATTTTCTTCAAAGCCCATTTGTCTGTCTAAAAGGTAAAAAATACAAAATTTCCTGGTTGTTGATTACCTAAAAGACCATGCAAACTTGTACTATAGTGCAGGAACGTAAAGCATCTTTGTGAAGAGGTTGTTCCTTATTTTCTTAATTGCTTGTACAAAAATAAGTAGTATCATGAATGACAGAGATATAATGTTCATGCAGGACATAGCCTTTTAAATATCAACCATAGCAGTTGTGGTCCTCAGGAGCAGTATACATATATACGCGTGGAAAGGAATAACATCTCCTTGAGACTTGCAGTGTTGCCACAACGCGATATAAAACACTAAAGGAGGAGGCTCAAGTAGTATAAAGCGAAGAGGAATGTAAATAAAAATATAACAGTGTATATGTAAATAATATAAACAAATATGTGAAGGAATATTATTTAATAAACATAACATTGGTATGAATAATGACAAGGCATCGGTTAAACAACACAGTAGCTTTTCTGTTGCTATTCCCGCCAATTACCCGAACTTCAACATCAATAACTTTTAGAGTGAACGTGCCTCAGAAAACATTTACACTAAAACTGTTGGCTTTAAGGGTTATTTTTTTATTATTTTTTCTCGTTCATTACTTTTTTATTAAGTGTTATTTGTTTGAAAATTTGAAACTGGTGAAGACCGCTTGTCACGGTTGAAAGATCTTAGTCTTGTTTTCCCATTTCATATTGTGGTTCGATCATTGATTGTTACTTCACGTGTTTATGTGACATCCTGTATATATATATATTATTATTTCCTTTTTTTTAATTTTTAATTTATAATTTTTATTTTATAATTTTATCTATTGTTTTTGCTTTCTCCGTTCTCCGACGTTTAGTGCCTAGCTCCTTTTTTACGCTAGTGCTGCTCTCATCGGTTGACTCTTTATTGCTTCATTCGCGCTCCGTTCTTCGACGTGGGGAGATCTCTCTCACTTCGTCCTCTCTTCTAGTCCACTCTCCTGATGACGAACAACAGTTCGAAATATTGAATTCTGTAAGTGTTCTTTTTATTCTCTTTTCTGTGTCGTGCTTTGTGTAATTTAAAGTTATATATATATATATAATTTTATATATATATTTATATAGCTTCCAAGTATATAGGGCTGACTACGAAGAAGCTTTCGCGGCGATTGACTCTCCACCTTGCAGGAGGAGCACCGAAGAGCCATGCTGAAGAGGTTCATAAACAGAAATTAACAAGAGAGAACCTGACTGAGGGGACAACTATTTTGCAAAGCTTACAAGACGACATCAGACTACATATACTTGAAGCCCTCTACATTAAGGAATACGACCCTTCATTAAACATACAAAACAGTGACCTCAAAGCTATACCCAGTTCAAAAAATTTTGATACCACCTATAAGCTTGTAAGAGAGGTGTAGGTGAAGGGACACGACACAGGTAGATGGGTTCAGTGCCCTGCCCTGCCGGCCCTCCCACCTACACCTCCCTCCCTTCTCCATACTTTATTTCCGTAGTTAGTTGTTAACTGTACCATAGTTAAGTTGTTCTCTATACCATAGCCTTAGTTTTGATTATAATTTTAGTTTATAGATTTTTACCTGAAGATGGCTAATGTAAGCCGAAAGCTTGTGTTTTAGATTAAGTCGTAAATTATAGTGTTAGAATAAAATTTTGAAAGTGTTTAGTGTTTACCTTCATGTCGTTACCAGAACTCCTCTGGAAAATACCCGAGAGCTACCGTAAACTAGTGAGGAAACTAGAAAAAATCAGCCATAAATTGGTCAACGCAGAAGCTGCTGCCAACTTTAATTATACACATATATATGTATATATATATAAAAATTTAAATTACACAAAGCACGACACAGAAAAGAGAATACAAAGAAAACTTACAGAATTCATATATATATATATATATATATATATATATATATATATAAAGATTTCACAGAAACACGTTAAATAACAATTAATGATCAAACCACAATATGAAATAGGAAAACAAAACTAAGATCTTTCAACTGAAACAAGCAGTCTTCGTCAGAGCCAAAAACCCAAATGAGTTGAGGCTTGATCATTGATATGTATACATATAGCTGTGCTCTCTAATCGGAATTTGGTCAATTTTCTTGAATAAAAAATCAAACTTTCGCTGCCAACGTTTTGGTTTTATTTAAAACCTTTTTCATAGGCAGAAGTACGAATTTTTTAACTAAGAAAATGAAATTTACATTATTTAAAGGAACAACAATGTTAACCGGACAAAACCTTCGACTACACTAATAAGATAACATTCCAAAAACTTTGTAAACACCTATTCTATCAAATGGTCGATATATTATTGAATCTGCTATATATATATTATATATATATATATATATATATATATAAGATTTCTAAGTGTATTATGTTATCAAACAATGTATTATGTAGTATAAAATGTGACCAATTTCCTTTTCAAATATACATACTTTTAATAAATTTGATTAAAATGCTTCAATATATTTTAAATATTTCTATTCTCCTGTGATGAATGAAAAGATGATTCTACTGTGATGAATGAAAAGATGATTCTGCTGTGATGAATGATAAGATGATGATGGAAAGAATTCTTGTAAGACGCTATCCTGGTATAATTTTAATCTAATATTGTATGAAATTGATTTATATTGAGACCAAATTGTCGGGAGAAGAATGATTGGAAGAAAATGAAGTTTGTGATTAGTTATTAGATTTTGAGGGAAGGCTTTCTTTCGAAGCAATGTCCTTCCTTCCACTACTTCTTGTTTCCTTATTGTTTCATACTCTTCCTCATATTTCTTTTCATTCTTTAGACCCTTATACGTAGGTCATATTAATATTTTTTGTTTGTTTCAGGTAAAAAATGAACTCTGATTTTGTTTTCGCCACTACACGGTAAGAATAGAGTATCTTTATTTTATTCTTGGCCGATAACAATATATCTGTCATTAATCATAACCAGCTGTAGTTATTTGTCCAAACTTTTCATTAAAGAGTGGGTATGCATATTTTTTACAACAAATTGGCTGATATAATTTAGATGAATTGTTCAAACACAAACTGTTTTGAAACATTGAAGTAGATTCTTCATTTATATGATATGGCAATAATCTTAGTAAATCGTCATTACTTCTTGTGGTTCTGCATTGTTTGAGTAGCTCCTGACTTCCTTGATAGCCGTTTTCAGTATTTCTATTTGTGAAAATCTATGTTGATGTCTGAGTATCATTTTTGCCTGCAGATTAATATTCAATGAACTCGTTGATAGTAAATCTAAATATTACTTTCTCCTTTTGCAGTTTGGTTCTTTTTTTATTCACAAAACAAGTGTACTCCTCATGCACTGAACGACAGGATTATATAGTAGTAGTTCATTCGTTTGTGACATTTTAGAGAAATGTTGGGATAAAAATAATAGAATAAATGAATCCTCAAAGCGTAAAAGCTGTGAACACCCAACATGATTCCTGATGGAGTTGTGTTAACGATTATATTACTCGACTTACATGTAATAAAGAAAAAAAACATCAATTTGTACAAATATTTCTGTTCAGGGTGATAGACTGACAGAGCTAACCATCCCCAGTCTTCCTAAACCACCTAAAGCTAATATTGCTTTAGCAAATTAGCAAATTTAGCAAATTCAACATTGTCCAGGAGAGGGTGGTCATGGCTTTGAGAGTGAAGGGATGCCTGCTTTGCTCAGGTTTTGTTCAGTAGTCCCCTGTCGGCCAGTACTTCTCACTCCTATGTTGTATTATCCTTTTGCTTCACATATACTCTTTTAAGTTTTTTTCTTATCCCATCATAACACAAGCTAATAATATTTTGAGCAATAATCTAGTCAAAGGGATTTAGTTTGTTCCCAGATTGTTTTTATTTCTGGAGCCCTTTGTTCTCCCTGTCCATCAGATTTTTCCCCCTTTTCCTTCCTTTTCTTTATTATAAAATACTTCTCTTACTTCACCACCAATCATACGTCTGGTTTTTCCGATCGATGCATTTCATAAGTCTGACAATCATCCATATTGAATGAAAGATCTTAGTCCCATTTTACAATTACATATTTTGCTTTAATGTATAAATATAAATTATAGTAATCAAATTATAACTGGATGAAAATTGAATCAACAGTGCTATAAAGTCAAAATGTTTGTTTATAAGAAATCTTCAGGGATTATAATCTCTAGTTTGATGAAGTTGTTAAAGGTCACTTGTTTATTAACAACAAATCATGCAGACCGACTCATGTTGCACATAACTAGCCTTTCAGAAACAAAATATTTTACAATGTTGAGTATTAAGCATTTATAAATCTTTTTCGTTCAGGTCTTTTATCATATTTTTCGACAAATTAATCAGTGTCAGTCAAATTCTTGAAATTACTTAGTGTTTTCGATTGAAAATCAATAATATGGTAATTTCCCTTTCAGATTTTAGTAAAATGGAAAGAATTTATTAAAATTACATTAACTTAAATATTAATATTCATGGAACCGAATATAACTGATGGAAGTTATTGATTTATGTATTTTCTGTTTTAAATATTTGAAAAGAGGTGAAAGAGATTGATTTTAATGATATGAAAGCAGTGTTTGTTGTTTGCTTAGAACTAACATATTTGTAGGATCAGCTCAGTGCTGTTTTTACTGAAATGTGCGCTTCACATCCATTTTGCTCTGTTGTAGTAGTTGTGAATGGAAACACAACATCCAATTAATTTTGCATCAGAATTAAATGTTACTTTACTTTTCTCAAGTTTATTTTAGTAGGGATCTTTATCTAAAAACTGTAATGGTATTGAACTGTGACGTCCCCTCAGATGGTGGTGTCATCATCAAAACTCCAGAGTTTTCAAGTGGACATGAAAGAGTTTAAGCACAGCCTCCAGTTCCTATCTTCATCAATGTCAAGTCTTTGTTAAATATCCATATTCTTAATTAAAATAAACTCCAGTAACATTGACAATTTTTCATTATTGATGTGTGTCGCACAGAACCAAAGAAAGTGTAAATGAACAAACAAGTCTTTTGTTCAAAGTTTAGAGCAACACTCAAGGTAAAAGTCTTGATATAGTGTTTCCCTTCACAACTACTACAGCTGGACGAAGAGAATGTGAACCGCACATTATAGTAAAGAAACCACTGAGTTGAGGTCTACGTACATGTTAGTTCTAAGCAAACAGTAAATACTGCCTCTATGTTATTGAAATCAAATGTAGGCTTATGGCACACCATTACTGTAAGGCTACTGAGTTGATTCTGTATCAGAAGTCCGATATTTTACTCCACTCAGATTAGATACAGTTGGGTTGGATCTTTAATCGAATACCTGAAATCGTTCAAGCTCCCAGACGGCCGTCTTTATATGGTACATCCCAGGAGCGAATGCGCGTTTTCTTCCACCTACATGAAAAATGTAGTACCATGAAGAAGATTTTGACTTTAAAATCTTAATTACCTCCAGTAAGAATACACCTGACCTCCAAAGTCAACAAAAACTTTCATTAACTGAATGTGGTCTTCCTGACTCCCAAAATGGCATTGTTACATTCAGTACAGATGAAATCAGCGCTATAAATAGTCTGAAATAATCGCACTGAATAAATTGAAGTCAATCACTGCGGCAATGTTTGGAAACAAAAGTGCTTAAGGATAAATTGGCAAAAATTTACACGAAAGTTATTCTTTAGATAGGGTTTCATGATCGATTTCAATTACTTTGATGGAAATCTAGATTTTTGTCTCAAGAATACAATTTATTTGATAGATGTTTTATCACTCTCATTTATCTAACAGATTCTTACGAACATTGAAGCTCTATATAAAATATTATTTCTTGCAGATGAAAAGATAAACCTTTTAAATAGATTTTATTCTCACCACAATAACAAAATAAAGTGTTCAGTGCGGAGGCTTCACTCTATCAATTTTTTTTGGAGTAAATAATTGTAAACTTACTTAAGAATATTAAAAGTAACAAAATAAATAAACCAAACCATAAAACAAAACACTAGGTTACGGGAGTAGAATTAGTATTTTAGTTAAAGACTGACCATAGTAATATGATTTATATTAATATTTTTTTATATAATTATGATGAATCTTCTAGTTGAATCAAAAGCTCGTTGCAAGTCAAACAAGACTGCTAGCATGTGCTTACTCTCCTAAAATTAGTTTTGGATAGTGTTTACTATGGTAGGGAGATGGTTCAATCAGGAGTTTCTTTCCTCTAGTGTGCTTGCTACTTACTTAGAAACCGTAGCACTCTGAAAATCAGTTCTCTCTGTTATGAACTATTGCTTCAAATTGTTTAGAGACATTGCCCTGAAGATGAGTGGATTAGTACTATCATTGTCTTCTTTATAGTATCTGTAGCTACTTCAATAGATTCCAGTTTCCCAAATAGTGTTGTATAGTTGAAGAAATACTTGGTGTCTCTAGGGATGTTCCTGAAGAAGTAATAAGGGATCTAATTAGGAGGAGCCTCCCAAATCAAGCAGTAGGGCCCTGCATGGGGGCTGCATGCCACTGCTGAGTCGGTCACGATTATACACTTGGTGAAAGGGTATAATCAGGATAAGGAAGGGTCGGACCCCTGCACTGATAAGCACCTCCACCCCTGGTTTACAATTCTATACCTTCCCTGTTTGGCAAAAGTGGGATGTCTTAAACAATCGAGGTCACACAAGAGAAAACGTACAGTCCATTCCAGTTTATCGTAAGTATGCATGTGATTTCTGAACTGGGCTATCGAGATTGCCTATGTCATGATTTAATATTTCCTTTTTTTTAAAAAAAAAAAATTATTTGTGAGAAAAGAAAATCTAAAATATTCATTTGAACAAACATTTTTAAGGCAATAATTGCTTTGTTATTCTATTACATTCGTCATAATAGTTAAATTTATATTAACATAATTCTTACGGTAATGAAAAAATCACCATTATGACAAGTTGTTTTTCCAATTAAACAGTGTTTTTAACACCAGGCTGCTTTTCAATATTCTTTTGATATTTTGTTTGAGTTGAAGAAACTTGTTTGTTGTTATAAAATATTAAACTAATGTTTAACTAAATAATGACGACGTTATATTGTTTGAACAAAGAGGTTGACACGGCTTGTCAGCTCAGTGAACACAACACCTCCTGAATTCTCGAACTGACCATTGCGAAAATAGAGAAAGTTTTAATGAATAGATGATATAGTTTACATTGTTGGCTTTCAAGCATTGCCGGAATTCTTAGAAAGGTTTGTTGCGGTTTTGTCGGACTGAGAATCACCGTAATGGTTTTGCGGTTTGCTTGTCTCGAGTTTCCCCTCATTGTTTTTCTTTCAGGTTGAGTTCCTTTGAGGTATTTCTTTAACTATTTCTCTTGTATATCAGTCTGAATAGTTGATTGTTATTTATGACAACTTTATTTAAGCATAGATATCCTTTCAACCAAATCTTTCTTCTTCAGGTCATATTTTCAAGGCAAAGGGATGTATACGAAAAAGCAAAACGCTTCGAAAATAAACCTTCTTTTTTAAGTTATATACGACTATCGGAAGGTCAGAGACAGAGTAATCTTAAACACAAGAATTCTCTAATTTTTTCAATGAGTAGTTGTAACCTGAAGATGAACACTCATCTGTTCGAAACGCATTCATATCTTATAAACGGGGTTTTTTCTGTCTGCTAGTTTAACTTTACTGTTGTGAAACACACAGTAGTTTTAATATGTTATTGTCTGTCTCATTTCTTCAGTATTCCGCCAGAAATTCAAAACAAATATCTCTTAATTGATCCAACACCTTCCGGTCATAAACATAGGGATAGTTATTTTGTTTTTGTTTATGCTTGAGCTTACTTGCGACTTTGAATTTAATCGAACTACAGTTTCATTAGTCATGGAGTATTATTTTAATTCCTCATTATGAACTTCTGCCTATGGAAAAAAACTGTAACAATGACTTTGGAAGTTTGGTTTGAACCTATAAAACTGAGCAATCCCTCATGAATTATAAAACCATTTTTTATACAATTATCAATCTACCTAAAGCATGATGGTGTTGAAAGATTAACAAGAAATATTAATAATTAATGTACAGGATTTTATTATTTAAAGAACTTTATAAATTTAAATTAAATATTAAATATAAATATTAAATTTATATAATATTTAAAGTACGTGTTAACCATTTCTGTCCGTTAGGTATCCGTACTAAATTTGAAGTGAATCACATTTTGTTAGAATAAAACTTATAACCCATAAAAACGCCTATAATTCATAATAATAAATATAATTTTGTTTATAAATAAAGAAAAAACCTTTTTCAAATTAATGTTAGTAACTTAAAGATTTTGATTTCATCAATGGAATGATGTGCTTCGGAATAAAAAAGTTTCAGCTTGCTATGTCTTATGGTGGCTGAGTTTACTTGTGACAAAATTTTGCGGACAAAGCGACAATCAGAAATTTTTCTAATGGTGCATTCGGTTTCTCTAAAGTATGAAACGTAAAGATAACTTGAAATGAGTCAATTCTATGCAATGTATAGACAAAAACATTTCTTTTATTTATATATATATATATTTTTAAACTATAATTTAAAAATATATGTTGGTCTGTTTGAATATCAAAACTTTCTGAAGAAATACTATTGAATTTGTATTACACTTCTGTAATTAGTGAAGGTTTGACATCTTTGTGTGTGCACATTAATAGCCTTTTTGCTCTGGCTATATATTAACACTGAATAGAAACTGACGACTATAGCTGTTCCCTTCATCCTAATGCCAGCCTTATACCAGTCCCTCATTATATTACACTTGACAACCCATATTCTAAGAAAAAGTGATGTATGAAAAAAAAAGACGCTACTTTTTGTTAAACCTATATGCGATTAAATCATAAAGGAAACGCATGCGCAAAACACAGTGCCTGAGATTAAAAAGAGCTACAGTTTTTTTCCTACTCACAAATGATACGCAGTTTATATTCAAAAAAAAAATTTTGATGGGTTGGGAAAAAAGAAGGCAAAATAAATGCAAAACGACTGAAAGAAAGGATGCCCTATTTAAGAGGTTTGAGGGTTAATACTGCATTTCTTTTAATTATAATTGCCCCAATTTTAAGCTTCACTTTGTCATCTCCCACTTCCCTATTAGATTTTATTAATAAGCCAACCTCCGAGGTTTTTTTCCTTATTATTTTATTTCTCTTTGTAATTTTTAATACTTTAATTCTTTTCATAATTTAGATTCTTATACTGATTTTATTTCAGGCTTTCTTTAGTCGTTTGTTACTATAATAGTAAATTTTAACACTTTCGAGTCATCGTGCACCACAGTTTGTACATTGTTGTTTGGCCTTGCTGCTTTCGTAATACATGAAAGCTATCTAGCTGCCTCTAGTCTTAAACAGAAACCACTATAAATATACTTGCTAGTTATATTCATATAAATAAATAATGTTTTCCTTGAATATAACAGAATAAATATATTTATCAGAATTTATCAGTTACCCAGACTCAAATTAAATTTTCAAAAAGCCGGTGTTTTGATTTCATTCAATTTAAATAATTTAATTTTAATTTAAAGTTCATTTAAATTGATCTAAAATAAGAATAACATATAAGAAATCATAAACCAATAAACAAATATAAAAAGTTAAAATATATAAATTGTTACAAATTTAAATATTCTGCACTAAAAAATGAGTAAAATTATAGAAGAATGAAATTGAAAAATTGAAAAGCAATGAACTATGACGTTAAATATTTAAAATGGAAAAGTTTAGGAATGGAAAAACTTTAAAATAGATTATTCTGACAGTTGTCAGAATAGGAAGTTTCCATTTTCTAAACTCATTCATTTTAAAACCTAATGTGTTAGTGTAATATAACGTTTTCCAATTTTAAGAATTTTCATTCTCCTAAACGTTTTCTCATTTTTTTTTTGTACAGAATATTTACATTTGTAACATTTATACTTTGTAAGTTTTACAAATTTTGTTATTTGTTTAAGTTCTTATTATTTTATTGTTACTTGTATTTATGCATTATATAAATAAACATAAAAAATACACTTATAACGATTAACAAAAAAACGCTACTTTATCAACTTACATTTCCATTAGAGAGATAAATTTGAGGCACTTCTAAAATATTTTTGTATGCTTATTTAAAAACTTTATACAAATTCAATATTGCATTGTCTTCAAAATTTATTTGTTAATAACAGTAAAGATTAATTAGCGTTTGAAGTTAATTACAAAAAATAATTAATACATATTAATAATAGCACTAATCAAAATAAAATAAACGTAATAAAAAATAATAAGAAAACAGTAAAATAAACATACATATTTATAAAATAATAAAATAAAGTGAAAAACTATAAAAATAAAACAGTAATGGTTAACGGTTAGATTGAGTCCAGGATTGGAATGTACTGAATATTTATTTTTATTACTGCAGACTATAATTGCTTATGGGGGAGGTCTATTACAGAAACCCCAATAGGACTTTAATAAGAAACTAATAAACAAACGGACGATTTATTAGTTTTTAATATATAATTATATTAATATATATAATTTACAATAAGATATAATAAATATATACCATAATTAATATATAATTATAATTGTATTGTATATTCATGAATTATATATTAATATATAACTATTAATTAATAATATATAATTAGTCTTTAATATATTATATATTGATTCGGTCAAGGACCTTGTCTATAAGGGGGTCGTTCGTTCAGCAATGACTTACGGATGCTCCGTCTGGTTTAGAATTGCACCAACGAACAAGGCGTGTATCCAGATTGTTCATAATAAGTGTGCCCGCCTTATAGCCAGGGCTGCTTGGTACGCCCGTAATGTTGATATACACCATGATTTGAAAATAGAATCCATAGATAGCTCCATCATCCGACTTACTACCAATGAAGACAACAAACTATCTACTCATCCGAACCTCCTTGTACAAACTCTAAATCCTGCCACCAACTCTTCCTCAACCTCACTGAACAATTACTTCATCCACTGACTATTTTTCCAACTCATGACTAAAAACATTGAAAACTATGACTAACAAGACCAAATACCCGCGAATACGACGTCATTACTGTACAGATGAACTTAATATCTGACATGAATTACTGACATTCCAAGTTATAGTAGCACAGTAATCAAGCAGTAGAAGGCCTCTGGTCTGGAACTGCTAGTTACGACGTGCACTATAGTGTGCGGATATATTCATTGGACGTTGGTCGTATTAGATATGTATAATTAACCTAAACTTTTTTTAAAAAAAGGAGGCAAATATTTACCTCTTCAGAAGTTTTTAAAATAAAAAGGAATTTAATATAACATACCTGTTTAAAACGAGGACACGGAAACAGTCATTGAATGCAAATCGATGGCAGTTTGTCTGAACGAGGATGGTGGATTGCGGTGCTGACCAATGGAGGCCCTGAAACAATTCATACACTCAGTTTAGTGGGGGAAAAAAGAACGTAAAATCATTATATTGGGTTAAATTCAGTCATTAAATATCCGGGATCGTTTATGATTGAGTATTAAGAGAAAAGAAGGCGGAGAATCAACAACAAAATCCACTTGAGTATTTCACCTTCGTCGTCGTCACGAGATGAAGAGCTGAACTTCATCTAGTAAACAGCAACTAACTACGCGGATGTTATATCCATGTAATTAGTAGTATTGCCAACTTATAGAAAAATATAATTAAATATACTTATAAATATAGTACTTAAAAATATTGATAAATAATAAAGTAAAAGAATAAGTAAATGAAATTATGATAATAAGTAAAGTATAATTATAGTGGTAAATATTCTACGATTGAGAATGTTGTGAATGTCTGAGTGCGATGGTAACATCTTTTAGTCATAATTCCTCTGTCTAACATAGCCCTCCTAGCCCTCATTCTGATATTGCTCTCAATCATTGAGTTTTTATTTCAGTTCGTGCTAAACCTTCAAACGCTCAACATTACCTCCATTATACAAGCTGTCATCCTCCTCTTGTAAAAAATCTATTCAATGCTCGCCCTCTATCGTCTTTATAACAACCTTGAAGGAGCTTATTAATATTGACAAACATAAATATAATGTTATCGATCCCACTAATTGGGAATGACGAGATTATCAATGATGAAATTTTAGATAATTTATTGTTGTTTATATATATATATTACTGTAAACTATAGACATAGAAATAAGATACGAACACACATGCTGTGTCTAATTTTTGGTTGAACTGTCATCAAGAGAGTAGAGATAAGGACACTAAGCGTACTTGCGAAGCGACGGTTGGAGACCAACCCGGAGTTTATATATATATATATATATATATATATATATATATATAAAGATTTCACATAAACACGTGAAATAACAAGTAATGATCAAACCACAATAAGAAAATGGGAAATCAAGACTGAAATCTTTCAACCGTAACAAGCGGTCTTAGTCAGAGTCAAAAACCCAACTGATCTTAGTCTTGTTTTCCCATTTTCTTATTGTGGTTTGATCATTGATATATATATATATATATATATATATATATAAACGAGTTCGAGATTAACAAAGAGCAACACACAAAGTAGGGAAACACACTTACAGACTCAAATTTTCGGGTAATCCGTCTTCAGGAGAAAAGAGAATGGGAGACCAAGCACGTTGTAGGCGCAACGGCAAGTAACCCAAAAAAATATATATATAAATATATTAGTATAAGTGGGCAGCAAATCTTCTTGAAGACAAATGGAATTAAAGTATGCAGCAGCTTCTGCATTGACGACCTTTTTGCTGATGGCCTCGATTTTTCTCACTATCATTCGGTGATGCTGAGGCAACTTCCATATATGCTGGGCCAGAGACATTGAGAAAACCAATATCAAACAACTTTAATGAAACACAAAAACACTGGGTGGAAACAAGCTTTCGACCACACATTGGTCATCTTCAGGTTACACTACTATTTAATTAATGAATGTTAATATAATTAACTGATTTTATATATATATATATATATATATATATATGTTAATTAATTGAATGTCTCAGTGAAGATTCAATTCTTGTTTGCCTTTAACTGCTGCTCGTTTATACATTGTTACATAGCTCTCGGTAAATAGTAGTTTTTTGACATCCTCTCCCTTCCTCCCGAATGCTTATAAAGAAGAAAAAAAATGAAAACACACTTTAAAGATAGATAAATGAGAATTATAAGTTATATTTGTGGATATCAAATAAAGTGCTGTAGAAAGGTTATCTGATTATAGGAAAGAGCTACCATTTCAACAAGTACTTGAATACTCGTCGAAAACATAAACACATAGATAACACAGAATTATGATGAAGTAATTGATCGTGTAAGGGTTCGCTGTCGATGGGTATGCTTTATGCTGCTGCTGCAGAAGCCGCGCTTGCTTATTATAAGACTGAGAAAGAGCGATCTCCTTATGACGTGCCACTCTGAATCGCTGAATGTTTCACAAACGCTCTACAGTAAGGGGGCGCATTTGTCAAGCCCCCAATGGGGGACAAGCGAGAGGTATAAATAATGCTCGTGCCTGTTTCCTGGATAATGCATACACTCACCCAACTCACTGTTAGCGCTATTTTATTTTTATTCTTTTCCACCAAACCTTACGCCTTGCCCTTTATTTTTATCAACTTTCACCGACGTTGTGTTATATGCTTGTCGTTTCTCCGTTCACATCCTATTTTCTACTCCACTTTCCCCTTAGGAATGCCGTCCAGGTAAACTCAATCTTAACAGACTCTTTCTCCTTCTGGAATCTACTTACATTTCCTTTCCTATTGTCTCCTTTTATAGAAACAAAATTGCACCATGCTTGTAACTTGGCAACTTAACGCAAAAGTAGGGTTCCTTTCCATTATTAAAATTGTATTAAAATAGTACTTATATTTACTAATTACATATAAGCAATCTTTAGGCGTATTAAATATATGAGTTAAACACTTCACTAATACTACCCCAACATTTAGGAGATAGAATGCTTAGATTTACAAAACAAACTAACTTTCGCCAACTATACAATGTTTACATTTATAAAACAATCTATATTTAAGGTTTCTAAATATATATTTAAATACAAATCAAAGATTTGATAAAAGAGGAGAATAAAATAAATATATAGAATCAGTTAACAGAAGGAAACCTTGTACAAGAGATCACAAAAAGTCACAACTATATTTCGACTGATTTGTTATCTGGTAGTTTTGAGTCTTTCCTAAGACAAATAAGAACTGAAGTCTCATTCAAGGACTGAAGCCAGTTCAATCAAGAAGTTAGTTCATAGTATCGAATCTATCAGTCTGAAGATCGTAAATGCCGAGAATATACATGTTTTGTTAAAAATTATGCCAAGTTTGAAAAATTCACTCGCAAAAGGACAAGAATAAAAATTGGTATAATTTTTAACAATATATATATATATATATATATATCAATATATATGGATATATATACTCTAGATATCAAATATATAATAATCAAACTCCAATATGAAACGAGGGATAGGGATTGTTGCTTTCAACCGTAATAAACTCTCTTCGTCAGAGTCAAAAACCCAACTGAAATCTATCAGTTGATTTTTTGACTCTGACGAAGACCACTTGTTACGGTTAAAAGATCTTAGTCTTTACCGATTTACTTGTTTTATTAATATATCTGTCCTACGTTCGATAATTTATTGTTGTTTATATATATATACATAGATTTTACTGTAAACTATAGACACAGAAATAAGATACGAACACACATGCTGTGTCTAATTTTTGGTTGAACCGTCATCAAGAGAGTAGAGATAAGGACACTAAGCGTACTTGCGAAGCGAAGGTTGGAGACCAACCCGGAGTTATATATATATATATGTCTTGTTAAATTGTATGCCTATTTTTAATTTCACAACTTTTCTACTGAATATCTCGATTTCTCTACTACACTTTCTCCATTTTGTGGTACAAGATACACAATACAATTTAACAAGACATGCATAAACGAAGGTCTGCTCCCGAAATATACGAATATATATATAAAGATTTCACATAAACACGGGAAATAACAAGCAATGATCAAACCACAATAAGAAAATGGGAAATCAAGACTAAGATCTTTCAACCGTAACAAGCGGTCTTCGTCAGAGTCAAAAACCCAACTGATCTTAGTCTTGTTTTCCCATTTTCTTACTGTAGTTTGATCATTTATATATATATATAAATATATATATATATATATATATACATATATATTACATAATTGTATTTTAAATTTCTATGAAATGCCCAGAAATATACAAAGGCTTCTAGTGACCTATATTTATCTGTCCAGTGTTTCCCATTGAAGTTTTCAATGAACATGTCTACCAAGTCGAGAACTTGCAGAACTAAGCCGTGAGATAAGACCTGCTTGTAACTGGTTGAGGTAGACTGGTTGGTCTATTGATCCGAGTTCATTAATGAAGATGCTTGGAGATTCCAGACTCTGGAAACGTCTCTAAAGACTAATTAAACGCTATCCCCACTACACTTACAGAGTGCTGCTATTTTCTCTGCAAGTCTTTTGCCAACTGTGCTTGTAGAATTACCTCCAGTACAACCTCCACTGCCAATTATCTCAAGTAATATAAATTAACTTCCATCACGCTTCCGTTGCTAATTTGTCAACAGTCCATTTAATTATGGTGCATCTGATAATGAGTTAGTATTTCTGATTAATTAACAATTAGATTTAATGATAGCAGAATTATTACTTGCTAATTGATCAATTCATTTGTCATAATGTTAATAGAATACAACAAAGTAACGTACACATGAATTATTAGAAGCTAACTTTCAAGATTCAAAGTAAATTAGAAATACACATGATTTTTTTAAATTTCATGTTTATATATATTTTTGTTGGTTGATATGGATTGTTGTTTGAACAGTGTTATTAATACCAAATTTTAGAAAAGAAAATACATTTTTCTATCGCCGACTCATAGTTATATTATCGGCTTACAAGGTCACACCTCCAACGTATGCCGGTTTATCTGAGGTAAGTGTTTCGTTAGCTCACTGTTATTCTCTCTTCTCGTACTTACCCTTATATTTACTAATCTCTAAATTAATGACAATGCGCTTAGCATATGCAAAGGAAAATTGTTTGAATCGGTTAGCCATGAAAATAGATGGAAAATAAGGACCAAATAGGAGCTGAAAGATCTAAACAATAATCTAGATTTCGAAGGCAATTAAATATTAAATATGACGATCTAAAAAAAAATGAAAGGCTGTTGGGTAGTAATAAAATACTTTTACAGGCACCTTGAAGGGGTATGAAGAAGGGAAAGACCCAGAATGGGGTAGTTAGGTATGGAGGACTTAAGGTCGCTGATTAGTAGTAGATAAAAGAGGAGACCACAGGATTGCTAGGGTGATTGGAAGTTATCAAGAGGCCAGAGCTTTGCAATGGCTGTATCACTATAAAATATATAAAAAAAAATTATTATATTCCTTATACTATTCTTTGTTACTTACTATGATATAAGGTAATAATTTCACTTTTCATTAAACTAGTTTTTTTTTTTTATTAACTCCATCCTTTAACAATAAAATAGTTGGAATATAGTTTCACAAATATTGTTTACCTAATTATATGTGTCTGTGCCAACTTTAAAGCGACAGTAAAGTTTCAAGTTATGCTATGTACATTAAATTGTTCCGTTAAAAATAATAGTAATAAACTTTTAACTTTGCTTGTGCTACCTAGTTAATAGATAAAACAACTTTCAATAGAGACAGCGCAACACAGTTGTGAAGCTAATCTCTTTCCTTCCTCTTTATTACAGACGATTTAGATTCACGCCAGAGTTTTTCTTTCTCTATTAACGGTTGATTTATTCTTTGAAAAGTATGTGCTAGTTTATTCACTGTGCATTTCAGTATAGCTATTTGCATACTCATTAGTACGTACTGGTCGTTTATACATTAATGCCTTAGATTTTATATAAATTGCAATTACAACAGTGTATCCTATATTTCCAGTATAATGAGATCAGGCAACTTTTTTTGAATCGAAGATGCAATTTATCAGTCTGTCTGTATAAATGAGTGTGTTGGTATCTGTCTACGTCTGTGTATGAGCGCGTGTGAGTGTGTGTGTCTGTGTGTGTGTGTGTGTTTCAGGGTTAGTACCTAGGACATCTAAAACCAACATTCATGTTCATTGTTTCCTCAAACATTTAAACCTGGGAAGAACAGTGTATTACATCTGACAGAAGTATACCTAAGGTACATCACAAAGTAAATGTATGTATTTATTGTAGATGAAATCATTGTATGTAGGTGATAACAAGTTATGTTTTATATATTTAGTTTCTGTATGTTTTTAAGTTAATGTATAGAGTAGCGGTGCTGTACTCGGTGAAACCAGAAAAATATTACAATTTCATTTTTAAAAGTAAATTTCATATTAGAATAGACATTTTAATTTACTGTGATTAATATTTTATTACAAAGCAGACCAGTTGCCGTAGCCAGCCTCCTCTGTTCGATAAGTTTTGTAAGTTGCAATATTCAGGAAATGACGCTTTGCATATTGATTGTTTCCGATGCGCGATATTTCAATTCCTGATCGCAAGTGAAGTCTGATTCAATTCGGACAGCTCTACCAAGAAGGATGTCTTAACTCTCGACAGCCTGACGCGCTTCCTTGTTGCCATAATATCTTCAGAGATGCACTTTTAACTGTTCCGTTTTTATTAATAGGCTTCAGAGAGTTGGTATACGATATACGAGGTATGACGGTTTATAATAATATATTATTTAATAACCTCTGTAGCACTAACCATACGCATGAAATATATTTGCATGTTTCTGTGATTTTATTAGTCAGTGTTACCAAATAGTTGTTATATTGGAATTGTTTACTGGTAATGTGGTTTTTTTTTTGCAAACGTGATAATTTTTAAAGAGGTTCGCTGAGATGGTTGTTTGTTTTCGTGTATTCCTTTATGCCGTACAACATCTGTAATTCACCTCCGACACATTTCAAACCCACAGGTTTAGTATCGCGGGGAAAGCCAAAGAAAGTTACTACTTTATTATCATTATACAAAACTTATCATAGTTGTTTTTATTCAAAAATAACTTTGCGTTTAAAAGAATTTTTTTTTGTTGATAAAATTGTTTATTATTAACAAATGAGGGTGTTGGTGCATGATTTAGGTGAATTGTTTGATAAAGTGACGGACAAGTTTGAAGAGAAGCGGTAAATCGTGACGCTGGCCTTTGTCTGCACCGCGGCCTGTCTGAGCCCATTATTTAGGGACGCGTCACTTGACGAGATAAAAGGCCTGATAAACTTGAACAGCTACTCCCCACTCTGTTTATTATCTTGTCATGGTATACAATAACAAATAAGGCTAGGTTGAGTTGAATGAAAAGAAAGGTTTTCATCCCTTTAAAACGACGCCAAACTGGACCCTTCCTAGTTTCATACCATACTAGTAGATCAGGGTTCTGCAAACCTTTTTTTTGTTGATGAAGCCGTAAAATGTTTTCTTCATTAAATACCACTGAAGGAAAAGTAAGCAAGTACCACTTGAAATTTTACAAGTAAAAACAAGAATTCTAGAGCACAATAATAATAATAATCTTTTCATTAGCTTTAACTGAAAACTCTAATAATAACTCCAAGAATATCAAGATAATTGTGTTACTTTAGAGAACGTAGTTTTGTTGTATGATCAATGGTTTATGGTCGGTTATTAAATAACCTATTATAAACCGAATTTTTATGGTTAAATTGGAAATAAACCTTTATTTCCGATTGGATACTGCTTAGTATATCTAAAATGAATAAGGGGATATAAGGAAACACTTTTTATTGTACTCCCTGTGCTAATTCGATCAGGGCTGTTCTTGTGGGTCACTGTGGGAACAATCAAGTTACCCATTACTTGAGCCCAGCTTCCTAAAATGGATTACCTGTGCAATCATACTACAATTCTGAAATGTTTACCTCACAGGTCTTCTGACTCTCAAGTCTAAAAAATAATAAAAACACAGGGAAAATGTTTTTTTTTTTTGACGTAAGGTACAATAAAGAGCTTTTGTCAAGATAAATATTGTTTTAAACAATAGAAGCAAAAATAACTCGTTTCAAAACCAAAAGTATATGTCTGAAAAATATTTGAACACCCCCCCCCCCCCCCAAACACAGACAGATATAATTCTAAAAAGAAAAAAGCGAATCTCAAAACGCTAAAATCTGTCAAAATCACAAAGCAATTTTTTTTCAGGATGGCCTTGTTTTCTTTACAACAAAAAATAAACTGTAACGAAAAATTCAATCGGCTACCTGGAAAAAGAGGTTTGGAACATGCTTTTATAATTGGAAGGGTTTTATAAAGTACTGAGCAAGGATCAACGTTGTTTTAGCATGCACTGCTAGTAACTATGAAATAAGGCAAAGTCACGTTTGTGTAGTAAATAATTGTAAAACTTTATATAGATTATTAAACCATAAGCCATCTTGCTTAAGCATGTCGTACTTACTAAGCCGGATTGTTTATTTGTAGCATGGTTGCCTGCGTGACAAATAATTATATCATTCGCCCGTGCTGATATTATGAGCATGGCTACCTGCATAATATTGCACTTTTATTACTTCGTTAAAGAAATAAGGTTTTAATATAAAGTTGATATTTTATTATTTCATAAATTAATGCTACAAAAAAAAAATAAGGCAGTTATTAGACAGTTGCTAAGGTTAGAAAAAGGATTTTTGCATATAAATTACTTTCACTTGAGAACACATTTGATTCCGCTTACTAAAATCCCCTCTCATTCAATCTTCAGTAAACAGTTCCCATTTATTAAGCCTTTAATAACCTATAAGCCCGAACATAAATTCCTTCAAACTTCAGTCCCAGCAGTGACTTTCTCTGAATGTTTTTGTTTCCAATATTTCCTTGAAATGAGTTTTTATTTCAACTGAAAATTGTGCGTATGGGAAAATACACCTAACCATTGGGAGAGATTTGTTACAAGGGTCTAGTGCCTTGGGTGGCAATAAAGAGTAGAGCTCATTTAAGAGTGAGAGCTGTTTCTGCAGCCTGATCGCCACCTTTATGGAAATAAAAAATAACAAATACCTTTTAGAGCTTCAGCCGATCGTTATCCTTTTTTTTTAAAAAAAAAAAAATACCAACCTCATTTTTGTTCATTTTCAGCCATATGCTCCCTTCGTAAAGCTTTACTTTGCCCTTTCCAGGCATTAGGGTTCCTCTTATCACAACTTTTTCAAAGAAAAACAAAAATATATGCATACAGACACACACACACACACACACACATACACACACACACACGCACCACCTACGTATATATATATATATATACACTTTTTCGTTGGAAATACGATCCGAAACGGACAAATATAGTTCAATATAGAAAAAGAAACATAGAGAAATTAAAAGCACATATTACAGTCTCTAATTCTATTTATATATCAATTTCTCTGCACATACCTCAATTTTTACTTTTATTTATTTATTATTATTTTACCAATTTAATTTCACTATGAATTAATTCCTGTCTATCTTATTCTCTGTGACTGAGCGCGCACATGCGGCAACCTCTCTTATCTCTCCTGAAGATGGTTCAAACCAAAAATTAGAGACTGTTAAGTGTGTGCTTTTAATTTCTCTATGTTTCTTTTTCTACTTTGAACAACGTATATATATATATATTCAAATACAATTGAAAGTTGCGCATATAACAAATAAACAGATTTACTATCTCTAATATTTGGCAAATCTATCTCAGACGAAAAAGAGAGAGAGAGAAGAAGCATGCCGGAAAAGCAAAGGAGGGTAACCGAATTCTGTGGTATGCTTGGTCTCCCTCACTTTTTTCTTCTGAAGACGGATGTAAAGAAAAATAGATGTAGTAAGTGTGTTTGATTACTAAGTGTTTTAATTTAGTTTGTACTTGAATTAATGTTGTCCAGTTTGGATCGTTTTTCCAAAATTAATTTGGGTGTGTATATATAGTTCAATAAAGACAAAGAAATATTGTTAAATTAAAAACACACAGTCTCTAATTTTTGGTTTAATCGTTATCAGGAGAGTTAATAGAGGGAAACTAACTGCACTGGTGCAATGATTTCCAATTTATTGGAAGTGATGCCAAATTCTCATGGACTCATTTTTAGTTTCTCATTCTAGGTGTAAATTCATCCTGTTACATCCTGATTTACTAAATAATGTCTTTAAATAAAAGAGAAGAAAACATACATATATAGTTTCTTTTAAACATGAAATGAAGGGAATGCTGTTGCTAATGACCCAATCAATGCGAATTATAACAGCATTGTATCCATGCTAGACGGAGGCTTTGAAAGTATATCAGCATGATGAAAATACCATAATTCTAAATAAGTAGAATGATTTGGTTTCCTCGCCTATGTTTCGAGAATTCATGAGGGATTCCAGCCAGTTGGATTGAAGATTGAAACGTACAGCGGTTCATCTCCTACCAGTATTTGTAATATTCAATCAAGGTTATGCTTAAAGGTTAACAATTTTACCAATTAGTTACAGTATAAGGATTTAATTATTATTATTGTCATGAACAGTAACAGTAAGAAGGTTTTATATTGTTATACGGGTGATAAGTATGGGATCAATATTCAAAACTATGTGACCCAGCAACATTTGTACCACCTAATAGTTAATATACGAGTATGTCATGTTATTTCAGCTTAGTTTTAGTATTTTATTATTAATTTAATGGTTGACCCAACAAGCACTGTCCAACAAACACGCTTGGATGAATGGTAACATTGTAATTAGCATTGTAATGGTATGTATTGAGATTCAAATCAGCGTGCACGTCTGCATCGAGCAGTCCTCACTCGATGGTTTGCAGTCCTCGTTCCTCCTTTGTTTCAGATAACAGAGCATCTGAACAGGAAGGTCTCGAACATTACCTTCTTCATTGGATTACAATCTGGTTTGTTTCTGAGACTCGTATTGTCTTTGTATTTCGTGCTTAAGACGTGAAACGATAGATCGTTTGTTTTTGACAGGCATAACTGCACAAGCATTCATTTTCTTTACATAGATAGATAATACTTGATGTAGTTGGCGGGTAAATCTGACGCCTGAAGATGAGGTTGAACTGCATAGCTCATTAATATAAATGGAGGATTTGAGGAAAAAAAGCAATTGTTGATGTTGTTTAAACTTTAAGGCAAACAGAAAAAAAATATTATAAAAATAAATTACCTCAAGCTAAATCGAAAAACACATTAACCATTATACATTAATCATCTGCCACTTGTGTTCCATATATATTTTTTGTTTTTTTTTACGTCACGTCATCTAAAAGACTACATTTTTAATAAAAATGAAAATAGCGTAAAATTAATCGTTCCTCCTTTATAACAGTGGAGTGCGAATGAGTGATCTGTGATTATGACCATTGGTTCATAGTGCATCCACGCTAGATGCCTTATACAAGCGTTCTTAATCCTTTTTACTAAAACAGGATTAACTCTATTATTAAACTTCTTAATATGTGTAATTTAGCTTCAGAAACTACAGCTTTTATTTAGATATATAAGTGAAGTTAGAGACTTTCATTTTCTTAACTTTAGACTGTGAATATTTTATTGAAAAATTAATAACTTTTCAAAAATGATGTTTGTTAATTGAATTAATTAAGATATGTTCACTCTGTTCGAATGAAGAATACAAAATAGTTGAACTGGAATCAACTCTGTCACTTTCCTTTTATGTCGTAAAACAGTGTTTTACGAACATCATGTATAAAGGACGTAGCAGAATTCATATCAAACTCTTGATACCTTTCTTCTCATTTGAAGCAACGTTGAACATTCTTTTATGTGGAGTATATTTGATTTCTTATCAAGTATGACACTTTCTACTACACATTCATGTAACATTATACAAATCGTTATTCCTTATAGGAATATAATGTATTCGGAACATAATTGATTCATAACACCTCTTAAACTTTTTTACTACTCTTTCAAGTAGCGTTATACGAATATTTTGTATAAGGAGCATGTATATTTTGTTCCTTATGGAGCAAAGGAGTATAAGGAATATTTTGTATATTTAAACTCGAATAAACTCTGAAATTTTCTGCTACACTTGAAAGAGGCGATATAATAAATATATATATTTGATTCTACATCAATATTGGCGGATAAATTTTAGATATCAACGATGATTTGACTGTACGGATGCAGCCAATTAGCAGCAGAAGCACAAACACACTCATCAGGTGACTTCTTTTATGATTAAATATCCTACATTTTATAAAAAAAAAAACTTGATTTTCTGAAAACTTGTACACCGTTATATTAAAATAAGTTATGAATGCTAAAAAAAAAATAAAAAAATGCACAACTGAAATATGTTTCCTTTTTTTAATCAAAAATGGTCATATTTTTGTTTCATCTATTTGGACGTGTCCTCCAAGTCAGTTGGCAGGAAGGCAGATGTCGACTCTGTAATAATTCATTTACAGCACTCACTGTTGCGGCTGACAACTCAATTAGAAGGCTCCCCCACGCGTGTGGACAGCAGACTTCCTTGAATTTACATACCTCAGATTTAATATTTCTGTTCCAATCTAAAGCACGCCCTCCTAAATGAGCCGACTGGAGTTCTTTCTAGTATTCATCTACCTTACTTGAGAGGACCAGTCATTGAGCTATAGCTGAAATATATACTGACTCAAGTAATCGTTAGAATTGGTGTAGGCTGCTTTAAAACTATTGTTCTGAACCAGCAAGACGTCCTTGATCAATTAAAATATACATTTTTTTTTACAATTTCCAGGTAAGGCTTGGATAAAAATAAGAGTGTGTGAGTGCGATGGAAAATGAAAAAGAGATAGTAGAAGTGAGAGAAGGTTGACATTTAAACATCACTAACACATAAACAAGAAATGTTTATGATAAAATAAAAATTTAGTATTAAATAATATAAAAAATAAATTTAGATTGGCCAACTTTAATGCAAGTAGAGGAAACATCTGACATGTTGACAGGCAATTGGGTTTTGGTTTTTAAATGGGTCCATCGTGAAGTCGTAATATAAAACTCATAGATAATCGCTTAAATCGGTGCAATTGTTTATTGTGGATATAAACAAGTTAGCGGAGTAGGCCGTGACTGTACCGCCGGCATTCGAGGGTCAAAGTCTTTGTTTACGCACGGAGACATTATCAAGGCTGGCCTCGAGGAGGGGGTCAGCCAGTCACTGTGTCACACTTGTATAATAAACATTACCTTTCATTCCCGTATCATTCACAATTCGAGTCCCTACTCAATTCAATTAATTTACATATTATTAGTTATTACACACTTGAAATCATTGATCTAGAAAAATCTGATATCCTTTCATTGTTATTAAACCGAGGATCGTAGCCAATGTATGTGTTAAATGGTTTATCCAGTCTAGTCTCTCATCTAAAGAGAGCCCGAGTTACTCGACTATTCTTGTTTGGTATTTTTAATGAAGGCGTCTTTGAGTGCATTCCATTTATAAGCTCAAAGGCAGAGCTATATCTCATTATACTTCTTAAACTATGAAAATCTTGTATGTCGAAATGTTAATTTTTTTTAATATGCTGAACGATATTCACAACTAAAAACATAATAGCTAAGATAGCACGCGTCTAGTGGGCACAATTTCAGCTATAAATACAATATTTACATTAACTATTTTTGCAAAAAAATAAAGTAATCCATGTTTAGTTCTTAGGAGTGACGGTTAGATGGATTCAAGGATTTGTATAATGAACTTTCATGTGTAAAAAGTAGTTCATTTCATTTAAGTCAAAATAATTCATTTAAGCTTTAATGATTTTACTTTACTATAAGTAAGATATAGTGATTCCAAAAAAATCGATCTCAAGGTTTTGACAGAATTACATGTTTTTAGGTCCCAGAAGTCGTTTCATGACGTTTTTTTGATGATGTCTGTGTGTGTGTGAATAGGTGAGTGTGTATTCAAAGATTGTTACCGTTACAGTTCAGAATCTTTCTTTGATAGATTAAATTGATATTTTACAAAAAATTGACCACATAGTGTATGTGTGCTTACTTTGGGAGAAATTATACATGATGAAAGTCACTCTTTTTGCCAAAAACCGGTTTTAAGCAACATTTTTTTGTCTAAACTACTAATTCTAGAGCCTTAAAATTATGGCGTTATCTTTGAGGCTATAAAGCTAATAAACGAAAACCCTCGGATTTTTAAGACTACAGGAAATATTTTTTTCAATAAATGTAAACATTTTTACTTATAATTCAATCTGAAAGCTTGTGAAAGCCAAACAATCTACACCGTTTGACGGATCAAAATTATATTATGCAATATAACATTATGCGGAGGATGAGTTGAATTTTCTAAAGGGGCGTTAGAAAACATTTTCTGTTAACAGAACATATTTTTTGACGCTAAACGACTCATTCAAAAACCATAAAAAATTTTCCAACAGATTGAAAAAAAAATTAACAATTTATAAAAAAAATGTATGTAATTTCAATTATGGTAAAGAGCAAACACGCTATAAAAACTGATCGTTAATGCCAGACTAACGGATCACCTACTATACTTGTCGAATTTATTGATAGTTATTTACACTGTTTACATGGCCATAGAAATTTTTTGAGTGAATCCACTGAAATAAAATTGATGTTTAGAAGTATAATGGAAAATTTTAATAATTTATTGACTTATAGGAGGTATATGAGAAATAATACTTTTACATGTAAAAGATCACCGCCAATGAACATAAATTTCTGTTGCTTTCCATAGTATGATGGATTTGTTCACAAAATGCTCTAATCTATCTGTGTTTACCTCTAGAACAAAACTTAACATCAGATGAACATTTTTTTGTTCATGAATCATAGTATCTTTGGATAATATTGAAGTGTGAGGAATGGATTCCTTTCCCCAAGAAACAGAAGTTATGTTGGTTGACGAATATCCAGTTTTTTACCTATTCTAGTCTAATAGTTCGTATCTATTATTTTTAAAAATTTTAAGCTTCCTGCTGTAAAAGTTTTAAATTCTACTGAGTAGCCCGCTTTGACTTTAATTTGAGTATGAAAAACTGGCTAATTAATAATATATTTTTTCCCAATATACAGTAACCTACGCTGGAAACAGATAACACTATCTCAGAGTGAATTAGTTTATATACACTATCGCTCTTCAAAAGTATTTTTACTACTGTAGCTATACTGATGATATTATATGTATCAGTGTTGTGATATACCAAAATAAGCATATATATATATACATATATAATATAATATATAATATATATATATATATTGTATTATATATATATTGTATATTATATATATATTATATATATTATATATTATATATATATATATATATCAATGATTAAACCACAATAAGAATGGGAAAACAAGACTAAGGTCTTTCAACCGTAACAAGCGGTCTTCGTCAGAGTCAAAAACCCAACTGAGGGTTATATGTATATATAACATATAACCATCTCAGTTGGGTTTTTGACTCTGACGAAGACCGCTTGTTACGGTTGAAAGATCTTAGTCTTGTTTTCCCATTCTTATTGTGGTTTAATCATTGATTGTTGTTTCACGTGTTTATGTGAAATCTTTTTATATATATATATACATATTGATAAGTGGGCCAATCACTATCTATACACCTGCAGGAATGAAAAGCTGATAACAATCTCCCAATTAGACCTTTATATTATACCCAAATGGAACATTATATATTATATACCCAAGAAGTATGACATTATGTTTATTTATAGGAAAGTTGAGTGCAGGCCACTCCAGATTTTGTCTAATTTATTAGCTGAAATTTTTTTAGACTTTCTTTTCAATTTCCTCATGTTTGAATGCATGTTGTTGCTTACGAAGGTGCTTATTTACCAAAGACTTCTCCTATCACTGTTATAATAATATTACCTTACATTATTGTAAGCTAATAATTGTAATTTTTAGTATATTATTACTCTTAAAAAGAGAACATTTTATACAAAATTTTAAGTTTATCGAATCACCGAAGAAGAGTTTTTTAATTAATAGCTGTTTTAAAATAAAGAAAAACAAATATAGTCTTATGTAGATATTTAAAAATGGTTAATATTTGCCTTTTGTTGTGTACATATGTTTATCATGAAATAAAGGTAATGATAATGTAATTGAGGAAGGGCTTTATAAGTGTTGATGCAGCTTTAGCACACTATATCAGGGAGGCGTGGGTGTGCATCAGGCTGAGGGGGCGCGGAGCTCTGCCAGTGGGAAATAATAACTTCCACTTGGAGTGACTTAATAACTGTCTAATCTCTATTGCCTACCTTATCATGGATATTAAATCACTCACCGAATAAATTTATTGTGCGCCAACCAAGCGAAGCAACAATCATTTCATACTTTTTTTATACATTTCGCATGTTTTTTACCCGCCAACTTTTATATGCTGTTCACAATCATCAACTCTTCGAATTTTTTTTTATGTAATTGAAACAATAATCTAAATTAAAAATTTTACAATTTTTCAATCAAAATTTTAAACAAAGTTACTATACATTCATTGCTCAAACTTTAGATACATTCTTTTTTTTCACTCAAACCAAACGAGATTCTGTTTTGTCAACAAAAGAAATGGAAAAGCTACTTCATATTTAAGGAAATTTTACTTCTGCTTTTTCCTTCTTTTATATATTTATTTTCATTGGTTTTTCATTAACATTCAAACATTACCTATCTTTAATATTTCTTCCTTTTAGCCGTTTATTCTCATATCTAAGTATTATTAATCTATTAATAATTAACAATTAATAAAACAAAAATCAATGATCAAACCACAATATAAAATGGGAAAACAAGACTAAGATCTTTCAACCGTAACAAACGGTCTTCGTCAGAGTGAAAAATCCAACTGCCAGAGTCAAAAAACCCAACCGAGTCTTATATATATATATATATATATATATATATATATATATAAGAAATTATATAAAAAGTTTCTAGAACGAAATAAATTAAATTCACGCAAAGAAAACACATACAAAGATCACACAGTAGTGAGTTTTGTGATCTCTTGTATGTGTTTTCTATCTATGAACTGGTTTATATTTTTCCTGATGACGAAGAGTCGTTCGAAACACCGATGTTAGTAATTACGTTCAATGTAGTATTGCATTGGTAACATTTTCAGTTATCTATAGTCTTTGAAATTCCGGTCTGATTTTTTTTTTCGTATTTTGAAGTACATATATCTATATGATTTAACTTCTACAAGTAAATGTGGTACTAACAATACCTTATTTTATCTATGAAATAAGATAGTAATTATTAATTCCTTTTTTGCATTGCTTTACCTAAAATATTATTTAAATATCTCTACGGGATCTTTTTTGATATTTTCTCGACTAATAAGTTTTACTAAGGACAAATAACAGAGATTACAGCTTGCTTGGAGCCTAATCAGGGAAGTTGAAATATCTTGGCATTAAATATTACGGCTTTATTAAAGTCATTCTTGATCAGTTGAATATAAGAAATATCCCTACTTTTATGATTATTACTTCAGAGGAAGTTAATTTTGTTTAATGCTTACTTTACTGGGTGCAGTGCAGGAATAAATTCTCACTGACTGTGACCGTTTTATACGATAGTCCTCCAAGTCATCTTAATATTACAAAATATTGAAATACTTCGCTCTTTCCAATTATCATTTTCCATTATCTATATTAAAATCTTGTTCTTTAACTTTCATAAACTTTTACAGGCCATTATTTAAATGATTTTTCTTGGTTTATTTCTGACATGAAAACCGACTTGAAGCTTGAAAATCGAAAGCTATTAAAGGATTTTATTTTTTTAAATTAAATAGAAACATAAGATTCTCTACTTTGTAGGATATCAAGATAAAAATTTGTTATGATCCATTTGTCTCACTGGGGGGGCTATAGGGATTTTGTTATCTATTTGGTGTCACATCTGTCACCCTGATCAGAGTGGGTGAGTATTTATATCTCCCAGACATGGCAACCTAACTGACCGGAAGGAAACCTTCCTCCTGCCATCCCCAAAACACTTCCTGGTTCAGTGAGCTCTAGCCCTTTCTTTCCTAACTTCTTTGTTCTATTGACCCTTTCTCTAGTTGCCAGAATCCCATACCCGCCTAAACTTGCCACTGGTTATATAAGTAACAACTTCAAGCATTAGCATAAAACGGTGAGAGGTATCTGCTTGTTTTGTTGAGTCCATGTAAGCGTAATACTTAAGATAGACCTGTGTCTGAATGCTGTACCCTTCAGTTTCATATAGTTGTGGTCAATTTTTGATAGATTGCTTGCACCAGAAATTCGTGGTAATCGCACAACTTTAAATAATTTTTCAGTCCCTCCCTTAGATCTGTGACCCTTAAGGCTACGTATGGACATTAATGAATTCAGTACCCCTGGAGACCCAGAGTAATCCCTGAGTTCGATATATATATATAGCAGATTCAACAATATATTGACCGTTTGATAGAATAGGTGTGTTCTCTAATCGGGATTCGGTCAATTTTTCAAGATAAAAAATCAAACTCTCGTTCCCAACGTTTCGGTTTTTGTTGCCAACTTCTAGTTGAAGGTTTTGTCCGGTTAACATTGTTGTTCCTTTAAATAATGTAAATTTCATTTTGTTAGTTAAAAAAATCTTACTTCTGCCTATGAAAAAGGTTTTAAATAAAACCGAAACTTTGGCAACGAGAGTTTGATTTTTTACCCTAGAAAATTGACCAAATCCCGATTAGAGATCACACCTATATATATATATATATATAAACTATATTAACACAAAGAACACTTAGAAATGACTGAGTCGTTGTCTGCCTGGTTTCTATCTTCCTGATGACGAGGATATGTAAATGTAGTAGTGAGTTTCTGTTTCATTTCTGAGTGTTCTTTGTATCAATATAGTTTATTTAGTTCGTGGAATCGTTTCATTTAATTGGTTATATATATTATATATATATATATATATATATATATATATACGCGTTTAATAAAATCAAAAGTTGATAGCAGGCAACCAAAACAGTTATAAAGGCATAAATTGAAGAGCAGGAAAGCAAGTGACTGGTGCAGGAGATACAGCGGTCCAATTGTTCCTTTCATTCATGTGAGGAAATTGAACTGAAATCCCGGATGAGGGTTCCGATAGGTGGGAGATGAAACGCTGAAAACTTGCTGGGTATGATATCGCTTAGCCTATTTATCATGCAGGTGCCTAGCCTGAATTGGTCTCCAACTCTCACTTCCTCTCCTCGTCTCGTCACAAGCCTTCACTGTTTTCCAATCAATTTTTCTCGTTGCCAACAAAATAAAATGTTTTCTCTTGGCACCAAAAATAAATTTACCGAGGTTTCGATATAACATCATCTATTTGGCTGCATAACACCTCATAAATAATATTTATAGATTAATTTTAATTTTTTACCATGAATAAAATACCTATATATATATATATATATGAATTTATCTAGTTCAGCCTGTATTTATACCACATCGTCAGTTGATCACCACTTACACTGTCAGGAAATCACAACTTTTACCCGAGACTAATCATTATCTTATGAAGAATCAAAAAGACGAAAAATGAATTTAAAGTTATTTTACACCATTGTGATGAAGAGGTTAAATACGCTTATATTTAAACCACTTAGAAAAGAATACATAGTGAAAGAACAGGCATAACTCATTTCAATGTTTTGGCTTTCATCGTCGTCAGAAGGAGATGTGATAAGATAGCGGGACTATAGCTATTATCCAAGCGTTGTCCAGATGTGTTACATAAACTTTTGAAATACCTGTTCCTCTTCTCATTATCATAGCATTTCGTGATTCTGAGAAGGGGCGTTTGCCTTTTTAATGTAACAATATATAACACGATTGTGTGTAGAGTGGAAGCAAAAACAGTGTATAAAAGTCAGTAAGTGCCGTTCATTCAGTAGACACAGTCAGGGGAAATGAAGATGTTGGAAGAGATGTTGGTTAGGTATTAAAGTAGTTATTCCTACATTATATAAATGTATCAAAACTGTTCTTCGGTAGAGATTATCTTTTAATCAGATAGTTTGGCCAGGGTAGCTTAGTGGGAACGCGCTTACCTCAGGACTGTTATATCCGGTGTTCAATCATCACTCTGGTCCACGATTTCTTCAACCAGGAGGCAAATATATCTGAACACATCATCCCTTGGAGAGGATTTTAAGTCGACGCTCTCAAGTCTCTACGATGTCACATACTCGTTAAAGATCCCTAATTTAAATACACTTGACTTAGGCAAAATTTAGAACTCCCAATGTAGAATGTTCATTCTATGATATCACAGAAGATCAACGTTCGGCCTATGTGAGTCCAATCATGGACTGTCTTTGCCACCTAACCTAACTTAACCTAACCATATCAGTTAGTAGTCAACACTGTTCCCATCCATTCGCAAAGAAAATAGTAGTGCTTTAGATATAATAATTCATTTATAAGTGTTAATAAATTTTTATAAAATGAAAAGCTCAACTAATGGAATAAAGCATATATGGAGTATTTTAAGTGGTTTGTGTGATCGGTTACAATCTAATTTCGACCTGCCCAGTGTCAGAGAGAAATTTATTGAAATTCGCCTTTGGTGGCTTTGCCTGTGGTAAACAATCATAGAGAAAGCATTGTGTTTCCAGAATGTTTTTCATTCCACTCTGAGAAAGAAAAACACTTGGCGTAATTGATGATTGCATTAGAATGATGAATTAGATTTTTACAATCGTTTTTGAAATATAACTATTATCTAGTTTGTTGAGGTTAAAACAAAAATTTATTTGATATTGATATATTTCAATTATCATGAAAAATTGCCTCTTTCAGACCTTTTAATATCATGAAGACTTATTGTTTATTATTTTGAAATACAATTCTCATTTCAAGCTAAAATTACTTAAAGATATTAAAAATGTTTATTTCGTATTGATATTTCAGTCTAACCTATTCGTATACAGTATTATAAAGATACATCAGTTATTAATATATCTTTTTTTGTGGTTAGTGCTCATAAATAATTTAAAATATACCTAATGATGCACCAAGCTCAATGAAATTTTAGTTATCAAAAGGTTTTGAACCTGAAAGTTTTAACCATATATTTTAAATATTTATGATGAATTAATCGAGACCAATAATTGATAGTATATATAAGTTTTATCTCTTTATAAACTTTAAAGGAATTAAGCTAACATGAATAATAATAGTAATATATAAAAGACCGTCCTTAGGAAGGTGCGGGGCTCAGGGCAACTCAACAAAGGTGGATCCGTCCCCGCATCCACAAATTATTGTATATATAAAAAAAAGTTGTATTGGTTATATTGTGCAGGTATTTGAAATAAAGAAAACCGTTGCGGCAGCTGGCAATCTGACCTGCCCCTGCATTACAGGTCATTTGTCCGTCGTCATTACCGTCTTCCGGTGAGGCCCCCCACAAGCGCAGAACCCTGGGTGATTTCTCTGTTCAACCCTAAAGGCATGAATATAGGAACTATTATTAAGAAGAACGGATGAAGAAAACACTCTTCAGCCTAGGTGATTTTGGATAAGAAATATATATAATTAAAACAAAAGAAATATCGGGGAAAAAGAGAGAATGAAAACAACTTGTGAATGACTAGAATCTAAAACCTTCTAGATCCAGACTCGTGAAGTATTTCAGTAAGCAGAAAATGGAGTTATATATAAGAAAATAGAATGATAAGTTCAAAAAAATTGTGTTTTAAGTGAATTTGGTAATATCAAAAGTATTTAGGGTAATTAAAAGATAAATTTAAAAACAAATCTTGAGAGTATTTAACTGTAGAACCTGTTTTACGGATAAGTACAATTGATTTCTGTGGAGAAAATGTAACATTAGTCCATGTGGACATAATAAGAATGTCGACAGAAAAATATTATGCCTTTCACAGTTTGGGAAAGAGGATAACATAATAAGCTGTTGGTTTGGGTGATGATTGGTGGTCGATATGTAGGTGCTATATTATGGCATACCTTAATTACTGCTTCATGAATACCTGAAATAGACATATAGTGGTAGAACTGCAGTGAGCGGAATTCAATTAGTGACTTCTACTAGCCTCTAATGAACCCCTAATAGATCACTTTGGAATTTAATTGACTAATTCGAAGACTGAGAGTATGGTTTGATTTTACAAATTTGTTCTCTTTGCTATTGAAATCATCCAATAAGGCATTGTGATTTGAGAAGGAGAAATCTATTATTAAACCCCCCCTTATAAGGTTATGCTAAAAGAAAATTATTAGCATAAAAGAATATTACGCAAGGGAATAGCTTCTAAGATGGAATCTGTTAAGAAAATGTAATATGAGGGGATAATGGATCTGACGATGCAGGTAAGCATTTGGGAATCCAATGACAAATTCCCCTTGATGGCAACCATTTGATTCTGCTTTAGAAACACATTTGTCAAAATAATTCCTTTAAACAGGGTTGCATCAATTTCCCATTAGTTGCGAGGGGAATGCTATTCGTCATTTTCTTTTACAGTATCTTTAATGAGCTGCCTACATATACGCACCATTGCTCTATCAATCTTTATTATTGGCTTTTAAAAGATATTTTCTTCAAAGAAACTGATTTCATTCAAATTTATTGGAATTTTTTTCAAATGGCTATATTACTAAAAATACAGTATAATTGGAAAATACCTGTAATTACTTTTCAAGAAATTCATAACATGGACAGCTTTATAAAAAATTGACGTTTATTTTTAAAAATATTGTATTCTTTATGTTCAGTAGACCAATGCAAAAAACATGATTCTGCTTTAACTTTTTCTCCAAAAAAGATTTGAAATAACGCTTCAATGAGGGCAGGTTATATTTTTGATAATTTTTCTCAGCAATTCATATGAAAGGACAGCCTTTACATCATGTTTAATCTCACGATAAACACAAATAACACAGGATATAGTTTGAGTTTTGATTCTTCTCAGGAGCTGATTTAAAACACATTTCTAAACCATAGTATTTTCATCCAATTCATTCAACTCACTAAACACAAATAAACAAAAAAATTAGAGTCTCATTTTTTTTAAACTTTCCTCAGAAAATCATTTAAAAATTCGTGTTTCAAAACTGCACTGATCTTCTGAAGAGTTCATCTAACTTCTAACACAAAAAAAAAAGTAAACTAGTTTCTGTTGTTGGAGTTTTCTCTACTTTCGGATTTTAAAAGGCAATATTACACTAAAGAAGTGCACCATAGATAAAAAAAAATCTTTTGGATCAAAACAAAAGTTGTAATTTTTTACTAATACAGTGAAATTTTCTTGGGAAATATTCGATTGCATCTTGAATATTAGTTTTTTTTACAAAATATAATTTGAGATGAGGGTCAATTCTTTTCCGCTCTAATTAAACCATAAGGGTATTTTTTTTCTTGTTTTTTTTATATAAGTGGTGAGGACAAATGTAGGGTATTGCTCAAATTCTGTCAAAGAAGCCTTTAGTGATGCGTGCACCATTTCGCTCTGCCCTCAATTTAACGCAAATAATACTTGTTTATAATGTTTCTTGGATGACTTGTTTTCATAAACATATAAAAGCAATAGCCGTACAATATCTCTTTCAACTATAATTCCATCCCAATAATTCACCACTCTACCTATATCTCTCTATCTTTTGATTTTCTCTACAATTCTTTTTTTTTTTTTTGAAATTTATAGATTTTAAACTTTTATCAACACATGTATGGAAAGAAATGAGTTGATGTTCTCGAAGTTAAGATATTTCTGTCAAAGACTAATAGAAATTAGAATTATAATTTTCTACAAATGGAAGTAAAAGCATTCGTCTACTATAGAAAGTCTCGAACGGACTACACTGCGATAGTTAGAAATTCTCTTTCATTGACCTACATAGTCTGAAGACGACTCTTTTTATAGTTTGAAATTACGAGTATCTAAATTATTTTTGTTAGTTTTTAAAATATATAACTTTTTTTATTTATAATGTAATATAAAATAGTTTTTTTACGTTTTATTTGATTATGATCCCTGAAACCTACTAGCAGATAAGTCAAAATGTTCACATTTTACAGAAAACTGCCCTTTCATTTATCACAAAATTTTCATAATTTCTTCAATTCGTTCTGTTAAAATTTATATAATAACTGCAAATTTTCAACTATCTGGGATAAGTTATTCAGAAGGGCACAAAACACGTAATGAGTAATTATATGGCCTTCCCATGCGTATTGTTGTCCAAAAACTCTACTGCAGTCAGTAATATGCTAACTTTGAGAATAATATTAAATTATTCCATTGAACCTTATGACCTGTCACCCACAGCACAACGTTTGTGATACACGTCTACCAACCCATAAGCCTACACATACAGAGATCATCGGAAACATTTCGAAAATACAAATACTGAGGACTCAAGTGTCCTCAGAGTATGCAAATCCGATAATATCTGGAAATTAACATTTCAGAAAATATTTTGAGTCATTCTCTGTATGTATATATTTTTTTTTCATATTTACATAAGTAAATTGTACAGGGATCGTATTGTTCCAAGAACGCGATCTTTAACAGTTATAAACATCTCTAATATGAAAACTGTAAATAGAAAATATGCAGACATTTCTGCATACGCTAATACATTGAATAAAATTAATAAAACAAAAAAATGTAAAAATTATCATTTAAACTTGTTTCGATATTTCGATATACGTTGACATCAGGAGAAGTGTTCTGATTTAGTAGCACAGAGTTATTTATCCCTGCGGTTGGTCTCGGTTTCGCCATTATTTTAGAACTATTTTGAAAGAATGATTCAAATTTTGTTGTAAGTTGACAACTGATATCGATGTAAACACATTTAAGCAAATGAACATTTTTTAATTTAAATAAATGATTAAATTAATTATCTATAAATTTGGTATTAGTTTACATAAAAGAGTTTAATAATCGGTCTCTTGACAACCACATTAAATAAATCAAACTAAAGTGATTGCCAACCATTTTTATATCATGTTTATTTAGAGGAAAATTTAATGTAGATCATTTGAGATCTTTACTTATTTATAATTTATTTTGTATTTTTCCCTTTTTGTTAATAATGTTTCATATTATTTCATTTATATCATTATTTTGTTTTAATTTATTGTTTTTTATGTGTCTTATTATTTTTTTTAGTGTTACTATTATTTCTTTTATTATGTGATGTCTTCCGACCTTCTGTAAGGTGACAATGCTGACACTGTACTTCTGATGAAACGATATTAGTTTTAGCTTGCCTTAAAAGAGTCTCACATCACTCCCTCCTGAGGATTGATGACAAAACATCATGAGTTTTTGTCGTTCTTCTATGATTTTATTTAATTATTTCGTTAAATTAACTAAACATATATTTATTTTTATATATATACGAGTAGATAAAATATTCAAACAAGTAATAGGTATTAAAGTTGTCCGGATTATTGCTTCAGACGAGAGTCTCGTACTTTTGAAACACGATGAGCTCCATATGACTTCGGGCTCTTAGAATATGGTAGGTTGAAAGACCTATAGATATATCAACCTAATCTCTTATATTTCAATATAAGAAATATTGGTATTTCAATCTCTAGATTGAAAGCCAAGTGCTCATCATCCCTCCTCTCTCTCTCTCTCTCTCTTCCTCTCTCTGTCCCTCTTTTGGAAAGAAGGAGTATCTTATAATTTTGCCACAACTGCACCGTGTCGCAGAAACGTCCCCCTCAGGACGTCTATCAAATATTCATGTTCAACCTAACCCCCTCTACTTCCCAACAAAACGACCAGTCTCTTCCTAGACCAACATGACTTCTTTTTATATCCCTAAATTGAATTTTCAATATCAAATTACTCGATTTAAAAAGCTATAATAGAATTTTTTTTACTTTTTATGATGATTAATATCAATATAATTGTTATATAAATAAGAAATAATGTACATTTCAGGAATGTATTTGCATAAGCATAGAGTGGGTGTACAGATGAGGTACTTATTCATGATTTTATGAATTCGTTTTCAGATGAAAGAAGGAAATGTCATAGAGCATGTACCTTGGCTTTAGTATAACTGATTTGTATTGTTTTTTTCATTTCGATGTAGGAGTGTGATATTTTAGTTGGATTATACAGTTCTAATTCATTAATAACATTAAATCGCACTTCTGCAAACTATTATAGACTTATATAGACAAAGTTTACCAAATCCCAAGCATGCTGCCTTTTAACTTATTCAATTACAGTGGTTTTTCATATTTTCTTCGTAAACCATTGAGACTATCTTCATAAATAAATAGACAAATTAATGATATTTATGATAGACTGAGAGGGAAAATGCACACTTGCGTAGTTGTTAGTGCACCACTATGAACAACTGAATGAGACATTCCTTTGAAATACATTGTGTTAGCAAAGACGATGCGACTGGTAAGGAGTGGTATGTACTGGTTATCAACAGGGGTGATCGGCATAAAGAACTCACGACGACTACGCACAGCACACGGAGAAACTAGACCGAAGTGAACTTAAAACATGTTTTATAGACTTTGCTATTCATTACTCTCAACAACTGCCGACTGCAGGAAACTTAAAATGTATTGCCGTTCAGAAATTACGCTTTAACGTACAGTTTTTGTCTATGCCCATGTCCTCGTGGAACTCGTACAATGTACGAAGTTAAACAGAATGAAACAGTTATGGTGTACATAAAGCTAATCCATGTGATATGACCAACTTTAATCACATTTCTATCAATACTAAAAATTTGACCTAGCCTTATGATTACGTATTCCTAGCATTTACCTCTTCATGAGTGGCATTCAATTATTGTTTAGATGTAAACATCATTAATAGATGCTAAAAAATGTACATCTGAAACTTTCTTATCATAGATGAAAGCTTGTATTTTTTAGCACTTTGTAGTTTTTAATAGTTTTTAGCTCCGATTATTATTGATTAGTTTTATTATTAATTAGTGTTTAAAAGTAATTTTAATTTAAACTTAGTTTTAGCGCTTTTCACTCGATAATGTTTGTTTCTTGCTAATCAACTTTGGAGAATACCCGAAACTCATTGTAGATCAGTAATAAAAATTACTTATTTATTATATAGAATAAATTTAGAAAGAGAACCAACAAAAAAAAGAGATAAATCTTACTACAATATTTAAACTTCCTCGTAATCAGACAGAAAAATATGAGTCGCTTCGAATACATGCAATGACTGAAGGACATTGAAGAGGCATTCAAACAATATTGCCTCTATATAGTGGGAGGGTGACCTGTCGTTGCGTCTCCAGCGTATTCGTCTCCTCCTTCTCTATTCTCCTGAAGACGGATTTCCCAAAAATTTGAGCTAGTAAGTGTGTTTCTTTATTCTATGAGTACTCTTCGTATATTATATAAAATTTATATATATATCAGTTGAGTTTATTCTGACGAAGACCGCTTGTTACGGTTGAAAGATCTTAGTCTTTTCTCCCCATTTCTTATTGTGGTTTCATCATATATATATATATATATATATACATATATATATATACACTTTTTTGATGAAAATACGATCAGAAATGGACAAATACAGTTCAATGTACATAAAGAAACATAGAAAAATTAAAAGCACACACTTACAATCTCAAATTTTCTGTTGAACCGTCTTCAGGAGAGATAAGAGAGGGAAACTAAGCACATTCACCTTTAGCTTGATTTCCCTCTCTTCTCTCTCCTGAAGATGGTTCATCCGAAAATTAGAGACTGTAAATGTGTGCTTTTGATTTCTCTATTTTTCTTTATGTACAGTGAACTATATATATATATATATATATATATATATATATATATATATATATTATATATATATAAACTATATTGACACAAAGAACACTCAGAAATGAAACAGAAACTCACTACTATATTTCGATGTCCTCGTCATCAGGAAGATAGAAACGAGTCGCTCCGCAGGTAGACAGCGACGATATATATATATATATATATATATATATATATATATATATATATATATATATATAACAGATTCAATAATATATCGACCGTTTGATAGAATAGGTGTGTTCTCTAATCGGGGTTCGGTCAATTTTCCAGGATAAAAAATCAAACTCTCGTTGCCAACGTTTCGGTTTTATTTAAAACCTTTTTCATAGGCCTACAAACAAAGGATAATAAGAAATCACATATCAACATCAAACATATACACAATATGAAAATGGATTGTTACAACTCATGAATATTACAAGCAGAAATATTTCAGAGATACATAAAACAATATTACTTACAGAAGTAAGAATTTTTTAACAAAGAAAATGAAATTTACATTATTTAAAGGAACAACAATGTTAGCCGGACAAAACCTTCGACTAGACTAATAAGATAACATTACAAATAACCTCAACACTGTTCACTCAAGGGAACTAAATAAATCAAATTTCACTAAACCTCAGCACAACACTCCAGAATAAATATTACTTAAATTAGTAATATCACTTCTATGATTAATCGAACTTAGATCCTTTTTAATATATAACATCTCAAGTGTCTTCCTTCTTTGCTCATCTTTTTCTTTTTCTATTATAGTTGTATCTTCAAAATCGAACGTGTGACCTTCGTTTATTGCATGCCCAGCTAAGGCTGTTGCGTTACTTTTATTTGTTCTTATGGAATAATTATGTTGGTACAACCTTTCTTTGAGAAAACGACTAGTTTCACCATAGTAACACTTGTCACAGTCTTTACATTTGATGGCATAAATGAGGTTACTTTGTAACTCCTTCGGTATTTTTTCTTTCAAATTTGAAAATAAAGAATTCATAAAGAATTCAAATAAAGAAAATAAAGAAAAGAAAATAAATCCATTTTCATATTGTGTATATGTTTGATGTTGATATGTGATTTCTTATTATCCTTTGTTTTGTAGGCCTATGAAAAAGGTTTTAAATAAAACCGAAACGTTGGCAACGAGAGTTTGATTTTTTATCCTGGAAAATTGACCGAACCCCGATTCGAGAACACACCTATATATTATATATATATTATATATATATATATATATATATATATATATATATATATATATATATACATATATATATACACTTTTTTGATGAAAATACGATCAGAAATGGACAAATACAGTTCAATGTACATAAAGAAACATAGAAAAATTAAAAGCACACACTTACAATCTCAAATTTTCTGTTGAACCGTCTTCAGGAGAGATAAGAGAGGGAAACTAAGCACATTCACCTTTAGCTTGATTTCCCTCTCTTCTCTCTCCTGAAGATGGTTCATCCGAAAATTAGAGACTGTAAATGTGTGCTTTTGATTTCTCTATTTTTCTTTATGTACAATGAACTATATATATATATATATATATATAAACTATATTGACACAAAGAACACTCAGAAATGAAACAGAAACTCACTACTATATTTCGATGTCCTCGTCATCAGGAAGATAGAAACGAGTCGCTCCGCAGGCAGACAGCGACGATATATATATATATATATATATATATATAACAGATTCAATAATATATCGACCGTTTGATAGAATAGGTGTGTTCTCTAATCGGGGTTCGGTCAATTTTCCAGGATAAAAAATCAAACTCTCGTTGCCAACGTTTCGGTTTTATTTAAAACCTTTTTCATAGGCCTACAAACAAAGGATAATAAGAAATCACATATCAACATCAAACATATACACAATATGAAAATGGATTGTTACAACTCATGAATATTACAAGCAGAAATATTTCAGAGATACATAAAACAATATTACTTACAGAAGTAAGAATTTTTTAACTAAGAAAATGAAATTTACATTATTTAAAGGAACAACATTGTTGTTCCTTTAAATAATGTAAATTTCATTTTCTTAGTTAAAAAATTCTTACTTCTGTAAGTAATATTGTTTTATGTATCTCTGAAATATTTCTGCTTGTAATATTCATGAGTTGTAACAATCCATTTTCATATTGTGTATATGTTTGATGTTGATATGTGATTTCTTATTATCCTTTGTTTGTAGGCCTATGAAAAAGGTTTTAAATAAAACCGAAACGTTGGCAACGAGAGTTTGATTTTTTATCCTGGAAAATTGACCGAACCCCGATTAGAGAACACACCTATATATATATATATATACACTAAACGGTCCAAACTGGACAGATAAATAAATGAAAAAGACAACACATACAAGAAATGAGAAAACTTACTGAATCAATATTTTGACCTGAAGTTCGTCGTCAGGAAGAGAGTAGAAAGGAAGAAGAAGAGGTACGTGCGTTTAGGAGTACCAGTGGAAGGCAACTGAAAAACAAAAATATATATATAACAATATTACACAATAAACACATGATATAAAAATCAATGTGCAAACCTCAATAACAATAAGAAAAAAGACTAAGATCATACAACTGTAAGACGTGGTTTTTCCTTGTTTTGACTCTGACGAACATCTCTTGTTACGGTTGAAAAATCTTAGTCTTTTTTTTTCATTTCTTATTGTAGTTTGGACATTTTTGTATAAATATATATATACTGAAATGTTACAATAAACTCAAGAAATTTTAAATTATAATAATTGTGTTAAACTAATAATTTAAATAACTAGAGCCGTTACATTACCCTAACGGCTCTAGGTTGTCTTTATTACATAATTTAATAAATCATATAAACGTATAATCACGTTAGTAAAATGATAATGTATACCACAGATTAAATAATTGCGAATGGAATATCCATACAGATAACAAACATTTCCAAGCTTTGTTAATTGAATTTAATCGTTAGAATCCTTGAACATTATCAACGGTTTGAATCCATTACAGGCATTACTAACAAAGGGATATCGTATTCCAAGGGCTTCCACGAGCAAATAATTATCTGGTATTGTGGCCAGTTGTCAGCCGGTTCTTTGCAAAGCATTACTTGCCCTCTACTCGTTTAACTACTGCCTTTCCTCTCCAGGCACATACTTCAATTTATTTTACAAACTTTTCATCTATATCTATTAATTAGCTCTATTATAATAATATTTCTATTCACAGTCGAAGGGTTATCATTTATGTTCATGTACTGTAAATAATCACAATAATCACTAATGAAACACTAATGAAAGTACAAGCCACAAGGAAAAAGTAAAAAACAGAAATTAATCTCTGAGGCCTTTCAAATTTATGTCAACAGAGAGCATCTAAAGATTGATAACAAAAGAGGTTACAGCTTTGTTGCAAAGAAATGTGATAGAACAGATGTTAAAATTTACATTTTTTTTAAAATAACAGGCTAAATAGAGTAAGAGTAAAGAAAAAGAATAAGAAACAATTGTAAATGAAAAAGATTAACTATGTTTATATATTTATAATTAAATATATTGCTGGGGAATACAAAAAAAGTGAAAAAATAAACAAGCACTCGCAGGTACCTATCATAACGACTAGACACCATATTCAGAAGAAAAGAGGAATTCTCAAGAGTGATAACTTAAAAGAGATCACACACCGTTAATATATATATATATATATATATTATATATATAAAGTCCATTAGTTTCTATTACTAATTCCGTTTCTCACTTCTATTATATATAAGTCCAGTAATATATACTATTAGTCCAATTATACTGTTGACCTTTCAACTCTTTTATTCTAACCGCTTTGTTTCTTGTTCCTTATTGACCTTTGACCTTCTCTTTAAATTAACCTTTACTAATCCTTTTAATCTATTAATAGCAATGACCATCTCATCAATTTTAATTTAACATGTCACATGGCCAACTCCTTTTCCAGTTGAACCCTGTTAGTAGGAGGTTAGTTCGTAGGATCGAATCTCTCAGTCTTAAGATCGTGAATGCCGAGACTGCGGTTAATTTTAATGATACCTGTTTAAAAGAGGATCTGCTGCCTATTTTATACCAATATTATATATATATATATAATATATATATATATATATATATATATGTAAAAGTATCGACCGTGGAATAGAAACAAAACTATAGTTTATCGGGACTCGGTCAGTTCTTCAGGTTCAAATTAAACTCTCATTGCCAAAAACACCGAAACGTTGGCAATGAGAGTTTAATTTGAACCTGAAGAACTGACTGAGTCCCGATAAACTATAGTTTTGTATTATATAATATATATATATATATATTAAGTTTTAGTACTCAGTGGCAAGGTAATCACCTCTGTTTTGATCAATCCGGGAGTTCAATACCCAATCTGGCTCTTGATCTATTGACATGGGAGGCGAATAAATCTGAGCATGTCGTCACTCGGAGAGGACGTTAAGAGGCTTTAACTCTCCGTTTATCTAAAACTTTTGATCATAATGCAAAGTCAAATCAAATGCAAAAGCCCCTTAGACTGAGCCCGAAGTGATCGAGGTGATAGCGCGGAGGTGTGACCGCACAACAACCATGACATGCATTAAGACAAAAATCAGGCATCGGCAATAACGGAGTAGGCCAGCCTGATACACGTCAACATAAGACTAACCCTCGAGGTGCATTAATCCCTTTAGGACACAAAATTAAAAAGTCTTATCAGTGTGGGCGTTGGAAAACAAACTAAGACTTTGATCTTTTCAGTTTTATCACATTATGATAAATAAAATAACATTCGTGTTTTCCCAAACATCGTGAAACAATAACCCTGATGACTTCTCACAGTGCTTTCCAGTTACAAACGCATTATATCTAGCATAATCTCCGTTATCAATTAGCGCAGTATCGTATTTTTTTTATTATTTCGTTCTTTATATATGCTCTTATATTGTTTTCAGTAAGTCTATTACTTAATTTATTCTTAAATAGAACTTCATGTGAAACTAACTAATCACATACACTGTAAACAATTACTGATAACAGATTATCGATACACAACAGCTGAGATTTAAAGTCATCGTTAAAAGTAATGTCATGTAGTTGGTTGAGTCCATTTCCGGTTGAATCGAAGTTGTTAGCCCGCTAGTAATTAGGTCCTCTTCCCCTTGAGGTGGAGATTAGAGTTTACTGGGCTGTAAGATTTCCACAGCTGACGTCTTTCGGTGGCCCCTAACAATTTCAACAAATTTGGTAGAGCACTTCTATAGGGTTCTATAGTGTTTATGCGTAGCTTATTTATTACTAAATACAGTAGATAATTTGTAAAAGAAAAATTGAGATCACAGTACACATGATACTTTTATTAAATTGATTAATACGTATTATAGTGATAAAGAAAAAAATTAGATTTTTATGGATTTAATCGCTAAGATGTCGTTTCAATCCATTTTCGATTGTCTGCCTGTGTGTGAATGGGTGAGTGTCAAACCTATAAATTCTAAACGCTTAGAATTCGCACCGTT